>OX451737.1:1537972413-1539172413 GCA_948472305.1 Vicia faba
CAACAACTTCTCCCTCTCATTCTCCAAGAACTTCTCTTGCACCGTCTGCAACAACCTCTCCCTCTCCCCTTCTAAGAACTTCTCCCGCACCATTTGCAACCATATATCCATCTCCTCCTCCAAGAACTTATCCTGCTCCTCCTTCCACTTGTCCCTGGCCTTCCCCAACTCAAGAGCAACAATCTCTTCAACCTCTCTCTTACTAATTTTCTCTCTAGAAGATGTAGTGCATCCAAAATATACCTTGAAGCCAATGTCTCTACCAAGACCACAGACACGCCCAGTATGATCCTCGGTTCTAATCGCTTCTACCAAGATGTCATGACAACCTCTGATCAAAGATCTTTACCAAGTCATCAACACTCTGAAGCGTTATCATAAGTTAAAGCAAAGAAGACTCTGAAGCGTTATTAATTATTCAAGACAGAATTAAATGCTAACGGCTCTCTTCAGACAAGATCTTCTTCAAAAGGAAAGTGCGTTATTGTCATTAAACTGGCTTTATGGACAACGTATCTTTGCCTTGCCTATATAAACAAGTCTGCTTGAGAAAAGACACACGCATGCACTCACATAATTTGCCAAGCCTTCAAAACCACGCTTATTTAAACTCTTTAGAAAATTCAGTTTATTCCAAGCTTAAAGTTGTGTAATTATCACAGTTGTGATATATTATTTTGTTAGAAAACGTTAACAAACCCTTGTTCAATTATTTGTAAAAGATTTCCTTGAGATAAACCGGGTTGTGGTTATACTCAAGAAGACTTTAACAGTTGTTAAAGTAGCTGTTGTAATTCTTTCAGAATAGTGGATGAAGACCTCGTTGGAGAGAGGAGAAATCACCTTGACGGGTGGACTGGAGTAGTTTGAGATCAAACGAACCAGGATAAAAATACTATGTCTTAAAGTTGTTTATTATTTAATCCGAGTTTTTTCAATTGAACCCCCCCCCCCCCCCCCCCCCTTCTTGTGTTTTTCACATCTTCAATTGGCATCAGAGCGCCTGGTTCTGAGCTTATAACACTTAACCGTGTCAGTACAAGATCCAGCGTCAGAAAAACACAATGGCAGGACCAAGTCAAAACATCAGCAATGACAACAATGAAGAAAGGGACAGATTCAGTGGCAAACCTCCAGTCTTCGATGGAGAGAACTTTGACTACCGGAAAGACAGAATTGAGAGTTTCTTTCTGGCCCATGATGCTGATCGGTGGGACATGGTGACTGATGGATACGTGCACCTTGTGGATGGACGTGGTTAGAAGATTGACAGGAAAATGATGTCTGATCAGCAAAAGCGTGAGTTCAGAAATCATCACAAGGCCAGAACAATTCTTCTCAGCTCCATCTCTTATTCAGAATATGAGAAGATATCAAACAAAGACACTGTAAAGAATATGTTTGACTTTCTGAGAATGACGCATGAAGGCAACATTCAAGTCAAAGAAACGAAAGCCCTTGCACTCATTCAGAAGTACGAGGCATTCAAGATGGAAGAGAGTGAATCAATAGAAACTATGTTTTCAAGATTTCAAATTCTTGTTGCTGGTCTAAAAGTTCTTGACAAAGGGTATTCCACTGCTGATCACGTTAAGAAGATCATCAAAAGCTTGCCAAAACAATGGAGGCCAATGGTCACAACGCTTAAGCTAGCCAAGGATCTCAACAAAATCTCTCTGGAGGAACTTATCAGCTCCCTCAGAAGTCACGAGATAGAGCTAGATGCAGATGAACCTCAAAAGCAAGGTAAGCCATTAGATTTAAAATCTAACAGAAAATCTGACTCCAAAGTTTTGCAGGCTATGGAAGAAACCTCTGATGGGTCCTCATCAGAAGAAGATGAACTGTCTCTCCTCTCCAGAAGGGTGAACCAATTGTGGAAGCAGAGGCAAAGGAAGTTCAGGAACCCCAGAAGATCAGAAAATCAGAATGATTCTTCCTCCAGATACAGAAGGTCAGAATCCTCCTCTGGACACAGAAGATCTGAAGGTTCTTCAGGAAACAGAAAGTCAAACAACAAAGACATCATCTGCTATGAATGTAACAAGCAAGGGCACTACAAAAGTGATTTCCCAAAGCTTCAGAAGGAGAAGCCCAAAAAGAAGTTTGGCAAGGAAAAGAAGAAAAGTCTCATGGATACATGGGATGATTCCGACACATCAGAAGCTGACTCAGAATCAGATGATGAAAGAGCAAACATAGCTCTCATGGCAAACATAACAGAAGACAGTGAAGCTTCTGAGTCAGACTCTGAATCAGATACAGAAGAGGTATTCTCCGACTTTACTATAAACTTTACTAAGGCTGAACTAGCTGAAAGCCTTAATGAAATTTTGGAAAGATATCAGCAGATCAGAGTCAAATTCAGAAACCTGAAAAGGAATCTTGCTTCTGACTCTAATAAGACTGAGAGTCTCAAATTGGAGAATTATGAGTTAAAAGATAAAATTTCAAAATTAGAAAACCAATTGCAAAACTCTCAGAAGGAAACAATCCCTGAAACTCCCAGCAATGCTGATGAGATCATCAAGGAGTATGATCACAACTTTCAGAAGTTTCTAGCTAAAAACATAGACAGAAGCAAAATGGCTTCAATAATCTATGGAGTTAGCAGAAATGGCAGAAAAGGGATATGATATCAAGGTAAGGTACCTACACCAAAAAATGCCATGTATTTAGTTATAAAACGTACTCCACTTGAATCACACCTTATATATGGGAACACACATGACATAAAATATACAAGTAGTGATTACTCTGTCAAACCAAAATTCAACTAGGGTTTTTGTAAAACTAACAAATCAGGACCCAAGAAAATGTGGATACCTAAGGATAAAATAATACATGTGGCAAATATCTTTAGCAGCAAAGCAAAAACCCCAATCATGGTAACAATTTTGGGAGTGGGGAAGGCCGCGCGATAGAGCCACTACGGTCGGGGTCGTGCCAGTCGGTGAGCAACGACGAAACCACACTGCAACAATTGTGGCTTGTGCGATTGCATAGAGGGCTCATCGGAAAGGAGAAGTCTAGGCGTGCGACACAGATGATTGGATTGGTGGTCAACAACGTCTTTTTTTTGCCTGCATCATAAACTCTTGTAGTGCGGTGAGGAATTTCACAGAGGGAAGTGACGTGGAGGCGGGAGCCGTAGTTGACTGCGGCGTACGCGATTCGTTATCCAGGTGGCGTGCAGCGCAGTCAATGCCGAAGAGATAGCCATGCAAGGACAAAAGCTGCGGAAGATTTCGTACGTCCTCGAGAGGCATGTTGGTCGAGAGACATTAGTCGCGGGTGGTGGCGGTGCGGGGCTGACGAGTTTCAGCATTTTTGAGTCTGTTGTGCATTTAGGTTAAATTCGACCAGTTTTCCCGTTAATGACTTTTTCTTGATAAGTTGAGAGAAAAAATAATTATTTTAAAATAAATATTTTATTATTATTATTTTAGTTAAACCTCCAACCCCGATAGTTTCAGTAGAGTTATCACTTACGAAAGTTTCCAGTACGGAATTTTTAAGTACTTTTAGTACTCAAAGGTCACCCTAGAGTTATAAGACTTTATTGTTGAGTTGTTTAGAGTTCTCTTGAGAACTATCTTGAACTATATATAAAAATTGTTATAAATTTTGAAGTTGTGAGTATATGTATATAAATACAAAATATACCCTTTGAGATGATTTTGATTTTATTGGTTGAGTTGAAAGGAATTATTAAGTAACAATACAATTTTACTTTGTTGATTATTTATAGAAAATATAATTATATAAATATTTTTGAGTTGAGTAAATCAAAGGAATTATAGTTTGGCCTTATATTGGCGAATCACAGTTCAAAGAGGAACTTATTTAAGTGTGAGTTTGGAGAATTATCTTGTTGTTGATTGTTTGAGTTTATGGTTTTTGTTGCATGACCATGCATTCATGTATATTAAAGTTAGGTAGGACTTTGGTCCAATGAAGCCAAGTTCAGAGAGGAACTATGACAGTCTCATGTCCAGAGAGGGTCACGATTCAGAGAGGAACCGTAGACGGTGATAAATCAGTAACACACCTTTGATCTCCAAAAACCTGGTACCACATGCATATTAGAGGAGGAGTTGAGTGCATTCACATTTCATTATAATCATTATCATTGTCGTTGCAATGTGAGAATAATTTGTTTTTTTATAACTATCATGTTGTTTATTTTCACAGCTAACATTTGTAAGGATTATTCTCACCCCTTTCTTGTTTGTTTTGTGTAGCTTTGTGAAATGTTATACACATACTCAGAATGAATAATTGCTATTGTGAGTTGGTAGATGGCTTTGCACATCTCTTCTTTTATTTATTGTTATTCCGCTATTAGATAGATTTTGCTTTGATCTGTAACACCGGGGAACGAGACGTTTGTTGGTTTTGAGTTGATGTTGTATTTTGTTAATTTCTTTAAGTTTTCAATAGAATAAATTATTAAAGTTGTCATGATTTGGGTTCTGCTGCGAGTTGTTGATTTTAATTGAAGAAAGTATTGTCTGTTTTGTTTGAGTAGCATCTTAAAGTGTGGATTTTCTCTTTTATATTAAGAGTCGGGGTTTTGGGTGTTACAAAACACACCTTAATCCAACTAATCCAATTAGATCCAAAATTAATTCTCTTTAGAACATAAAACAGATGGTCCCATGAGAATGAGTCGAACGCCTTTTAAAAATTCACTTTGAAAAAGAAAAAAATTATTTTTCCTTCGCACAAAATCGACCAGTTCATTAGAACTAGAACACCATATAACAATCTCTTCTTAGGTAAGAAAGCTAATTGAGACCCTGAGCCGAGCTTGATAATGACTCCTTTCATTCTCTCAAACAAAAACTTTGAGATAATCCTATAGATACTTCCAATCAAACTAATTGGGTAATATTCATTCAATCCTGGAGGATTTTGAGTCTTAGTAATAAGAGCAATTAATGAAGTTGAGATTGCCTTTGGTAAATGCCCTTGCACAGATAAAAAAACTAAGAAATTGTTGTACCCCAATTTTCCCCCCTAAGATCCCTTCATCATACCATATTGATTCAATCACAACAAGATCACATTAGGGCTTTTGGTTCTCCTCCTTATCTTTAGCTTTGCTCTTTGAGGAATCACCATGCACCGTGAATGGTTTTTTCTTTTGTGATCATGCATGATTTGCTTTGACTTTCCTTTTAAATAATAAAATTCTATTTTGTTTTGTCTTACTTGTTAATAATGTATGTAAAGGAAATGTGGCTTAGCAAGCTGATCCATGGATTCATGAGTTTATTTCCATGCCCTAGTCAATAAAGCTTGAGAAATTCAAACCTCGCCATTGAAGTTGTTTTGGAAGAAATGGCATGGCAAGGTTTATTTTGGTTGACCACATTTCAAAGTTATCAAGATTGATTCAAAAGTACAAGGGGTTAATTGAAGAAGTTGATATGGTTGGACAAGGTCTTGTTCCCATTGGCCACAAGTGCATATTTCTCTCAATTCTCAAGATATGGAAGTGGTTTTGGTTGCTATGAGTTCTCATTATCATCCTCAACAACTTCTATCTACAAAGAAAAAATGTTGGTACAAGAAGGTTGTTCAAAATTGTCAAACTTCCTTAAAGCATTTTCTTGATCTAGGAGCTAGGATTTTGAACTTCAAAGAAGTATATCTTGCTCATATTTTGGTATTTTTGAGTGATTCTAAAAACATCCTTCTCTTCAAAGGGTTATTAACAAATCACTTCAAAAGTTTCAAGTAGTTTTCATGTGGAAGAAACTTGATGATGAAGAAAGATTACAAGTCCTCTAGATGAACCCCCAATTTCCCATGTGTGACTTCAAATGATCATAAGTTGGTCAATTTTTATCACCTTGAGCCAACTCTTTTTCCATAATGCTGTTGAGGATGTGCCCTTTATTCCTTATTTTATGTGCAAAGTGAGAAAATGGATAAAGGATGCCCTAAGGATACAAGAGATTATAGGTCATTTCATGATTTTTTGCCTAATTCAACAATTCATAACTCTGTCAATTTTTGGATATTTTGAATGGTTCAAGTTTCAAAATATCATTCAAGAGGTCTATTTCATGCCATCTTTTTTGTTCAAGAGCAAATTCCAAGAGGAAGGCCATGTTTGTGTTAGAACATAGTTTGATTCTACAACCCTTGATTAGAGTTTTGATGATAACAAAATACAAAGAATAAATAATTTCAAAGATATATATAAAACAAATATGCTTCTTAAAATTATGTTTTGTATATACAGAAGTTCTGATGGAATCAGCATCAGAAGATCAGTAATATGTGCTACACGCTGAAGCTACCAGATTATACGCTGAAGCTTGATGACCAGAATCTGCGCATAAATAATACACTCTGACTCTGATCAAAGATCTTTACCAAGTCATCAACACTCTGAAGCGTTATCATAAGTTAAAGCAAAGAAGACTCTGAAGCGTTATTAATTATTCAAGACAGAATTAAATGCTAACGGCTCTCTTCAGACAAGATCTTCTTCAAAAGGAAAGTGCGTTATTGTCATTAAACTGGCTTTATGGACAACGTATCTTTGCCTTGCCTATATAAACAAGTCTGCTTGAGAAAAGACACACGCATGCACTCACATAATTTGCCAAGCCTTCAAAACCACGCTTATTCAAACTCTTTAGAAAATTCAGTTTATTCCAAGCTTAAAGTTGTGTAATTATCACAATTGTGATATATTGTTTTGTTAGAAAATGTTAGCAAACCCTTGTTCAATTATTTGTAAAATATTTCCTTGAGATAAACCGAGTTGTGGTTATACTCAAGAAGACTTTAACAGTTGTTAAAGTAGCTGTTGTAATTCTTTGAGAATAGTGGATTAATACCTCGTTGGAGAGAGGCGAAATCACCTTGACGGGTGGACTGGAGTAGTTTGAGATCAAACGAACCGGGATAAAAATACTATGTCTTAAAGCTGTTTATTATTTAATCCGAGTTTTTTCAATTCAAACCCCCCCCTTCTTGTGTTTTTCACATCTTCAATTGGCATCAAAGCACCTGGTTCTGAGCTTATAACACTTAACCGTGTCAGTACAAGATCCAGCGTCAGAAAAACACAATGGCAGGACCAAGTCAAAACATCAGCAATGACAACAATGAAGAAAGGGACAGATTCAGTGGCAAACCTCCAGTCTTCGATGGAGAGAACTTTGACTACCGGAAAGGCATAATTGAGAGTTTCTTTCTGGCCCATGATGCTGATCTGTGGGACATGGTGACTGATGGATACGCGCACCCTGTGGATGGACTTGGTCAGAAGATTGACAAGAAAATGATGTCTGATCAGCAAAAGCGTGAGTTCAGAAATCATCACAATGCCAGAACAATTCTTCTCAGCGCCATCTCTTATTCAGAATATGAGAAGATATCAAACAAAGACACTGCAAAGAATATGTTGGACTTTATGAGAATGACGCATGAAGGCAACATTCAAGTCAAAGAAACGAAAGATCTTACACTCATTCAGAAGTATGAGGCATTCAAGATGGAAAAGAGTGAATCAATAGAAACTATGTTTTCAAGATTTCAAATTCTTGTTGCTGGTCTAAAAGTTCTTGACAAAGGATATTCCACTGCTGATCACGTTAAGAAGATCATCAAAAGCTTGCCAAAACAATGGAGGCCAATGGTCACAACGCTTAAGCTAGCCAAGGATCTCCACAAAATCTCTCTGGAGGAACTTATCAGCTCCCTCAGAAGTCACGAGATAGAGCTAGAAGCAGATGAACCTCAAAAGCAAGGTAAGACATTAGCTTTAAAATCTAACAGAAAATCTGACTCCAAATTTTTGCAGGCTATGGAAGAAACCTCTGATGGGTCCTCATCAGAAGAAGATGAACTGTCTCTCCTCTCCAGAAGGGTGAACCAATTGTGGAAGCAGAGGCAAAGGAAGTTCAGGAACCCCAGAAGATCATAAAATCAGAATGATTCTTCCTCCAGATACAGAAGGTCAGAATCCTCCTCTGGACACAGAAGATCTGAAGGTTCTTCAGGAAACAAAGTCAAACAACAAAGACATCATCTGCTATGAATGTAACAAGCAAGGGCACTACAAAAGTGATTGCCCAAAGCTTCAGAAGGAGAAGCCCAAAAAGAAGTTTGGCAAGGAAAAGAAGAAAAGTCTCATGGCTACATGGGATGATTCTGACACATCAGAAGCTGACTCAGAATCAGATGATGAAAGAGCAAACATAGCTCTTATGGCAAACATAACAGAAGACAGTAAAGCTTCAGAGTCAGACTTTGAATCAGATACAGAAGAGGTATTCCCTGACTTTACTATAAAATTTACTAAGGCTGAAGTAGCTGAAAGCCTTAATGAAATTCTGGAAAGATATTAGCAGATCAGAGTCAAATTCAGAAACCTGAAAAGGAATCTTGCTTCTGACTCTGATAAGACTGAGAGTCTCAAATTGGAGAATTATGAGTTAAAAGATAAAATTTCAAAATTAGAAAACCAATTGCAAAACTCTCAGAAGGAAACAATCCCTGAAACTCCCAGCAATGCTGATGAGATCATCAAGGAGTATGATCACAAATTTCAGAAGTTTCTAGCTAAAAACATAGACAGAAGCAAAATGGCTTCAATAATCTATGGAGTTAGCAGAAATGGCAGAAAAGGGATAGGATATCAAGGTAAGGTACCTACACCAAAAAATGCCATGGATTTAGTTATAAAACGTACTCCACTTGAATCACACCTTATATATGGGCACACACATGACATAAAATATACAAGTAGTGATTACTCTGTCAAACCAAAATTCAACCAGAGTTTTTGTAAAACTAACAAATCAGGACCCAAGAAAATGTGGGTACCTAAGGATAAAATAATACATGTGGCAAATATCTTTAGCAGCAAAGCAAAAACACCAATCATGGTACCTGGACTCTGGCTGCTCACCACACATGACGGGAAGAAGGCATATGTTCCAAAGCCTGGAACTTAAGCCTGGAGGCTACGTAGGCTTTGGAGGCAATCAGAGAGGAAAGATCATTGGCTCTGAAACAGTAGGTAATGGAAATCTTCCCTCTATAAGTAATGTTTTATTAGTTGATGGATTAATGCATAGCTTATTATCCATAAGTCAATTAAGTGATAACGGTTATGACATAATCTTCAATCAAAATTCATGCAAAGTTGTTAGTCAGAAAGATGGGAATATCCTATTTAATGGAAAGAGGAAAAACAACATTTATAAAATCAAACTTTTTGAACTGAAAAGTCAGAACGTAAAGTGTCTTCTGTCTGTTAACAACGAGCAATAGATTTGGCACAGAAGATTAGGACATGTTAGTATGAGAAGAATATCTCAAATTAACAAACTCAATCTGGTTAGAGGACTTCCTAACCTGAAGTTCAATTCAGATGCTCTGTGTGAAGCATGTCCGAAAGGCAAGTTTGCAAAATCAGCTTTCAAATCCAAAAACGTTTTTTCCACCTCCAAGCCATTAGAACTTCTGCACATTGACTTATTTGGACCAGTTAAAACTGCTTCAGTCAGCGGCAAGAAGTATGGGTTAGTAATCGTAGATGACTATAGCAGATGGACATGGGTAAAGTTCTTAAGGCACAAGGACGAGTCACACTCTGTGTTTGTCACCTTCTGCAACCAAGTTCAGAATGAAAAGGATCTTAGAATCGTCAAAGTCAGAAGTGATCATGGTGGAGAATTTGAAAACAAAGATTTTGAGTTATTCTTTAATGATAAAGGCATTCTTCATGATTTCTCTTGTCCTAGAACTCCCCAGCAAAATGGAGTTGTAGAACGAAAGAACAGAACATTGCAAGAAATGGCCAGAACCATGATCAACGAGACTAACGTTGCTAAGATCTTCTGGGAAGAGGAAATAAATACAGCGTGTTACATTCAGAATAGAATCTCCATAAGACCTATTCTGGAAAAGACTCCATATGAATTGTGGAAGAACAGAAAGCCCAACATTTCCTATTTTCACCCATTTGGATGTACATGTTTTATCCTGAATACAAAAAATTATTTGAACAAGTTTTACTCTAAAGCACAAAAGTGTATTATGTTAGGATATTATGAACGCTCAAGAGGGTACAGAGTATACAATACAGAAACACAGATTGTGGAGGAGTCAATCAATGTTCGTTTTGATGATAAGCTTGACTCTCAAAAGTCAAAGCAGAATGAATTCCTTGCAGGTATGGAAGTTGAACTCACATGTACTGAAGATAAATCATCAGAAGCTCTCAACAGAGACACTCCCTCAACATCAGAAAGAGTCACTGCAAACAATCCAGCACCTTCTGTTGATCAACTCCAGAAAAGACCATCCAGAAGCAGCATGGATCACCCAGAAGAAACAATCTTAGGAAGGAAGGAAGATCCAATCAGAACAAGATCCTCCTTCAGAAACTCTGAAGAATCCCTCATGGGACTGGTTTCTCTAATTGAACCAACAACAATTGATGAAGCACTTTTGGACAATGGTTGGATTCTAGCAATGCAAGAGGAGCTAAATCAATTCACAAGAAATGACGTATGGGATCTAGTTCCCAAACCAAAAGGATTCAACGTCATTGGTACAAAATGGGTGTTCAGAAAAAAACTGAACGAACAAGGTGAAGTCATCAGAAACAAAGCACGACTAGTAGCACAAGGTTATAGTCAGCAAGAGGGAATAGACTATACAGAAACCTTTGCTCCAGTCGCCAGGTTAGAATCTATCAGACTCTTAATTTCATTTGTTGTTAATAAAGGCATCACTCTGTATCAGATGGATGTTAAGAGTGAATTCTTAAACGGCTATATAGAAGAAGAAGTATATGTGCACCAACCCCCTGGTTTTGAAAGTTCCAAAAATCCAGAATATGTTTTCAAACTAAAGAAGTCACTCTATGGTCTGAAACAAGCTCCCAGAGCTTGGTCTGAAAGACTAAGTAACTTCCTGCTAGAAAAGGAATTCACCAGAGGGAAAGTGGACACAACCTTGTTCTGTAAGACAATTAAGAATGACATTTTAGTATGTCAGATTTATGTTGATGACATCATATTTGGATCCACTAAACCCTCTATGGGAAGAAAGTTTGCTAAATGTATGCAGGCAGAATTTGAGATGAGCCTAATGGGGGAACTAAAATTCTTTCTGGGCATTCAGATTAATCAAACCCCTGAAGGAACTTACATTCATCAGAGCAAATATGTCAGAGAACTTCTGAAGAAATTTGATCTCTCAGAATGTAAGCCATCAAAGATTCCAATGCATCCCACGTGCATTCTGGAAAGAGAAGAGGTAAGTAAAAAGGTAGAACAGAAGGTCTACAGAGGTATGATTGGTTCTCTTCTCTATCTGACGGCTTCAAGGCCTGACATTCTATTCAGTGTTTGCATTTGTGATAGATTCTAATCAGATCCTGGAGAATCTCACTTAACAGCAGTTAAGCGAATTTTCAAGTATCTGAAAGGTACTACTAATCTGGGTTTGTTTTATAGATAATCAAGTGATTACAGCTTGATAGGATACTGTGATGCTGATTTCGCTGGAGACAGAGTAGAACGTAAAAGCACTTCTGGAAGCTGCCAGTTTCTGGGAGAAAATCTGATCTCATGGTCCAGCAAAAGACAATCCACAATAGCTCTATCAACAGCAGAAGCTGAATACATAGCAGCAGCTGGATGCAGCACACAAATGCTCTGGATGAAAAGTCAACTTGAGGACTTCAAGATATTTGAGAGTAACATCCCTATCCTCTGTGACAATACTTCTGTTATTTGTCTTAGTAAAAATCCTATTTTTTATTCTAGGGCTAAGCATATAGAAATAAAACATCATTTTATTAGGGACTATATTCAGAAAGGGATTCTAAATTAAAAATTTATTAACACAGACCATCAATGGGATGATATCTTTACAAAACCTCTTTTTGAAGATAGGTTCAACTTCATTCTAAAACATCTCAGCATGAAGCTCTGCCCAGGATAAAACTGTTTTGATTCCATATCTTAACCTTCAGAACTTTGTTTATTTTTCCATGAACTACTGATCAATCTTTCTTCAGATCTTTAGAAGTACAGATTGTATCAGAATCTATCCATGAAGACCTGCGTGCTTCATTTAAAGGATAGAAATATGCTGTTCACTCAAGCAAACAGGTGTCATCCACTCATCAGCTACTTTCTGAGGCTGAACACGCGTTCACGTTTCTGAAAGGTCAAAAGCGCTGATTGGTTGCATTGGGACACATGTCATGGGTAACTGTTCCAATATCTTTCTGAATCCCCCAAAATCAGCTATCATTAAATGCTCATAATCATTATAATTTATTTCTCTCTCTTGCCGTTTATGTTTTCAAAATCCTTTTTTTAAAAATATATTTAAACACATCTCTCACCACTTACACTTTTTTACTTTCACTTTCATTTTCTCCACAATCTTATTGATATCAGTTTGGAACCTTTCTCAAAACCCTTTCAATTTCTTCTCAAAACCTTCGGTGTGAACATGGCTTCCTCAAGCAACCCTGCTTCCAGTACACAGAAAACAGATTCCTCCGAACAATATGAAGAACCCTTCAGAACTCTTCTCACACCCATCAAAAATCTAGAAGTTCTTTCAGAATTGATTGTGGATTTTAACAGTCTTCAAGAGAACGGGTTTAATCTCTCTGAAGAAGTAAAGGCTCAAGGCTGGGACAGATATTTTGACCGACTGGTGGTTCCAACATTCCCAATTCTTGGGAAGGAATTTTGGATTCATGCTTCATCTTCCAACCATCAAGTTACTTCATACATAATGGGGAAGAAGATAGTCATAACTGAGGACCTCATTGCAAGATTAATAGGCTACAGTTGTGGTGGTGTACGATGCATTGACATGGCTGAAATATGCGCTGATGTCGCCCTAATTGCTAGAGAAATCTTCACTCTGGGTCTTCCCTCCAGCAAGATAAGGGATCTAAAAGATCATCACAGAATATGGGCCAAGATTATTCTGGGATGCATAAACCACAGGAAGCCTACCAGCTCTCTTGACTATATCAATATTGATCAACAATTTCTGATCTACTTCATCTCCCAGAAGATTAATGTGAATCTGGCTCATCTGTTGTTTAACCATCTAAGAACCAGTGTTAAGGAAACCAGAGAAGAAGAGCGCACAAAAAGGGACTGGATACCCCTAGGAAGGCTTATATCAGATATTCTAACACAGAATAAGCTGATTGATCATCTAACAGAAGCTCAGGAAATTAGCTCTTTAGAAGCTACTGTTGGCAAACAGTTGAATGCAAAGAATCTGAAGAAGATGAAGTTAATTGAGAACATCAAGAAGGAACCCAATGTCACTTCTTTTGCAACAATCTCCAGCAGAAGAATCCCTCTGGATAACTTTCCATTGTTCTCAGAGATTGATTCTAAACCGGATATAATTGTCAGATATCTGGATGCATGCAAGGCGGATGGTACATCACCAGATTTGAACATTCAGGATCTGCAGTAGAAGGCTCCAGAAGTTGTGCTGAAGAAAACCAAGAAAATGAATGTTGTAGCAGAAGGATCATCCCAGCGGACTCCTTCAAAGAGAGGTAATCCTTCTTCTGTAACTGTTTTAAATTCAATTTCTGTATCAACATCTATACCTATTCCCACTCAATCAGAAAACCCCACACCACAAACATTTGATGACTTTGACATTGAATTTGACCCCTCAGAAACCTTAACTCTTAGTAGATCTCGCTCCCTACCTCCAAATCCAAATATTGAAGCAACCCAACAAGAACTTGCAAAAGTTCTATCAGATATAAAAACCTTTGACCAACATACTTCTACTCCCATGCCAGAAAATCCAAACTCAGAAACCACCACAGAAGCACCACAACCAGAAATTCACCTCTCTCCGCAACCAGAAATACCACTACCTACATCTCCTCAACCAGAAATTCATCCACCTTCTCCACAACCTGAACTATTTCAACCAGAAGTTCAAACTTCTGAGGCTCAACCTTCTGAATCCTGTGAACCAGAACCTCATAACGATCAATCAAACCAAACTGTTGATTCTGATACCATTTCCATTCCTGGAATCACTGAACCTCTGGCAATCCGTATGCCCCTAACCATTTTGGATATTCCCCAAATTCCATCTTCACTAGAATCAACTCCACCAAACTCCCCAACCAGTCCAATAATTATTCCAGACTCTCCCACTCCCTCGCC
This sequence comes from Vicia faba, assembly GCA_948472305.1. Classification (NCBI taxonomy): domain Eukaryota; kingdom Viridiplantae; phylum Streptophyta; class Magnoliopsida; order Fabales; family Fabaceae; genus Vicia; species Vicia faba. Next base: position 1,537,986,633 of record OX451737.1, read on the forward strand.
AAAGAACAATCCAGATGACAACATCAAGACTGTCATTGATTTAACAGTTTTTGAACGTCTTGCTGCCATAACCCACAAAACAGCTATTTCAAAACCAAAACCATATGAACCCTCTCCAGATGTTGGTACCAGCTTATTGATATTTGAAACAGAAGTACATAAGTGGATCACTTCTCTGAAGCAAGCTAGTCTTGAGCTGATTGATCCTGTTGCATCAGACTAACTTTGGACAAGGTTCAGAAGATGGGTATGTTCTGAAACTCGTAAGATGCAAGAACAGAGATACGGACAAGTTCAACAGAACATCAGTAATCTACTGAAAGTAATTGAAGATCAAGTTCTGAGCCAGCTTCTCAAGGAAGAAGTTCTCCCTCTGGATAATGCTCCCTGGTCTGAACATCGTCCAACATACAAAGTTCAACCAGAGTCAGAAGATCTCAATCTGACTGATACTCTAGAGCAGATGATTCCTGCTGAAAAACTGGGTCAAAAAGAGGATATTGCAGAATGCTCTGAGAAGCATCCAGTCACTGAAGATTCTCAAGCTTCCTCCTATGAAAGGCAGACTCTAGAAGACCTGAAAAGATCTGATATTTTGATGAAGGAAAGAATGGACAAACAGGATGACAAAATTGAGGTAATCACGAGCATGTTAACCAAGCAACAGGAAACCAACACCCAGATCAAGAGCATGTTGGAAGCCTTGTTCACGCGTCTACCTCCTCCGTCTTAGAATTTTCTCGTTTTTAAAACATGTTTATCTGTAATATTCTTACATTGCTACTGTTCTGAACTTTTCGTTGATTCTGGTTTTTAATATAAATGCATTTTGGCTCTGATTATATGTTCTTTTTGATAGCTGACAAAAAGGGGGAGAAAGAATAAGATATTTTTCAATAACGGATTACTGAGACATAAGTCTCAAACATTCTGATCTATTTAAATTTCTCTCTTCTGAAAAGCTTGAACAGGTACAAAACTCTAATGAAAGATACAGTAAGGTTCTGATGCTCAAAGACTCATGGAATTAAAGGGAAGTAATCAACTTAGGGGGAGTTTCTCTTCTTAATTCTATACTTTTTATTCTTTATTTTTAATTGAAAAATTTGGTTTTTGTCATCATCAAAAAGGGGGAGATTGTTAGAACATAGTTTGATTCTACAACCCTTGATTAGAGTTTTGATGATAAGAAAATACAAAGAATAAATAAATTCAAAGATATATATATATATATATATATATATATATATATATATATATATATATATATATATAAAACAAACATGCTTCTTAAAATTATGTTTTATTTATACAGATGTTCTGATGGAATCAGCATCAGAAGATCAGTAATATGTGCTACACGCTGAAGCTACCAGATTATACGTTGAAGCTTGATGACCAGAATCTGCGCATAAATAATACACTCTGACTCTGATCAAAGATATTTACCAAGTCATCAACACTCTGAAGCGTTATCATAAGTTAAAGCAAAGAAGACTCAGAAGCGTTATTAATTATTCAAGACAAAATTAAATGCTAACGGCTCTCTTCAGACAAGATATTCTTCAAAAGGAAAGTGCATTATTGTCATTAAATTGCCTTTATGAACAAGTATCTTTGCCTTGCCTATATAAACAAGTCTGCTTGAGAAAAGACACACGCATGCACTCACATAATTTGCCAAGCCTTCAAAACCCCGCTTATTCAAACGCTTTAGCAAATTCAGTTTATTCCAAGCTTAAAGTTGTGTAATTATCACAGTTGTGATATATTGTTTTGTTAGAAAACGTTAACACACCCTTGTTCAATTATTTGTAAAAGATTTCCTTGAGATAAACCGAGTTGTGGTTATACTCAAGAAGACTTTAACAGTTGTTAAAGTAGCTGTTGTAATTCTTTGAGAATAGTGGATTAATACCTCGTTGGAGAGAGGCGAAATCACCTTGACGGGTGGACTGAAGTAGTTTGAGATAAATGAACCAGGATAAAAATATTGTGTCTTAAAGCTGTTTATTATTTAATCCGAGTTTTTTCGATTCAACCCCCCTTTCTTGTGTTTTTCACATCTTCAGTTTGGATGCAAAACATTATAGGTCATTTTTGAAGAAAAACTTGAAATATTTCTTAGTATGGAAAGTCAACCTCTTTTTCCAAACTTTAACTCATTGCAACTTTCAGCTCCAACATCCATTTGATTCCATTATTTTCCCACTGAAAAACTTGTAATCTCATCTTTCTAAAGCATCAAGAACCATACCTTAAGACCCCTTGAGTTGAGAGTGCCATTGATTTGAATTTGGTAACTTGAAACTGAAGTTTCATCACAAGTCAGATTTTGAAATCTTTAATTTGGCTTCTAATCAGAAGTTGTCCTTGCGTTTTTTCTTCTAATCATGTTTAGCAACTTTCCAAAGGCGTTTAACATCATGAAACACACAATTTGGCTGAGTTTTGATGCTAAACAAGTGGCACTTTGTTCATGTTGTAGACACCTCACGATTTTCCTCCAAACTTCATCATTTCACACGCTTAAGGATCCCAAACATTCTCCTATAAATAGAGGGTCATCCCCCATTCATTTCCTCAAGCTTAAACAACCAAAATCACCCTGCCAAACTCATTCGATAACTCACTTTTCTACAACTTCGAAATTAGTGTTCAAGCCTTTTCAATCCATTTTTTCTATCAATTCACCTTCCATGATCTTCCTTGAAGCTAACCATACAATTACCTTCAAGAGTCGTGACCTATATTGATCCATAGAAGTCCATTTTCAGAGCTCTGCAACTTAAATTCAATAGGTAGATTTCTCCATCAATTCTTTCAAATTTTGATATTATTGTGAAGCTCTCATTGCCCTGGTTCTAGTTGTAAAACTTGCTTTTAACTGGAAACATGTTTTGGCCATGAATTCTCAAATTCCCTTTCAAAACTTTTCTTCCAAATTGCTTGAGCTACAGTTTAAATAAATTTTTCGCGAAGGTGTGGTTGTCTTCGTCTTGATGAGATGAAGCGAATGGAATGGGTATGAGCTTCAGATTTTACAGTCTGAGAGACCTGTATTTCACATTGGCTGGGGGTTGAAGATGACCAACGTGTCATCTTCCAACCAATGATGGCGTTCCATTTGTTCTATTTGAATTTATGATTTAATTAGTGATCTAGTGTTTTATTCACTAATGACCATGACATGCACAATGCACCAGATCCCTTGGATTTGATTACTAACGCATTTTGACTCTCATCCATTGGTCCACATCATTTTGGTTTTTATTTTATTTTCTGATTTTTATATTTAATTATTTTGAACTTCAAAAAATTATAGAAAATTCATTTTTAGTCCAAAAAATCTGAAACAATTATGAAAAATATTTTTGATTTTTCTCTTTATGATTTTTTATTCTTTTACAACTTTATTTTGTTTGTTGATATTTTTTATAAGTTTTCACTTAATTTGAATTGTTTTAGATGTTTAAAATACTTTTATGCATTTTTAAATTCTAAAAAAAATATGAAATGATCCAATGGTATTGTGACAAATATCGATGACCTCATTTAATTTTTATTTCTGACTTTGTTGTTTTTTTATCATTTTTGGTTTATTTTACTCATTTCTTTTAATTTTAAAAATAGTTTCCGACTTTAAAAAATTACCGAAAATTTTATGAAAATATTTGAGTTCATTTTTGGTTTTTTCAATGGTCTTACTTAATATTTCTTGATTAATTTGAACATAGTTGATATTTTTATCTCTTATTTCTATTTTAAAACATTTTTAAAACCCTTTTTAATGTATATATTAAATGCAATATTATTTTGTGATTATTTTCTGGCTGATCTTGGGTTGAATTTTTTATCATGAACTTTGTTAACATCATTGGATCTATGGTGTTGAGTCTAACTCCATAAAAATGATGAATGATTTTAATAATAGTTGATTAAATTTTAATTCAAATGTGGTCTGTACATTCTTTCCCACCCTTCTTCATCTTATCCCTTTCTTATTGCACTAAGTGTTATTGGAGAATGATCTCTATATCATGTCTGAAAATAAATGGTGTATAAATTGCTATTGACCGGCCTAAAAATAGGTGCGACTTCTATATAAGTCCACTTACGATTGCTTAACATAACACTAAATCTTGTCCCGATTCGAATAAATGATCATCCGTGGCCCAAACCTATGTTTGCAAGCCCAAGTATGTTAATTTGATCTCTTTGATCCAATAACCTTGAGATTCATTGTGTGGAGGCTTTGGTTCTACCAATCCTCGAATGGATCTACATCACTTTTGGTCAACGTGAATCACTTAAACATCATTGATCATTAAATGTTACTTTTTTGAGGATTCCAAAATGGATGATATACTTGACAAAAAGAAAATGCAACTTGTTGTGTGGAGACTTTGGTTCTACCAATCCTATAATGAGTTCCAAATGCAAGTTTCAAGATGGTCATTCAACTAATCACTAATTACTAATAATTGACTTTATTTTGTGCTTTTATTCTATGCTCTTTTATTTTATGCACCATTTACTTTAAGCATTACATTTCCTGCTATTTTTCATCTTTTCTCACTTGAGCCCCTTTATATTCTTGTCATTTTTATTTTTGCTCATTTGAGCTTTTCCTTTCTTTTTTAAGATACCTAATAATCAACATGAACCATAAAAACCTTTAATGATACTTGGACTATTTTGTTACTATCCTTGGCATTATGGAGTATTGGACTTCTTGGACTTATGATTAGAAACCTTGGCCTATGTTGGGAGCCCTTGTGACCTTAACTGATATTTCTTTTTAGAGTTTTTGAGGTTTACCTTTAGACATTGGGTTGTTTATTTTGAGTGCAGGTTATTGTTATTACACTCTTTGTTTGTAATCTGGAATTCACCCGTATACAGTCGTTACTCTGCCCAATTTTTGTGAAGACTTAATACACTTGAAGTTTGGTTCTCTCAAGAGGTCTAGTATTTTTGCTTACTTGGTTTCAATCCAAAGAATGGGAATTCTATCTTGACTCATAATGTCGAGTGATGGCTTCTTGTTGGTTAGATGGTTCTTCTCCACAGATTTTACCTTATGCTTTAGGATAGTCTCTTCTTCTCCTCTCATCTTCTTTAATTTCAAAAATCTTCTCCCTCCTTTTGAAAACTTTTCTTGTAATTAAACTTGAACCATTTTCATAATAAACTTGGACCTAGGTCCATGCATTTTCAAAACCTTTTCATAAATAAATTTCAATCAACATAATAATACCTTGACATTTTTTGTGAGAAGACTAAAAGTCAATCAATCTCATTTCAAACCATTTTGCAACTTTGGCTTTTTTACTTTAAAAATTTTCTCAAAAGATTGGACTCTTGTCAATCCTTATAGTGATGCAAACAACTATACTTCTACAATATATAGCGAAGAGATATTTTTTCCACTTGGGTGTTGAGTGAGGAATTTCAGATTTTAAAATCCAAGCCATATCCTCCACTTTGAGATGATGCAAATTCTCCTTTCTCATGATTGTGGGTAGTAAGTATGTTTTCCACACGGACAATGACGATGATGTCATATCTCATAAAACCAACCAACACACTTGTGTTTTAAAATTTTTAAAAGAGGAACTACGTGTACCCTGATCCCCTATTGCATGAAAGGTGGTACGTAGGCACTAAAGGTTCGCAACCACGACGGGTGCAAAAATCATAAAAAAATATGTTTCTTTTCTCACCTTCACACTCCATTTTTCATACAACATTTTATAGCCAAAATATCCAAATTTTACAAAGAGGTTCTTGCGGAGTACCTTAGATGTTTAGGGTGCTAATATATTTCCTTTGCATAACCAACCCCCTTAACTAGAACCTTTCCCCCTCTTTTTGGGTTACTCTCTCTTTTCCCATTGCTTTGGAAACAATAAAGCGTAGTGGCAATATTTATTTTGATATGTATAAGTCTAGTCAATCCAATGGCTTAGTCTTAAACATTTCTACCGCTATAGAAAAAAATAGCGACTTCACTGGGGAAAGATTGACCTCTTGATGGTCCATCTTTAAGTGGGTTGAGCATGTCTTTGTTTATATATGTATATGTGTTATTGTTATTTATGTGTTATATTATTTATTGCATATCTATTTATCTGGATTTTCCTGGTTTTCAGGATGCTTGGTGATTACTTATAAGTCCTATACCCGGACTTGGGAAAACTTTAAGATAGGACGGACGGTATAGTCATGTTAACTTTGAGGGAGTAATCCCAAAAAAGGAGGCATGAGATCCCCCACTCAGTGGAGGCCCTTTTGACTGTAGAGTCGTTTACCGAGTAATCAGGAAGACGTACTGCTTTCAACCCGGGAGACTGCTGAAGCTGAGGATCATAGTATACCTAACCCATCTTGGCCTTTTAGGTGTGGTGCAGAAGCTATGACAGAATAATTCGGAAATAGTTGTCACGCGATACTCGCTCGGACGAGTTTTTATTGAGAATATTACTAATTATCGAGTTAATCGGGAAGTTGATAATATCCGAAGGAAGGATGTAGACGCTGGGAACCTCTAGAACCTTATTCTATAGGTGATAACTTTTAGGCCACGCCTTATGGGTAGTACCTTCGACCTCATGCTCGTGATATTGAACCTATGAACCCTATGTTTGTGATCTTGTGTGTAATTGTTGATCATGCATCCATGCACTCATAAGCATCTTTTAAATAAATTTTATTTCAAGGGACTTGAAAGTTGACCGTTTGTGAATATCTCAGGTACCTTTTGACCATGGCTTCTTGAAAAAGAAAGACCGGAAAATACAGTTTCAAAGATCCCAAGATAGATGAGTTGATCAGTCTAATTCCCGAGATTATGTTTTCTGCAGATTTTCGGAAGAAGTATGGATCCATCATTCCTCTCATGAAGCTTAGGATGAATGAGGGTATTCTCTCGACCTTGGTCCAGTTCTATGATCTGATGTATTATTGCTTTACTTTCCCTGATTATCAGTTGATGCCTACACTAGAGGAGTATTCTTATCTATCGGATTTACCTATTACCGGTCATGTTCCTTTTACTAGTTTGGAGGGTGAGCCAAAACCACACGAGATTGCTGCTTTGATCCATCTGGGGAAGTCTGAGGTTGAAGCCCATATGACTACTAAAGGAGGGATTCGAGGATTACCAGCTCAGTTCTTATTGGAGAAAGCTCGTTACTTTGCCAGGATGAAGTGTACAGTCGCTTTTGAGGCCATCTTTTCTCTACTTGCTTATGGGTTGTTTTTATTTCCTAATGTGGATAAGTTTGTTAACGTTAATTCTATCAGGATCTTCATGATTGGAAACCCAATTCCTACATTTTCGGGTGATGCTTATTACTCTATTCATCTCTGGAATTCTTATCTTGGGGGGATGTTTATCTGTTGCACTCCTCTGTTATACCGATGGTTTACTTCTCATTGCCTCAGTCTGATGCTTTCTGGAATGTCAGGAAGGAACCTTGTTGGGCTTCTAAGATCATGGCACTTACTCACTCAGATATTGATTGGTATCATCGGGCTTACCATGATGTAGAGATTGTCGACATTTATGGTAGTTTCCCCAATGTACCTCTTCTTGGTACAAAGGGAGGAATTAAATACAACCCTGTTCTTGCATGACGACAACTTGGTTATCCGATGAGGGATAAACCAAATAGTATTCATTTGAGTATTTTCTTCCTGAAGGAGGTAGAAGAACATAAAGAATCTAGGGAGAAGATTGCGAAGTCCTGGCGTCACATTCATAGGAAGAATAGGAAAGATCTGGGGCCTAGGGGGCTGTTTCTTTGGAGCCTTATCTCCAGTGGGTCCAAATGAGAGTTATTCAGTAGAAGATGTCGTATTCTCGGGAAACACCTATGCCTAATTTGTTTGTGAAGACCACACCTCCCTTATTGGATGATATGGAAGAGCTACAACTTGCTTTGGTCAGGAATCAACAGGAAAAGGATGCTTGGAAGAATAAGTGCCAAACTTTAGAGATTTCCTATAGAGCAGATTTGAAGGAGAGATACAACTTGATTGAGATTCTTGAGAGTCGGGCTGTAGAGACAATGGAGAGGCAAGGGGATTTATTTTCCTTTAAGCCTTAGTCAGATGCTAGTTGCTCACTTCCTAATTCAGGTGATTGGAAGGAGGTTGCCACCAGATATGCGGAAGAAAACCAGAGGTTGAAGGCTCAGATTTCAACGCTTGCAGGGAAGCACCAACGTATAGAGTGATCTCTATAAGTTTACTTCTTAGTGTTTTAGACTTTATTTTCATCGTGTACTTGGGATTATTGAAACTTGTAATCCATTTTGAAGTTATTATAATAAAAAATTTCAGTATTTCAAATGTGTTATTACTTTGATATTTGCAATGTGTCTATAAATATTTAAGTCCCTTGAAATATTAATAAAATAAATCACGTGCATTTCATATCATGCATTGTGATCGGTGGGAATGAGAACTGACTGTTTTTGGAATGCTGGTTCGCGTTTTGCGTTTGTTTTCGCAAAATGTCGCGGTAAGCAAGAGTCGCCACCGTCTTTTATTTTATCCAACAAGGAAAGGACAAAAGCATAGAAACATTCCTTTTCGAGATGTTTCTCGGGTTCGGGAGGTAGATTATAGAAAGGGAAGGTATTAGCACCCTTTCTATCCGTGGTTATCCACGGGCTCTTAGGTACTTGCTCACTATGTTTTCAAAAGTTTGCTTTTCTTTGTGTTTGTGGGTTTTGAAAAGAGTTTTTGTTTTGAAGAGAGTGTAACTGCGAATAGTTTTGTTTTGTTTGTAAAAGGAGCAAGTACTTAAGAACATCTACCTACTCAAAAAGGAATTAAACTGTGCAAATATCCTTTAGACAGTCTATCCCACTATTGAGGAATAGGTAGCACCGTCGTTGGAGTTTTCGGGTCAATTCGATTAAAGGGACGTGTGGTCACTAAAGCAATGTTAGGACGCCTTAGTGGTAACCCTAATGTCTTATATCATTTTTTATCGAGGCAACTGTTTCGAGGCAACTTATGATCTTTGGACAAAAGGGCGACCTCTAAAACATCCTATACTCAATGACCACGTTCGAGGCAACCAAGTGAGGCGTACCCTAAGAGTGGCATGTGCGAGTGTATTGTTTTTTTCAATTTATATTATCTTTGTACATGTTATGGTGAGCTACGGTTGATTTTAAGTCAATATAGATCTTGTCATGCAATCCTAGTTAGCATACATCTAAACAGTTAATATATGTACAGGAATTTAAAGTGCGGGAATTGTAAATCCTACGCTATTACAAGGCTTCGGGGGATTATTTACATGTCCAAAAATTGGGGAAATAAAAGCAATAAAGTAAAAGTCTTAGTTAAGCTATTACAAACCAGTAGGCAGTTACAAAAAAATAAACACGCGCGAATCTGAAAATAACCTCTAAAAATCCTAAGAATAAAAATCTTTTTGTTGTTTTATTTATTTTGGGAAAATGATCTAAATATAATTAATTTTAGTTTTTTGAGAAAATGATCTGAATCTACTTAATTTTAGTTTTTGAAAAATGTTAAAATAATTAAATGATTGATTAACAAAGTTAAATTAATAGGAAAAAAACTAGCCGGATGTTTTTGTGTTTTTGATTTTATGTTGATTAAAAAAAGGAATAAAATGGTCAAAACAAAAATGAAAACGAAGGAAACAGGCCGAAAAAGTGTAATTCTGGATGCCTGGGTCGAAAGAGGTGTGGGTTGTCTTTCGACCCAGTGAAGAGGCTTGATCGAAGGTGCATGAGGGGCTGCACTTTGGGGGTGTTCGATCTGGATATGTCATCCTTCGATCTGGAAATCCTGAATCCAGTTCGAAGCTAAGCTGCTAAGCTTCGAAACTCTGAACAGGATTCTGAGAATACATTTCCTGCAAAATGAAACAAAGGTTAAAGGTCCAAGGGGGATTTTACCCCCCTGATTCGAATCTCCTCCCAATTCGAGTCCTTCCTCAATTCAAATCTGCTGAATCTGGGCCTGGGTTTGTTTTAATTTGTCAAATCCAAGATCATGGATTTCAAATGTAACCTGCTTTGAAAGAAACTTTATCCATGGGGGGTTCAAACGTATGAACACTGCAGCTTATACACGCTTCGTTAAATCGCTCATAAGTAATAACAAAAAAACTATGAATATGCAATTATGAGTAATTTTAAGATTAAGTGAGATTGAACATTATACCACTGGAGGTGCCTGGATTTGGACGGAAGGTGCCTGCAATGGAGTCCAGACTTTCATGGGGCAGGCTGGTGCTTTTGCAAGGCAAGGTATGTGTGTGGGTTTTTCGTTTCTGCAGAGCTTTTATGTGTTTCTTTCCCCTTTTTTTCTGGCCTGTTCGTTCTTCTTCTCCTTTTTTTCCCTGTGTTTTTTCTTGTGTCCTGGATATGTATTATGGCCTCTGTATTTATAGGGGTGTGAGGGTGCAGTAACGGCAAGAGACAGCCAATTAAACAGGCCATTAAAGCCATGAGACAAGAATCAGACACTTTTGAATTTCGAATGCCTTCAGGCCCTGCTCTTTGATTGGTCCTAAGTTGCCTCCTTCGAATGGACTTCTTCTACTTCGACTGCTTGATTTGAAAAGAGTCACTCTAGTCGAATCAGCTTTTGTTGAGTAGAAAAGGCAAGAATCTGGCCTTTAACTCAGGAATTAAATCCATAATCAGCATTTAATTATTTCTATGTTTGCAAGGGAAACACACCATTTTCTCATGTTCAGTGTACCTGGACATGTTTTTTGAGTGCCCTCTTGATGGCCTCTTTCGAATGGCCTGGAAGGAGTTATTCAAATGGCCCTTGTCCAAACATCAATCGAAGGGTATTTATTGAAATTCCAATCGAAAGGCTTTGTTAACAGGCCAATCGAAAGGTGATGTTCATGCTAATCGAAGGATCCCTTGACATGCCAATTGAAAGGCTTGGCCCAGGGTGCCAAACGAAAAGGTCTTTTAGAATCCCAATCGAAAGCCTTGACATAATGCCAATCGAAGTACTTGTCCATAATGCCAATCGAAGTGCTTGTCCATAATGCCAATCGAAAGGCTCCTTCAGAATACCAATCAAAGGGTCTTTCAGAATGCAAATCGAAGTACTTGTCCATAATGCCAATCGAAAGGCTCCTTTAGAATACCAATCGAAGGGTCTTTCAGAATGCATATCGAAGTGCTTGTCCATAATGCCAATCGAAAGGCTCCTTCAGAATACCAATCGAAGGGTCTTTCAGAATGCAAATCAAAGTGCTTGTCTATAATTCCAATCGAAAGGCTCCTTCAGAATACCAATTGAAGGGTCTTTCAGAATGCCAATCGAAAGGTACTTAAAGTACCACTCAAAAAATTTCCTTTTCCTTAGGCAAGGGTTTCTGGTCAACCATGTAGAGGGAAGACTTTGGAAAACATGAGAGGGAAAATTTTGGGGTGCAACAGTTGCCCCTGTTCAATTTTCTTAAACCTGAGGATATAGATTGGCTTTCGAGCCTTTTGTGATCCGAAGGTGGAAGATAATTGAACACTATAGTACCCAGAAATTTGCACTCGCATGGTGTAGTATCAACATTGTGATGTCGGGAATGGGCTTACAGATGCCAATTGGAGATTATTGGTAGGTGGTTCTGTCTTTGTTGACGGGTTGTCTCTTTTGACGGGTTTCGCCTCAGAAAAATCTTTAGGAATCGATTTAACTGATTTTGTCTCCATTGACGAGTTGTCTCTGTTGACTAGCTTTGCCTCAGAAAAATCTTTAGGAATCGATTTAACTGGACTAGACAAGGTCTTGGAATATCTTCAACTGGATCGGCATTAGAAAAATCTTTAGGAATCGATTTAACTGGACCAGAGAAGGTATTGGAATATCTTCAAATGGATCGACATCATAAAAATCTTTAGGAATCGATTTAACTGGACCAGAGAAGGTCTTGGAATATCTTCAACTGGATCGGCATCAGAAAAATCTTTAGGAATTGATTTAACCGGATAAGAGAAGGCCTTTGACTGGATCGGCATCAGAAAAATCTTTAGGAATCGATTTAACTGGACCAGACAAGGTCTTGGAATATCTTTAACTGGATCGGCATCAGAAAAATCTTTAGCAATCGATTTAACTGGAACAGAGAAGGCCTTTGACTGGATCGGCGTCAGAAAAATCTCTAGGAATCGATTTAACTGGGCCAGACAAGGTTTTGGAATATCTTCAACTGGATCGACATCAGAAAAATCTTTAGGAATCGATTTAATTGGACCAGAGAAGGCCTTTGACTGGATCGGCATCAGAAAAATCTTTAGGAATCGATTTAACTGGACCAGACAAGGTCTTGGAATATCTTCAACTGGATCGGCATTAGAAAAATCTTTAGGAATCAATTTAACTGGACCAGAGAAGGCCTTTGGCTAGATCGGCATCAGAAAAATCTTTAGGAATCGATTTAACTAGACCAGACAAGGTCTTGGAATATCTTCAACTGGATCGGCATCAGAAAAATATTTAGGAATCGATTTAACTGGACCAGAGAAGGTCTTGGAATATCTTCAACTGGATCGGCATCAGAAAAATCTTTAGGAATCAATTTAACTGGACCAGAGAAGGCCTTTGACTGGATCGGCATCAGAAAAATCTTTAGGAATCGATTTAACTGGACCAGACAAGGTCTTGGAATATCTTCAACTGGATCGGCATCAGAAAAATCTTTAGGAATCGATTTAACTGGACCAGAGAAGGTCTTGGAATATCTTCATCTGGATCGGCATCAGAAAAATCTTTAGGAATCGATTTAACTGGACCAAAGAAGGTCTTGGAATATCTTCAACTGGATCGGCATCAGAAAAATCCTTAGGAATCGATTTACCTGGACCAGAGAAGGTATTGGAATAACTTCATCTGGATCGGCATCAGAAAAAGCTTTAGGAATTGATTTAACTGGACCAGAGAAGCCCTTTTGATATGGCTGAGAATTTAAATGCATCCTTCATGAAAGGTAAAGGTCAGTCATATGCAATGCATGATATGGATCAAGCAATGATGTTCTCAACATAAATGAGATTGTATGGTATGATGCGTTTATGCATGTATCGTGATGTATGGAAATGTAATATTTTAGCTGGGGAACTAAAGCCCAGATAGCTTGCTGGAGAATAGAGTTGAATTCTTCGTTTCCGCTGGGGATGACGAACGAAGATGATTGCAAGAATAAACATGAAGGAGAGGATGACTCCGTTGGGGAATAAGCTGATGAGGAGATTACTCCTAGGGGAATTACTCTGTGGGGGAGAGATGTTTTGCTAATGATTTTAACGATAACTCCGCTGGGGATTCCATTGATAAGCTCTGTTGGGGATTTCAATGATGAACTCCGCTGGGGATGGATTACCGTTGCTGGTGATATTGAACCTGTTGAGGATAGAAATCCTGCTGGGGGGAAAGAAAGAACTTTACTGGGGATAGTCTTTCCGTTGCAACTTGCTGAGGATAACCCAGTTAGGTTCTTGTGAGGATAACCTTCTGAATTTGACTGGGGAGATTTATTTGCGCTCTGTAGGGGATAAGCTTCCAGAATCTACTGGGGAAGATGATTCAACTCCATTGGGGAAACTTCTTTTTTTTTTAAACTGCACTGGGGAAATGGCTCCACTGGGGGTATCTTGCATTCTGCCGGGGAACATTCTTATATTCCATTGAGGAATATTAAGACTGCCAGGGATACTCTTATGCTTGCTGGGGAATATCCTTATACTTTGTTTGGGAATATTAAGACCTTCTGGGGATACCCAACCTTTTTAGGGTTGTTGGTAGACCAACTCTGCTTAGGGAGAGTATTACTGATTTGTACACAACTGCAAGCCTCGGCTGAGAAATCTATCCCTTTTACTCTACGGGGAGTGACGGTATCTTGGTCATATTCTTCAGCTGAATCTACCTTTGTACCTGGTGAGAAGAGCAACTGTATTGTTTGGACGTTTCTTATGCCCCTTTTTCTACGGGAGAAGGTGCCTGCGGAGGCCCTCTGGATCGAGTATTATCCCCACCTATGAGGTGCTTGGTATCTTTCAGTTGAAGTGACAAATCTTCTTCTGGTAGGCCGGTGACGAGATGACGTGACATAGTCGTACGCTTTGATCCCTAATTTTTGCCTGGACCGCCCTTTCGGGTTTTCAGTCCATCGGGATACCCTTTTTTGCCCAAGCCGCCTTTTCAGGTTTTCGACTTTCCGGGTGTACAGACTTTTTCATTTTCATCCCTTATTTTTGCCCGAACCCTTTTGGTTCACCGGGAAGCCCTTATTTTTTCCTAGGCCAGTAAACCTAGCGGGTCTTTGATTCATGCGCGATATTTTTTGACTATGTCCATTCCCTCAGGATGTAGAGAGGTGTCACTGTCGGTAATGTTATGTTGCCATACTACCAGAAGATCTTCGTTTGATCATGCAAGGTTCGTTGCTGGAATTCATGTCCAATCCCCCAATTGATTCAGATGGAGATTTGCCCTAGATGATAGACAATGCTCATGCCGTGCCCCTTGGTTGGAAGTGTTTCTTCCACTTGAGATGACCCTTTTTATTGTAAAGGTTTTTGTTCACTAGATATTCGTCGTGCGAATTTCTCTGTTGTTTGAACAAATAGTCATATGCAAACAATGTTATTTTAAGAATGCAAAGCTTATGTCTGTCTTGAAGTTTTTTTTTTTGAAATGCATTTTTTCAGTAAGATAGGAAAATTTTGTAAAATGTAACGTCAACTCAGGATTTACAGCAAGCCCTACAGGAGTCAGGATACTTTTTGCAACAGTATGCTTTCGAAATAACCCATGCTTCAGCTAGGACTTTTAAGGGTTATAACGTGGAATGGTTCACAGTTTAAGAAACAAAGGATAAAGGCTCAAATTTTATTTGTACCCACCCGTTCTTCGTGATGTTCTTCGATCCTAAACTCAGCTAATCATGCATTAGATCTTGTTTGAGTCTTTGCTCTGACATACCAGTGATGGTTCGGATACTGACAATTTATTTTCAACAAGCAGTCATTTTGTTGAGAGTTTGCAAGATCTATTCCTTTTTGATTGCGTTATCCCAGTCTTTTTTCCTGAACTGTTTCTTTTTGTATTTACAGTCAGCGGGATGCCCCAGTTTTGTAAGTCTCCTTTATAGGTTTTGACTTATTGGGTTTTTATTTTGAGAGATAATGACTGCATGTCTGTTGTACCCCAAAATTTGCCCTCCCATATTCTTCAGAGTTTTGACAAGCATCACCTCAAATGGTTCAAAGTCTACTCAAGGGCTACACAGTCAACCACTCTCCTAAGCCAGTCAAATTAGGGTTTTGGTTCCTTCAAGGAAGTTGAGGTTTTCAAGGGTTCAATCAAGTTCCATATGCTCATACACATTGTCAATCCAATGGCTTAGTCTTAAACATTTCTACCGCTATAGAAAAAAATAGCGACTTCACTGGGGAAAGATTGACCTCTTGATGGTCCATCTTTAAGTGGGTTGAGCATGTCTTTGTTTATATATGTATATGTGTTATTGTTATTTATGTGTTATATTATTTATTGCATATCTATTTATCTGGATTTTCCTGGTTTTCAGGATGCTTGGTGATTACTTATAAGTCCTATACCCGGACTTGGGAAAACTTTAAGATAGGACGGACGGTATAGTCATGTTAACTTTGAGGGAGTAATCCCAAAAAAGGAGGCATGAGATCCCCCACTCAGTGGAGGCCCTTTTGACTGTAGAGTCGTTTACCGAGTAATCAGGAAGACGTACTGCTTTCAACCCGGGAGACTGCTGAAGCTGAGGATCATAGTATACCTAACCCATCTTGGCCTTTTAGGTGTGGTGCAGAAGCTATGACAGAATAATTCGGAAATAGTTGTCACGCGATACTCGCTCGGACGAGTTTTTATTGAGAATATTACTAATTATCGAGTTAATCGGGAAGTTGATAATATCCGAAGGAAGGATGTAGACGCTGGGAACCTCTAGAACCTTATTCTATAGGTGATAACTTTTAGGCCACGCCTTATGGGTAGTACCTTCGACCTCATGCTCGTGATATTGAACCTATGAACCCTATGTTTGTGATCTTGTGTGTAATTGTTGATCATGCATCCATGCACTCATAAGCATCTTTTAAATAAATTTTATTTCAAGGGACTTGAAAGTTGACCGTTTGTGAATATCTCAGGTACCTTTTGACCATGGCTTCTTGAAAAAGAAAGACCGGAAAATACAGTTTCAAAGATCCCAAGATAGATGAGTTGATCAGTCTAATTCCCGAGATTATGTTTTCTGCAGATTTTCGGAAGAAGTATGGATCCATCATTCCTCTCATGAAGCTTAGGATGAATGAGGGTATTCTCTCGACCTTGGTCCAGTTCTATGATCTGATGTATTATTGCTTTACTTTCCCTGATTATCAGTTGATGCCTACACTAGAGGAGTATTCTTATCTATCGGATTTACCTATTACCGGTCATGTTCCTTTTACTAGTTTGGAGGGTGAGCCAAAACCACACGAGATTGCTGCTTTGATCCATCTGGGGAAGTCTGAGGTTGAAGCCCATATGACTACTAAAGGAGGGATTCGAGGATTACCAGCTCAGTTCTTATTGGAGAAAGCTCGTTACTTTGCCAGGATGAAGTGTACAGTCGCTTTTGAGGCCATCTTTTCTCTACTTGCTTATGGGTTGTTTTTATTTCCTAATGTGGATAAGTTTGTTAACGTTAATTCTATCAGGATCTTCATGATTGGAAACCCAATTCCTACATTTTCGGGTGATGCTTATTACTCTATTCATCTCTGGAATTCTTATCCTGGGGGGATGTTTATCTGTTGCACTCCTCTGTTATACCGATGGTTTACTTCTCATTGCCTCAGTCTGATGCTTTCTGGAATGTCAGGAAGGAACCTTGTTGGGCTTCTAAGATCATGGCACTTACTCACTCAGATATTGATTGGTATCATCGGGCTTACCATGATGTAGAGATTGTCGACATTTATGGTAGTTTCCCCAATGTACCTCTTCTTGGTACAAAGGGAGGAATTAAATACAACCCTGTTCTTGCATGACGACAACTTGGTTATCCGATGAGGGATAAACCAAATAGTATTCATTTGAGTATTTTCTTCCTGAAGGAGGTAGAAGAACATAAAGAATCTAGGGAGAAGATTGCGAAGTCCTGGCGTCACATTCATAGGAAGAATAGGAAAGATCTGGGGCCTAGGGGGCTGTTTCTTTGGAGCCTTATCTCCAGTGGGTCCAAATGAGAGTTATTCAGTAGAAGATGTCGTATTCTCGGGAAACACCTATGCCTAATTTGTTTGTGAAGACCACACCTCCCTTATTGGATGATATGGAAGAGCTACAACTTGCTTTGGTCAGGAATCAACAGGAAAAGGATGCTTGGAAGAATAAGTGCCAAACTTTAGAGATTTCCTATAGAGCAGATTTGAAGGAGAGATACAACTTGATTGAGATTCTTGAGAGTCGGGCTGTAGAGACAATGGAGAGGCAAGGGGATTTATTTTCCTTTAAGCCTTAGTCAGATGCTAGTTGCTCACTTCCTAATTCAGGTGATTGGAAGGAGGTTGCCACCAGATATGCGGAAGAAAACCAGAGGTTGAAGGCTCAGATTTCAACGCTTGCAGGGAAGCACCAACGTATAGAGTGATCTCTATAAGTTTACTTCTTAGTGTTTTAGACTTTATTTTCATCGTGTACTTGGGATTATTGAAACTTGTAATCCATTTTGAAGTTATTATAATAAAAAATTTCAGTATTTCAAATGTGTTATTACTTTGATATTTGCAATGTGTCTATAAATATTTAAGTCCCTTGAAATATTAATAAAATAAATCACGTGCATTGCATATCATGCATTGTGATCGGTGGGAATGAGAACTGACTGTTTTTGGAATGCTGGTTCGCGTTTTGCGTTTGTTTTCGCAAAATGTCGCGGTAAGCAAGAGTCGCCACCGTCTTTTATTTTATCCAACAAGGAAAGGACAAAAGCATAGAAACATTCCTTTTCGAGATGTTTCTCGGGTTCGGGAGGTAGATTATAGAAAGGGAAGGTATTAGCACCCTTTCTATCCGTGGTTATCCACGGGCTCTTAGGTACTTGCTCACTATGTTTTCAAAAGTTTGCTTTTCTTTGTGTTTGTGGGTTTTGAAAAGAGTTTTTGTTTTGAAGAGAGTGTAACTGCGAATAGTTTTGTTTTGTTTGTAAAAGGAGCAAGTACTTAAGAACATCTACCTACTCAAAAAGGAATTAAACTGTGCAAATATCCTTTAGACAGTCTATCCCACTATTGAGGAATAGGTAGCACCGTCGTTGGAGTTTTCGGGTCAATTCGATTAAAGGGACGTGTGGTCACTAAAGCAATGTTAGGACGCCTTAGTGGTAACCCTAATGTCTTATATCATTTTTTATCGAGGCAACTGTTTCGAGGCAACTTATGATCTTTGGACAAAAGGGCGACCTCTAAAACATCCTATACTCAATGACCACGTTCGAGGCAACCAAGTGAGGCGTACCCTAAGAGTGGCATGTGCGAGTGTATTGTTTTTTTCAATTTATATTATCTTTGTACATGTTATGGTGAGCTACGGTTGATTTTAAGTCAATATAGATCTTGTCATGCAATCCTAGTTAGCATACATCTAAACAGTTAATATATGTACAGGAATTTAAAGTGCGGGAATTGTAAATCCTACGCTATTACAAGGCTTCGGGGGATTATTTACATGTCCAAAAATTGGGGAAATAAAAGCAATAAAGTAAAAGTCTTAGTTAAGCTATTACAAACCAGTAGGCAGTTACAAAAAAATAAACACGCGCGAATCTGAAAATAACCTCTAAAAATCCTAAGAATAAAAATCTTTTTGTTGTTTTATTTATTTTGGGAAAATGATCTAAATATAATTAATTTTAGTTTTTTGAGAAAATGATCTAAATCTACTTAATTTTAGTTTTTGAAAAATGTTAAAATAATTAAATGATTGATTAACAAAGTTAAATTAATAGGAAAAAAACTAGCCGGATGTTTTTGTGTTTTTGATTTTATGTTGATTAAAAAAAGGAATAAAATGGTCAAAACAAAAATGAAAACGAAGGAAACAGGCCGAAAAAGTGTAATTCTGGATGCCTGGGTCGAAAGAGGTGTGGGCTGTCTTTCGACCCAGTGAAGAGGCTTGATCGAAGGTGCATGAGGGGCTGCACTTTGGGGGTGTTCGATCTGGATATGTCATCCTTCGATCTGGAAATCCTGAATCCAGTTCGAAGCTAAGCTGCTAAGCTTCGAAACTCTGAACAGGATTATGAGAATACATTTCCTGCAAAATGAAACAAAGGTTAAAGGTCCAAGGGGGATTTTACCCCCCTGATTCGAATCTCCTCCCAATTCGAGTCCTTCCTCAATTCAAATCTGCTGAATCTGGGCCTGGGTTTGTTTTAATTTGTCAAATCCAAGATCATGGATTTCAAATGTAACCTGCTTTGAAAGAAACTTTATCCATGGGGGGTTCAAACGTATGAACACTGCAGCTTATACACGCTTCGTTAAATCGCTCATAAGTAATAACAAAAAAACTATGAATATGCAATTATGAGTAATTTTAAGATTAAGTGAGATTGAACATTATACCACTGGAGGTGCCTGGATTTGGACGGAAGGTGCCTGCAATGGAGTCCAGACTTTCATGAGGCAGGCTGGTGCTTTTGCAAGGCAAGGTATGTGTGTGGGTTTTTCGTTTCTGCAGAGCTTTTATGTGTTTCTTTCCCCTTTTTTTCTGGCCTGTTCGTTCTTCTTCTCCTTTTTTTCCCTGTGTTTTTTCTTGTGTCCTGGATATGTATTATGGCCTCTGTATTTATAGGGGTGTGAGGGTGCAGTAACGGCAAGAGACAGCCAATTAAACAGGCCATTAAAGCCATGAGACAAGAATCAGACACTTTTGAATTTCGAATGCCTTCAGGCCCTGCTCTTTGATTGGTCCTAAGTTGCCTCCTTCGAATGGACTTCTTCTACTTCGACTGCTTGATTTGAAAAGAGTCACTCTAGTCGAATCAGCTTTTGTTGAGTAGAAAAGGCAAGAATCTGGCCTTTAACTCAGGAATTAAATCCATAATCAGCATTTAATTATTTCTATGTTTGCAAGGGAAACACACCATTTTCTCATGTTCAGTGTACCTGGACATGTTTTTTGAGTGCCCTCTTGATGGCCTCTTTCGAATGGCCTGGAAGGAGTTATTCAAATGGCCCTTGTCCAAACATCAATCGAAGGGTATTTATTGAAATTCCAATCGAAAGGCTTTGTTAACAGGCCAATCGAAAGGTGATGTTCATGCTAATCGAAGGATCCCTTGACATGCCAATTGAAAGGCTTGGCCCAGGGTGCCAAACGAAAAGGTCTTTTAGAATCCCAATCGAAAGCCTTGACATAATGCCAATCGAAGTACTTGTCCATAATGCCAATCGAAGTGCTTGTCCATAATGCCAATCGAAAGGCTCCTTCAGAATACCAATCAAAGGGTCTTTCAGAATGCAAATCGAAGTACTTGTCCATAATGCCAATCGAAAGGCTCCTTCAGAATACCAATCGAAGGGTCTTTCAGAATGCATATCGAAGTGCTTGTCCATAATGCCAATCGAAAGGCTCCTTCAGAATACCAATCGAAGGGTCTTTCAGAATGCAAATCAAAGTGCTTGTCTATAATTCCAATCGAAAGGCTCCTTCAGAATACCAATTGAAGGGTCTTTCAGAATGCCAATCGAAAGGTACTTAAAGTACCACTCAAAAAATTTCCTTTTCCTTAGGCAAGGGTTTCTGGTCAACCATGTAGAGGGAAGACTTTGGAAAACATGAGAGGGAAAATTTTGGGGTGCAACAGTTGCCCCTGTTCAATTTTCTTAAACCTGAGGATATAGATTGGCTTTCGAGCCTTTTGTGATCCGAAGGTGGAAGATAATTGAACACTATAGTACCCAGAAATTTGCACTCGCATGGTGTAGTATCAACATTGTGATGTCGGGAATGGGCTTACAGATGCCAATTGGAGATTATTGGTAGGTGGTTCTGTCTTTGTTGACGGGTTGTCTCTTTTGACGGGTTTCGCCTCAGAAAAATCTTTAGGAATCGATTTAACTGATTTTGTCTCCATTGACGAGTTGTCTCTGTTGACTAGCTTTGCCTTAGAAAAATCTTTAGGAATCGATTTAACTGGACTAGACAAGGTCTTAGAATATCTTCAACTGGATCGGCATTAGAAAAATCTTTAGGAATCGATTTAACTGGACCAGAGAAGGTATTGGAATATCTTCAAATGGATCGACATCATAAAAATCTTTAGGAATCGATTTAACTGGACCAGAGAAGGTCTTGGAATATCTTCAACTGGATCGGCATCAGAAAAATCTTTAGGAATTGATTTAACCGGATAAGAGAAGGCCTTTGACTGGATCGGCATCAGAAAAATCTTTAGGAATCGATTTAACTGGACCAGATAAGGTCTTGGAATATCTTTAACTGGATCGGCATCAGAAAAATCTTTAGCAATCGATTTAACTGGAACAGAGAAGGCCTTTGACTGGATCGGCGTCAGAAAAATCTCTAGGAATCGATTTAACTGGGCCAGACAAGGTTTTGGAATATCTTCAACTGGATCGACATCAGAAAAATCTTTAGGAATCGATTTAATTGGACCAGAGAAGGCCTTTGACTGGATCGGCATCAGAAAAATCTTTAGGAATCGATTTAACTGGACCAGACAAGGTCTTGGAATATCTTCAACTGGATCGGCATTAGAAAAATCTTTAGGAATCAATTTAACTGGACCAGAGAAGGCCTTTGGCTAGATCGGCATCAGAAAAATCTTTAGGAATCGATTTAACTAGACCAGACAAGGTCTTGGAATATCTTCAACTGGATCGGCATCAGAAAAATATTTAGGAATCGATTTAACTGGACCAGAGAAGGTCTTGGAATATCTTCAACTGGATCGGCATCAGAAAAATCTTTAGGAATCAATTTAACTGGACCAGAGAAGGCCTTTGACTGGATCGGCATCAGAAAAATCTTTAGGAATCGATTTAACTGGACCAGACAAGGTCTTGGAATATCTTCAACTGGATCGGCATCAGAAAAATCTTTAGGAATCGATTTAACTGGACCAGAGAAGGTCTTGGAATATCTTCATCTGGATCGGCATCAGAAAAATCTTTAGGAATCGATTTAACTGGACCAAAGAAGGTCTTGGAATATCTTCAACTGGATCGGCATCAGAAAAATCTTTAGGAATCGATTTACCTGGACCAGAGAAGGTATTGGAATAACTTCATCTGGATCGGCATCAGAAAAAGCTTTAGGAATCGATTTAACTGGACCAGAGAAGCCCTTTTGATATGGCTGAGAATTTAAATGCATCCTTCATGAAAGGTAAAGGTCAGTCATATGCAATGCATGATATGGATCAAGCAATGATGTTCTCAACATAAATGAGATTGTATGGTATGATGCGTTTATGCATGTATCGTGATGTATGGAAATGTAATATTTTAGCTGGGGAACTAAAGCCCAGATAGCTTGCTGGAGAATAGAGTTGAATTCTTCGTTTCCGCTGGGGATGACGAACGAAGATGATTGCAAGAATAAACATGAAGGAGAGGATGACTCCGTTGGGGAATAAACTGATGAGGAGATTACTCCTAGGGGAATTACTCTGTGGGGGAGAGATGTTTTGCTAATGATTTTAACGATAACTCCGCTGGGGATTCCATTGATAAGCTCTGTTGGGGATTTCAATGATGAACTCCGCTGGGGATGGATTACCGTTGCTGGTGATATTGAACCTGTTGAGGATAGAAATCCTGCTGGGGGGAAAGAAAGAACTTTACTGGGGATAGTCTTTCCGTTGCAACTTGCTGAGGATAACCCAGTTAGGTTCTTGTGAGGATAACCTTCTGAATTTGACTGGGGAGATTTATTTGCGCTCTGTAGGGGATAAGCTTCCAGAATCTACTGGGGAAGATGATTCAACTCCATTGGGGAAACTTCTTTTTTTTTTAAACTGCACTGGGGAAATGGCTCCACTGGGGGTATCTTGCATTCTGCCGGGGAACATTCTTATATTCCATTGAGGAATATTAAGACTGCCAGGGATACTCTTATGCTTGCTGGGGAATATCCTTATACTTTGTTTGGGAATATTAAGACCTTCTGGGGATACCCAACCTTTTTAGGGTTGTTGGTAGACCAACTCTGCTTAGGGAGAGTATTACTGATTTGTACACAACTGCAAGCCTCGGCTGAGAAATCTATCCCTTTTACTCTACGGGGAGTGACGGTATCTTGGTCATATTCTTCAGCTGAATCTACCTTTGTACCTGGTGAGAAGAGCAACTGTATTGTTTGGACGTTTCTTATGCCCCTTTTTCTACGGGAGAAGGTGCCTGCGGAGGCCCTCTGGATCGAGTATTATCCCCACCTATGAGGTGCTTGGTATCTTTCAGTTGAAGTGACAAATCTTCTTCTGGTAGGCCGGTGACGAGATGACGTGACATAGTCGTACGCTTTGATCCCTAATTTTTGCCTGGACCGCCCTTTCGGGTTTTCAGTCCATCGGGATACCCTTTTTTGCCCAAGCCGCCTTTTCAGGTTTTCGACTTTCCGGGTGTACAGACTTTTTCATTTTCATCCCTTATTTTTGCCCGAACCCTTTTGGTTCACCGGGAAGCCCTTATTTTTTCCTAGGCCAGTAAACCTAGCGGGTCTTTGATTCATGCGCGATATTTTTTGACTATGTCCATTCCCTCAGGATGTAGAGAGGTGTCACTGTCGGTAATGTTATGTTGCCATACTACCAGAAGATCTTCGTTTGATCATGCAAGGTTCGTTGCTGGAATTCATGTCCAATCCCCCAATTGATTCAGATGGAGATTTGCCCTAGATGATAGACAATGCTCATGCCGTGCCCCTTGGTTGGAAGTGTTTCTTCCACTTGAGATGACCCTTTTTATTGTAAAGGTTTTTGTTCACTAGATATTCGTCGTGCGAATTTCTCTGTTGTTTGAACAAATAGTCATATGCAAACAATGTTATTTTAAGAATGCAAAGCTTATGTCTGTCTTGAAGTTTTTTTTTTTGAAATGCATTTTTTCAGTAAGATAGGAAAATTTTGTAAAATGTAACGTCAACTCAGGATTTACAGCAAGCCCTACAGGAGTCAGGATACTTTTTGCAACAGTATGCTTTCGAAATAACCCATGCTTCAGCTAGGACTTTTAAGGGTTATAACGTGGAATGGTTCACAGTTTAAGAAACAAAGGATAAAGGCTCAAATTTTATTTGTACCCACCCGTTCTTCGTGATGTTCTTCGATCCTAAACTCAGCTAATCATGCATTAGATCTTGTTTGAGTCTTTGCTCTGACATACCAGTGATGGTTCGGATACTGACAATTTATTTTCAACAAGCAGTCATTTTGTTGAGAGTTTGCAAGATCTATTCCTTTTTGATTGCGTTATCCCAGTCTTTTTTCCTGAACTGTTTCTTTTTGTATTTACAGTCAGCGGGATGCCCCAGTTTTGTAAGTCTCCTTTATAGGTTTTGACTTATTGGGTTTTTATTTTGAGAGATAATGACTGCATGTCTGTTGTACCCCAAAATTTGCCCTCCCATATTCTTCAGAGTTTTGACAAGCATCACCTCAAATGGTTCAAAGTCTACTCAAGGGCTACACAGTCAACCACTCTCCTAAGCCAGTCAAATTAGGGTTTTGGTTCCTTCAAGGAAGTTGAGGTTTTCAAGGGTTCAATCAAGTTCCATATGCTCATACACATTGTCAAGCACCTATATGTCAAGTTTCAAGGCTCACAAGGTCAAGTTGCACAGTCAAAAACCCTAATTGCTGCACAATCAACTGTAGGGGCAAAATGGTCATTTGGCAGTCAAAAGTCAAAATTTTTGGTCAACATCTTATTTTGAAGCCACAATCATCATTTGGTCAAGTCTTAACCATGATTCCACAAGAATGGCTCAAAAATCATCAAGGTGTCAAAAGTTTCTATTTTTGGACAGTTGAAAAGTCAACTGTAACTTGACCAAAGCATAACCATTTCATGGTTCATCAGAAAAATCCCATCCAATGCTCATCTTGAAGGGGAAGACATTTCCTACAACTCATCTTCACATTCCAAGTCCAAGAAATGCTCTCACAAAAAGTTATCAATTTCAACATTATAGGTCATTTTCAAAAGTCAACAAAAAGGCACTTTAAGTCAAAGACCATAACTTGATATTGGTAAATCAAAATGACATGGGACCAAAGGCATTGGTTAGAGGACTTCAAGACCTTTCCAAAATGTCCAAGAACATGTTCATAGCTTCAAAATTGAGCAAGATATGCATTGGAGAAGTTGGGAAATTTTTGTGAAATGGCCAAAGTTAACTATCCTTGAAACTTCATTTTTGACAAAAGGGGCCCACTTTTTCCACTTGGTTCAGCTTTTCCATGCCTCCCACGTGTCCCACAATTTATTTCAAGATTAAAAATTAATTTTTCCATTTTTATTTAATTTTATTTGATTTAATTCATTTTAAATCTTTAAAATTCAAATAAAAATCAAAGAAATTAATGGAGGGATATTTTGTGGTTTGAATAGCTTTGATACACCATTATTCACATGCCAAACTCGTGCTAGACCTATTCCAAGCATAGAAATTCAAAATTGAAGCAAATATGGCAAGTGGTTTAATGGTGTTCATGACAAAATCAAAACTTCATTGCAAAGGCTTAATGACCATTATTCTGATTGAGACTCATTACAAAACACATGTGCAAGCCTTCCATATAGAATACACGACCTAGAAAGCTCCAAAATGGCCAAACCAATCTCAAATTTTCAAGAGAAAAATCACAAACTGAAAACCATCTTCCCACACAATTCAAGCTCTCTCTTTGATCCAAACACACTCCTGACCCTTCCAGGAACCTTTTGCAATCAGAATTAAGCCAAAAACCTCAAGAAATCTCGTTACACAAGTCACACGGTTTATATTCTTTCTCAAAATTACAGTCATACATTTATGCATTTTTAACACTTTTTGTTGATGGCATTATGCTCACAGGATCAATACAAAGCTTTCCATGTGATTTAATTTGAGAATGATGCCTTAAATCGAAAATTAACATTAGCGATTTCTAGGTTTTCAGAGCTTTAGAATTGGGGGTTTTGCTATACTGTAAAATCAGGACTCCAAATGTACATGGCCAAACTCAGCACAATGAGACGAACAAGATGGACCTATCGCGCCCTTTTTATGTTGTCCCAATTTCTAATCGCTATTTTTTACTGTTGAAATTAGTGGGGGTTTAAAACCCCCGTTATTTGCATGTGTTTTTCTGTTTCAGAACGAAGATGATGATGGCGTGGCAACCAGGGAGTGGGCCATTCAAACATGGCGCGCTTTTCTTTGTTTTTCAGCATATAATGCGTTTACTTTATATTATATTTCTTTTCCATTATTCTAACACACGTGCAGGTTTAGTTCAGTGGTTGGCTATTCGTTTGGTAATCTCTGGGACCTGGGTTCGATTCCCAAGTCCCCCCATAATTCTCATATTATTTTTTTCAACGCGTTCTGGTGCAGTTTCTCAGGCAGCTTCCACCATAGACCTCATCCAAGAGCCAGCCAAGTGTCCATCAGTGCAGATCCAGTGGCCAAAGCATGAGGACCATGGTGCTCTGGAGTCAACGTGGGCGTAGGCTATCCAAAAAGTCAAATGAGCTGAAGATTCAAATGGGCCATAATTCCAATAATGCACCCTCCTTCCTGGCCCAATACCTCCTTCCATTGGTTTATTGTTTTCTTTTCATTTTTTTATTTTCCAATTTAATTTCTAACCTTTTTTATTTTATTTCTTATTAACATAATTAACCAACTAATATTTTCATAAAAAATAAAAAAAATAGAATTAACATTATTATTATTATTATTCTCATATTATTTTTGTAAATAAAATATTAACAAATAAATAGTTTAATTAGGAAATTTCAATTTCTTTTCTTAATAATTAAAATAGATTTAGAATTAGGAAAAATTAACTTTTAGTTTCATTTCTTTTTAGTTTATTTCATAAAAAACATAAAAAACACAAAATATTTTCTTTTAATTAAATTAATTAATTAGTCATTAGTTAGTTTTAATTTCATTTTAATTCCAAAAAGACAAAAAAAATTCAATTTCTTTTCTAAAAAGGGTCTACACCCTTAAGACATTCCCGATTCTTTCTTTCGCGCGCATTTTAGTTTTAATTATTTATTTTGATTATTTCTGTAACTGCCTCCGGATGTAATAGTAATTAGGATTTTACTGCTTTATTTCTCGCACTTTATTTTACCAAAACGGGTCTTTGTATTTTTGGCGATGTATAGACCCGCGCCTTGTAATAGCGTAGGATTTATGTTTCCGCAATTTACTTTCCGCACCCCCTAACTGTTAAATGCATGAAAGAATGTATGGTAAATAAAAACAACTCGTAGCTCACTAATTACAAAGACAAACATTAACTGAATACAACACACAAAGCACATGCCACTCTTAGGGTACGCTTCACTCGTTGCCTCGAAACGTGGTTATCAAGTATAGGACGTCTTAGAGGTCACCCTTTGTCTCAAGATCCAGTCGCCTCGAAACGGTTGCCTCGGATAAAAGGATCTAGGACGTTAGGGTTACTTCTAAGGTGTCTTATCGTTGCTTCGGTGACCACATTGTCCCGATAATCGAATTGACCCGAATACCTCCAACGATGGTGCTACCTACCTCTCAATGGTGGGATAGCACTATCTAAAGGACACTTACACAGCTTAATTCCTTAGGGTAGGTAGATGACTCATGGGTACTTGCTCTTCTCAAAACAAACAAAATACTTTTCACACCTTACACTTTCAAAAAGTTTTCAAACAATACTTCATACACTCTTGAGGACTGATACAAGAGTTACCTAGAAGTTTTCAAACTAAACTTTTTCAAAACCCACACACACTTGAAAAGCAAACAAATTTTGAAAACATAAGAGCAAGTACCTAAGAGCCCGTGGATAACCACGGATAGAAAGGGTGCTAACACCTTCCCTTTCTATAAATCTACCTTCCGAACCGATAAACATTCTCATAAGGAATTTTGCTGTGCTTTTGTCCTTTCCATGTTGGAGAACATAAAAGACGGTGGCGACTCTTGCTTACCGCGACATTTCGTGAAACCAGCTAAAAACAGTCAGTTCTCATTCCCACCGATCACAGAACTGGCGACTCTGCTGGGGACACTTAAAGTGAGGTGTACCTTAGGATAGATCATACTCATGTTTTCAATTGCTTGATCTGCTTGCTTTAATATTGTGGGCCTGTCTTGGGAGTTTCATAGATCCTAACCCGGATCTGGGGGATACCTCTTAGAAAGTAGCAACAAACTGTGAGGGAACTGTGCGGGGTATACCGACACGGTTGAAGCAGTTTGCTACGTTGATGTGGCACTTTGGTGAGTACCGGTAACCCTTGAGTCAAGTCAAGTAGAGTACGGGGCCGCCGCGTTGTGTCGTGAAGCATCAACTGACCTTAGGAACCTTAATTGAACCATCCTGGCCTCTTTAGGGTAGTGAGATGACCGACTTTGGTGCAGTCCGAAGTTGGTTGATACTCGATACTACACTCATTGAGGGTTGTTTTCTTGGAATATTTTGATCGCCAGTTCAGTGGCTAAATCAAAACAATGAACACAGAAAGCAACCCAATGATATTGAGCTCCTTAGAACCCGGTTACTTTTGATAGGACAGGTTTTTGAGCCCACCAACTTCAAGAGGGTAGTACCCCAAACTTCATGCTGGCCTAAACTCTAAAGGTTGTGGTGTGACTTGTGTGCTTTACCATGTTTGCTTTTGTGAATACTTGTGGTGTGTTTTTATCATAGCATCATAACATCATACAACATCATATGCATCCACTAACCACTTCAGGGGTTCGAATCTTCATCTTTGTTCCTGTTTTGTAGGACATGGAAACTATCCGCAGAAAGACAATTCAGGTCAACCTTGTAAGGGTCCCTCCTCAACTTAAGGAACTTACATCCAGGATTCCCGAGAACTCTTCATTCAGTGAAAGACATGGTAGACACATCAGCTTGGTCAATACCAACATTGAAGAGGATATGGTGAAAGTGTTGTTCCAGTTCTTTGACCCTCTGCACCACTGTTTTACTTTCCCAGATTATCAGTTGGTGCCTACTTTGGAAGAGTTTTCTCAGCTTCTGAAGATTCCTATCCTTAGTCAACTACCCTACAACGGTACAGAAAAGGAGCCAAAACTTGAAGAGGTTGCTAAAGCATTATGCCTACAACCATCTGACATTAAGGGACATTGGGAAGTTAGAAGTGGTATCAAAGGGTTCTTGGCCAAGTTTCTGTTTGATAAAGCACAAGAATGTTGGAACTCCCTTGACCTACAAGCCTTTGAAGAAGTTGTAGCCCTCCTTGTCTATGGGTTGGTGATGTTCCCTAATCCAGATCAGCTTATAGATATCAATGCTGTCAAGATCTTCATGTCCAGGAATCCTATACCTACGTTGCTTGGGGACATCTTTCACTCATGTTACACTCGAACCATGAGGAAAAAAGGTGTTCTCATGTGCTGCACTCCTCTCCTGGGAAGGTGGTTTATTTCTCACCTTCCACAATCAGTTTTGAAGAACGAGCGGGGTTTGAGATGGTCACAACAATTGATGGCTCTTACACATGCTGATATACATTGGTGTTCTCGGTCCAGAGAGAATGTCACTATCATTGATCGTTGCGGGGAGTTTCCTAATGTTCCTTTACTTGGAATCAGAGGAGGTATTACTTACAACCCCTGTCTGGCTTTGAGGCAGTTTGGATATGCTCGGAGGGATGGCCCTCATGATATGTTGATTCCTGACATAGTTTTTGACTTCGACAATGATGCACAAGGACTTCGCCAGAGATTTATCAGAGCTTGGAGGATGCCCAATAGGGTAGATAGCAAGACACTGGGGCACAAGAACTCCATCCCCCTGGGGCCTTATCTCAAGTGGGTACGGGCCCGCTCCCAGAAGCTGGTGATGCCATATCCTCATGTTCTCCCTGTGATCAAAGAGCCAGTCTTGGAAGGAGAGGTGCCCTACACCATTCAACATCCTGACATGCCTACATCCTGGGAAGAAATGCAGAAAAGCTGGATCCAGCTCAAGGAAGAACGGGATTCTCTTGAAACCAGTCTACATGCCAGTGAGAAGAAGGTCTTGGAGCTCACCCGTCTACTACACGAGGAAAAGACTCTCAACACTTACATTGCTCCAAAGAGGATCCGCAGTGTCTTTTGGGATTAATTATTTTGTAATATTTTGCCCATGAGGCCTTGATGTACTGAACAATTTATTTCCTAATAAAAAGTGTGTTCTTTTTTGGCTACAACAAATTTGAACTTTCGAACCCTTGAATGAATTGCATAAATAGAATATCATGCATCATGTGCATAACAGGTACCCCTTTTTCTACAGGTTGCTTAATCTTCTTCGTTGTTTATTTCAGCACTCAAGCATCATGAATCCTGAACTCACTACCGAGAAAGCTATCAAGGCCCTCCAGGCCCAGAATGCCCAATTTCAGGAGATGGTCATGAACTTGGCCCAGGGACAACAAGAACTGAAGGCTTTGCTCCTGAAGAAGAAAAAGAAAAAGAGGATTGTGCTATTCAACACTGGGCGCAGACTCGAGAATACACTACAAAATGAAGCTGAGAGGACTACTCTGTCTGTGGGGGAAGGCAGTCACCAAGGGAGAGAGGTCCCTAGTCCTGTGGTCTCTGACACCGAGACAGACTTCAACGATGAACAGTACCCTCCTGCTGAGGACCGGTACAAACAGCTGGAGGACCGGCTGAATGCTATGGAGATTCAACGTGTGCCTGGGTTGGATTTCGGAGACTTGGGGTTATCTTCTGGGGTGGTGATCCAACACAAGTTCAAGGCGCCTGCCTTTGTGAAGTATGACGGGGCTTCCTGTCCTAAGATGCACCTCCGTTCTTATGTAAGGAAGATCCAGCCTTACACAGCAGACAAGAACTTATGGATCCACTTCTTCCAGGAGAGTCTTTCAGGGACTCATCTCGAATGGTTCTATCAGTTGGATGGAACCAACATTCGTAACTGGGAGGATTTGGCCATTGCTTTTTACAAGCAGTATTAGTATAATTCCGACCTCGCTCCTACGCGTACCCAACTCCAGGGTATGTCGCTAGGATCGGGAGAAAGTTTTAAGGAGTACACATAGAAATGGAGGGATCTGGCTGGCAGGGTGCAGCCACCATTAACAGATCGTGAGCTAGTGGACATGTTCTTGGGGACCCTGTCTGGTCCATTCTTCAACCATCTCATTGGTAATTCCTCTGCTGGGTTTACTGACCTGATCCTGACTGGTAAAAGGATCGAAGCTGGTATAAAATCGGGGAAGATACAGAAGGGTGCCTCCTCAAATACTGAAAAGAAGCCCTTCAAGAAGGAGGCTAGTGTTGTGTATGGTCCCAGGAGGCAAAACAAACCAGAACGCTGCCAAGCTATTAACGCAGTAGTAATTTCAAAGCCTGCTGCTGCTCCTCAGCAATACAACCAGCCAAGAGCTGAGAGGCCCAAACAGAAGTATACTCCACTCATCATGACACTCTCTCAGATATTACCGCAACTGCTGTCAACCAGCCTGGTAACTGTCAAGGAAGCCCCGAAGGTGGTAAACACAGCATCTCCGAAGTACAACCCCAACGCCCGTTGCACTTATCACTCTGATAGCCCGGGACATAACACAGATGATTGTTGGGCTCTGAGGAATAAGGTTCAAGACCTTATTGATGCTAAAGAGGTTCAGTTCGAGGCGCCTGAGAAGCCTAATATGGTGACTGCTCCCATGCCTAACCATGGAGTAAATGCTATTGGAGATGAAGACGAAGTGGAAGAATCCAAGTTTGACAGCTGGATCTACTCAACGACCAACGGTGGACCAAGCAACTGGACTACCAAAGACTTTATTCCTGTTACTTTTGTCACCCAGTAATGAACTTCTTTGTTTTGGATTTGTAATAAACAATAATTTGAAACGTTATGGCCCGTTGTCTTACCCGGGGCACCGTGGCGTCATTTGTGAGGGCTATTGTTTGTCATTTCCATATATCATGAATAAAAGCATTGGACGTTTTTTACATTTTCAAATCTTGCGCTCCCTTTCTTTCTTTATATATTGCAAAACAGCTATATTTACACACACTCACTCATACAGGTTCCAATCCACTCTGGATCTCACTGGTAACGACTCTGCTACTGCCAGTTATGACTTCGAAAATCCGATCAACTTAGCCAAAGACGAAGGTGAAGATGATTGCAAAGTTCCTGGTGAACTTGCAAGACTGCTACTCCAGGAAGAGAGGGCCATTCAGCCGCATGAAGAGCCATTGGAAACGGTAAATCTGGGTACTGAGACAGACATAAAGGAAGTCAGGATTGGTGCCAATCTGGAGCTCAGTGTGAAGCAACGGTTGATCCAGATGCTGCGTGACTATGTGGAAATCTTTGCCTGGTCTTACGAAGACATGCCTGGGTTGGATATCGACATTGTGGTTCATCACCTGCCTACCAAGGAAGACTGCCCTCCGGTTAAACAGAAGGTCCGCCGTATGCGTCTAGAGATGTCCGAGAAAATCAAAGCGGAGGTTATGAAACAATTTGATGCCGGTTTTCTAGCAGTGACTTCTTACCCTCAGTGGGTTGCCAACGTGGTTCCGGTGCCTAAGAAAGATGGTAAGGTCAGAATGTGTGTTGATTACAGGGATTTGAACAGAGCAAGCCCCAAGGATGACTTCCCTCTGCCTCACATCGACGTTCTGGTTGACAATACTGCTCAGCACAAAGTGTTCTCCTTCATGGACGACTTTTCAGGTTATAATCAGATCAAGATGGCTCCTGAAGACATGGAGAAGACCACTTTCGTTACTCAGTGGGGCACCTTTTGCTACAAGGTCATGCCTTTTGGGTTGAAAAATGCTGGGGCAACCTACCAACGTGCCATGGTTGCTTTGTTGCATGACATGATCCATCATGAGATTGAAGTGTATGTCGATGATATGATTGCAAGGTCTCAAACTGAGGAGGAACACCTTGACCATCTACGGAAGTTGTTTGACCGTCTGAAGTTCTACAAGCTGAGGTTGAACCCAAACATGTGCACCTTTGGGGTAAGATCTGGAAAATTTCTAGGCTTCGTCGTAAGCGACAAAGGTATTCAAGTGGACCCTGCCAAGGTGAAAGCCATACAAGAGATGCCGGCTCCCAAGACAGAGAAGGAAGTCAGAGGCTTTCTAGGACGACTGAATTACATTGCCCGATTCATCTCGCATCTAACTGCTACCTGTGAGCCAATCTTCAAGCTGCTGAAGAAAGATCAAGTAGTACGTTGGAACGATGAATGTCAGGCTGCTTTCGACAGAATCAAAGAGTATCTCCAAGAACCACCCATTCTTATGCCACCAGTTGAAGGGAGACCTCTAATCCTATACTTGACGGTACTTGACAGCTCAATGGGGTGTGTGCTGGGGCAGCATGATGAGTCTGGCCGAAAAGAGCACGCCATTTATTACCTTAGCAAAAGGTTTACCGACTGTGAGACCCGATACTCACTGCTCGAGAAAACTTGCTATGCTTTGGTATGGGCTGCTCGCCGGCTGAGACAGTATATGTTGACTCACACTACTCTGTTGATTTCAAAAATGGATCCGATCAAGTACATATTCGAAAAGCCTTCTCTGTCTTGAAGAATAGCAAGATGGCAAATGATCTTGACAGAATACGACATCCAGTACACGACTCAGAAAGCACTCATGGGAAGTGTATTGGCAGACCAGGCAGTAGACGACTACCAGTCAATGAACTTTGAATTTCCTGACGAGAACATCATGGTAGTGACTGATTGTGAAGTACCTGGACCAGATGAAGGACCTGAGGAAGGATCCCGATGGTCTATGCACTTTGACGGAGCCTCAAACGCTTTGGGTAATGGCATTGGCGCTGTAATCATATCTCCCAAAGGCACTCATACTCCACTCACTGCCCGGCTATGTTTCAACTGCACCAACAACATGGCGGAGTATGAGGCATGCATCATGGGTCTTCAAGCTGCGATTGACTTAAGGATCAAGTTTCTGAGTGTCTTCGGAGATTCCGCTCTCGTGATCAATCAGATCAAAGGCGAGTGGGATACGAAACACCCAGACCACATTCCTTACAAAGAGTGTGTGTTGACATTGATCCCCCATTTCACGGAGATAACTTTTGAACATTTCCCAAGAGAGGAGAATCAGCTGGCGGGCGCGTTGGCTACGATGTCTTCTATGTTCAAAGTCAAATGGGATAACGAGGCTCCCCGGATCATCATCTGGAAACTAGATGAACCTGCACATTGCTGTGATCTCGAGGCTGAAGAAGTAACTGAAAAACCCTGGTATCATGAGGTGAAGAGGTATCTGGAAGCTCAAGAATACCCTGAAGGTGCATCCATCAATGACAAGAAGTTTCTGAGAAGGTTCGCAGCAAAGTTCTTCCTCAACAATGGCATTATATAAAAGCGAAACCATGATTCAACCTTACTGCGTTGTATGGATAAGACTGAAGCAGAAAATATCATGGCGGAGCTACATGAAGGTACCTTCGGAACACATTCCAGTGGACATACCATGGCAAAGAAAATCCTTCGGGCAGGATATTTCTGGTCCACAATGGAAGCTGACTGTTACCAACATTCTCGGACGTGTCATAAATGCCAGATATATGCTGATAAGGTGCACGTTCCTCCGGTACCTTTGAATGTCTTGACAGCACCTTGGCCCTTTGCAATGTGGGGCATTGATATGATCGGCGAGATCATACCTACAGCGTCTAACGGGCATCACTTCATCCTTGTAGCGATTGATTACTTCACGAAGTGGGTTGAAGCAGCTTCCTATGCTACCGTAACCAAGAACGTCGTAGCACGGTTCATTCGGCATAACCTGATCTGTCGATACGGCGTCCCGGAAAGGATCATTACGGACAATGGTACCAATCTTAATAATAAGATGATCACTGAGCTCTGCGAGCAATTCAAGATACAGCACCACAACTCTTCTCCTTACCGCCCGAAGATGAATGGGGCTATAGATGACAGTGACCTATAAAGATTGGCACGAGATGTTACCGTTTTCTCTTCATGGGTACCGTACCTCAGCAAGGACGTCAACCGGGGAAACTCCTTTTTCCTTGGTCTATGGCATGGAGGCAGTCTTGCCGATTGAAGTCCAGATACCCTCTCTTCGGATAATGAAGGATGCAGATATGAGCGAAGATGACTGGATCCAGACTCTACTTGATCAATTAAACCTAATCGACGAAAAGAGACTCACTGCTATTTGTCATGGTCAAACGTACCAAAAACTGATGATCAGGACATTTAACAAGAAAGTCAGACGACAAGAGTATCAAGTTGGGGACCTGGTAATCAAGCGCATCATTCTTCCTCAAAGTGATCCCAGGGGCAAATGGACCCCTACATACGAAGGGCCATTTGTGGTTAAAAATGTCTTCTCAGGAGGAGCCATGATTCTAACCACCATGGACGGTGACGACCTTCCTCACCCCGCTAATGCAGACATAGTAAAAAGATACTACGCATGATAAAAGACCCGCTAGGTTGACATACCTAGGCATAAATAAGGGCTTCCCGGCGAACCAAAAGGGTTCGGGCAAAAAATAAGGGATGAAATGAAAAAATCTGTACACCCGGCAAGTCGAAAACCTGAAAAGGCGGCTTGGGCAAAAATGGGTATCCCGGTGGACTGAAAACCCGAAAGGGCGGTCCAGGCAAAAGTTAGGGATTAAAGCGTAATACTATGTCTCATTGAATCACCTTGCATCCAGAATCCGGTATCAACTACCAAGCTCAGACGACATTGATCAATCAGCTTCATCTTCAACTAAGCATCAAAGTGATGAGACGCTCGAAGATATAAAGGCGATAGCAGAGTTGGAACCCAGTGGGATTTTTCACATAGCTGCTTTGCTTTCCTTTGTACAAATTGTATAAACTCTACTCTATTCGGCGGCGTTCTCTTACTAGGACGTCAGCGTCTTGTACATAAACGCCTATTTACAAGCAAATTCAAAAATCAATACAAATTCACGTTTCAGACCAATTGCCAATTGTTTTTTTCCTTTTTCTGTTTTGTTTTGTAAAGAACGTCCAATGTTCAATTTTTGATATATGCATTTGACACTAATTGCTAATTCATAAATACTTGCATGCGAAACAAAGGATTAATTACAGGTGACATCAGAAACAGGGGCAATAATGAATTGTCTAAGCAATCTAGTTGCTTTGTCCACCAAGGTACCAAGTTAGTTTCGGCTGAAGAACGTAACCAAGATACCTTCACTCCCCGTAGAGTAAAACAAGAATCAACAATACTCTCCCCCTAGAAAAGTTGGTCTCCCGTCAGCCTTGAAAAGGCACAATATCTCCAGCAAGTCAGCGATACTCTCCCCAAGCAGAGTTAGTCTACTGTCAGCCTTAAGGAAGATGGGTATCCCCAGAAATCTCAATATTCCCCAGTAGAGTATACAAACATTCCTAACAAGCATCCCCGACAGTCTTGATTCTAAGATTATTCCCCGACAGAATACAGACACCCTTGTGGAGCCACTTCCCAATACATTTCAAAAGGTCTCCCCAGGAGAGTTGAATCAATCTCCCCAGTAGGAAGCTTATCCCCAGTAGATTCTGGAAGCTTATCACCTGCAGAGTACGAGCGCATCTCCCCGGTCTTATTCAAAGGTTATTCTCCACCAGAGCTTATAACTGGGTTATCCTCAGCTAAAAACCCCAGAAATATCGTCCTCGGCGAAGTTCTTCCTATTCCCCAACGGAGTTCATCAAATTCCTTAACAAAGCTCATCAACGGTATCCCCAGCGGAGTTATCATCAAACCTCAGCGAAGTATCTCTTCCCACAGAGTATTCCCCGCAGAGTAATCTCTTCGCCAAGTTTATCCCCCAACGGAGTCATCTTCTC
Organism: Vicia faba; assembly: GCA_948472305.1. NCBI lineage: Eukaryota > Viridiplantae > Streptophyta > Magnoliopsida > Fabales > Fabaceae > Vicia > Vicia faba. Next base: position 1,538,023,808 of record OX451737.1, read on the forward strand.
CTATCGGTTTATTCTTGCAACCATCACCCCCAGTGGAAATGAAGAACTTCGCTCTTCAACATCAGCCCAGGATTCAGCTTCCCGGCATTCGTCAAGGATTTATTTTCCTAGACAAAAATACATTCATAAACATATCACACTTCATACATCCTGCTTACATACACAATGCATGCACATACGCATCATAACACACAATCTCATTTCTCCCTGAGAACATCATGACATCATGCTTTTCGTACATCATGACATTGCATACAACTGATGTTTTACCTTTTCAGGAAAAAGGTCAATCCAAAGATAATTACTATCAACTGTCACAATTCAAGATTCGATACCTGTATCTAGCCAGGGCATATCTGTTGACGACTATTTCCAGATTCGATTCCTGTATCCAGCCAGGGCACGTCTGAAGAGTTTGAAGATTCGATTCCTGTAGCCAGCCAGGGCATATCTGTTGACGACTATTTCCAGATTCGATTCCTGTATCCAGCCAGGGCACGTCTGAAGAGTTTGAAGATTCGATACCTTTATCCAGCCAGGGCATATCTGTTGACGACTAATTCCAGATTCGATTCCTGTATCCAGCCAGGGCACGTCTGAAGAGTTTGAAGATTCGATTCCTGTATCCAGCCAGGGCATATCTGTTGACGACTATTTCCAGATTCGATTCCTGTATCCAGCCAGGGCACGTCTGAAGAGTGTGAAGATTCGATTCCTGTATCCAGCCAGGGAATATCCGTTGACGACTATTTCCAGATTCGATTCCTGTATCCAGCCAGGGTATATCTGTTGACGACTATTTCCAGATTCGATTCCTGTATCCAGCCAGGGCACGTCTGAAGAGTGTGAAGATTCGATTCCTGTATCCAGCCAGGGCATATCTGTTGACGACTATTTCCAGATTCGTTTCCTGTATCCAGCCAGGGCACGTCTGAAGAGTGTGAAGATTCGATCCTATATCCAGCCAGGGCATATCTGTTGACGACTATTTCCAGATTCGATTCCTGTATCCAGCCAGGGCATATCTGTTGACGACTATTTCTAGATTCGATTCCTGTACCCAGCCAGGGCACGTCTGAAGAGTTTAAAGATTCGATTCCTGTATCCAGCCAGGGCATATCTGTTGACGACTATTTCCAGATTCGATTCCTGTATCCAGCCAGGGCACGTCTGAAGAGTTTGAAGATTCGATTCCTGTATCCAGCCAGGGCATATCTGTTGACGACTATTTCCAGATTTGATTCCTGTACCCAGCCAGGGCACGTCTGAAGAGTTTCTAGATTCGATTCCTGTATCCAGCCAGGGCATATCTGTTGACGACTATTTCCATATTCGACTCCTGTATCCAGCCAGGTCACGTCTGAAGAGTTTGAAGATTCGATTCCTGTATCCAGCCAGGGCATATCTGTTGACGACTATTTCCATATTCGATTCTTGTATCCATCCAGGGCACGTCTGAAGAGTTTGAAGATTCGATTCCTGTATCCATCCAGGGCATGTCTCTTGACGACTATTTCCAGATTCGATTCCTGCACCCAGCCAGAGCACGTCTGAAGAGTTTGAAGATTCGATTCCTGTATCCAGCCAGGGCATATCTGTTGACGACTATTTCCAGATTCGATTCTTATATCCAGCCAGGGCATGTCTGTTGACGACTATTTCCAGATTTGATTCCTTCACCCAGCCAGGGCATGTCTGAAGAGTTTGAAGATTTGATTCATGTATCCAGCCAGGGCATATCTGTTGACGACTATTTCCAAATTCGATTCCTGTATCCAGCCAGGGCATATCTGTTGACGACTATTTCCAGATTTGATTCCTATATCCAGCTAGGGCACGTCTGAAGAGTTTGAAGATTCGATTCCTGTAGCCAGCCAGGGCATATCTGTTGACGACTAATTCCAGATTTGATTTCTGTATCCAGCCAGGGCACGTCTGAAGAGATTGTAGTTTCGATACCTGTATCCAGCCAGGGCATATCTGCATGAAGAGTTTGAAGATCAACCCCTGTAACAGGCCAGGTAATTATATTTCTTTCTCAGGTACGCAAGTTCTCGCTAAGGAATCCCTTACGCGATCGACACCTAGATGGCATCTATAAGCCCATCCACTTACCAACAGTTCCAAATGGCATCTATAAGCCCATTCCCGACAAGGTTCTGTCACACCTCCAGATGGCATCTATAAGCCCATCCTCCTACCCAACATCTCTCCAAATGGCATTTGTAAGCCCATTCCTGCTGTCACACTACTGATACTCTACTATGTGAGTGCAAATTTCTCGGCACTCTAGTGTTCAATCATCTTCCACCCTCGGATCACGAAAGGCACACAGGCCAATCTACATCCTCAGGTCTAAGAAGATTGAACAGGGGCAACTGTTGTACCTTAAAATTTGCCCTCCCATATTCTTCAGAGTTTTGACAAGCATCACCTCAAATGGTTCAAAGTCTACTCAAGGGTTACACAGTCAACCACTCTCCTAAGCCAGTCAAATTAGGGTTTTGGTTCCTTCAAGGAAGTTGAGGTTTTCAAGGGTTCAATCAAGTTCCATATGCTCATACACATTGTCAAGCACCTACATGTCAAGTTTCAAGGCTCACAAGGTCAAGTTGCACAGTCAAAAACCCTAATTGCTGCACAATCAATTGTAGGGGCAAAATGGTCATTTGGCAGTCAAAAGTCAAAATTTTTGGTTAACATCTTATTTTGAAGCCACAATCATCATTTGCTCAAGTCTTGACCATGATTCCACAAGAATGGCTCAAAAATCATCAAGGTGTCAAAAGTTTCTATTTTTGGACAGCTGAAAAGTCAACTGTAACTTGACCAAAGCATAACCTTTTCATGGTTCATCAGAAAAATCCCATCCAATGCTCATCTTGAAGGGGAAGACATTTCCTACAACTCATATTCACATTCCAAGTCCAAGAAATGCTCTCACAAAAAGTTATCAATTTCAACATTATAGGTCATTTTCAAAAGTCAACAAAAAGGCACTTTAAGTAAAAGACCATAACTTGAGATTGGTAAATCAAAATGACATGGGACCAAAGGCATTGGTTAGAGGACTTCAAGAACTTTCCAAAATGTCAAAGAACCTGTTCATAGATTCAAAATTGAGCAAGATATGAATTGGAGAAGTTGGGAAATTTTTGTGAAATGGCCAAAGTCAACTATCCTTGAAACTTCATTTTTGACAAAAGGGGCCCACTTTTTCCACTTGGTTCAGCTTTGCCATGCCTTCCACGTGTCCCACAATTTATTTCAAGATTAAAAATTAATTTTTCCATTTTTATTTAATTTTATTTGATCTAATTCATTTTAAATCTTTAAAATTCAAATAAAAATCAAAGAAATTAATGGAGGGATATTTTGTGGTTTGAATAGCTTTGATACACCATTATTCACATGCCAAACTCGTGCTAGACCTATTCCAAGCATAGAAATTCAAAATTGAAGCAAATATGGCAAGTGGTTTAATGGTGTTCATGACAAAATCAAAACTTCATTGCAAAGGCTTAATGACCATTATTCTGATTGATACTCATTACAAAACACATGTGTAAACCTTCCATATAGAATACACGACCTAGAAAGCTCCAAAACGGCCAAACCAATCTCAAATTTTCAAGAGAAAAATCACAAACTGAAAACCATCTTCCCACAGAATTCAAGCTCTCTCTTTGATCCAAACACACTCCTGACCCTTCCAGGAACCTTTTGCAATCAGAATTAAGCCAAAAACCTAAAGAAATCTCGTTACACAAGTCACACGGTTTATATTCTTTCACAAAATTACAGTCATACATTTATGCATTTTTAACACTTTTTGTTGATGGCATTATGCTCACAGGATCAATACACATCTTTCCATGTGATTTAATTTGAGAATGATGCCTTAAATCGAAAATTACCATTAGCGATTTCTAGGTTTTCAGAGCTTTAGAATTGGGGGTTTTGCTATACTGTAAAATCAGGACTCCAAATGTACATGGCCAAACTCAGCACAATGAGACGAACAAGATGGACCTATCGCGCCCTTTTTATGTTGTCCCAATTTCTAATCGCTATTTTTTACTGTTGAAATTAGTGGGGGTTTAAAACCCCCGTTATTTGCCCGTGTTTTTCTGTTTCAGAACGAAGATGATGATGGCGTGGCAACCAGGAAGTGGGCCATTCAAACATGGCGCGCTTTTCTTTGTTTTTCAGCATATAATGCGTTTACTTTAGATTATATTTCTTTTCCATTATTCTAACACACGCGCAGGTTTAGTTTAGTGGTTGGCTATTCGTTTGGAAATCTTTGGGACCTGGGTTCGATTCCCAGGTCCCCCCATAATTCTCATATTATTTTTTTCAACGCGTTCTGGTGCAGTTTCTCAGGCAGCTTCCACCATAGACCTCATCCAAGAGCCAGCCAAGTGTCCATCAGTGCAGATCCAGTGGCCAAAGCATGAGGACCATGGTGCTCTGGAGTCAACGTGGGCGTAGGCTATCCAAAAAGTCAAATGAGCTGAAGATTCAAATGGGCCATAATTCCAATAATGCACCCTCCTTCCTTGCCCAATACCTCCTTCCATTTGTTTATTCTTTTCTTTTCATTTTTTTATTTTCCAATTTAATTTCTAACCTTTTTTATTTTATTTCTTATTAACAAAATTAACCAACTAATATTTTCATAAAAAATCAAAAAAAATAGAATTAACATTATTATTATTATTATTCTCATATTATTTTTGTAAATAAAATATTAACAAATAAATAGTTTAATTAGGCAATTTCAATTTCTTTTCTTAATAATTAAAATAGATTTAGAATTAGGAAAAATTAACTTTTAGTTTCATTTCTTTTTAGTTTATTTCATAAAAAACATAAAAAACACAAAATATTTTCTTTTAATTAAATTAATTAATTAGTCATTAGTTAGTTTTAATTTCATTTTAATTCCAAAAAGACAAAAAAAATTCAATTTCTTTTCTAAAAAGGGTCAACATCCTTAAGACATTCCCGATTCTTTCTTTCGCGCGCATTTTAGTTTTAATTCTTTATTTTGATTATTTCTGTAACTTCCTCCGGATGTAATAGTAATTAGGATTTTACTGCTTTATTTCTCGCACTTTATTTTACCAAAATGGGTCTTTGTATTTTTGGCGATGTATAGACCCGCGCCTTATAATAGCGTAGGATTTATGTTTCCGCAATTTACTTTCCGCACCCCCTAACTGTTAAATGCATGAAAGAATGTATGGTAAATAAAAACAACTCGTAGCTCACTAATTACAAAGACAAACATTAACTGAATACAACACACAAAGCACATGCCACTCTTAGGGTACGCTTCACTCGTTGCCTCGAAATGTGGTCATCAAGTATAAGACGTCTTAGAGGTCACCCTTTGTCTCAAGATCCAGTTGCCTCGAAACGGTTGCCTCGGATAAAAAGATCTAGGACGTTAGGGTTACTTCTAAGGTGTCTTACCGTTGCTTCGGTGACCACACTGTCCCGATAATCGAATTGACCCGAATACCTCCAACGATGGTGCTACCTACCTCTCAATGGTGGGATAGCACTATCTAAAGGACACTTACACAACTTAATTCCTTAGGGTAGGTAGATGACTCATGGGTACTTTCTCTTCTCAAAACAAACAAAATACTTTTCACACCTTACACTTTGAAAAAGTTTTCAAACAATACTTCATACACTCTTGAGGACTGATACAAGAGTTACCTAGAAGTTTTTAAACTAAACTTTTTCAAAACCCACACACACTTGAAAAGCAAACAAATTTTGAAAACATAAGAGCAAGTACCTAAGAGCCCGTGGATAACCACGGATAGAAAGGGTGCTAACACCTTCCCTTTCTATAAATCTACCTCCCGAACCGAGAAACATTCTCATAAGGAATTTTGCTGTGCTTTTGTCCTTTCCATGTTGGAGAACATAAAAGACGATGGCGACTCTTGCTTACCGTGACATTTCGCGAAACCAGCTAAAAACAGTCAGTTCTCATTCCCACCGATCACAATGTCCTTACGATTATACGGAACCATCACCATCTTTTGTTTTGGAAGGACTTCTTTGATGCCATTCATTGTGCACCTGGATCAACTGAGAAAACTTCCCTGTCCCAGGTTATAATTAAGGGTTTTAATTTATGAAAAGAAAAACTCCAACTTCTTTGGCTCAAAGGGGTTGACTAGGGATTATCTTCCTTATAAATCCACTGTTTAGGATTTGAAACAATGCATGTACCTCATCAGTGGGGTTTATTCAAAAGCATACTGTAAAGATCGTGGTATCGTTTTCGTCATCCTCCTTCAAAAGGCTTAGACTTTTTTAATCGAGAATTGATCATCACAAAAAATGAAAGCAATTTGAATATAGTGAAATACGAATGGATTGATTCAAAACAGACATATGCAATGCATTAATGAAATAAAAGAGTTCGACATGATAGTAATTGTTTGAATAAGCAAAGTAAAATACAACTTCAGAATTCAACTGAACAAAAGTATCTTAGTTTGAACTAGTCACTTCAAACGGTGAGCCTTAGAGGGATGGTAGAAGAACTCAGCCTAACCATCTTGTGTGAATTCCAATGCTCCTTCATCAATCATGTCTTGGACCTTGTTCTTCAGAGCCCAACAGTTGTTTGTGTCATGTCCCAGACTATCAAAGTGGTATGCACACCTTTCATTAGGATGATAGGTAGGAGCGGAAGTATTTGGGTTCCGGAGAGGAGCCTTTAATGTAATCAGCTTTGCCTTCAACATGTGTTGTAGCGCTTGAGTCAGTGACATGTTGAGCTTGGTAAATTGCCTCTTGGCCATATTTGGCTTACTCTGATCAACCTGTTGTTTTTGGTGAGGTTGTTGTTGGACCCTTGAGGTAGTGGCAACTTGGAGAGGTCCATTCTTCACCATACTAAACTCTTGTCTTCTTGGAGGCTGATTAATAATTTGATCCCCAACCTTGACCGTTTGCTTCATATTGTTGTATCTGTCTTGATGAAGCTGGTTGATAATAGTTCTCAGCTCTTCTTATTCCCGAGCTAAGCCTTGGATAAGAGGCATCTTCCCCAGCATCTGGGTTTTCATGGCACTAAACTCAGCTTATAGTTGTTCCAGCCGTTCGTCCTTATTGTCTTCAGTACTTTTCTTGACCAAATTCCCCATGAGGAGTGTTCTCAACTCTTCCTGCCCCTTGGATAGGTTTAGGAAGATTTCCCTGAACTGAATCTCTTGAGTATGAAGATCTTGGTAGTCTGGTTGGAAAGCCATTGCTGAAATAAACAATGAGAACATGAGAGACCTGTATTGGGAGACCTGTTATGCAATGATATGTATGATATATGTATGCAATGTTTTCAAGGATCTCGTGGGGTAAACAAGAAATTGTTAGAATCTGAATTTGGTAGCTTGATTGAAGGAACTTCATGTTGCTGAGAGTCCTTCTTCAAGAGTCAAGCTCACCATATCGAGTGGGTCATAGCCCCTGACTCAAGTTATCGTGTTTGGATTTCTAAACAACCTTGGCTAGAGGAAAATATATCCCCTTTGCCCCTTGCTGGACATTTGATTTACCATAACCTGCATCACAAGCCCTTGAGATCCTTGAAATGGTTAAGGAAATGTTAAGGCATGATGTTATGATGTGTATGATATGCGTTTAAGCAAAAGTGTGAGGTGATGTAAGTAAGCCCCTGCAATAAATCCAAAATATTGGATAAGGACTGTAAACAAAACCTGCAAGGAACTCATGTTGTTAGATAACAAGAATGTGCAAGTAGTTCAAGTTTGAAGGCACACAAGTCACACAAACAGCCTCAAGTATAGGCTGGCATGGAGTTTAGGTATTAAACTCTTTCAGTTTAGTTGGTTCAAACCTGTCCTAGAAATAGTAACCGGGTTCTAGAGGATCTCAATATCACTGACTACCCTCAATCGGTCATAATTCCAGTTTAGCAACCTTTTATTGCACCCGGAATCATCGCGAGAGTTTAGTCTCAATGAGTGTAACATACTGCTACTGTTCTATGGCCAAGTTGGTCAATTTAAGGTTCTAAGGTCAGTTGGTGCTTAATGACTCCTTAGAATACCCATATTCTCCTCGTTCCAACACAAGGGATATCGGTACAGACTAAGGTGCCACACCAACGTAGCTACTGCTTCATCTGTGTCGGTCTACGCCGGACAGATCCCTCACAGTTTATTGCTACTTACCTAAAGGGTATCCCCAGATCCGGGTTAGGATCTATAGAAATCCGATACAAGCCCATAAAATTTAAAGCATACAATTGAAAACACAAGTGATCTAATCCTAAGGTACACCTCACTTATATAAATCCCCAGCAGAGTCGCCAGTTCTGTGATCGGTGGGAATGAGAATTGACTGTTTTTGGAATGCTGGTTCATGTTTTGTGTTTGTTTTCGCAAAATGTCGCGGTAAGCAAGAGTCGCCACTGTCTTTTATTTTATCCAACAAGGAAAGGACAAAAGCACAAAAAAATTCCTTTTCGAGATGTTTCTCGGGTTTGGGAGGTAGATTATAGAAAGGGAAGGTATTAGCACCCTTTCTATCCGTGGTTATCAACGGGCTCTTAGGTACTTGCTCACTATGTTTTCAAAAGTTTGCTTTTCTTTGTGTTTGTGGGTTTTGAAAAGAGTTTTTGTATTGAAGAGAGTGTAAGTGCGAAAAGTTTTATTTTGTTTGTAAAAAGAGCAAGTACTTAAGAACATCTACCTACTCAAAAAGGAATTAAACTGTGCAAATGTCCTTTAGACAGTGCTATCCCACTATTGAGGAATAGGTAGCACCGTCGTTGGAGTTTTCGGGTCAATTCGATTAAAGGGACGTGTGATCACTAAAGCAATGTTAGGACGCCTTAGTGGTAACCCTAATGTCTTAGATCATTTTTTATCGAGGCAACTGTTTCGAGGCAACTTATGATCTTTGGACAAAAGGGCGACCTCTAAAACATCCTATACTCAATGACCACGTTCGAGGCAACCAAGTGAGGCGTACCCTAAGAGTGGCATGTGCGAGTGTATTGTTTTTTCCAGTTTATATTATATTTGTACATGTTATGGTGAGCTACAGTTGATTTTAAGTTAATATAGATCTTGTCATGCAATCCTAGTTAGCATACATCTAAATAGTTAATATATGTACATGAATTTAAAGTGAGGGAATTGTAAATCCTACGCTATTACAAGGCTTCGGGGGATTATTTACACGTCCAAAAATTGGGGAAATAAAAGCAATAAAGTAAAAGTCTTAGTTAAGCTATTACAAACCAGTAGGCAGTTACAATAAAATAAACGCGCGCGAATCTGAAAATAACCTCTAAAAATCCTAAGAATAAAAATCTTTTTTGTTTTATTTTATTGTGGGAAAATGATCTAAATCTACTTAATTTTAGTTTTTTGAGAAAATGATCTGAATCTACTTAATTTTAGTTTTTGAAAAATGTTAAAATAATTAAATGATTTATTAAAGTTAATTTAATAGAAAAAAAACTAGCCTAATGTTTTTGTGTTTTTGATTTTATGTTGATTAAAAAAAGGAATAAAATGGTCAAAACAAAAATGAAAATGAAGGAAACAGGCCGAAAAAGTGTAATTTTGGATACCTGGGTCGAAAGAGGTGTGGGTTGTCTTTCGACCCAGTGAAGAGGCTTGATCGAAGGTGCATGAGGGGCTGCACTTTGGGGGTGTTCAATCCGGATATGTCATCCTTCGATCTGGAAATCCTGAATCCAGTTCGAAGCTAAGCTGCTAAGCTTCGAAACTCTGAACAGGATTCTGAGAATACATTTCCTGCAAAATGAAACAAATGTTAAAGGTCCAGGGGGGATTTTACCCCTGATTCGAATCTCCTCCCAATTCGAGTCCTTCCTCAATTCGAATCTGCTGAATCTGGGCCTGGGTTTGTTTTAATTTGTCACAGCCAAGATCATGGATTTCAAATGTAACCTGCTTTGAAAGAAACTTTATCCATGGGGGGTTCAAACGTATGAACACTGCAGCTTATACACGCTTCGTTAAATCGCTCATAAGTAATAACAAAAAAAACTATGAATATGCAATTATGAGTAATTTTAAGATTAAGTGAGATTGAACATTATACCACTGGAGGCGCCTGGATTTGGACGGAAGGTGCCTGCAATGGAGTCCAGACTTTCGTGGGGCAGGCTGGTGCTTTTGCAAGGCAAGGTATGTGTGTGGGTTTTTCGTTTCTGCAGAGCTTTTGTGTGTTTCTTTCCCCTTTTTTTCTGGCCTGTTCGTTCTTCTTCTCCTATTTTTTTTCCTGTGTTTTTTCGTGTGTCTTGGATATGTTTTCTGGCCTGTTCGTGTTTCTTCTCCTATTGTGTTGGTTAATTTTGTGAGATAAGACATCATTGTCATTGTCCGTGTAGAAAACTTACTTACTAGCCACAATCATGAGAAAGGAGAATTCACATCATCTCAAAGTGAAGGATATGACTTGGATTTTAAAATCAACAATGCCTCACTCAACACTCAAATGGAAAATATCACTCTTTACTACATATTGTAGAAGTATAGTTGTTTGCATCACTATAAGGATTGACAAGAGTCTAATCTTTTGAGGAAGGTTTTAAAATAAAAAGCCAAAGTGGAAAAATAGTTTGAAATGAGATTGATTGACTTTTAAACTTCTCACAAAAATGTCAAGATATTATTAAATTGATTGAAGTTTATTTATGAAAATGTTTTGAAAATTCATGGTCCTAAGTCCAAGTTTATTATGAAAGTGGTTCGAGTTTAGAAACACTAAGAGTTTTCAAAAGGAGGAGGAAGATTTTTGAAATTAAAGAAGATGGGAGGAGAAGAAGAGACTATCCTAAAGCATAAGGTAAAATCTAGGGATAATAACCATCTAACCAAGAAGAAGCCGATACTTAACATTATGAGTCGAGATAGAATTCCCATTCCTTGGATTGAAACCAAACAAGAAAAGATACTAGACCTCTTGAGAGAACCAAACTTCAAGTGTATTAAATCTTCACAAAATTGGACAGAGTAACGGTTATCTACGGATGAATTCCAGATTACAAACAAAGAATGTAATCACAATAACCTACATACAAAACAAACAAACCACCCAATGTCTTGAGGTAAACCTCAAGAACTCTAGACAAAATATCAATTAAGGTCACAAGGTGTCCAACATAGGCCAAGGTTTCTAATCCTAAGTCCAAGAAGTCCAATACTCCATAATGCCAAGGATAGTAATCAAATAGTCCAAGTATCAATAAATCCTTTTGATTGTTCATGTTGATTATTAAGTATCTTAAAAAAAGTAAAGAAAAGCTCAAATGAGAAAAATAAAAATGACAAGAAAGTAAATGCTCAAGTAAGCAAAGATGAAAATAGCATGAAACGTAAATGCTAAAGTAAATGGTGCATAAAATAAAAAGAATAAAAATAAAAGCATAAAACAAAGTCAATTATTATTAATTAGTGGTTAGTTGGATGACCATCTTGAAACTTGCATTTGGAACTCATTAGAGGATTGGTAGAACCAAATCCTCCACATAATAAGTTGCATTTGCTTTTTGTCAAGTATATCATCCATTTGGAATCCTTAAAAGTACCATTTAATGATCAACGATATTTAAGTGATCCGCGTTGACCAAAAGTGATGTAGATCCATTAGAGGATTGGTAGAACCAAAGCCTTCACACAATGAATCTCAAGGTTATTGGATCAAAGAGATCAAGTTAACATGCTTGGCCTTGCCAACATAGGTTTGGGCCACGAATGATCATTTATTCGAATCGGGACAAAATTTAGCGCTATGTCAAGCAATTGTAAGTGGACTTATATAGAAGTCGCACCTATTTTGAGGCCGGTCAATAGCAATCTATGCACCATTTGTTTTGAGACATGATATAGAGATCATGCTCCAATAACACTTAGTGCAATAAGAAAGGGGCAAGATGAAGAGGGATGGGAAAGAATATACAAACCATATTTGAATTAAAATTTAATCAAACTATTATTAAAATCACTCATCCATTTTTATGGAGTTAGACTTAACACCATGGATCCAATGATGTTAATAAAGTTCATGATAAAAAATTCAGCCCAAGATCAGCCATAAAATAATCACAAAATAATATTGCATTTAATATATACATTAAAAAAGGTTTTTAAAATGTTTTAAAATAGAAATAAAAAAGAAAAATATCAACTATGTTCAAACTAATCAAGAATATTGAGTAAGACCATAGAAAAATCAGAAATGGACTCAAATATTTTATAAAAATTTTGGTAATTTTTTAAAGTCAAAAACTATTTTTAAAATTAAAAGAAATGATTAAAATAAACCAAAAATGATAAAAAAATAACAAAGTCAGAAATAAAAAATAAATGAGGTCACCAATATTTGTCACAATATCATTGGTTCATTCCATATTTTTTTTCAGAATTTAAAAATGCATAAAAGTATTTTTAAACATTTAAAACAATTAAGAAAAGTGAAAATTTATAAAAAATATCAAAACATAGAATAAAATTGAGAAAAAATGAAAATCAGAAAGAGAAAAATCAAAATTATTTTTCATAATTTTTTCAGATTTTTTGGACTAAAAATTAATTTTCTATGATTTTTTGAAATTTAAAACAATTAAAATAAAAATCAGAAAATAAAATATCAAACGAAAAAAATATGGGCCATCTGATCATTGTCAAAACACGTTAGTAAATAGATCAAGTGGACCTGGCGTGTTGTGCATGTTATGGACTTTAGTGAATAAAGCACTGAATCAAATGTAAAAATCAGAAATTCAAAAAATAAAAATGGCACACCATCATTGGTTGGAAGATGACTCGTTGGTCATATTCAACCTCCAGCCAGTCCTAAAACCAGGTCACTCAAACTGTAAAATTAGAGCGTGAGACCTATGTCATTCGCTTCGTCTCTGCAAGATGAAGACAACCACACCTTCACGACAAATTTATATAAATTGTAGCTCAAGAAATTTGGAAGGAAAGTTTTGAAAAGGGATTTGAAATTTCATGGTCAAAGCATATTTCCAGATAAAAGCAAGTGTTGTGACTAGAACTAGGGCAATATGAGCTTCACAATGATATCAAAGTTTTGAAGAATTGATGGAGAAATCTACCTATTGAAGTCGAGTTGCAGAGCTCTGAATCTAGACTTCTATGGATCAATATAGGTCACGATTCTTGAAGGTAATTGTATGGCTAGCTTCAGGGAAGATCAAGGAAGGTGAATTGATGGAAAAAATGAATTGAAAAAGGCTTGAACACAGATTTTGGAGTTGCAGAAAAATGAGTTATGGAGCAAGATTGGCAGGGTGATTCTAGTTGTACAAGCTTGAGGAAATGAATGAGGGATGACCCTCTATTTATAGGGAATCAAATGGAATGTTCAAGCGTGTGAAATGATGAAGTTTTGAGGGAAATCGTGTGAAGTTGCAAACAAGAAAAGTGTGACTTCTATTTTGATAAAAACTCATCCAAAACACGCGTTTTACTATGCTAATCACTTCTAGAAGTTCACTAAACATGTTTCGAAGAAAAAAAGTGCATAAAAAAATGTGTTTAGAAGCTAAATCAAGGATTTCAAATTATGACTTTTGAAGAAACTTCAGTTTCAAGTTACCAAGTTCAAATTAATGGCATTCTCAACTCATGGGGTCTTAGGGCATGATTCTTAAAGCTTTAGAAAGATGAGATTACAAGCTTTGCAATGGGAAGAGAATGGAATCAAATGGATTTTTGAGTTGAAAGTTGTGTTGAGTCAAAGTTGGAAAAAATAAGTTGACTTTCCATACTTAAAAATATTTCAAGTTTTTCTTCAAAAGTAACTTATAATGTGTTGCATCCAAACATGGTCTTCCACTTGGAATTTGCTCTTGACCCAAAAAGATGGCATGAAATAAACATATTTAATGACATTTTGAAACCTGAACCATTCAAATTATCCAAAAATTGAGAGAGTTATGAATTGTTCAAGTTGGCAAAAAATCTTGAAATGACCTATAATCTTTTGTATCCTTAGGGAATATTCCATCCATTTCTCACTTTGCACATGAAAGAAGGGATAAATTTCACATCCTCAAGATCATTGTGGTAAAAGAGTGGGCTCAAGGTGATAAAAATTGACCAAGTTATGATCATTTGAAGTCACACATGGGAAATTGGAGGTTCATTTGAAGGACTTGTAATCTTTCTTCATCATCAAGTTTCTTCCACATGAAAACTCCTTGAAACTTTTTAAGTGATTTTTTAATAACCCTTTTAAGAGAAGGATGTCTCTGGAATCACTCAAAAATACCAAAAGATGAGCAAGATATACTTCTTTGAAGTTCAAAACCCTAGCTCATAGATCAAGATAATGCTTTGAGGAACTTTGACAATTTTGAACAACCTTCTTGTACCAACACTTTTACTTTGTAAATAGAAGTTTTTGAGGATGATAATTAGAACTAGTAGCCACAAAAACCACTTACATGTCTTGAGAATTGAGAGAAATATGCACTTGTGACCAATGGGAACAAAGCTTTGTCCAAACATGACAACTTCTTCAATCAACCCCTTGTAATTTTGAATCAATCTTGATAACTTTGAAATATGGTGAACCAAGATAAACCTTGCCATGCCATTTCTTCCAAAATAACTTCAATGGTGAGGTTTAAACTTCTCAAGCTTTATTGACTAGGGCATGGAAATAAACTCATGAACCCATGGATCAACTTGCTAAGCCATATTGCCTTTACCTACATTATTAACAAGTAAGACAAACCAACATTGCATTTTATTAATTAAAATAAAAGTCAAAACAAAACATGCGTGATCACCAAAGAAAAACAAGTCAAGGTGCTTCGTAATTTCTCAAAGAGCAAAGGTAGAGATAGGGAGGAGAACCAAAAGCCCTAATGTGACCTTGTTGTGATTGAATCAATATGGTATGATGAAGGGAACTTAGGGGAAAAAATTGGGGTACAACAGCTGCCCTTATTTAAGTTTCTTCTATCCGGAGATACGAAGGTTAAAAATCTTCGTGTCGACGCGATAGAAGATACTGAAATATAAAACAAACCCTATTTTTGGCCCTAAGATGCAATGCAATTCTTATGAGTTTGAATGCATATGAACAACTTCAAAGGGACGCAAAACACCACTGGGGATGTAGAAAAGGAAATAAGGATAAAAAAGGAAACCCAACCAGGAAAATAAATCACTGGTGAATCAAAAAGAGCCGACTCATAGAGGATGGTAAAAGGTCAAAGGATACACATACTTTTACCAAAGGCAAAACTACGAACATTCACTGAAGGTAGAAAAAGAAAAGAAATAACAACAACGATGTTCACTGACGGTGAGCTACCAATGCTTACTGAAGGTATAGAGAAAAAATCATTGACGTTCACTGGCGATGAACTACCAACTTTCACTGAAGGTGGAGAGAAAATATATCATAACATCGTCATTCACTGACAATGAACTACCAACGTTCACTGATGGTAGAAAAAAATAACAATCACCAACTTTTAGTGATGGTGACTGTGATACGGTTGTAGAACTGACTTGAGGGTTTGCGTTTGTGTTCGCAAATGTTGCAGTTTAGCAAGAGTCGCCACCGACTTTTCTTTTATCCAATAAGGAAAGGTGAAAAAGAACAGGAAAGACCTTTAGAGATGTTTTCTTGAGTTCGGGGGGTAGATTATGAAAAGGGAAGGTATTAGCACCATTTTCATCCATGGTTTTCCATGGGCTCTTAGTTACTCTCTAGATCAACTTGCTTTTGCTTGAAATTGTGCTTTGTGTGTGGTTTTTGAAAGTATTTTGAAAATGGAACTTCGTAATGGTTCTCGTTTCTATAAGAACGCATACAAAGGGTTTGTTTCGAAAATAGTTCAAAGAGGTGTTTGTGAGATGTGTTTTTGAAAGTATTTTGAAAATGTAACTTCGTCATGGTTCTCGTTTCTATAAGAACGCATACAAAGTATTTGTTTTGAAAATAGTTCAAAGATGAGAGTGTGAGTGTATAAAAATGTTTTTGTTGTGAGCAAGCGAGTAACTAAGAGAGAACCTACCTACTCAAAAGGTCTTAGATGTGCTTTTACTCCTCCGTTAGATTTTGCTATCTTAACATTGTTTTGGTAAGAAGCCCCATCATTGGATGTGAACTGACAGGCGTGGGTCATCGTATAACCATGATAGCAATGTTGTGAGATGACTTAGCATTTTTCTTTAGGGACTGAAATCATTTCGAAAGGAAACTTTGATAGCGTCATTGAGGGACTATGATCTCATTTTTGATTTGTTTGTGCTAAGACATCCCACATGCATAACATGGCCATTTTTCGTAAGGCAACAAGTGGAGTAACCCTAGGGGTGCTAGTGTGTAAGTGTATTTATTTTCATGCATTTTGTCTTTGATTTTTGGTGGTCTACTTGTTGGTTTTATCTTTCCATACACGCCTAATTACTACCAATATATGAGAAGCAAGTAAAAGGCGGAAAGTAAAATCTAAGCTATTATATCCCTTTAGGGGGTGGGGGTACAATTTAGCAATGGGGGTGAAGTACGAACTAAAATATTACAACCATATCGAATGATAATAAAAAGAATGTGAAAATAGTGCAAAATAAAGGAAAAATGCACTTTTTAACTGCTATGTGTCGACCCATGCTGCTATGCATCGACACATAGCTTCTCATTGCCCCTGTAAAGTGAAATATGTTCAGTATGAGTCGACACATAATGGGATGTATCGACTCATACAAGTTTTTTCATCGACGCGAAATGCGTATGTGTCGACTCATAGTTCTTTCCAGTTTCTGTTTTGTGACCTGACCTCAGTATGGGTCGATGCATGAGGGTCATGTGTCGACTCATACCCTATATTTTCACTAAGATGGGTCGACACATGTGGATATGTGTCGATACATACTGCATTTTTCTGCCTTAAACACCATTCTTTGCATACATCAGTTAGTTTTTAACATATGAATGAATAACAGGAACAACAAATAAATGATTAACTTCAAGAATAATGATTACTACATCCTATAAATAGAAAAGTTTATGTATGGAAAAGGCAAGGTAAAGATGAATTACCTTGAAACTTCACTTTAAGTTTTGAGTCCAAATGCCCTTCAAGATGTTTTATGAACCTTAAGGAAGCTCCAACTGGCTGCTAGACTTTCCTTTTTGTTAAAGGTTATTAAACATCCTCTGTGTGGTTTGAAATGTTTGGATGGTTTTTAGATGTAATATGCAAAGTGTGAGAGGTTTTAAGGTTTAGAGTTCAAAACTCAAGAGTGGAAGTCTTACGGTCTGTTATGGCTTTTTTGAAGGTTTATAAATAAAACTACTGGCCATTCACTCTATTTTTCTAACTCTTTTCCAACCTGTTTTTTCAAACTCTTTCTCTTGCAACTGGCCTCTATATTTATAGAGAAGGTATGAGATTTGAAAACTCGGATTTTTAATCACATGTTATGGCTAGGTTAGATTGTACATGAAGCAAGCTTGAAAATTGTAGTTCCAATGCTTTGTACTTTTTTGAATAGAGATGTTGGACACTTTAAGCATGCCCTTCTGATTTGTGTGTGATTAGAACAACAAGTTAAAGGATCAAGAAATTGACTTTATGATTAAAGTGAACTTTGCAAGAATGGCAATGGTGCCTTTGTGCTAAAAATAGAAAGATCACATGAATAATGCTTAAACCCAATGGACCATAGCTTAAAATTTTGTGTAAGCATTAAATTATGGTAAGAGTTGCAAGTCACAAGGCCTGCAAATTGGAGATTATGCAGCATGGGTTAAGATTCTTGTTCCTTCTTCATCACAAATTTGCCTTGTAAATCAAGAATGAATGTCCAACTTCAGATCCTTGTATCTCCTAACTCAAATAAGATAAATTCATGCTCTTGGATGTTTTGGAAAGCTTGAAACACCCTCTATAACTTTCATGTTTGCCACTTTTGTTAAATCAAACCAGAACTTGATGAAAAATGGGCAAGAAGTTGGGATAAAAACCTGACCAAAACTGCTAAAAATTTCTCTAAGTGTTTAAATGAAAATGTCATGACTTCATGAATTTATAACCTAAAATTCAAGCCTGTTTAGGAGAAGTTGTGTAAAGAAATGTTGTAGATATCATGTAGATCTACAACTTTCATGTTGGAAGCTTCTCTTGAATCATCTTGCATCAAGGTGAAAAGTTGGCATGAAGAAATGAGATTATCACGTATAAGAAACACTTAGAAAAATTTCTAAGTATTGAAGGGTTTGAACTTTCACATTGACTTTTGACTTTCTTGATTTCTTGATGATCAAGTTTCATATTTTTGAATGTCTTGATGAAATTTGATCCTTGGAATGTAATGTTGACCAAAAAGTCAAAGTTTGACTTTCTAGTATGCAATTGACCATTTTGCCCTTTTGCCAATTCCAAGCCTAAATTGATGTATCAGTGCTGCAAACTTGATGTCATAGAAGATCTTGTGAGAAAATCCTTGAGAAATGAGAGGGTAAATTTTGGGGTACAACAACTGCCCCTGTTCAATCTTCTTAAACCTGAAGAGTTAGATTGACGAGTTTTGCCATTCATGACTCAAAGGTGAGAGAATGATTGGACACTAGAGTGGCTAGAAATTTGCACTCAGTGACGCGCGGTTGAAGGAATGGGCTTAAAGATGCCATTTGGAGAGGTGATAGAATCTTGTTGGGGATGGGCTTGTAGATGCCATCCAAGAGTGTTTGAGTCTCAGAATGGCGTCCGTGTTTGGAGCGTATCTGAACTGTATCTGAAGTATGAATCTGAATGAGTAACAGGATGGCATCCGTATTTGGAGCGTATCTGAACTATATCTGAAAGTTGTCTTTGAATGAGTATCAGGATGGCATCTGTATTTGATGCGTATCTGAACTGTATCTGAAAGTTGTCTTTGAATGAGTATCAGGATGGCATCCGTATCTGGTGCGTATTTAAACTGTATCTGAAAGCTGTCTTTGAATGAGTATCAGGATGGCATCCGTATCTGGAGTGTATCAAAAAGGTTGGGTTGTTTGTGCTGGTCGAGTAGATATTTGTCCTATTTGGTTTCAGGTATTAATCTCAGACCTGGGAAAGAAAGATAGTTTTCCTGGCTTGCTACAGGTATTAATCTTCAATCTCTTCATGTAGATAGTTTTCCTGGCTTGTTACAGGTATTAATCTACAATCAGTCATCCACATATAG
Organism: Vicia faba; assembly: GCA_948472305.1. NCBI lineage: Eukaryota > Viridiplantae > Streptophyta > Magnoliopsida > Fabales > Fabaceae > Vicia > Vicia faba. The sequence continues at coordinate 1,538,043,064 of OX451737.1, forward strand.
TTTTCCTAGCTTGCTACAGGTATTAATCTGGAACTTGAAAAGGTTGGTCGACGAGATAGTTGTCCTGTCTGGTTTCAGGTATTAATCTCTGACCTAAGAAAGAAAGATAGTTTTCTTGGCTTGCTACAGGTATTAATCTTTAATCTCTTCATGTACATAGTTTTCCTGGCTTGTTACAGGTATTAATCTACAATCAGTCGTCCACAAATAGTTTTCCTGACTTGCTACAGGTATTAATCTGGAACTTAAAAAGGTTGGTCAACGAGATAGTTGTCCTGTCTTGTTTCAGGTATTAATCTCTGACCAGAGAAAGAAAGATAGTTTTCCTGGCTTGCTACAAGTATTAATCTTAAATCTCTTCATGTAGATAGTTTTCCTGGCTTGTTACAGGTATTAATCTACAATCAGTCGTCCACATATAGTTTTCCTGGCTTGCTACAGGTATTAATCTGGAACTTGAAAAGGTTGGTCGACGAGATAGTTATCCTGTCTGGTTTCAGGTATTAATCTCTGACCTGATAAAAAAGATAGTTTTCTTGGCTTGCTACATGTATTAATCTTCAATCTCTTCATGTAGATAATTTTCCTGCCTTGTTACAGGTATTAATCTACAATCAGTCGTCCACAGATAGTTTTCCTGGCTTGCAACAAGTATTAATCTGGAACTTGAAAAGGTTGCTGGTAGCCGTCTTTTGATTGACCTTTTTTTTTTAAAAGGTAAAATGTTAGCTGCATGCAATGTCATGATGTATGAAATGCATGATGTCATGATGTTCTCAAAAATAAATGAGATTGTGTCGTATGTACTTTATCATGTATGTAAATAGGAGGTATGAAATGTGAAATGTTTATGAATGTATTTTCTTCTGGGAAAATAAATCCTTGACAAATGTCGGGAAATTTGTTAAATCCTAGACTGCTGTTGAAGAGTATGTGTGTCTTCAAACTTTGCTTAGAATATTTCCACCGTGGATTCCTGTTTTGTTGTTTGAGGATAACTCTGCTGGGAAATATTGAAAACTCTGTGGGGAGTATGTTTATTCTTGCTTGGGTAAAAGAGTCCAGGAGTCTTGATTGTCCGTTACTCTTACTGGGGAATCAAAGTTGAAATGATATCTGGTCGAGTCCAGGTTTCACAGTATCTTGCTGGGGATTGTAGAGTAGTCTACTGGGGAAGAGGAGTTGTGGTCCTTTGATTTGTAGTATTCGAAGAGGCAAACTCAAACTGGGGAATCTGTAGTTTATTGGGGAAATAAACAATGTTGTCGGTCTGCTAGAGAGGTGATGAACTCGTTGGGGAAGTCCTCGAGGATTCTTGAAGTTGTCTCAGCTGGGGAAAGGTTTTCAAAGATTAAACTCTGGCTGGGGAATCATCCTGTGAGAAGGATTTTTGGGGAGATTTGTCATTTCCCCTAGTAGCAAGTGCTTCTGGCACTGCCTGGAAATGTTTGACTGTATGTAACCCTTTGTCGGTATTGACGTTCAATGCCCCAAGTAATGGAGATGGAGAACTGCCCCGATTATTCTGTACTTCTTGAGAGATTTCTTGGAATCTTGACTGGACAGCCCCAGGTGTGCTAGATAGTGACATGTCATGCCCCCTTGTTCATAGGAGATTTGTCGTTGGAAGTGTCATCCCACTTGAAGTGATTTTGTTCACTGGGAGAGCTTTCGTTCATCGGATATTCGTTGTGTGAATTTCTCCGCTGTCAAACAAATAGCCATATGCAAACAACAATATTAAAATAATGCAAAGTTTATGCTTGTCTTGAAATTTTGAAAATGCGTTTTTTAGCAAGAATTTTTTGTAAGAAAAATTCAACTCAGGATTTTGAGTAAAGCCTTACAGGAGTCGGGATGCCTTTTGTAACAGTATGCTTTCGAACTAACCCATGCTTCAATTAGGGCTTTTGAAAGGTTGTAACGTGGCTTAGTTCACAGTTTAAGAAACAAAGGATAAAGGCTCAAAGTGTATTTTTACCCGCCCGTTCTTCGTGATGTTCTTCAGTTCTAAACTTAGCTAATTGTGTGTTTGAACTCCAATTGAGTCTGGAATAACGTTTCGGTGATGGTTCAGACAAGTTAAGTTTATCAAAAGGCAATCATTTTTTTTTGCAACCTTTTTCATGTTGTTGAGGATTTTTATTGACCTCTTTTTGATTTGTTATCCCTGATTTTTGCCTGACTGTTCTTGTTTTGAGATTACAGTCAGCGGGATGCCCCAGTTCTCTTAAGTCTCCTTTGTAGGTTTTAACGTAGTGGGCCTTTCTTTTTTTAAGAGATAATGATAACCTATGAGATAGGGAACCATCACGGTCTTTTGATTCCAGGGGAATGTTTTTGATGTCATTCGTTGTATGAGAGTTTGCGGCTAAACGCGCGTTTGAATTAACTGAGAGACTACTTTGCCCCAGGTTTTGATTAAAGGTTTCAATTTGTATACAGAAAACTTCTACTTCTTTGGCTCGAAGGGGTTGACTAGGGATTATCTTCCTTATAACTCCAGTATTTAGGATTAGAAATAACGCCTGTACATCTTCAGCAAGGTCTGTCCAAAAGCATACTGTATGAGATTATGGCATTGTTTTTGTCATCCTCCCTCTAAAGGCTTGTGACTTTTAGCAAGAGTTAAATGTCATGAGTAAAAAGCATAGTTTAAATTAAATTAAAATGAGTGGATAAAGTCAAGACAAACATATGCAATGCATTAATGAAAATAAAGTTTGACATTAATAGATAATTGTTTGAATAACAAAAAAGATTACAACTTGAAAATTCAAATGAACAAAAGCTTTCAATGATTCGTCATAGGAGCAGTGATTATGTTTGGAGTCTCCAGAGGGTCAAACTCGATCTCCTTGGAGTCAATCATGTCTTGGACCTTGTTCTTCAGAGCCCAACAGTTGTTTGTGTCATGCCCTGGGCTATCAAAATGATAAGCACACCTTGCATCCGGGTTGTAGTTAGGAGAAGAAGTCTTAGGGTTCGGATGAGGAGCCTTTAAAGTAATCAGCTCTGCCTTCAACAAGTGTTGTAGCGCTTGATCCAATGACATGTTGATCTTAGTTTATTGCCTTTTAGGCGCGACCTCCTTACGCTGATGCCCTTGTCTTTGTTGAGCAGGCATAGGATTAGAGATCAAGATTGCTCCTACGTGTTGGTCATGACGACTCTTTTAACCATACACAACATTGGACTCTTTCTTCCCATTTTATGGCTTTTTCTGAGGATCAGAAGGTGTAGCTCCTTGGATCTTTCCACTTTTTATGCCAGCTTCGACCCTTTCGCCAGTCAGTATTAGCTCGGTGAACCCGGCTGAGGAGCTTCCGATCAAGTGATTGAAGAAAAGTCTTGTCAAAGTTCCCATGAAGATGTCAATCAGCTCCCTGTCAGTTAAAGGGGGTTGTACCCTACCAGCCAGATCTCTCCACTTTTGGGCGTACCCTTTGAAGCTTTCATTGGAACCCATGGTCATGTTCTGCAACTGCACACGAGTTGGTGCAAGATCTGCATTATATTGATACTGCTTATAGAAAGTAGCAGCTAAATCCTCCCATGTGCGAATGAGAGAACTCTCCAATTGATAGAAACATTCGAGTTGAGTCCCTACTAGGCTTTCTTGGAAGAAATGGATCCAAAGCTTCGGATCAGTTGCGTATGGTTGAATCTTGCGGACATAAGACTTTAAGTGCATCTTAGGGCAAGAGACTCCATCGTACAGGACAAAGGTAGGGACTTTGAACTTTGGAGGAATGACCACTCCAGAAACCAAACCCATGTCTCCTAAATCCAAGCCAGGTATTTGTTGAATCTCCATAGCACTGAGGCGATCCTCCAACTATTTGTACTTGTCATCAGCGGGGGGATATTGTTCCTCGGAGTAGTCAGCTTCAACTTCATCAGTCTCTAAATTGTGTTCTTCTTCAAGACTATCCCCTATGTTGGATGGAGTTGAAAGATCTAGGGCTTTAGGTCTTCTTGTCAAGTTCAGGACGCCTACTGACTTTTTGGACTTCTTATCCTTGTCTTTGAGGAGGAGAGCTCTCAGTTCCTCATTCCCCTTAGCCATAGCCAAAAACATTTATTTGAATTGAGCGTTTTGAGCTTGGATATATTTCACCGTTTGTTCCATATCCATCTTACTGAAATAAACAGTAGGAAGATAAGGAGACCTGTATGGGAGAAACCTGTCATGATATGATGCATGATATGTGGATGCATGTTTTAAAGGATCTCGCGGGGTAAACACAAGAAAAAGTTATAGATTGAATTTTGATCAACATCTTTGATTGGAGAAATTTGTATCGGTGGATGTCCTTCCCCGAGAATCAAGCTCACCATGTCAAGTGGGTCATAGCCCTTGACTCAAGTTTGTTGTACTTGATCTTTGACGGTGTTTAATCGGAGGAAAATAAATCCTCTTGTCCCTTGATAGACATCTGGTTCGACGTGACCCTGCATCATAGACCTTGAGATCCTTGAAAGGGTTATTGAAAATGCTATGGCATGATGTTATGTACAAGTAAAGTAAAAAAGTTTATACAAATAATCATATACACGCAAAGCAGACAAGTCCTTAGGTTTAGGCTTGCATGGAGTTTGTAGGTAAGTACCCTCTTGAAGTTTAGTTGGCTCAACCTGTCCTAATAATAGTAACCGGGTCCTAAGGAGCTCAATATCACTAGATTGTTTCCTTGGTCATTGTTTCAGCTCAAGCCTCCTTAATGGCGACCGAAATATCCCAAGAAACCAAACCTCAATGAGTGTAGTATCGAGTATCTACCAACTTCGGATTGCACCATAGCCGGTCATCTCACTACATCCTAAAAGGCCAAGTTGGTCAAGTAAAGGGTTCTAGAAGTTCATTAGTGCTTCATGACATCACTCAGCAGCCCCGTATTCTCTTTGATTAACTCAAAGGCTACCGGTACCCACAAATATGTCGCACTAACGTAGCTTATTGCTTAGACCATGTCGGTATACCCCGCACAGTTTCCACAAAGTATTGCTACTTACCTATAATGTATCCCAAATTCGGGTAGAGGGTTCAAACCCAAACAAAGAACCATAATGTAAAGCATACAAGTCAAACAATGAAAGCAAGTAAATGTGATCTAACCCTAATGTAACCCCACTTTTAGAATTGTTCCCAGCAGAGTCGCCAGTTCTGTGATACGGTGGTAGAACTGACTTGAGGGTTTGCGTTTGTGTTTGCAAATGTTGCAGTTTAGCAAGAGTCGCCACCGACTTTTCTTTTATCCAATAAGGAAAGGTGAAAAAGCACCGGAAAGACCTTTAGAGATGTTTTCTTGAGTTCGGGGGGGGGGGGGTAGATTATGAAAAGGGAAGGTATTAACACCCTTTTCATCCATGGTTTTCCATGGGCTCTTAGTTACTCGCTAGATCAACTTGCTTTTGTTTGAAATTGTGCTTTGTGTGTGGTTTTTGAAAGTATTTTGAAAATGGAACTTCGTAATGGTTCTCGTTTCTATAAGAACGCATACAAAGTGTTTATTTCGAAAATAGTTCAAAGAGGTGTTTGTGAGATGTGTTTTTGAAAGTATTTTGAAAATGTAACTTCGTAATGGTTCTCGTTTCTATAAGAATGCATACAAAGTGTTTGTTTCACAAATAGTTCAAAGATGAGAGTGTGAGTGTATAAAAATGTTTTTGTTGTGAGCAAGGGAGTAACTAAGACCGAACCTACCTACTCAAAAGGTCTTAGATGTGATTTTACTCCTCCTTTAGATGTTGCTATCTTACCATTGTTTTGGTAAGAAGCCCCATCATTGGATGTGAAATGACAGGCGCCGGTCATCATATAACCATGATAGCAATCTTGTGAGATGACTTAGCATTTTTCTTCAGGGACTGAGATCATTTCGAAAGGCAACTTTGATAGCATCATCGAGGGACTATGATCTCATTTTTGATTTGTTTGTGCTAAGACATCCCACATGCATAACATGGCCATTTTTCGTAAGGCAACAAGTGGAGTAACCCTAGGGGTGCTAGTGTGCAAGTGTATTAGTTTGCTTGCATTTTGTCTTTGATTTTTGGTGGTCTACTTGTTGGTTTTATCTTGCCATACACGCCTAATTACTAGTAATATATGAGAAGAAAGTAAAAGGCGGAAAGTAAAATCTAAACTATTACATCCCTTTAGGGGGGTGGGGGTACAATTTATCAATGGGGGTGTAGTAGAAACTAAAATATTACAACCATATCGAATGATAATAAAAAGAATGTGAAAACAGTGCAAAATAAAGGAAAAATGCACTTTTGAACTGCTATGTGTCGACCCATGCTGCTATGCATTGACACATAGCTTCTCCTTGCCCCTTTAAAGTGAAATTTGTTCAGTATGAGTCGACACATAATGGGATGTGTCGACCCATACACCTTTTTGCATCGATGCGAAATGCGTATGTGTCGACTCATAGTCCTTTCCAGTTTATGTTTTGTGACCTGAACTCAGTATGGGTCGATGCATGAGGGTCATGTGTCGACTCATACCCTATATTTTCACTAAGATGGGAATACACATGTGGATATGTGTCGATACATACTGCATTTTTCTTCCTTAAACACCATTCTTTGCATACATCAGTTAGTTTTTAACATATGAATGAATAATAGAAACAACAAATAAATGATTAACTTCAAGAATAATGATTGCTACATCCTATAAACAGAAAAGTGGATCTATGGAAAAGGAAAGGTAAAGATGACTTACCTTGAAACTGCACTTTAAGTTTTGAGTCCAAATTCCCTTCAAGATGTTGTATGAACCTTAAGGAAGCTCCAACAGGCTGCTAGACTTTCCTTTTTGTTGAAGGTTATTAAACAACCTTTGTGTGGTATGAAATGTTTGGATGGTTTTTAGATGGAATATGCAAAGTGTGAGAGGTTTTAAGGTTTAGAGTTCAAAACTCAAGAGTGGAACTCTTAGGGTTTGTTATGGCTTTTTTGAAGGTTTATCAATAAAACTACTGGCCATTCACTCTATTTTTCTAACTCTTTTCCAACCTGTTTTTTCAACCTCTTTCTCTTACAATTGGCCTCTCTATTTATAGAGAAGGTTTGAGATTTGAAAACTCAGATTTTAATCACATGTTATGGCTAGGTTAGATTGTACATGAAGCAAGCTTGAAGATTGTAGTTCCAATGCTTTGTACTTTGTTGCATAGAGATGTTGGACACTTTAATCATTCCCTTCTGATTTGTGTGTGATTAGAACAACAAGTTAGAGGCTCAAGAAATTGACTTTATGATTAAAATGAACTTTGCAAGAATGGCAATGGTGCCTTTGTGCCAAAAATAGAAAGATCACTTGAATAATGCTTAAACCCAATGGACCATAGCTCAAAAGTTTGTGTAAGCATTAAATTATGGTAAGAGTTGCAAGTCACAAGGCCTGCAAATTGGAGATTATGCAGCACGGGTTAAGATTCTTGTTCCTTGTTCATCACAAATCTGCCTTGTAAATCAAGAATGAATGTCCAACTTCAGATCCTTGTATCTCCTAACTCAAATAAGATAAATTCATGCTCTTGGATGTTTTGGAAATCTTGAAACAGCCTCTATAACTTTCATGTTTTCCACTTTTTTAAATCAAACAGGAACTTAATGAAAAATGGGCAAGAAGTTGGGATAAAAACCTGACCAAAACTGCTGAAAATTTCTCTAAGTGTTTAAATGAAAATGTCATGACTTCATGAATTTATAACCTGAAATCCAAGCCTGTTTAGGATAAGTTGTGTAAAGAAATGTTGTAGATATCATGGAGATCTACAACTTTCATGTTGGAAGCTTCTCTTGAATCATCTTGCATCAAGGTGAAAAGTTGGCATGAAGAAATGAGATTATCACGTATAAAAAACACTTAGAAAAATTTCTTAGTATTGAAGGGTTTGAACTTTCACATTGACTTTTGACTTTCTTGATTTCTTGATGATCAAGTTTCATATTTTTGAATGTCTTGATGAAATTTGATCCTTGGAATGTAATGTTGACCAAAAAGTCAAAGTTTGACTTTCTAGTATGCAATTGACCATTTTGCCCTTTTGCCAATTCCAAGCGTAAATTGATGTATCAGTGCTGCAAACTTGATGTCATAGAAGATCTTGTGAGAAAATCCTTGAGAAATGAGAGGGAAAATTTTGGGGTACAACAGTGACCTACCAACTTTCATTCAAGGTAGAGAGAAAATATATCATAACATCGCTGCTCACTGACGTTGAACCACCAATGTTCACTGATGGTAGCAAAAAGATAACAATCACCAACTTTCACTGATGGTGACCAAACAACTTTCACTAAAGGTAGAGAGAAAATATATCATAACATCGCCGTTCACTATCGATGAACTACCAATGTTCACTGAGGGTAGCAAAAAGATAACAATCACCAACTTTCACTGATGGTGACCTACCAACTTTCACTGAAGGTAGTAAGAAAATATATCATAACATCGTCATTCATTGACGATGAACTACCAACGTTCACTTAGGGTAGCAAAAAGATAACAAGTTTTCCCCAAGATTCTGGTGTTTCACCTAGAATGGGTCTCAACTTCTTCTTTAACCTAGGCACTCCACCTGGAAAGGGTGATATATTAGTTGTCTCAAATACAGAGACTACCACTTGTAAGGATTTCACGATGAATTGTCTCTTCCATATTGAAAGACTTGCAATCCACTTGAGTAATTTTGACAACAAACTGGAAACTATCCACTCATAGAGAAGATAGGGAAAAAAGGTAACGTCGACTTTTATGGGGAAGTATAAGTTTCTCAAATAAAGAGACCTGCTACTTACTGTTATATGAAGGTTTGTAAAAATGACTTTCGGGGAAAGCAATATGACTTCCTGGGGAATGAAATATGACTTCCTGGGGAAATTCCAATATATTCCTGCTGAGGAGATAAAGTCTTCTCGTGCAAAATAAATGCACATTATCAAACCAATGCTCGAAGCTTGCAGAAATCCAAATTAATATTATTGCTGATGATCAAAGATTCAAACCAGAAATAAAATGGAGTAAAACAGTCTACAAAAATACATCTTTTGAGAAATAAACTCAAGAGGGGAACCCAAATCATCCAGACATAGAGTTGTACAGGAATGCTAAAGCAAAATCTTCCACGAGGGATAACTAAGTGGGGAAATTGAAAGAACATACACTTTATGCTTAAGGCTGACACTCTATTGGAGAGAGGACAATACAACTCTGCAAAACAGGGTAATATGTCACCAAAATATTAACGAATGTGAATGAGCAATGATTTACTAAATCCAACTATGCATGATGTGTGTATGAATGTATGAGTGTTATCACGTATATGATGACAAAATAGATATATAACACTGGGAGTAACCAGACCAAACCAACTCAGGAACAAACAACACTCGGCTAAATCACATCCAAGATGAACATTTCATAAGAAAATAAGCACCAACGGAGGAGACAGATTCCTATTTCACAGCTTAACTTCACTGGGAAGGAACATAATCCGGAAGTAAACAAATCATAGCGACAAAATAGTACAGATACAGGGATATAAAATCCTTCTCCAGGCTTCACCCGGGAATAGCACTCAGACATCAATGGGAAAACAAATGCTTTTACGGTCCGTACTTCTACTGGGGATTGCAATACTGATCTCAATAAGGAAGATGAAAACCATATCATCAAAACATCAACAAAGGATCTCGAGCTGACTTCAATGGAGAAATATCATACAGACTTCACTAGGGGAGATAGTGCCTCATCATCGAGATATCAACGGGGGACCTCGTGCTGACTCCGTTGGGGAGGTCAGCACCATATCAAAGAGAGGAAACTAAGATGCGTTTTTCACTAGGGAAACTAGAGATACGTTATTTAATATTGAGACTATGTATTGCACCAACTTCTCTGGGGAAAAAGTACGAAACCTCATGGGGACAATAACTTGGAGAGTTAATAAGTCAAACATTATAGCAAGAAATCAATTTTATGGGGATTTTAAATCAAACCCAACACTTGGCGAGTGAAAACCCAAAAAATTGATAACCACCTCAACACTTCTTAAATAAAACATTGGCCTTGCCTAATAATCTGACAATTAAACGAAATGCAAGTACTTCCGAGAGGGAGATGCTTCGTAAATGAGTCAAATCTCAGCATGCACGGGGAGAAAAGACTTCTATCAAATAAGTGAGGCCTTCACTAAGGAATCTTGGATTGAGTCTTCAGACCATGCAAACTTATTCCAACAAAATATGCTCTAGGATAGCTTTCCTGGGGAATCAAGAAGTCAACATATAGAAAGAGGACAAACTCATGGGAATTTTAAATCAAACCTGGCACTTGGAAGGTAAAAACCCAAAGGATTGACAATTGTCTCAACACTTCCTAGAAAATATACTGCCTTGGTCTAGCTGCCTGGGAAATAAATACCAACAATAATGCCAATACTGCAGAAAGAGCGATGTTTTGAAAATAGTTCCATCTCAGCACACCAAGGGAAAAAGACCTGAGAAAACTTTCCCAGAGGGAACAAAACATATTAAATTTACTAGAGTTCGTCCATTCCTGGATCACCACTTTTGTTTTCCTCTTGAATCACAAAATCTAAAGTAAAAGTAAGTTGTAAATTCTTTTTGAAAAACAATTTAGTTATTTAATATTTTTGATTTGAAAATTATTATCAATAATAAATGAAGTCTTTGTAAGCTGAATAAAATAAGAATTACAAAGAATTGAGTAAAAGCTCAAATTTTATTGATAGAATGGTAGTCTGCGAATGGCGAGGCTCTATGGATAATTACAATGTTTGGAAAATCGTAATATATAATGGAAAAGATACATAAAGATACAATGACCATTATTCCCTCTAACAACTTTGAAATTCTGAGCAGCAACTTCTGTTGAAGTATGGTGAGGATCCACGAACATTGTTGCTTCAATGATCAAGTCTTGTCTGATGTAGTTACTTGCCAAGAAAGTCCTTAACTTTTTCCTAAGCTGCCCTTGCGGGTTTTCAACTTAGCGGGAAATTTTATTCTGTTTATGTCTCTATTTTTTTCCTAGACTGCCCTTTCGGGTTTTAGGCCTACCGAGACGCTCTTTTTTTCCTAAGCCTCCCTTTCGGGTTTTCAACTTAGTGATTTGTTCTTTTATTTCTTTAGGAGAAGTATTTCTTGACTGCATCAGCATTCATGGGATGTGAGAACTCCTTGCCATCCATAGTTTCAAGAATTCATGCACCACCAGAGAAGGCTTTCTTGACAACATATGGGCCTTCAAAATTGGGATTCCACTATCCCCTATAATCAGCGTTAAAAGACATGATCTTCCTGAGAACGAGGTCTCCATCTCTGAATTCACGAGGTTTGACCTTCTTATCAAAAGCTTTCTTTATTCTCTTTTGGTATAACTGCCCATGACACAAAGTTGTCATTCTCCTCTCTTTGATCAAATTCAATTGGTCAAACCTGTTCTGGACCCATTCAGCCTCTGACAACTTGGTTTCCATTATCACACGCAAAAAGCGAATCTCAACCTCGATTGGGAGTACTGCTTCCATTTCATACACAAGGGAGAACGAGGTTGCTCCTGTTGAAGTGCGGACAGATGTCCGATATCCATGTAAAGCAATAGGGAGCATTTCATGCCAATATTTATAAGTAACAACCATCTTCTGGATGATCTTCTTGATATTCTTATTAGCTAGTTCAATAGCCCCGTTCATCTTCGGCCTGTACGGAGATGAATCATGATGGACAATATTGAGTTCTTCACAAAGTTCTGTCATGAACTTGTTGTCCAGATTCGAGCCATTATTGGTGATAATTCTACTCGGCACACCATACCGACATATGAGATTATTCTTAAAGAAGCGCACAACCACCTGCTTAGTAACATTAGCATATTAAGCAGCTTTCACCCATTTTGTGAAGTAATCCATTTCTACCAAGATAAAATGGTGTCCATTTGAAGCTTTGGGTTCTATAATTCCAATCATGTCAATACCCCACGTAGAGAAAGGCCACGGGGAAGAAATATCATTGAGAAGTGTCGGAGGCACATGAATCTTGTCCACATAAATCTGGAATTTATGGCACTTCTTTGCAAATCTGTAACAGTCAGATTCCATTGTCAGCCAATAGTAACCTGCCCTTAGCATCTTTTTAGCCATCAAATGTCCATTGGCATGAGTGCCAAATGAACCTTCATAAATCTCATGCATCAACATGTCTGTTTCGTGTCTATCCATGCATATGAGCAAGACCATGTCATAATTTCTCTTGTATAACACATTTTCACTGAGGAAGAAGCTGCCAGCCAATCTTCTTAATATCTTTCTATCTTTATTCAATGTGCCAATCGGGTATTCTTGAGTCTAGAGAAAATGTTTGATATCATAATACCAAGGTTTCTCATCTGCTACCTCTTCTGTTGTAAACACATGAGCGGGTCTATCCAGTCTATGAACCATAATTCGAGGTATATCATTCCAAGTATTCACTTGATTCATAGAAGCTAGCGTTTCCAGAGCATCTGCCATTTGATTTTCATCTCTAGGGATGTGATGGAATTCAACTTTATTAAAGAAGGGTAACAATCTTCTAGCATAATATTTGTAAGGGATCAAGCCGGGGTGACGAGTATCATACTCTCCTTTAATCTGATTTATTACCAAAGCTGAATCGCCATACACATATAGAATTTTAATTCTGAGATTAATAGCCTCCTCGAGACCCATGATGCAAGCCTCATATTCTACCATATTATTAGTATAATCGAACGTCAACCTTGCAGTAAAAGGAATGTGTGATCCATGTGGAGTGAAAATCAGAGCACCAATTCCTTTACCATAAGCATTCACAGCTCCATCAAATATCATGCTCCAGCGAGATTCGGGATCAGGACCTTCCTCAGGCAATGGTTCATCACAATCTTTCACTTTCAAAAATATCACATCCTCATCAAGGAAATCATACTTCACAGACTGATAATCATCAACTGGTTGGTGAGCAAGATAATCTGCCAACACGCTGCTTTTAATAGCTTTTTGAGTGTGTTATTCGATGTCATATTGAGATAACATCATCTTCCAGCGGGAAATTCTCCCAGTAAGAGCAGGCTTTTCAAAAATTTACTTGATTGGATCCATTTTAGAGATCAACCAAGTAGTGTGATTCAACATATACTGCCGCAATCATTTTGCTGCCCAGGCCAGAGCACAACATGTCTTTTCTAGCATGGAATACCGCGATTCACAATTAGTAAACTTTTTACTGAGATAATAAATGACATACTATTTCTTCCGTGTTTCATCTTTTTGTCCTAGAATACAGCCCATGGAATTATCTAACACCGTCAGATACATAATCAATGGTCTTTCTTCAATAGGATGGAGCAAGATATGAGGTTCAATCAGATATTCTTTAATACTTTCAAATGCCCTTTGGCAGTCATCTGTCCATACACAACCTTGATTTTTCTTTAACAACTTAAAGATAGGTTCACATGTTACAGTCATGTGGGAAATGAATCTGGAGATATAATTCAAACGCCCGAGGAAACCTCTGAATTGCTTTTCAGTTCTCGGTGCTGACATTTCTTGAATTGCTTTGACTTTATCAGAGTCAACTTCAATCCCTCTCTGGCTGACAATGAAACCCAACAATTTCCCTGACCGAACACCGAAGGTACATTTATTTGGATTCAAGCAAGGACGATACTTCCTCAAACGATGAAAAAACTTCAACAAATCTTCTAAATGCCCTTCTTCAGTCTGAGATTTAGCAATCATGTCATCAACATATACCTCAATTTCCTTGTGCAATAGATCATGGAATAGGGTTGTCATAGCCATGTGGTACGTTGCACCAGTGTTCTTCAACCCGAAGGGCATCACTCTGTAACAGAATGTTCCCCAGGGTGTGATAAACTTTGTTTTTTCCATGTCCTCAGGAGACATCCTTATTTGATTATACCCGGAAAATCCGTCCATGAACGAGAAAACTTTGAATTTTCCTGTGCTATCTACTAACATATCAATGTGTGGCAATGGAAAATCATCTTTTGGACTAGCTTTATTTAGATCTTTGTAATCTACACACATGTCAACTTTTCCGTCTTTCTTTGGTACTGGGACAATATTGGCAGTCCACTTAGGGTACACTGATGTCACAAGAAAATTGACATTAATCTGCTTTAGAACTTCCTCTTTGATCTTCACTGCCACATTTGGGTGAGTTCTTCGCAACTTCTATTTGATTGGCGGGCACTCTGGCTTCAGTGGCAAACGGTGCTCTACAATATATGTATCTAGACCAGTCATATCTTGGTAAGACCAAGAAAAAATATCCACATACTCTTTCAAAATCTCAATGAACCTGCTCTTCACATCAGGATGCAGCAATGCTCCAATCTTGATTTCCTCCGGATCTTCTTCTGAACCCAAATTGATTACTTCCAATGGCTATTTATATGACTAAATGACATTCTCCTCGCACTCAAGAAACTGTGAGACCTCTTCTGGAATCTCATCATAGTCTTCTTCTTCGGCCCCATACATAGGACATTCAAAGTTGGGAGAGGGTGCAAGATCATTGTATTTAACGGGTTTTTTAAATAATCTGCACATATGATTTATGATTTCTTTTAGAAACGGACACATATAACAAGTGATCATGCAAATTGAATTTCAGTTATTATTTATTTTGAATGGTTTTTTATAATTACCATTTTCCAAGAAAAAAGCAAAAAATAAAAACACAATTTTGGAAACAAAGACAACTTTTATAATTGATTTTAACAATCAAAGCAAACAAATTTACTTTCGCCTTGGGCAGAGTGAAAGCTTTTCAAAAAGATTTACAAAAACAAATTACTTTGAAACATGTATGCAAGAGGGAACATCAATGGTGATCCAGTTCTGAACTCTAACTTTGTGCGTCACATAATTTGGCATTTCTGGCTCTACTTCATCTTCCATAATGGCATTAATCCTAGAAACAGTTGGATGAAGATAACCCCAGCTACGAAAGATGTCTTGATACTTGCCTGCAGTAGACTTCGGCTTCATGCCCTTACCTTTATAATTCTTCATAGATGTTGTACCCCAAAATTTTCTCTCTCATATTCCTCAAGACATTGCAAGAAAAATCTCCAAGTTGCTCAAGCTTGCTCAAGGGTTGGTCAGACAAGCTATCTTCTAAGGCAGTCAACCCCAAATTAGGGTTTTGTGTTGCATCAAGATCCTATAGTCCAAATGACCTCAAGTGCTCTCCAATTTCCTAATATGTTCTCAAGATCATCCATGTAAAATTTCAAGCCTTGCAGAGGAAGTTTGCTCAGTCAATTGCTCAAAGGGTCCAAAAATCGACTGTGCTAGGGCAAAAGTCAACTGTGACCCAAATACAGTCAAACTTCAAGATTTTTTGTAAACATTCTAATTTTGAAGGATATTTCATCATTTTATCAAGGGTTGATCATGATTCATTAAGGATTTCTCAAAATTCATCAAGATTCAAAAGTTGCTAAATTAGGGTTTTATAGGAAAAGTCAACTCAACTTTGACCAATCATAACTTTCTCATACTTTATGAGAAATGACACATCCAAAGCGCATTTTGAAGAGGATGAAATTTACTATAATCCATATTCATACCCAAAGATCAAAAAATTCACTCACAAGAAGTTATAAATTTGGACATTATAGGTCATTTTTGAAAGTCAACAAAAACACCATTTTTGCCAAAGCTTATAACTTTGGAAGGGAATATTAAAATGAGATGAGACCAAAAGTTTTGGTTATAGGACATCTCAAGCTTTCTAAAAAATCCAAGAACACCTCAAAGAGTTCAAAATTAAAGAAGTTATGCATTATTGAAGTTGGACTTTTTTGCAAAATTGTCAAAAGTCAACTATCCCATAAACTTCAAATTTTGTCAAATGGGCCCATTCTTTTCCACTTGATTTGAGCTTGCATAGTTGCCCACGTGTCCTAGCTTCAGCCATGTGTCCATATATCATTTTTATTATTTAATTTGATTTTTATTTGAATTTATTCATTTTAAATCAAATTAAATCATATAAAATCAAAAAAATTTGATAACCAAAGATTTTTTATTGATTGTAGGCTTCAATGGACAGCTAGCATATCTCCAAACTCGTACCAAGGAAAATCATGTGCAAAAAGATTGAATCAAATCAAATTTGGCATGTTTGTAAATGGGAATCAAATCATATTCACGTGCATTGATTTGGAGGGATTCAGTCCATGATTTCTACCCTTATGCAAAGCATATTACATAAGGAAGCCAGAGGATACGAAACAAGGGTTGGAAAGGGCAGAGAGAGGCGGAACAAGATTTGAAAAATACACAAAAAAGCTTGAGATCGAAATCATAGTTAGAGGTGTTTTCAAGAGTTGAGACATATCTCCATCGCTTCCTGGGCATTCACTCAAGCCACCTGGATCCAATGCAAGCTTGTTCAGACGTCTAAACGTGATGTAAGTGTCACGCTAACCACCCCTGTTCTTAATTTTGCAACTCTGAATTTAAGCATCCTTTTCATGAATCAATACCATATTTTTGATCTACATGACATTTGCAAGCGATTGGTATTATTCAATTCCGTTTATCTGGCCTGAATGAAGAACCACCATAGCTAGGGTTCTTCGTTTGGTTTTTAGGGTTTTCTGTTTCAGGAAAAATTGTGACTCCAGAAGGGCATGGTGTTGATCAGGAAGCCTAGACGTGTTCAACCATGCTCGTGGATTATGTTTTCATGGCCTCGAATGAATTTTAGAATAGGCCTGTGCATTTAGCTGCGAATTCAAATCCACAGGTATTTTTACAGATTTTGGAGGACAAGGATGAACTCGTGTCATCCGCCTGTTGGCCAGTTCAAGTTATTTTGCGCATTTTTTTGTTTTGCTGGCATATGACTTGTTTTATTAGATTATGTTTTCTTTGCATATTATTAAGAAACAGATCAAAGCGGTGTAGTGGCAAGCGTATAAGAGTAAATTCCTTTAGGGCCTGGGTTAGAATCCCAGGTCCCCCACTTTCTTAATAATTTTGTCTTTTGGGTATTCCCATGCATGTTTCATCCTCCAGTGCACCATACTCCCTCATACATCCAAGAGGCAGATGGCCAATGGCCAGATCTGAGGGCTAGGGATTGAGGGACTACCAAGGCATTGGTCAATGCATGCGCACTAGATCTGCAAAGTCAAAACAAGGCCAGCACTAATGGGCGTTCCAATTGCTACCAGCACCCCAATTTCAGGCCCACACTCCCATCTTCTCATTTAATTTATTTGTATATTTAATTGCTTTATTATTTTTTATTTTAATTCTAACCAATCAAAATTCCTCTTTTATAAATAAAATCACCAAAAAAATATTTTTATTCAAATTTTAACTTTTATTTTTTAATAAATACTAATTAATTAATTTAGGTTTTAATTCTAGAATAATTTTAACCTATTGTGTAAATAATTAAAATTAACTAAATTTAATTAGGTTTTAATTACTAATTCAATTAATTTTACTTTCTTTCTTAAAATAATAAAAAACTCCAAAAATAATTTATTTGTCATTTAATTAATTAATTTAATTTAATTTAGTGATTAATTTAGGTTTAATTTCTTTCTTAATTTAAAAACAACAAAAAAAATATTTTCTTTAATCAAGAGGGTCAAAGCTCTAATCATGCGTCCGATTAAATTTTGCGCCGCGATTTATTTTCTTTTATCCAATAATGTACTTGCTTCCGGATTGTAATAGTTAATAGGACTTTTAATTATTTTTATCGCTTTAATTTCGAAGGGTTTGTTTTTGGCTATGTAAATACCCGAAGCCTTGTAATAGCTTAGTTTAATTTCCGCATTTTGAATTCCGCAAAATATTAACTGTTAGATGTGTGATTTAGGATGCATGACAAGAATGTATGGCTAAACTTAAAACAGTTAGATCACCCTAAACATGTGCAAAGATAAATAATCTGAAATCAACACACTCGCACTTGCACACTTCTAGGGTACACCCCACTTGGTTGCCTTAGGTAACGGTCATTGAGTATAGGTTGTTTTAGAGGCCGCCCTCTTGTATAAAAGATCATAGTTGCCTCGGATATTGTTGCCTCGGATAAATGATCTAAGACATTAGGGTTACCACTAAGACGTCCTAACATTGCTTTAGTGATCGTATGTCCCTCTTTCGAATTGACCCTCAAACTCCAACGACAGTGATACCTACTCATTAATAGTGGGATAGCATTGTCTAAAGGAAATTAGCATAGAACGATTCCTTTTTCAAGTAGGTAGATTAGCTCTTAGATACTTGCTCTTTCAAAACAAAACTTTTTCACACTTACACTCCTTTTCGAACAAAGTTTTCAAAAACACTTCATTACACTCTTGAGGACAGAAGCAAGAGTTAAATCGAAGTTAAAACAAAAACTTTTTCAAACCCACAAGCACAAAGAAAACAATGAGCAAGTACCTAAGAGCCTGTAGATAACTACGGATAGAAAGGGGGCTAATACCTTCCCTTTCTATAATCTACCCCCCGAACCCGAGAAATATCTCGAAAAAGGAATTTTTTTGTGCTTTTGATTTCCTTGTTGGATAAAATAAAAGTCGGTGGCGACTCTTGCTTACCGCGACATTTTGCAAAAACAAACGCAAAACGCAAACCAACATTCCAAAAAACAGTAAGTTATTCCCACCGTATCACAGAATTGGCGACTCTGTTGGGGATATCTTAATAAGTGGGGTGTACCTTAGGAATAGTTCATAATGTTTTCAATTTCTTGACTGGTATGCTTTATCTTTGTGGGCTTGAATCGGAGTTACTATAGATCCTAACCCGGATCTGGGGGATACCCTTTAGGTAAGTAGCAATAAACTGTGAGGGAACTGTACGGCATAGACCGATACGGTTGAAGCAGTAGCTACATTGGTGTGGCACTTTAGTATGTACCGATATCCCTTGTGGCGCAACGAGGAGAATATGGGTCTGCTAAGGGGTCATTAAGCACCAACTGACCTTAGAACCTTTAAATTGACCAACTTGGCCATAGAACATTAGCAGTATGCTACACTCATTGAGACTAAACTCTCGCGATGATTCCTGCTGCAAGAAAAGGTTGCTAAAATGGAATTATGACCGATCGAGGGTAGTCAGTGATATTGAGATCCTCTAGAACCCGATTACTATTTTTAGGACAGGTTTAAACCAACTAAACTGAAAGAGGGTAATACCTAAACTCCTTGCCAGCCTGAAATCTAAGGGCTATATGTGTGACTTGTGTTCCCTTACCATGTTTGCTATCTGTGAATACTTGTGGTGTGTTTCTTATCATAACATCATGCATCATGACATTGCATGCATATTGCATTGGACTAACCCATTTCAAAGACAGAGGGGATTCATCTTTGTTCTGTTTTGTAGGTCATGGCACCCATGCGTAGAAACACCATTCGGATCAACTTTGTCCAGATTCCCATTCAGCTCAAGGATTTGGTTGCAAAGATGCCAGATACTTCTTCCTTTATCAGAAGACATGGGCACCTCCTGGGTTTGGTCACCTCCAAGATGGATGAATAGATGATGAGTGTCTTAGTCAAGTTCTTTAATCCACTATACCATTGCTTTACTTTTCTGGACTACCAGTTGGACCCTACCTTGGAAGAGTTCTCTGATCTACTGGGTATCTCCATTCTAGAGCAGACCCCGTTTACAGGTTGGGAGAAGATCCTTAGGCCGGAAGAGATTGCTTCAGCCCTTCATCTGACAAAGGATTAGGTAATGTCAAACTGGGAGACTAGAAGTGGTACGAAAGGCTTCTTGACTAAATTCTTGGTTGGTAAGGCTAATCATTTCTGGGATAGTCTAGACTTCCAGGAATTTCAAAGACATTCTGGCCCTTCTCATATATGGCTTGGTGTTGTTTCCTAACTCAGATTCTTTCGTTGACGTGAATGCAGTGAAGATTTTCATGTCCGGTAATCCAGTACCCACTCTCTTGGGAGACATCCTGCACTCTCTTTATGCCCGTACTACTCGGAAACGGGGAACCCTTATGTGTTGTGCACCATTGTTAGCGAGGTGGTTTATTTCTCACCTCCCCAAATCAGCTTTGAAGAACAAGGAAGGCATGGGTTGGGCCTATAGGATTATGTCTCTCTCTCATAATGACATCATTTGGACTATCAAGGGTATGGAAGATGTGGCTATTATTGATCGTTATGGGGAATACACCAATGTTCCACTGCTAGGAACCCATGGAGGAATCACCTATAACCCATGTTTGGCCTTACGTCAATTTGGGAGAGCTAGGAGGGAAGGACCTCATGAGTTACTGATGCCGAGCATTGTCTTTGACTTCCAAGGGGATAGTGACGAGCAACGCTGCAGATTCATAAGAGCTTGGGATAGGGTACACGGGTTTGATCCACACGAGCTGGGTGCGAAGACTTCTCTACCAATGGAACCATATCTCCGATGGGTTCGTATACGTGCCCAAAAGCTGGGAATACCGTACGAAGTTGTCTGGCCTATAATTGTCGAAGTTGCTGATGAAGAAGGGGTTCCTCCTACCATCCTACACCCTTACATGCCTACTGACATTGGGGCATTGAAGATGTCCTGGATGCAGTTGAGGGAAGAACGAGATACTTATAGAGAAAAGTATCACGAACAAGAGCGGAAGATCCAGGTTGACAAGGCAGTTGTAGAATGAGAAGATCCCCAATGACTATGTCAGCACCAAGGGAAAACGACCATGAGAGTGCTGATATCTTTTGATTTTTTCTAGTTTTGATTTACTTTTCAGTATTTCTTTCTTGTAACGCCTTAAGGGAATTTGTCAAACATTTATTTCAAGTTTATCTAATAAAAGTGTGTTTCATTTTGGTTTACGAATTTGAATCTCTAAAGTCTTTGAAATCATATCATGCGCATTTCATTCCATGCACCTCATAACAGGTACCCTTACAGGTTTTCTCATCTGATCAAGCTATCAAGGCTCTACAAGCTCAAAACGCTCAATTTCAAGAAATGTTCATGAATTTGGCTAAGGGTTAGCAAGATCTGAAGGCCCTTATCTTGAAAGAGAAGAAGAAGAAGAAGAAGAAGAAGAAGAAGAAGAAGAAGACGGTCCTACTGAATATGGGTCGCAGATTTGGAAACAATTTGCGAGAAGAGGTTGATTTGACTCACTCATCTGGAGGGGGAGATAATCAGGAAGAAAGGAGGGCTCTTAGCCCTATGGTTTCAGACAACGAGACAGATTTTGACGAAGACCAGTATCCTCCGACCGAGGATAGATATAAACAGCTTGAAGACCTGTTAAGTGCCATGGAGATTCAGAAGGTCCCTGGGTTGGACTTTGGTGATCTAGGTTTGTCATCTGGGGTGATGATTCCCCATAAGTTTAAAGCACCAGCCTTTGCTAAATACGACGAGGTTTCCTGCCCTAAGCTGCACCTATGTTCGTATGTTAGAAAAATTCATCCATACACCGCTGACAAAAACCTCTGGATCCACTTCTTTCAAGACAGTCTCTCAGGGACTCAGCTTGAATGGTTTTACCAGCTAGAAGGAGCTAGTATCCGTAACTGGGAAGATTTGGCTGCTGCTTTCTACAAGCAATACCAATACAATGCCGACCTCGCTCCCACGCGTACCCAACTTCAGGGTATGTCCATGGGTGCGGGCGAAGGTTTCAAAGATTATGCTCAGAAGTGGAGGTACCTCGCTGGAAGAGTGCAACCACCCTTGGCTGATAGGGAGCTAGTGGATATGTTTTTGGGGACCTTGTCTGGTCCGTATTTCAACCATTTGATCGGAAGTTCATCGTCCGGGTTTACAGAGCTTATCATGACCGGGGAAAGAATTGAGGCTGGTATCAAATCTGGAAAGCTACAGAAGGGTGCTTCATCAGGCACCGAGAAGAAGCCTTTTAAGAAGGAGTCCAGTTTTGTTTACAGTTCAAAAGGCCAGAATAGACCTGAACACCACCAAGCTGTTAATGCGGTTGTTATTTCAAGACCAACTGTTGCCGCACAACACAATAATCAACCAAGGGCCAAGAGACCGCAGACAATTCACTCAGCTCAACATGACTCTATCCCAAATTCTGCCATAGTTATTGAAGACCAACTTGGTGATTCCGAAGGAGGCCCCGAAGAGTCCCAACACAACATCACCGATGTACAATCCGAATGCCTGTTGTGCTTTTCACTCTGATAGCCCGGGGCATGACACGGATAACTGTTGGATCTTAAAGAATAAGGTGCAAGACCTGATTGATGCTAAGGAGATCGAGTTCAGAGCACCAGAAAAGCCTAAACATGATGCGAGAGTGAATGCTATCGGGGATGACGATGATGAAGAGTTTGATATTGACAGTTGGATCTACCCGACTGCCGACGGTGGATTAAGCAATTGGACGACGAGGGATTCTATGCCAGTTTCTTATATTACCCAGTAATGAGACTTTTTTGTTTTGAATTTGTAACAGACACTGTTTTAAACTTTATGGCCTAGTGTCTTACCCGGGGCACCGTGGCTTCATTTGTGAGGGCTTTGTGTGTGTCATCTTCATATATCATTAATAAAAGCATTGGACATTTCTTGCATTTCAAATTTTGCGGTCCTTGTTTTTCTTTTTTATATATTGCAAAACAGCTATTTTACACACACTCACATATACAGGTCTACATCCACTCTGGATCCCACTGATAACGACTCTGCTACTGCCAGTTATGACTTTGAAAGTTCGATCAACTTAGCCAAAGACGAAGGTGAAGATGATTGCGAAGTTCCTGGTGAACTTGCTAGACTGCTACTTCAGGAAGAGAGGGCTATACAGCCGCATGAAGATCCAGTGGAAACAGTGATTCTGGGTACAAAGGTAGATAAGAAAGAGGTCAAGATCGGTGCAAATCTGGAAGCTAGTGTTAAGTAACGGTTGATTCAGATGCTGCATGACTATGTTGAGATCTTCGCCTATTCTTATGAAGATATGCTTGGGTTGGATACCGATATTGTGGTTCACCGATTACCAACTAAGGAAGATTGTCCTCCAGTGAAACAGAAGGTTCACCGAATGCGCCCGGAGATGTCTTAGAAAATTAAGGCCGAAGTTATGAAACAGTTTGACGCCAATTTTCTAGCAGTTACTTCTTAGCCACAGTGGGTGGCCAACGTGGTTCCTGTGCCGAAGAAGGATGGTAAAGTTCGAATGTGTGTTGACTATAGGGATCTGAACAGGGAAAGTCCCAAGGATGATTTCCCACTGCCTCATATCGACGTTCTGTTTGACAACACCATACAACATAAGGTATTCTCCTTTATGGATGGTTTCTCCGGTTATAATCAGATTAAAATGGCTCCCGGGGATATGGAAAAGACAACCTTTGTTACTCAATGGGGTACCTTTTGCTATAAGGTCATGTATTTTGGATTGAAGAATGCTGGGGCAACGTATCAGCGCGCCATGGTCGCTTTGTTCTATGACATGATCCATCATGAAATTGAGGTATACATCAACGACATGATTGCAAGATCCCAGACTGAAGAAGAGCATCTGGACCATCTTCAGAAGCTATTTCACAGGTTGAAGTTGTACAAGCTGAGGTTAAACCCGAACAAATGCACCTCCGGGGTGAGGTCTGGTAAACTGTTGGGTTTCGTCGTAAGCGATAAAGGTATTCAAGTGGATCCTACAAAGGTGAAGGCTATACAGGAAATGCCTGCTCCCCGAGCTGAAAAAGAAGTCAGAGGCTTTTTGGAATGTTTGAACTATATTGCCTGATTCATCTCACACCTGACTACTACTTGTGAGCCAATCTTCAAGTTACTGAAGATATATCAAGTGGTAAGATGGAACGATGAATGTCAGGCCGCTTTCGAAAGAATCAAAGAGTATCTCCAAGAACCTCCTATTCTGATGCCTCCAGTTGAAGGGAGACCTTTGATGTTATACTTAACAGTACTCGATAATTCAATGGGGTGCGTGCTGGGGAAGCATGGCGAGTTTGGCCGAAAAGAGCATGCTATTTATTACCTTAGCAAAAAGTTTACCGACTGCAAGACCCGATACTCGTTGCTTGAGAAAACTTGTTGCACTTTGGCATGGGCTGCTCGCCGGCTGAGACAGTATATGCTGACTCACACTACTCTATTGATATCGAAGATGGATCTAATCAAGTATATCTTTGAGAAGCCTGCCTTGTCCGGAAGAATAGCAAGATGGCAGATTATCTTGACTGAGTATGACATACAATATACGGCTCAAAAGGCAATCAAGGGAAGTGTGTTGGCATAACATTTGGCACATCAGGCATTGGATGATTACCAGTCTATGAACTTTGAATTTCTGGATGAGAATATCATGTTGGTGACTAACTGTGAGACACCTGGACCGGATGAAGGACCTGAGGAGGGATCCCAATGGTCTATGTACTTTGATGGAGCTTTGAACGCTTTGGGTGATGGCATTGGCACCGTGATCATATCTCCTAAAGGCTCTCATACTCTGTTTACCGTCCGACTATGTTTCAACTGCACCAACAACATGGCGGAGTATGAAGCGTGCATCATGGGTCTTCAAACAGCTATTGACCTAAGGATTAAGTTTTTAAGTGTCTTCGGAGATTCCTCTCTCGTGTTCAGTCAGATCAAAGGCGAGTGAGATACGAAACACCCTAATCTCATTCCTTACAAGGAGTATGTATTGACGTTGCTTCCACATTTTGAGGAGATAACCTTTGAACACTTCCCTAGAGAGGAGAATTAGTTGGCGGACGCGCTGGCTACGATGTCTTCTATGTTTAAAGTCAATTGGGACAACGAAGCTCCCCAGATTATCATTGAAAGATTGGACGCACCTGCACATTGCTACGACATTGAGACCGAAGAGGTAGCAGATAAATCCTAGTTTCGTGAGGTAAAGAGGTACCTTGAAGCTCAGGAATACCCCGAGGGTGCATCTGTTAATGATAATAAGTTTCTGAGAAGGTTCGCAGCAAAATTCTTCATCAGCAATGGCATTCTTTACAAGCGTAACCACGATTCAACCTTATTGCGATGTGTGGACAAGAACGGGGCAGAAAGGATCATGGAAGATTTACATGAAGGTACTTTCGGGACTCATTCCAGTGGACATACCATGGCAAAGAAAATCCTTTGGGCAGGATATTATTGGTCCACAATGGAAGCCGACTGTTATCAGCATTCTCGGACCTGTCATAAGTGCCAAGTCTATGCTGATAAGGTGCATATACCTCCAGTTCCTTTGAACATCTTGACAGCTCCTTGGCCTTTTGCAATGTGGAGCATCGATATGATTGGTGAGATCAGACCTACGACATCTAACGGGCATCATTTCATCCTGGTAGCGATTGATTACTTTACGAAATGGGTTGAAACAGCTTCCTTTGCTACAGTAACCAAGAACGTCGTGGCACGGTTCATTCGGCACAACCTGATCTGTCGATAGGGTGTACTAGAGAGGATCATTATGGACAATGGTACAAATCTCAACAATAAGATGATCGCCGAGCTCTGCAAGCAGTTCAAGATACAGCATCACAACTCTTCTCCCTACCGTCTGAAGATGAATGGGGTTGTTGAGGCGGCTAATATGAACATTAAGAAGATCGTGCAGAAGATGACGGTGACGTACAAATACTGGCACGAGATGTTATTGTTCGCTCTTCATGGGTAACATACCTCAGCACGGACGTCAACAGGGGCAACACCCTATTCCTTGGTTTATAGCATGGAAGCAGTCTTGCCCATTGAAGTTCAGATACCCTCTCTTCGGATCATGAAGGAAGAAGGTTTGAGTGAAGATGACTGGATTCAGACCCGGCTTGATCAGCTGAACTTAATCGACGAAAAGAGACTTACTGCTATTTGTCATGGTCAGACGTATCAAAAACGGATGATCAAGGCGTTTAACAAGAAAGTCAGACGACAAGAGTATCAAGTTGGGGACCTGGTGATCAAGCGCATCATCTTACCTCAAGGGGATCCCAGGGGCAAATGGACCCCTACCTACGAAGGGCCATTTATGGTTAAGAACATTTTCTCAGGAGGAGCTATGATTCTAACCACCATGGACGGTGACGACCTTCCTCACCCCGTCAATGCAGACATAGTGAAAAAATACTACGCATAATTAAAGACCCGCTAGGTCGACTGGCCTAGGCAAAAATAAGGGCTTCCCAGCGAACCAAAAGGGTTCGGGCGAAAATAAGGGATGAAAATGAAAAAAATTGTACACCCGGCAAGTCGAAAACCTGAAAAGGCGGCTTGGGCAAAAAAGCGTATCCCGGTGGACTAAAAACCCGAAAGGGCGGTCCAGGCAAAAATTAGGAATCAAAGCGTAACACTATGTCTCATTTGATCACCTTGCAACCAGACTTAGGTATCGACTATCAAGCTCGGACGACACTAATCAATCTAATCTACCTTCAACCAGTAACAAAGTGATGAGATGTTCGAGAACATAAACACAATACCAGAGTTGGAACCCAGTGGTATTACTCACATAGATGTTTTGTTTTCTTTTACACAAAATGTATAAACTATCTGTTCGGCGGCGTTCTCTTACTAGGACGTCAGCCTCTTGTACAAAAACGCTTACTTATTGGCCAAACTTCAAAATCAATACAATTCATTTTCAGAGAAATTTCAAACTGTTTTTCCTTTTTCTGTTGTTTTGCAAAGAACGTCCAATGTTCATTTTTGATATATGCATTTGACAGTAATTGCTGCTCATAAAATTTACATACGAAACAAAAAATGATTACTGGTAATATTAGAAACAGGGGAAAATAAGAATGTCCAAACTGTACAGTTGCTCTGTCCACCAGGTACAAGGTAGATTCAACTGAAGAATATGGCTAAGGTGCTTTCACTCCCCACAAAGAATAGACAGTAATAATAGCTCTCCCCAACTGAGACTCGCAACTGTGAATGAATCGGTAATATTCTCCCCAAGCAGAGTTTATTTACCATCAACACTGAAAGGTCTTAACATTCCCCAGTGGAGTATAAGAACATTCCCCGGAAGAATACAAGATATCCCCAGTGGAGTTTGAAATTTTTCCCAGCGCAGTCTAAAGAAGCTTCCCCGAGTGGAGTTTGGAGAATCATCCCCAGTAGACTTTGGAAGATTGTCCCCCGCAAGTTCAAAGGATTATCCCCATAAGAGTCTAAAAGGTTATTCCCAGTGAAGTCGTAACTGAAAGATCATCACCAGCGGAGTTCATTCCTTGCACAAACAAGAAATTCAATCCCCAACAGGATTCAGTATCACCAGCAACAATAATTCATCCCCAGCGGAATTTATCGGTGGAATCCTCAGCAGAGCATCTCTTCCCCACAGAGTAATCTCCTCATCAATTTATTCCCCAACGGAGTTTTTCCTCTCTTGCAGGTTTATCCTCACAGTCATATTCATCCACTATCTCCAGCAGAAACGAAGAATTAAACTATGTTCTCCAGCAGCTATACGGGATTTATTTTCCCCAGCTAAAAATATTACATTTTCATACATCATGACACATGCATATACGCATCATACAACACAATCTAATTTATTTTGAGAACATCATTGCTTAATACATATCATGCATTGCATACATCTACCCTTTACTTTTCACGAAGGATGCGGTTAAATTCCCAAAAAATTCAAAGCTATGAAGCTTTTACCAAAGTCGAACTACTGACCAGTTCTTAAATCTCAACTGAATTATCCTCGGTTGAATTACAGATAAGGTTCTAAATCTCGACAATTTTCCTCCGTCGAAGTGTGGACGAGTTCTTAAATCTCAACAGAATTATCCTCCGTTGAAGTACAGACAAGTCCTAGATCTCGATGAAGATGTTTCCCTTAGTCGAAGTACTGACCGGTTCTTAAATCACAACTGAATTATCCTCGGTTGAATTACAGATAAGGTTCTAAATCTCGACAAAGTTCCTCCGTCGATGTGTGGACGAGTTCTTAAATCTCAACAGAATTATCCTCCGTTGAAGTACAGACAAGTCCTAGATCTCGATGAAGATGTTTCCCTAAGTCGAAGTACTGACCGGTTCTTAAATCTCAACTGAATTATTCTCGGTTGAATTACAGATAAGGTTCTAAATCTCGACAATTTTCCTCCGTCAAAGTGTGGACGAGTTCTTAAATCTCAACAGAATTATCCTCCGTTGAAGTACAGACAAGTCCTAGATCTCGATGAAGATGTTTCCCTCAATCGAAGTACTGACCGGTTCTTAAATCTCAACTGAATTAGTCTCGGTTGAATTACAGATAAGGTTCTAAATCTCAACATTTTTCCTCCGTCGAAGTTTGGACAAGTTCTTAAATCTCAACAGAATTATCCTTTATTGAAGTACAAATAGTCCTAGATCTCGATTAAGATGTTTCCCCCAGTCGAAGTACTGATGGTTCCTAAATCTCAACTGAATTATTCTCGGTTGAATTACATATAAGGTTCTAAATCTCAACAATTTTCCTCTGTCGAAGTGTGGACAAGTTCTTAAATCTCAACAGAATTATCCTCCGTTGAATTACAGACAAGTCTTAAATCTCGATGAAGATGTTCCCCCTGGTGGAATTATGGACAAGTTCTTAAAACTCAGCAGAGATGTTCTCTCAATTGAAGTACCGGCAAGTTCCTAAATCTCAACAAAGATCATACTTCCCTAGCAGAATCTTCTACAACAACAGGTATGCAAGTTCTCGCTAAGGAATCTCTTATGAGATCGACACTCCTACATATGGCATCTTTAAGCCCATCCTCCCGCCAACAATCTCCAAATGGCATCTGCAAGCCCATTCCCGACATTAAACAGATGATACCACTTCATGCGATTGCAATTTTCTGGGCACTCTAGTGTTCAATCATCTTCCACCTTCGGATCACGAAAGGCATGAAAGCCAATCTACATCCTCAGGTTTAAGAAGATTGAACAGGGGCAGCTTTTGTACCCCAAAATTTTCCCTCTCATATTCCTCAAGACATTGCAAGAAAAATCTCCAAGTTGCTCAAACTTGCTCAAGGGTTGGTCAGACAAGTTATCTCATAAGGCAGTCAACCCCAAATTAGGGTTTTGTGTTGCATCAAGATCCTTGAGTCCAAATGACCTCAAGTGCTCTCCAATGTCCTAATATGTTCTCAAGATCATCCATGTCAAATTTCAAGCCTTGCAGAGGAAGTTTGCTCAGTCAATTGCTCAAAGGATCCAAAAATCGACTATGCTAGGGCAAAAGTCAACTGTGACCCAAATACAGTCAAACTTCAATATTTTTTGTCAAAATTCTCATTTTGAAGGATATTTCATCATTTGATCAAGGGTTGATCATGATTCATCAAGGATTTCTCAAAATTCACCAAGATTCAAAAGTTGCTAAATTAGGGTTTTGTAGAAAAAGTCAACTCAACTTTGACCAAGCATAACTTTCTCATACTTTATGAGAAATGACCCATCAAAAGCTCATTTTGAAGAGGATGAAATTTCCAACAATCCATATTCATACCCCAAGATCAAAAAATGTACTCACAAGAAGTTATAAATTTGGACATTATAGGTCATTTTATAAAGTCAACAAAAACACCTTTTTTGCCAAAGCATATAACTTTAGCAGGGAATATCAATATGAGATGAGACCAAAAGGATTAGTTAGAGGACATCTCAAAATTTCTAAAAAGTACAAGAACACCTCCAAAATTTCAAAATTGAAGAAGTTATGCATTGTTGAAGTTGGATATTTTTGCAAAATTGCCAAAAGTCAACTATCCCCAAAACTTCAAATTTTGTCAAATGGGCCCATTCTTTTCCACTTGATTTGAGCTTGCATAGTTGCCCAAGTGTCCTAGCTTCATCCATGTGTCCATATATCATTTTTATTATTTAATTTGATTTTTATTTGTATTTATTCATTTTAAATCAAATTAAATCATATAAAATCAATAAAAAATTGATAACCAAAGATTTTTTATTGATTGTAGGCTTCAATGGACAGCTAGCATATCTCCAAACTCGTACCAAGGCAAATCATGTGCAAAAAGATTGAATCGAATCAAATTTGGAAAGTTTGTAAATGGGAATCAAATCATATTCATGTGCATTGATTCGGAAGGATTCAATCCATGATTTCTACCCTAATGCAAAGCATGCTACATAAGGAAGCCAGAGGATACGAAACAAGGGTTGGAAAGGGCAGAGAGAGGCGGAACAAGATTTGAAAAGTACACAAAAAAGCTTGAGATTTAAATCATAGTTAGAGGTGTTTTCAAGAGCTGAGACATATCTCCATCGCTTCCTGGGCATTCACTCAAGCCACCTGGATCCAAAGCAAGCTTGTTCAGACGTCCAAACGCATTGTAAGTGTCACGATAACCACCACTGATCTTGATTTCGCAACTCTGAATTTAAGCATCCTTTTCATGAATCAATACCATATTATGAATCTACATGACATTTTCAAGCGATTGGTATTATTCAATTGCGTTTATCTAGCCTGAATGAAGAACCACCATAGTTAGGGTTCTTCGTTTGGTTTTTAGGGTTTTCTGTTTCAGGAAAAATTATGACTCCACAAGGGCATGGTGTTGATCAGGAAGCCAAGACGAGTTCAACCATGCTCATGGAATATGTTTTCATGGCCTGGAATGAATTTTATAACAGGCCTGCACATTTAGCTGCAGATTCAAATCCGCAGGTATTTTTACAGGTTTTGGAGGACAGGGATGAACTCGTGTCATCCGCCTGTTGGCCCGTTCAAATTATTTCGCGCATTTTTTTGTTTTGCTAGCATATGACTTATTTTATTATATTATGTTTTCTTTGCATATTATTAACAAACAGATCAAAGTGGTGTAGTGGCAAGCGTGTAAGAGTAAATTCCTTCAGGACCTGGGTTCGAATCCCAGGTCCCCCACTTTCTTAATAATTTTGTCTTTCAGGTATTCCCATGCATGTTTCACCCTGCAGTGCACCATACTCCCTCATACATCCAAGAGGCAGATGGCCAATGGCCAGATCTGAGGGCTAGGGTTTGAGGGACTACCAAGGCATTGGTCAATGCATGCACACTAGATCTGCAAAGTCAAAACAAGATCAGCACTAATGGGCCTTCCAATTGCTACCAGCACCCCAATTTCAGGCCCATACTCCTTTCTTCTCATTTATTTTATTTGTTTATTTAATTGCTTTATTATTTTTTATTTTAATTCTAACCAATCAAAATTCCTCTTTTATAAATAAAATCACCAAAAAAATATTTTTATTTAATCAAATTTTAACTTTTATTTTTTAATAAATACTAATTAATTAATTTAGGTTTTAATTCTAGAATAATTTTAACCTATTTTGTAAATAATTTAAATTAACTAGATTTAATTAGGTTTTAATTACTAATTCAATTAATTTTATTTTCTTTCTTAAAATAATAAAAAAAACTCCAAAAATAATTTATTTGTCATTTAATTAATTTATTTAATTTAATTTAGTGATTAATTTAGGTTTAATTTCTTTCTTAATTTAAAAATAACAAAAAAGATATTTTCTTTAATCAAGAGGGTCAAAGCCCTAATCATGCGTCCGATTAAATTTTGCGCCGCGATTTATTTCCTTTTATCCAATAATGTACTTGCTTCCGGATTGTAATAGTTAATAGGACTTTTAATTATTTTTATCGCTTTAATTTCGAAAAAAAAGGGTTTGTTTTTGGCTATGTAAATACCCGAAGCCTTGTAATAGCTTAGTTTAATTTCCGCATTTTAAATTCTGCAAAATATTAACTGTTAGATGTATGATTTAGGATGCATGACAAGAATGTATGGCTAAACTTAAAACAGTTAGATCACCCTAAACATGTGCAAAGATAAATAATCTGAAATCAACACACTCGCACATGTGCACTCCTAGGGTACACCCCACTTGGTTGCCTTCGGTAACAGTCATTGAGTATAGGTTGTTTTAGAGGTCGCCCTCTTGTCTAAAAGATCATAGTTGCCTCGAAATGGTTGCCTCGGATATTGTTGCCTCGGATAAATGATCTAAGACATTAGGGTTACCACTAAGACGTTCTAACATTGCTTTAGTGACCGTATGTCCCTCTTTCGAATTGACCCTCAAACTCCAACGACGGTGATACCTACTCATTAATAGTGGGATAACATTGTCTAAAAGAAATTAGCATAGAACGATTCCTTTTTCGAGTAGGTAGATTAGCTCTTAGATACTTGCTCTTTCAAAACAAAACTTGTTCACACTTACACTTCTTTTCGAACAAAGTTTTCAAAAACACTTCATTACACTCTTGAGGATAGAAGCAAGAGTTAAATCAAAGTTAAAACAAAAACTTTTTCAAACCCACAAGCACAAAGAAAACAATTTTGAAAACAATGAGAAAGTACCTAAGAGCCCGTAGATAACTACGGATAGAAAGGGTGCTAATACCTTCCCTTTGTATAATCTACCCCTCGAACCCGAGAAATATCTCGAAAAAGGAATTTTTCTGTGCTTTTTCCTTTCCTTGTTGGTTAAATAAAAGTCGGTGGCGACTCTTGCTTACCGCGACATTTTGAAAAAACAAACGCAAAATGCAAACCAGCATTCCAAAAAACAGTCAGTTCTTCCCACCATATCACAATAGATAACCCCAAAGCTAGCTCTATTCTTGTTTACAGGTGGATCAATAATATGTCCCCATATATCACTATGGCCATTACTCACAACCTGCTGCGCATCCTTAAACGAAGCCATATAGTTCTCATTTCCTCTTATGTTATCAATGTATAAAGCTTGGAACTGGGTTCCAACAACAGCTTCATCCGCCTCCACAATGCTGAAAGAGGACAAATGAGATATTAATAATTCCTATTCTCCATTTATAATTACCATTTTTCCTTCACGTACTAACTTCAACTTTTGGTGTAAAGTCGAAGTGACAGCCCCTGCCTCATGTATCCACGACCTTCCCAGCAAGTAGCTATAAGCGGGTACAATATCCATGACCTGGAAAGTAATCTGAAACAAATGTGGGCCTATATGAATAGGCAAGTCCACTTCACCAATAACAGATTTCCTTGAACCATCAAACGCTTTCACAATAATTCCACTTGGTCGCATGGGCGTTCCTTGATATTTCAACTTCATAAGTGTGCTCTTTGGTATAACTTTCAATGCGGATCCATTATCAATTAGCACATTGGATAATGAATCATTCTTGCAGTGCATAGAGATTTAGAGGGCCAAATTGTGATTTCTTCCCTCATCGGGTAGTTCATCGTCGCAGAAACTCATGTTATTACATGAAGTAATGTACCCTACTACACTACTAAATTGGTCTACAGGAATATCACTTACCACAAAAGCTTGGTCCAATACCCTCATCAAAGATTCTCTGTGAGCAGAGGAGTTCATTAATAAAGCCAAGATAGATATTTTTGAAGGATTCTGCAGTAGTTGATCTACAATTTTGTAGTCTCTCATCTTGATTATCTTTAAAATATCATCCACCTCCTTTTCTAGCGTAGCTCCACTAGATTCACCCACTGCCTTCTTGGGTTCAACATTTTTAACAATTTTCTTTCCAGTACTAACATCTCCACCAACAACTGGTGCAAATACACGACCACTGCAGGTCACTCTGCTAGTCTCATCAATATTTCCAACATTAGGCATTGGATGGATGGGAACTTCCACACCATCCTCTGAAATTGTAGCATTATATTTTTAGCGTACCGCCTTATGTGACTTGTAGGGGACATGACCTGGAAAACTAATCACCAATGGAGTAACAGCTGGCTTGCCATGATATTCAACTTCAAAAGGGGTAGGCGCACCAAAGAAAAGGCGCAATAACATTTACTCCATCTTCAACACATTCAGTCATTATAGAGTCATCTTTGGAAAACATATCTTCATCCAAGGAGAAGAACTCATCTGCAAAGGCATACTCATCATATGACTCTTCTTCAGCCAAACATACCTCAATCACATCAACTTCATGGTAATAATCCTTTTGGCCTGTAACCTTGATAATTACATTATCCAACAACAACTGAACACCTTTCCTTACAATTGAGCATCCCCGAAAGTCCAGACAGCAAATTCGGTAAGATCCATACTGATGTTCTATTTGACCAACCATGTGGCAGAAAGTAGCATGCAATTGTACAAGATCCTCATTCATATATTCCACATTAAAGATTTTGAACTCTTCAGGACATCCAGAAACCATGTTTACTTCCTCTTCACACTCTGACCGAGGCCTGATTATATGGATGAGGCCCTCATCCATCATCTCTTTCAAATCATCCTTTATCTTGTCACAACCCTGTATGTCCGTACTACAAATAACACAACCAGCCTGATTATGCATATAGTAGCTAAATTCACAGAGGTCTGCATGCATTTTCACCAAATCTCCTCTAACCAATTTAATATAAAAAATCCGGAAGTCGCCTGGACAACCGACCACCATGTTCACAACATTTTCTCCTCCATGCTTGGGAAGATGATTATCTTTCACATTAGGACCAACATCCTTGAAAGATAAGATACCAGACTTCACCAATTTTTGTACATCAGTCTTCAAAGGATAGCAGTTCTCAACATTATACCCTGGTGCTCCCTAATGAAAAACACTTATTTGGTCTGCCTTGTAATACCAAGGCAATGGTGATGGTACAACGGAAGGTGGTCTGGTCTGAAACTACTTCTGAATTAACGCCCAGAGTAATTCTATATAGCTCATAGGGATAGGGTCATAACTCTCCCTTCTCTGATTATACCCTTGGTTCCCCTGGTGGGATGGTCTCTGATAAGCAATGGTGGTTGGAGCTACATCAAAAACTGGAGTAACTGAGGTGACATGTTGATGACGCTGATAATTTCTTCTGAGAGTGTTAACCCTCCTCTTTTGCATAACATCATTTGTATCTCCTTCCTTCTTTTTGGAAAACCCATAAGATGGCTTCTTCATCCTTCCGGAACTTTCACTTTTTGTTAAACGACCCTCTCTTACAGCCTCTTCCAAACGGATACGCATTCTTACCATTTCTGTAAAGTCACTTGGCGCACTCGCTACCATCCTCTCATAGTAGAAATCACCCAAAGTCTTCAAGAAAATCTTAGTCATCTCCTTCTCTTCCATGGGAGGAATCACTTGGGCGGCTACCTCATGCCATCTCTGTGCATATTCTTTGAATAATTCCCTGTCTTTCTGGACCATGGCCCTGAGTTGATCACGGTCAGGCGCCATTTCCATGTTGTATCTATATTGTCTGATAAATGCTTCTCCAAAGTCATTGAAAGTATGGATATTGACGTTGTCCAAACTCATATACCACTTCAACACAACACCAGTCAATCTATCCTGAAAAAGTGAATCAACAGACACTGATCATCAGTATGGGTAAACATTCTTCTTACATGCATCATAAGATGAGCACGAGGACAAGTGTTGCCCTTGTACTTCTCGAATTCCAGGCCTTTAAACTTCGTAGGTATCTTGACATTCGGGACCAAGCATAAATCATTCACATTCTGTCCGAACAATTCCTTTCCCTAGAGGACCTTCATCTCCCTCTGCATCTTGTCAAACTGCTCTTGAAAATCACCCATTCTATCATCGAGACCCAAGTCTTCACTTGGTGGAGGAAAAGGACGATACATATCATTATTAGCAAATGGAACCATATTCACCGAGGGAGGTGCAGTAGGTGCAGCATGCACCACAGGAGGTGCAAGAGTAACAATAGTCTGAATAACTGAAGTATCTTGAGGACCAATATTGAAACCTTCAGGCACACAGTTCTCTGGAATTCCCCATGGATAACCTTGAGGCATGTGATTCTGAACAACAATTGGAGTAGCAGACACAGGAACAGTCAGAGCTTCAGTAGTAACCCTTATCTGTTGAGGTTGAACACTTGGTGGCTGATTCTGAGCAGCCACCAGAGATTCCATCGAAGCAGTGAGATTGGCCATGTCGGCCTTTAGAGAAGAAACTTCCTCGCACAACTCGCAATTATCTTGTTCTAAGTTGTCCATATTTCTTCTGAAATTAGCTCGAGTATTATAGTGGTGAGACAACTTGCTGAGCGAAGTAAAGAAGCTTGGTAAGACACCTAGATATGCATAACAAATGCAAGAAATATGTGAAATATGATGCATGATATGCAATGCACATGATTTATTTTTATTAATATTTCAAGGGACTTAAAGATTTATAGACACATTGCAAATATCAAAGTAATAACACATTTGAAATATTGAAAAAATTTATTATAATAACTTCAAAATGGATTAGAAGTTTCAATAATCCCAAGTACAAGATGAAAATAAAGTCTAAAACCCTAAGAAGTAAAGCTGATGGAGATCACTCTATATGCTGGCGCTTCCCTATAAGCTTGGAAATCTGAGCCTTCAACCTCTGGTTTATTCTGCATACCTGGTGGCAACCTCCTTCCAATCACTTGAATCATAAAATGAGCAACTAGCATCTGACTAAGGCTTAGGAGAAAATAAATCCCCTTGCTTCTCCATGATCTCTACAGCCCGACACTCAAGAATCTCAATCAATTCGTCTTTCTCCTCCAAGTCTGCTTTATGGGAAATCTCTAAAGTTTGGCACTTATTCTTCCAAGCATCCTTTTCCTGTTGCATCCTGACCAAAGCAAGGTGTAGCTCTTCCACATCATCCAATAGTGGAGGAGTGGTCTTCACAAACAAATCAGGCATAGGTGTTTCCCAGGAATACGGCATCTTCAACTGAATAGCTCTCGTTTGGACCCACTGAGGATATGGCTCCAAAGAAACAGCCCCCCTAGGTCCCAAGTCTTTCCCACTCTTCCTATGAATGTGACGTCAGGCCTTCGCAATCTGCTCCATAGCTTCCTTATGATCTTCTCCGTCCTTTGGGAAGAAACTACTAAAATGAATACTATTTGGTTTATCCCTCATTAGATAACCAAGTTATCGTCGTGCAAGAATAAGGTTTTAGTTAATTCCTCCCTTTGTACCAAGAAGAGGTACATTGGGGAAACTACCACAACTGTCGACAATCTTTATATCCTGGTAAGCTCGATGATACCAATCAATATTCGAGTAAGTAAGTGCCATGATATTAGGAGCGCAACGGGGTTCCTTCCTGACATCCCAGAAAGCATCAGACTGAGGCATATTGGAAATAAACTACCGGTACAACAGAGGCATTCAACAGATAATCATCCCCCCATGATAAGAATTATGAAGATGAATAGAGTAATAAGCATTACCCAACAATGTAGGAAATGGGTTTCCAATCATGAAGATCCTGATAGAATTGATGTCAACAAACTTATCCATATTAAGAAATAAAAAAAAACCCGTAAGCAAGTAGAGAAAAGATGGCCTCAAAAGCGATTGTACTCTTCATCCTGGCAAAGTAACAAGCTTTCTCCAATAATAACTGAGCTGGTAATCCTCTAATCCCTCCTTTAGTAGTCATATGGGCTTCAACCTCAGACTTCCCCAGATGGATCAAAGCAGCAATATCGTGTGGTTTTGGCTCAACCTCTAAACCAGTAAAAGGAACACGATCGGTAATAGGTAAATCTAATAGATAAGAATACTCCTCTAGTGTAGGCATCAACTGATAGTCGGGGAAAGTAAAGCAATGATACATCGGATCATAGAACTGGACCAAGGTCGAGAGAATACCCTCCTTCATCCTAAGCTTCATGAGAGGAATGATGGATCCATACTTCTTCCAAAAATCTGCAGAACACCCAATCTCGGGAATTAGACTAATCAACTCATCTATCTTGGGATCTTTGAAACTATATTTTCTGGTCTTTCTTTTTCCAGAATCCATGATTAAAAGGTACCTGAGATATTCACAAATGGTCAACTTTCAAGTCTTTTGAAATGAAATTTCTTCAAAAGTTGCCTATGAGTGCATGGATGCATGATGCAACAATCACACACAAGATCACAAACATAGGGTTCATAGGTTCAATGTCACGAGCATGAGGTCGAAGGTACTACCCATAAGGTATGGTCTAAAAGTTATCACCTTCCAAACAAGGTTCTAGAGGTTCCCAGAGTCTACATCCTTCCTTCGGATATTACCAACTTCTCGATTAACTCGATAATTAGTAATATTCTCAAGAAAAACTCGTCCGAGCATAGTATTGCGTGACAACTATTTTCGGATTACTCCGTCGTAGCTTTCGCACTACACCTAAAAGGACAAGATGGGTTAGGTATTCTACGATCCTCAGCTTCAACAGGCTCCCAGGTCGAAAGCAACACGTCTTCTCGATTACTTGGTGAAAAACACTACAGTCAAAGGGGCCTCCACTGAGTGGGGGATCTCATGCCTCCTTTTTTGGGATTACTCCCTCAAAGTTAACATGACTATACCGCACGTCCTATCTTAAAGTTTGCCCAAGTCCGGGTATAGGAATTATAAGTAATCACCAAGTACCCTGAAAACCAGGAAAATCCAAACAAACATATATACATCATATAACATATAAACAACAACAGCACATATACAGATATAAACAAAGATAGGCTCAACCCACTTAGGGATGGACCAGCAAGAGGTCAATCTTTCTCCAGTGAAGTCGCCAATTTTTTCTGTAGCGGTAGAAACGTTTAAGACTAAGTTATTAGATTGACTAGACTAATATAGATCAAAATAAAAATCTCCACCGCGCTTTATTGTTTCCAAAGGAATGGGAAAATAGCGAATAACCCAAAAAAGAGGGGGAAAGATTCAAGTGAAGGGGGTTGGTTATGAAAAGGGAAGATATTAGTACCCTAAACATCTACGGTACTCCGCAGGAACCTCTTTGAAAAATCTGTATATTTTGGCTATAAAATGTTGTATGTAAAATAGATGGTGGAGGTGAGAATAGAAATATACTTTTTTAATGATTTTGGCACCAGCCGCGGTTGCGAACCTTTAGTGCATACGTACCACCTTTCATGCAATATGAGATCAGGGTACACGTAGTTCCTCTTTTGAAAATTTTAAAACACAAGTGTGTTGGTTAATTTTATGAGATAAGACATCATTGTCATTGTCCGTGTGGAAAACATACTTACTACCCACAATCATGAGAAAGGAGAATTTGCATCATCTCAAAGTGGAGGATATGGCTTGGATTTTAAAATCAACAATGTCTCACTCAACACCCAAATGGAAAATATATCTCTTCACTACATATTGTAGAAGTATAGTTGTTTGCATCATTATAAGGATTGACAAGAGTCTAATCTTTTGAGAAAGGTTTTAAAATAAAAATCCAGAGTGGAAAAATAGTTTGAAATGAGATTGATTGACTTTTAGTCTTCTCACAAAAAATGTTAAGATATTATTAAATTGATTGAATTTTATTTATGAAAATGTTTTGAAAATGCATGGACCTAAGTCCAAGTTTATTATGAAAGTGGTTCGTGTTAGAATATAACCCTCATAAGAGTTTTGATGATAATAAACACAGAGAAAAATATGCACTCTAAATTTTTGTTTTATGTTATACAGAAGTTCTGACTGAAATGGCACCAGAAGTTAAGCCACAGAGGCACTCAAGATGATTAATCATAATGTTCCGAAGTATGATGATCAGAATCTGCGCTAAAGATAAAGATATCCTGATTCTGAATGGACGTCCAACACGCTAACTGATTCTTCATTTATGGCTTCCCATGTTCTGAAGTAAAGCAACATGCAAGATTCCTAAGTTCTGAAGCGTTACTTTTCCATTAAGGCAGTATCATGTGCAACAACTTCATTCAGACAAGGATCTTCTCAGTATGGAAAGTGCATTAAGTGACCATTATCATGTTTCCATTTGGACAGATTTGTCACACCTATATAAACAAGTTCAAAGGGTAAATCGTTTACATTTTCACACGACTGCTCCATACAATCTCAAAAAGCTGCAAAAATTCATATTCATTCTACATTCAATTTTTGTAATACATCACAATAGTGATACAGTTTTTGTAATGAAAAAAAAACAGTCCACAATAAACCTTTTCTTTTGATTAAGTCGTTTTCCTTGAGATAAACCGGTTTGTAGTTGTACTCAAGAAGACTTTGGCAGTTGTCAAAGTAGAATTGTAATCAATCTGATTAGTGAATTAAGTCCTCGTTGGTGAGAGGCAAAATCACCTTGGTGGGTGGACTGGAGTAGTTTGAGATCAAGCGAACCAGGATAAAAATCTCGTGTCTATTGCTTTTGATTTTTAAAGTTTCAATTCAACCCCCCCCCCCCCCCCCTTCTTGTGTTTTTCACTTCTTCAATTGGCATCAGAGCACCTGCTTCTGAGTTCATACACTTAATCGTGTCAGTACAAGATCCAAGCTTTAGAAAAACACTATGGCGGGACCAAGCCAAAACATCAGCAACGACTATCATGATGACAAGGACAGAATCAGCGGTAAACCTCCAGTATTTGATGGAGAAAATTTTGACTACTAGAAAGACAGAATTGAGAGCTTCTTTCTAGCTCATGATACTGACTTATGGGATATGGTAATGGATGGATACATGCATCCAATGGATGAAAGTGGTCAGAAGATAGATAGAAAAATAATGTCTGACCAACAAAAGCGTGACTTCAGAAACTATCATAAGGCCAGAACAATTCTTCTCAGTGTCATCTCATACTCAGAGTATGAGAAGATCTCAAACAGAGAGACAGCCAAAAACATGTTTGACTCTCTGAGAATGACGCATGAAGGAAACATAAAAGTTAAAGAAACTGTAAGTGTTTGGTTATTGGCATGTATTTTTGGTAAAACCAGGTGTGTGAATGCCATGACTGATGTCATAACATTCTGGGTTACTAGGAACTTTCTGCAAAAAAAAAAGAATGGCATACAGTAGCTGCTCATTATGAGTGTGTATCTGATCATTATGCAATGATCACATTTATTACATTCTACCAAAATCAGTAAACAGGATTCTTGTTGTCATAACCAATGTTAAGACATCCTGTACTGATCTAACAATTATGCAGTCTTGTTAATTCTGAGATTTTTCAGGAATATGGTTCATACATTCCAGAACAGAATCTCACGTGGACTTTAGGTTAACTTGGCTTAACCCTAATCTGGTTGATAAAGTCTTGTGACCAAGTCTTGAGGTTAACCCTAATTAACCCTAGCTATTTTCGTGGAAGCCCTAACTGAAGAACAGTTGCCTATATATTCAACAGGAAGGCTGTTGGAGAACTTAACCTTTTGACAGAAGATCAACAAGCGGCTGTATAGTTTTAACTACTGTAATCCAAGCAAGTATCATTGTGATAAGTGACTTCGGGTAGGTTTTGATTGTAAGGGTTGTGTATCACTCAAAGCTTTGAAGCACGAGTGTTTGTGTCACTTGATTAAAGCTTTGAAGCAAGGTCAAGTTAGGTTTATGTATCACTCAAAGCTTTGAAGCACGAGTGTTTGTGTTACTTGATTAAAAGCTGTGAAGCATAATCAAGTGTATGTTCTGAAGAGTGTCTTCATAATTTCATTAGTCAATTGTTTAGTATCACTGCTGTGATTGAGGGGGAGTGAGTAGGAACTCAGGTTTAAGTTGAACTTAGATTGAAGTTGCATTGGGTAGGTCTTAAGTGAAGGAGATAAACTGGTTGGTTTATTCCTGAATTAATATCTCTTATAGTGAATTTCCTCCCTGGCTTGGTAGCCCTCAGAGTAGGTGTTGTTTCACACTGAACTGGGTAAACAATTGACTGTGTTCTTTACTGCCTTTTTAATTTATTGTCTTATAGAAAGTCAGATACGGTGTCATAACATCCACTGTGACATTGAGTATTTGCTGCCAGAATTTCAATTGGCATCAGAGCAGGCACCCTGCTTGTTTTACTGGGTGAGATCTAGGGATATCACTTTCTGGCGCTGTGGACAAAGAAGGAGTTTTTGGAAACAGACCACCCATTCTGGATGGATCAAATTATGACTACTGGAAACCTCGTATGATTGCCTTCTTAAAATCACTGGACAAAAAGGCTTGGAGAGCTGCTGACAAAGGATGGAACCATCCCACCATAACTGAGAAAGATGAGACAATCAGTCTGAAACCTGAGGAAGAATGGAGCAAAGAAGAAGATGAGTTAGCCCTGGGTAATTCCAAAGCATTAAATGCCTTGGTCAATGGAATTGATAGAAACATATTCAGACTAGTACATCAATGTGAACTGGCCAAGGAAGTTTGGGACACTCTCAAAACTACCCATGAGGGCACATCCAAAGTAAAAATGTCAAGGCTTCAGATGCTGACTACCAAATTTGAGAACCTAAGGATGATGGAAGATGAAACCATTCATGAGTTTCACATGAACATCTTGGAGATTGCCAACACCTCAGGAGCATTGGGAGAAAAGATGTCAGAAGAAAAACTGGTGAGAAAGATTCTCAGATCCTTGCCTAAAAGATTTGCAATGAAGGTAACCGCTATAGAGGAAGCCCAGGATATCAGCAAATTGAAGGTGGATGAACTCATTGGGTCTCTTCAGACCTTTGAGATGGGGATCAGTGACAATGTCGACAAGAAAAACAAGAGCATATCACTTGTATCTAATACTGAAGATGAAAACAAGGAGGATGAAGAAGAAAATATTTTAGAAGCTATAGCCATGCTTGGAAGACAATTCAACAAACTCATCAAGAGAATGGATCCAAAGTCAAGGTAAAATGTTAAGAACATTCCTTATGACATTAACAGATCTTATGACTCCAGTAGAAGACCAAAGTCTGAAGAGAAGGGAAATCAAAGCAGAGGAATTCAATGCCATGGATGTGAAGGATATGGGCACATTCGAGCTGAATGTCCTACCTTTCTTAAGAAACAAAAGAAAGGAATGTCTATTACTTGGTCTGACTGTGATTCAGAAAGTAATTCTGAAGAAGAATCTGCCAAACTAGTTACTGCACTAACTGGTATTTGTAACTCTGATAGTGACTCTAGTGATGAGGAAGTGACATTTGAAGAACTGGCTGATTCCTACAAGAAATTATGTATC
Organism: Vicia faba; assembly: GCA_948472305.1. Lineage (NCBI taxonomy): Eukaryota > Viridiplantae > Streptophyta > Magnoliopsida > Fabales > Fabaceae > Vicia > Vicia faba. Next base: position 1,538,086,143 of record OX451737.1, read on the forward strand.
AGAAGTGCTGAAGTCTGTCAGCAAAATGAGAGACAAACAAAACTCATAATAAAGTTGGAGGTTGAGAAAAAGGCAGACATTGATACTATAAGTCATCTAGAAGGAGAAGTTCAAATGCTAAACTCAAAACTGGACCAGATGACCAAATCTGTCAAGATGCTGACAAATGGAACTGACAAATTGGAAGAAATCCTTCAAGTTGGACAAAATGTGGGAAACAAGTCTGGTCTAGGATTTGTGGCAGCAAAGAAATCTGGTATAGACAAGAAGATCAGGTCTGATAAACAAATGTCAAAGCAGATGTCACAACATAGCACTCAACATCGAGAACAGAGAAATATGAAGAAAAAGTATCAAAGATGGAGATGTCATCATTGTGGGAGGTTTGGTCACATAAAGCCATTCTGCTTCAGATTATATGGATATCCTAATCAGAACCGAGGTGTCAAACCTAAGTCTAACAAGGTACCATATACTCCACAGTGGAAGAAAAAGGCTACTGCCCTGATAGCTCACACTTCCCTTAGAGTCTATGCAAAGGAAGACTAGTACTTTGACAGTGGATGTTCTAAGCACATGACTGGAATCAAGAATCTTCTCAATAATGTTAAACCTCACACCACTAGTTATGTGACCTTTGGAGATGGTGCTAGAGGATACATCAAAGGAGTTGGAAACTTGGACTGCCCTGGAGTTCCAAATCTAAATGAAGTATTGCTGGTAAAAGGCTTGACTGCTAATCTCATAAGTATCAGCCAATTATGCGACCTAGGATTCAAGGTCAACTTCTCCAAATTTGAATGTCTTGTAACTAATAAGAAACAAGAAGTTGTAATGAAAGGAGTCATATCTAAAGACAACTGCTACTTGTGGGAGCCTGAGAACACTAATTACTCTACTGTGTGTTCTATTGCCAAAGAAGAAAAATAAGTGAAACTGTGGCACCAAAAACTTGGTCATCTAAATCTAAGAGGAATGAAAAGGATTATATCCATGGAGGCAGTCAGAGGGATTCCAAGACAGCAAATTGATGAAGGGAGAGTCTGTGGTGAATGTCAGGTTGGTAAGCAGACTAGGATGTCACATCCAAAGTCAAGACATCTGACCACCTCTAAGGTTCTAGAACTTCTACATATGGATCTGATGGGACCAATGCAGGTGGAAAGTCTTGGTGGAAAAAGATATGCCTATGTTGTTGTGGATGATTTTTCCAGATTCACCTGGATTAACTTCATTAGGGAAAAATATGATGTATTTGAAGTTTTTAAAGAACTATGCAAAAGAATTCAAAGAGAAAAAGAAGGGTGCATTGTCAGAATCAGAAGTGATCATGGCAATGAATTTGAAAACAGTAAGTTTAATGAGTTTTGTTCCTCATAAGGAATTAATCATGAATTCTCTTCACCTATAACTCCTCAACAAAATGGAGTTGAAGAAAGGAAAAACAGGACCATACAGGAATCTGCCAGAGCAATGATACATGCCAAAAGACTTCCTATTCATTTTTGGGCTGAAGCTATGAATACAGCTTGTTATGTCCATAACTGGGTCACCTTGAGAAAGGGAATGTCATCCACCATTTATGAACTCTGGAAAGGAAGAAAGCCAACAGTGAAGTACTTCCATGTATTTAGTAGCAAATGCTATATTCTGGCAGATCGTGAACAAAAGAGAAAGCTGGACCCTAAAAGTGATGAAGGAATATTTCTAGGATACTCAACCAACAGCAGAGCTTATAGGGTATTCAATTCCAGGACCAAAGTCATGATGGAATCAATAAATGTCATAGTTGATGATTATCATGAGGAAACATATGTCCCTTGTATTGTTGAGACATTCTTTGAGACTTCAACTCAACAGAATGATCTACCTAACACTACTGCATCAGACTCTGAATCAAAGGAAGCTAACAAAAACCCTTCCATCAGAATTCAGAAAGATCATCCTAAAGAACTCATCATAGGAGATCCTAACAGTGGAGTCATTACAAGATCTAGAGAAATCATCTCAAACTCTTGCTTTGTGTCTAAAATTGAACCAAGAAATGTTAAGGAGGCTTTAACTGATGAATACTGGATTGGAGCAATGCAAGATGAATTGAACCAATTCAAGCAACATGAAGTATGGGAGTTAGTTCCTAGACCAGAAGGAACAAACATCATTGGCACAAAATGGATCTACAAGAACAAATCAGATGATGAAGGAGTTGTCACCAGAAATAAGGCAAGACTTGTTGCTCAAGGATACACTCAAGTTGAAGGGGTTGATTTTGATGAGACCTTTGCCCCTGTAGCCAGACTGGAATCAATCAGACTCCTATTGGGAATTGCTTGTCTCCTGAAGTTCAAGTTATTTCAGATGGATGTAAAAAGTGCCTTCCTAAATGGATACTTAAATGAGGAAGTTTTTGTGGAATAGCCTAATGGTTTTGTGGATCCAAACTACCCTGATCATGTCTACAAATTGAGGAAAGCTTTATATGGCCTGAAACAAGCTCCTAGAGCATGGTATGACAGGTTGACAAAATTTCTCTCTGACAAAGGATACAGAAAAGGAGGCTTGGATAAAACCCTTTTTGTCAAAAATGAAGGAGGAAAGATAATGGTAGCTCAAATCTATGTTGATGACATAGTGTTTGGGGGAATGTCAGATAAAATGGTTAAACATTTTGCTGACCAGATGCAGGCTGAATTCGAAATGAGCCTCATGGGAGAATTGACCTACTTTCTTGGACTACAAGTCACACAGATGAAAGACTCAATTTTTCTGTCTCAAAGCAAGTATGCAAAGAACATTGTCAAGAAGTTTGGTATGGAGAATGCCAGTTACAAAAGGACTCCTGCACCTACTCATTTAAAGCTATCCAAAGATTCAAGTGGGGTTAAGGTGGACCAAAGCCTGTACAGAAGCATGATAGGAAGTCTGCTATACTTAATAGCCAGCAGACCTGACATTGCTTTTGCAGTTGGAGTATGTGCAAGATACCAAGCTGATCCCAAAGTCAGTCATATCAACCAAGTAAAGAGAATTTTGAAGTATGTAAGTGGAACTTACAACTATGGCTTGTTGTACTCTCATGGTTGTGAACCAACTCTGACTGGGTACTGTGATGCTGATTGGGCTGGAAGTGTTGATGATAGAAAGAGCACCTCTGGAGGATGTTTCTTCTTAGGAAATAATCTGGTCTCCCGGTTCAGCAAGAAACAGAACTGTGTGTCTCTCTCTACTGCTGAAGCTGAATACATAGCAGCTGGTAGTAGCTGTTCTCAAATGATCTGGATGAAATAGATGCTTACTGAGTATAATGTCACACAAGATGTTATGACATTGTACTGTGACAATCTGAGTACAATCAACATTTCCAAGAATCCTATTCAGCATAGTAGGACCAAGCACATTGACATTAGACATCACTTTATCAGAGATCTTGTAGAGGAGAAGACGATTAAACTGGAACATGTTGCCACTGAGCTACAGCTGGCTGACATTTTTACCAAGGCACTTGATGCAAATCAATTTGAAAATTTGAGGGGCAAGTTGGGTATTTGTCAACATGAGGAAATGTAGCAATTAATTTTGCTTAAAACAAGGGATGAAGGAGTTTTCTGTGTTAAGTCTATTTTGATTGGGTTAATCATATGTTTCTCTATTTCTTTCAAAATTATTAAGAAGTTGAATAGACACTCATTTACCTCCTTCCTCTCTCGGCTCTGCAACAATCTCCATTCTCTCAATCAAAGAATTCACTCTCGTTGTTACTGGTTTTCTAAGACTCTCAAAATGTCTCAACTATCCATGACATCATCCTCTTCAAAGACGACTGTTTCTTCCGCATCCTCTGATCGAGAACCTAGGGCAATCACAACCTGCATGGATTCTGATGTTCTAGATATTACTCCTCTTGAGAACTGACAGCTAACCCCTCTAAGGTTAAAAAGATGATAACAAGGCATGCAGGAAGGTCTCAAGCTTCTTCATCTGGTAATCCCTCTCAACCATCATCTTCTATTCCCTCAGAAATAGCAAATAGGGAAGGCTCAGCTTATGTTCATCAAGCAATAACTAGAGGTTACTGACAACCAAGTATGCCAAACCATCATTGCAAAACAAGTCAAGAGTTGGCCCTTAAAAGGCAAGCTGAATGCAAGCAAGCTAAGCATGAAATTTGCCATCCTGCACAAGATTGGTGCAGCCAACTGGGTTCCCACCAACCATAAATCAACCATCTCCACAGGATTGGGAAGATTCATTTATGTTGTTGGAACCAGGACAAAATTTGACTATGGCAGGTATATCTTTGATCAAACTTTAAAACATGCTGGAAGCTATGCTGTTAAAGGCCCTATTGCCTTTCCCTCCCTCCTATGTGGTATTGTCCTTGCTCAGTATCCTGACATTCTAGTTGAAAAAGATACTGTATGCAAAAGAGCTCCTGCTCTTGGGTTGCACTATAAGCTATTTCAGGGAACTCATGTTCCTGACATTGTCATTACATCAACTGAGACATCAACTGTCAAAACTCAGTCCAAGAAATTTGATGTTATAGCTGTGCTGAAGGAAACCTGCAAAGAGCTGGAGACAAGGAAAAGGACACTTGAGAACCTAATTGCTAGACTAGAACAGGAGGAGACTGAAGGACAAAGAAGGTAAGAGGATGTTGTTGAAGATCAGCTTAATGATGAAGATAGTGCCTCCTCTGAAGATGACAGTGCTTGAAGATCAGTGGAGTTGTCAAGCTTGCTGCTGGTACCTGTTGCTGCAAGTGATTTCAGATTTTTTTGTTTTTATTATTCATTTTGGATGACTGTATAACCTAAAAGTACATGTATCTTTGGTCTATTTATGGATAAAGAGGAGGAGAAGATTATGTGTTAATTATACTTGGTAGACATTAATTTTTCTGCAGACATATTTTTTTCTGCTGCTCTCTAATCTCTGATTGTTTAGGGGTTTTAGCCAAAAATTTGCCAAAGGGGGAGTTTGTAAGTGTTTGGTTATTGGCATGTATTTTTGGTAAAACCAGGTGTGTGAATGTCATGACTGATGTCATAACATTCTGGGTTACTAGGAACTCTCTGCAAAAAAAAGGAATGGCATACAGTAGCTGCTCATTATGAGTGTGTATCTGATCATTATGCAATGATCACATTTATTACATTCTACCAAAATCGGTAAACAGGATTCTTGTTGTCATAACCAATGTTAAGACATCCTGTACTGATCTAACAGTTATGCAGTCTTGTTAATTCTGAGATTTTTCAGGAATATGGTTCATACATTCCAGAACAGAATCTCATGTGGACTTTAGGTTAACTTGGCTTAACCCTAATATTTTTGATAAAGTCTTGTGACCAAGTCTTGAGGTTAACCCTAATTAACCCTAGCTATTTTCGTGGAAGCCCTAACTGAAGAACAGCTGCCTATATATTCAACAGGAAAGTTGTTGGAGAACTTAACCTTTTAACAGAAGATCAACAAGCGGCTGTATAGTTTTAACTACTGTAATCCAAGCAAGTATCATTGTGATACGTGACTTGGAGTAGGTTTTGATTGTAAGGGTTGTGTACCACTCAAAGCTTTGAAGCACGAGTGTTTGTGTCACTTGATTAAAGCTTTGAAGCAAGGTCAAGTTAGGTTTATGTATCACTCAAAGCTTTGAAGCACGAGTGTTTGTGTTACTTGATTAAAAGCTGTGAAGCATAATCAAGTGTATGTTCTGAAGAGTGTCTTCATAATTTCATTAGTCAATTGTTTAATATCACTGTTGTGATTGAGGGGGAGTGAGTAGGAACTCAGGTTTAAGTTGAACTTAGATTGAAGTTGCATTGGGTAGGTCTTAAGTGAAGGAGATAAACTGGTTGGTTTATTCCTGAATTAATATCTCTTATAGTGAATTTCCTCCCTGGCTTGGTAGCCCCCAGAGTAGGTGTTGTTTCACACTGAACTGGGTAAACAATTGATTGTGTTCTTTACTTCCTTTTTAATTTACTGTCTTATAAAAAGTCAGATACGGTGTCATAACATCCACTGTGACATTGAGTATCTGCTGCCAGAATTTCAGAAACCAAGGCCCTTACGTTCATTCAGAAATACGAAGCTTTCAAGATGAAAGATAGTGAATCCATAAAAGCGATGTTCTCAAGATTCCATATTCTAGTTGTTGGGCTGAGAATTCTTGACAAAGGGTATTCTATTGTTGATCACGTAAAGAAGATAATCATAAGTTTAACAAAGAAATGGAGGTCAATGGTCACTTCTCTTAAGCTGGCTAAAGATCTCAAAAAGATATCTCTAGAGGAACTTGTTTGCTCCCTCAGAAGCCATGAGATAGAGCTAGAAGATGACGAGCCTCAGAAGCAAGGTAAGCCTTTAGAATTTAAATATAACAAAAAACTTGATTCTAAGGTTTTGCAGGCTATGGAGGAAACCTCTGATGGATCCTCATCAGAAGAAGACGAATTGTCTCTTCTCTCTAGAAGGGTCAATTAGTTGTGGGAGTAGAGGCAAAGAAAATTCAGAAACTCCAGAAGATCAGGGAATCAGAATGAATCCTCCTCCAGATACAGAAAATATGAGCCCTCCTCTAGACACGGAAGGTCTGAAGCTTCGTCTGGCCACAGAAAGTCAAACAACTGAGTCATCATCTACTATGAGTCCAATGAACAGGGGCACTACAAACGTGATTATCCAATGCTTCAAAAGGAGAAGCCCAAAAAGAAGTTCTTCAAGGAGAATAAGAAAAGTCTCATGGCAACATGGGATGATTCAGATACTTCTGACGAAGACTCAGAATCAGATGATGAAAGAGCCAACATTGCTCTTATGGCAAATGTGACAGAAGACAGCGAAGCATCTGTGTCAGACTGAGAATCAGACACATAAGAGGTATTTCCCGACTTCACTGTTAATTTTACCAAAGTTGAAATAGGAGAAAGTCTGAGTGAAATTCTGGAAAGGTATCAGCAGCTCAGAGTCAAATTCAAGAACCTGAAAAAGGATCTTGCTTCTGACTCTGAAGAAACTGAGAGCCTTAGATTAGAAAATTATGAGTTAAAAGAAAAGATTTCAAAACTAGAAAACTTACAAAACTATCAGAAAGAAATAATCTCATAGGCTCCCAGCAGTGCTGATAAAATCATAAAAGAATATGATCACAACTTTCAGAAGTTTCTGGCTAAACACATAGATAGAAGTAAGATGGCTTCAATGATCTATGGAGTTAGCAGAAATGGCAGAAAAGGAATAGGATACCAAGGTAAGGAATATACACCTAATAAAGTCATGGACCTAGTAATTAAACGCATACCACTGAAATCTCACTTCACTTATGGACCCACACGTGATCTGAAATACACTAGAAATGATTATTCTGCCAAACCAAAATTGAAACAGAATTTTGGTAAAACTAATAAACCAGGACCCAAAAAGATATGGGTACCTAAGGAAAAAATTATATATCTAGCATATATCTTTAGCAGCATGGTTAAAACACCAATCATGGTACCTGGACTCTGGATGCTCTCGACACGTGACGGGAAGAAAGCATATGTTCTAAATCCTGAAACTTAAACCTTGAGGCTACGTGGGGTTTGAAGGCAATCAAAGAGGGAAGATCATTGGCTCTTGAACACTAGGTAATGGTAACCTTCCTTCTATTAATAATGTGTTGTTAGTTGATAGATTGATGCATAACTTGTTATCCATAAGTCAATTAAGTGATAACGGTTATGATATAATCTTTAATCAAAATTCTTGCAAAGCTGTTAGTCAGAAAGAGGGAGCTATCTTGTTTAATGGAAAGAGCAAAAACAACATTTATAAGATAAAACTTTCTGAACTTAAGATTCAGAACGTAAAATGCCTTCTTTCTGTCAACAACGAGCAATGGGTCTGGCACAGAAGATTGGGGCATATTAGTATGAGAAGAATATCTCAGATTAACAAACTCAATCTGGTCAGAGGACTTCCTAATCTGAAGTTCAGCTCAGATGCTCTGTGTGAAGCATGTTAGAAAGGAAAATTTGCAAAACGTTCCTTTAAAGCTAAAAATGTTGTTTCCACCTCTAGGCCATTAGAACTTCTGCACATAGATTTATTTGGACTAGTAAAGATTGCGTCTTTTAGTGGAAAGAAGTATGGTTTAGTGATCATAGATGACTATAGCATATGGACATGGGTAAAGCTCTTAAGACACAAGGACAAGTCACATTCTGTGTTTGTTGCTTTCTGTAACCAAGTTCAGAATGAAAAGGATCTTAGAATTATCAAAGTCAGAAATGATCATGGTGGAGAGTTTGAAAACAAAAAATTTAAAATATTTTTTAATGAAAAAGGAATTTTGTATGATTTCTCTTGTCCTAGAACTCCCCAACAAAATGGAGTTGTAGAACGAAAGAACGGAACATTGCAAGAAATGGCCAGAACCATGATCAATGAAACTAACATTGCTAAGATCTTCTGGGCAGAAGAAATCAACACATCATGTTACATTAAGAATAGAATCTCTATCAAACCAATTCTGGAAAAGACTCCTTATGAATTGTGGAAGAACAAAAAGCCCAACATTTCCTATTTCTATCCTTTTGGATGTACATGTTTTATTCTGAATACTAAAGATCATATGAACAATTTTGACTCCAAAGCACAGAAGTGTATTATGTTAGGATACTCTGAACTCTCAAGAGGGTACAAAGTATACAATACAGAAACACAAATTGTTGAAGAGTCAATCAGTGTTAGATTTGATGATAAGATTGACCCTCAAAAGTCAAACCAGAATGAATCTTTTGTAGATATAGAAGTAGAATTCATAGGTGTTGAAGGCAACTCATCAGAAGTCCCAAACATATATGCTCCAACAATGTCAGAAGGAAATGTCACAAGCATTCCAGTAACTTCTGTTGAACAACTCCAGAAAAAGTTATCCAAAATCAGCATAGCTCACCCTAAAGATAAGATTCTGGGAAAGAAGGATGCTCCAATCAGAACAGGATCAACATTCATAAATTCTGAAGAATCCCTCATGGGATTGGTATCTCTAATTGAACAAACAACAATTGATGAAGCTCTTCTGGACAATGACTGGATTCTGGCAATGTAGGAGGAGTTAAACCAATTCACCAGAAATGACGTATGGGATCTGGTTCCCAAACCAAAAGGATTCAACGTCATTGGAATAAAGTGGGTGTTCAGAAACAAACTGAATGAACAAGGAGAAGTCATCAGAAATAAGGCACGACTGGTTGCACAAGGTTATAATTAGCAAGAGGGGATAGACTATACAGAAACCTTTGCTCCAATCGCCAGATTAGAATCTATCAGACTCTTAATCTATTTTGATGTAAATAATGGCATTACTCTGTATCAGATGGATGTCAAAAGCGCATTCTTAAATGGTTACATTAATGAAGAGGTATATTTGCACCAACCCCCTGGATTTGAAAATTCCAAACACCCAGAATATGTTTTCAAACTAAAGAAGTCACTTTATGGTCTTAAATAAGATCCCAGAGCTTGGTATGAAAGACTAAGTAACTTTCTGTTAGAAAAGGAATTTACCAGTGGGAAAGTGGACACAACCTTGTTCTGTAAGACACTCAAGAATGACATTTTATTTTGTCAGATTTATGTAGATGATATTATATTTGGATCTACTAAAACGTCTCTAGGAAGAGAATTTGCTAAGTGCGTGCAGGCAGAGTTTGAGATGAGCTTGATGGGAGAACTTAAATTCTTTTTGGGCATTCAAATCAATCAAACTCCAGAAGGAACTTACATTCACCAGAGCAAATACGTTAGAGAGCTTCTGAAGAAATTTGACCTCTCAGAATGTAAGCCATCAAAGACTCCAATGCATCCCACGTGAATTTTGGAAAAGGAAGAGGTAAGTAAAAAGGTAGAGCATAAAATCTATAGAGGTATGATTGGTTCTCTCCTTTATCTAACAGCTTCAAGACCTGACATTTTATTCAACATCTGTTTATGTGCTAGATTCCAATCAAATCCTAGAGAATCTCACTTAACAGTAGTTAAGTGAATTTTCAAGTATCTCAAAGGTACTACTAACCTGGTCTTGTTTTATAGAAAATACAATTGTTGTACCCCAAAATTTTCCCTCTCATTTTACTCAAAACATACTCCTAGAGATCCTCAATTTGCTCAAGGTTGCCCAAGAGTTAACCAGACAAACTCACTCCTAAGGCAATGTATCTTAAACTAGGGTTTCCATTTTCATCAATAAAGGTGAACTCCAAAGACCTCGTATTCTCTCCATGGTCCAAATATGTTCTCAATACCTTCCATGTAAAATTTCAAGCCTTGCACAAGAAGTTTGCTCAGTCAACTGCTCAGATGCTTGAGAATCGACTAAATTAGGTCAAAAGTCAATTGTGGCCCACATACAGTCAAACTTCAAGATTTTTGGTCAACATCAACATTTTGAAGTTATATCCATCATTTGATAAATGGTTGATCATGATTCCTCAAGTAATGACCCAAATTCCTCAAAACCCAAAAGTTGCTAAATTAGGGTTTCTTAGGAAAAGTCAACCAAACTTTGACCAAGCATAACTTCTTCATACTTTATCAGAAATTTTCCATCCAAGGCTCATTTTTAATAGAATGCAATTCCCTACAATTCATCTTCAGCCCTCAAGTTCAAAATTTTCACTCACAAAAAGATATGAATTTCCACATTATAGGTCCTTTTGAAAAGTCAACAAAAACACTTTTTGGGTCAAAGCTACTTACATGAACATGGAAGACCCAATTGGTATGAGATCAAAAGGCATGCTTAGGGGACATCCTAAGCTTTCTAAAAAGTCCAAGAACACCTTTCTAGGGTGAAAATTGGAAGAGATATGTCTTGTCAAAGTTGACCCTTTCTGCAAAATTGCCAAAAGTCAAATGTGCTCAAAAATGCATTTTTTCCCAAATGGGCCTAACTTTTTATGCTTGCACCTCACTCATGACATGGTACACGACCCAAATGTTTACTCACATGTTATTTGCTTCATTATTTATTTATTTTGATTTTTTTATTTATTAAAAAATGAATTAAATCAAATAATTGGTAAATAATAGCAAAGATATGTTTTGATTGGATTTTTGGACAGAATCACAAGCTCATTAACCTGGCATATCAGAATCAAATCAAATCAAACCTAATTAGCACAAGAATGGCATGATTAGGCCAAATTTGGAAGGATATCATACCACATGAAAACTAAATCAAATCTTCAAAATTTGCAAAGATACTAGTGGTTCTTACAACCTTAATTCGTTCAAGTACATACACATAACGCATCCAAGGCAAAAAGGAGGTGGTGGCAGTGGTGAGAAAGAAAGCACAAAAATAAAAAAAAATTGACAAAAAGTAGTGACTCGGTTTCAAGCTTGGAGGCCAAATCAATCCATTCTAGCATTGCCAAACGATTCCCGGATGTCTCCAGAATGTGACTCAATCAATTACAAGCCTTTCCACGTCCAAATTCGCAAGCCATAGACCCACAGTTTGCATCTCAAAACTTGAGTTTGATTTCTTAATTCACGCATGATTAAGCATTTTTAAATATTCCATTGTGTTCATATTGTCATTTGCAATGTTTTGGTTTACTTGATTTTGTGTTTTGCTGCTTAAATCCAGAGTTACCATTACTAGGGTTTTTGTGTTGGTTTTAGGGTTTTCACATACAAGTAAAATTAGACCAAGAACAGGGTACTGGGATGATCGTGGCATCAAGACCAATTGAATCCTGGTATTTGAATTCATTTATCATATGTATTGCTTAATGTTTGAAGCACGCATGTTGTAGCCATGAACACTTGTCTGTAGGTAAAAGTGCAAGGAGCTAAGACGACGGTATCAACGAATGAGACGATGAATTGTCACCACCTCACTGGTTGATTTGAATTTCGTGCGTGTTTTTGATTCAGTTACTTGGTTTTACATATTATGTTTTGTTGTTATTATATTAACAAATAGGAACAACAACCCAGATGGAAAAGCACGTTGGTGGTAAGTGTGAGGACCTGGGTTCGATCCTAGGTCCCAGCGCTTTCTTTGTTATAGTTTTCCTTTATAGATCTGGTGCCGCTTTCATCCAAACACCCACCATATGCCATCACCATCCAACCAACAGATGTGTCTCATGCCCAGATCCAACGGCTCTCAATGAAAGACCATGGTGCATCAATAACAAGGAGCAATACTGAATCTCAAACGTGGGACTGGGCTTCAGCTTGGTGGGCCTAACAATTTAGCAACGCACCCGCCCTGATTTCTTCAGCAAACGGCCCAATTTGATTTTTTATATTTATGTTATTTATTTTGTTTTGTTTAATTATTTTTTTCACAAATTAATTTTTTTTATTAACTACAAAAAATCAACAAATCACAAAAAAACATTGAAAATCATATTTTTCGTAAAAAATATTTTATTTTATTTAATTAATTAGTTTAATTCAAATTAGGTTAATTTCACTCCTTTTTCATAATTAAAAACCAATTAGAAATTAGGATTTAATTTTTGTAAATAATAAATTTTTCCTTCAAAAATAACTTAAATTTTCTTTTCTCAAATTAGATTTTTTAGGTTTCTAATCGTCTCCGCATTTAACTCGTCGCACGTATTTTTAATTACCTTTTTGATTATTATTTATGTATCTGTTTCGAGGTTGTAATAGATTTTAATTAGGATTTTAATTTCCGTATTTTATTTTCAGTTAAATAATTCTATATCTACGAAAGCTATGTAATAGTTAGGATTTCTATTTCCTCCCTTTTAATTTCCGCAATTATTAACTGTTAGATGTATGTTAATAGGATTGTATGGGAAGAATGCTTGAAAATTAAAATGGTAGATAACCTAAATGTGCAAAGACAAATTAATTGAAAAAAATCTCACTCGCACATGCTCACTCCTAGGGTTTACTCCACTTCAGTTGCCTTCAATTAAGCGGTCATGAAGTATAGGGTTTGTTAGTGGTCATCCTCTAGCCCCGAAAGATCTCAAATGACCCATTCAGATGTTTCCTCGGAAACAGATCTTTAAGGCTTTAGGATGATTACTAACACCTCCTAACATTGCTTTTGTGACCGTATCTGTCCCTTCGAACGTCCCTTAAAACTCCAACAACGGTGCTACCAATTCCCTAATAATGGGATAACGTTATCTAAAGGAAAATGAATAGTCTTTTTCGAGTAGGCAGATTAACTTTTAAGTATTGTCTCAAACAAACAAAACTTTTCACACCAACACTTTCCCAAACAAAGTTTTCAAAAATAACTTCGTAACACTCTTGATGACAGAAACAAGGGTTAAAACAAAGTAAAACAAAACTTTTCAAAACAAGAACACACAAGCAATTTTAGAAATGAGCAAGTACTTAAGAGCCCATGGAAAACCATGGATAGAAAGGGTGCTAACACTTTCCCTTTCTATAATCTATCCCTTGTACTCATAAACATTCTCGAAAAAGGTTTTTTCTATTCTTTTTCCTTTTCCTGATTGGATAAAATAAAAGTCGGTGGCGACTCTTGCTTACCGCGACATTTTGCAAACAAAAAATGCAAAACACAAACCAGTAAAAACAGTCGGTTCTGCCACCGTATAACAGAACTGGCGACTCTGCTGGGGAGTAAATAAGTTGGGTATACCTTAGGATCTAGGTCATTTCAAATTTCTTTCGTGTTTGTTTTCTTTATCCTTAAAGGGTTATTGCTTGGGTTACTATAGATCCTACACCCGAATCTGGGGGCACTTTTTAGGTAAACAACAATAGATCGTGGAGATTTTACGGTGTAGACTAATATGGTTTAAGCGATGTTTGTGTTGGTGTGGCACTTTGGTTGGTACCGGTATCCTTCGTGTGGAAACAAGGAGAATACGGGGCCGCCGCATGGTTTCGTGAAGCACGAACGGTCCTTAGAACCTTACTTGAACAAACTTGGCCATTAGAAAGTAGTGAGATAGTTGACCTCGGTATAGAGCTGATGATTGGTTGATACTCGATGCTACACTCATTGAGATCAGACTTTCAGGATATTTCGGCCGCAAGAACAGATTGCTTGAGCTGAGACAATGCCCGATAAAGGACGGTCAGTGATATTAAGATCCTGTAGAACCCGGTTAATTTTTAAGACAGGTTTGAAACCAACTAAACTTCAAGAGGGTATAACCTTTAACCTCATGCAAGCCTTAAACCTAAGAGCTTGGTATGATTTGTCTGTGTTTACTATACCTTTGGTTTATCATGACATCATGCATCATAACATAACATCCATTCTTATTTCACTAATCATTTCAAAGACCAAGGGAATTTATCTTTGTTCTATTTTGTGGATCATGGCTTTCGTTCATAGAAACACTATCTGAACCAGCTTTGTGAAGATACCTTCCCAACTCAGAGAGCTAGTATCAAGGGTTTCCGAAAATTTTGTGTTCACTAAGAGACATGGTCGACTTCTCAACCTGGTTACTTCAAACTTTGATGTAAAGATGATGAGTGTACTCTTTCAGTTCTTTTATTCCAAGCACCACTTCTTCACCTTTCCAGACTATCAGTTGGTGCCTACCATGGAAGAATTCTCCCAGCTGTTGGATATACCAATTCTTAAACAGTTGCCCTTCACAGGTCTGGAAGAAGTTCCTAAGCCAGAAGTCATTGCCTCAGCTTTACATCTGAAACGGGCCGACATGGTATCCAATTGGGAAACAAGAAGCGTAGTCAAGGGTTTTCTAGCCAAGTTTCTAATAGACAAGGCCCATCTGTTTTGGAATGATATAGATTTTCAAGTTTTCGAGGAGGTCTTGGATCTTCTAATCTATGGGTTAGTTCTATTCCCTAATCCATACTCATTCATAGATGTGAATTCTATCATGAACTTCCTCTCTCGCAACCCCGTGCCTACCTTACTCAGAGATATTTTGCACAATCTCCATACTCGTACCATGAAGAGATAAGGGGTTCTTATGTGTTGTATTCCATTGCTGTCGAGGTGGTTTATTTCTCCCCTCCATAAGTCCATACTGAAGAATGAATAAGGTTTGGGGTTAGTCACAAAGGATAATGTCACTCGCTTACATGGATATTCTCTGATGTTCCTGATCTATGAAAAACATTGCTATTATTGACCGCTGCGGGGAGTACCCTAATGTCCCGTTACTTGGCATCAGAGGGGGCATAACCTGCAATCCTTGTTTAGCTCTGCGACAATTTGGTTACGCTCGAAGAGATGGTCCCCACGAGTTACTTATTGAGGGAATTGTATTCAATTATAAGGATGATGTTCATGAGTATCGTCGGAGGTTCATACAAGCTTGGGGCATGGTAAATTGATCTGGCGCCAGGGCTTTGGGGCCAAAGGCTTCCATCCCTATGGAACCTTACCTCCAATGGGTACGAGCTCGCGCCCAGAAGCATATGATGCCCTATGTGGCCGTTTTACCAGTGATTGTGGAACCCACTACTGAAGGGGGTATTCCATACACATTTCTCTATCCTTATATGCCCACTGATCTTGGAGAATTACATAGGTCTTGGATTCAGTTTAAGAAGGAGCAGGATACTTATAGGGATCAGCTCTATGATCAGGAGAGGAAGGTTTTAGAGCTCACAAAGCAGCTCCATGAGGAAAAAGGACTCAATGTCTATCTCGGCACAAAGAGGAAGCATCCATGGGAATTTTGATTTCTTTTCTAGTTTTAGATTTGTTTTAATTGTAATGCCTAAAAGGAATTTGAACTTTGGATTCATCTAATAAAATTTTTGTTTTATTTTGGTTCGCAAATTTAAATTTCCCAAAGTCTTTGAAATCATTGCATGCACATCCCATTCATAACATTGCATGTACAGGTACCATTACAGGTTTTTCATCTTCTTCGTTGTTTATTTCAGCAAAAATGTCTTCCGAACAAAGCATCAAGGACCTTCGGGAGTAAAACGCCCAGTTCCAACAAATGTTCATAAGTCTGGAAAAAGGGAAAAAGGATCTGAAAGCCCTCATCCTGAAAGAGAAAAAGAAAAAGAAGAAGGCTACCGGTATTCTGAATATGGGAAGAAGGTTTGGAGAGTGGTTGAAGCGACAAGTCGATATGACCTCTTCATCCAAGGAAGGGGAGAATCAAGAAGAAGAGACAAGGGAGAAGGATCCCTGTCCTGTAGTTTCTGACAAATGATACCGACTACAATGATGAGTAGTATCCTCCCGTTGGGGATAGATATAAGAAGTTGGAAGATCATTTGAGTGCCATAGAGGTTTAGAGGATTGTCGGGCTGGATTTCAAAGAATTGGGATTGGTGTCGAGAGTGGTCATCCGGAAGAAGCTCAAAGCTCCAGTTTTTGCTAAGTATGATGGGGTGTCTTGCCCAAAACTCCATCTCCGCTCTTATTTCAGAAAGATCCATCCCCACACCGCTGATAGAAATTTGTGGGTTCATTTCTTTCAAGATAGTCTGTCAGGGACTCACCTTGAATGGTTCTACAAGTTGGAGGGGGCCAATGTCCGAAATTGGGAAGATCTGGCTGCTGCATTCTATAAACAGTATTAATACAACGCCAACCTTGATCCTACTCGTACTCAACTCCAGAGTATGTCCATGGGTACAAGTGAAGGCTTTAAAGACTATGCAGAGAAATGGAAAGACTTGGCTGGAAGAGTTTAACCCCCATTGTCTGATAGGGAGTTGGTGGATATGTTTCTGGGGACGTTATCTGGTCCATTCTTTAATCATTTGATTGGCAACTCATCAACTGGTTTCACCGAGCTGATTCTAATAGGAGAAAGAGTAGAAGCTGGGATTTGGAGCAGACAGATAAAGAAGGATGCCTCTTAGAGTTCAGTAAAGAGGCCTTTTGCTGGTAAGAAGGAAGCCAGTGCCATCTATAGCCCGAAGGGCCAAAACAGGGTGGAACATCGTCAGACAGTAAATGTCGTAATGATACCTAGACCTGTAGTTTCTCCACAACGCAAAAATTAACAAAGGGTGGAAAGACCATAATGACAGTTTACCCGAATCAATATGAAATTGGTCGAAGTTCTACCCCATCTGCTGAGATCCAACATGGCAACCTTGAAAAAGGCTCCCAAGAATCCAAATACCACATCTCCCCGATATAATCCAAATGCTTGGTGTTCCTATCATTCTGAGAGTCCTGGCCACGATACCAATGACTTCTGGTCTCTAAGAAATAAGGTACAAGATCTAATTGAAGCCAAGGAAATTGAGTTAGATGCCCCGGAGAAGCCCAATGTCATAATTGCTCCCATGCCTATGCACGGTCGTGGAGTTAATGTTGTTGATACCAACTTGTTTGTGACCTTGGTGGATGAAGTTTCTACTCCGCTCATGACTGTGAAGAAGAATTTGCTATTGGCCGATTTATATTCGGGTTATGGTGAAGGTTTCCATATGTGGTCATTTCTACCTTCTAGTTTCCATTTGCTGAAGTCAGGTGTTTAACGCCTGATGGACAGCAAAGAGATTTTGTTCGAGAAAACTTTGGTTCCCGTTGTTCCATCTGAAGACATTGCCATTACAACCATTTCCGCAAATCCTTCTAAGGTCTCCTCGAGAAGACCTGTTAGGATTACATCTACCCTGTTGTACCCCAAAATTTGCCCTCCCATATTCTTCAAGAATTGCAAAGAGCATGCTTCAAAATCTCCCAAGGGTTGCACAGTCCAATGATCTCCTAACAGTAAAAAATTAGGGTTTTGGTTCTGACAAAGAAATTGAAGTTTCCAAGGGTCCAAACAAGTCCCACATGCCTATAAACATTGTCAAGTATCCTCATGCTAAGTTTCAAGACTTATAGCACAAAATTGCACAGTCAAATGCCCTAATTGCTCAGCAGTCAACTGTAGGGGTAAAATGGTCATTTGACAGTCAAAAGTTCAAATTTTTGGTCAAAATCTTATTTTGAAACCACAAACATCATTGGATCAATTCTTGATCATGATTCTCAAGGCATGGCTCAAAAAGTCTCAAGATGCAAAAGTTTCTATATTTGGACAGTTGAAAAAGTCAACTGTAACTTGACCAAGGCATAACTTCCACATGGTTTATCAGAAAAATTCCATCCAAAGCTCATTTTGAAGAGAATAACATTTCCTACAACTCCTCTTCACACTTCAAGTCCAAGAAATGCTGTCACAAAAAGTTATCAATTTCAACATTATAGGTCATTTTCAAAAGTCAACAAAAAGGGACTTTAAGTCAAAGGCCATAACTTGAGATTGGTAAATCAAAATGACATGGGACCAAAGGCATTGGTTAGAGGACTTCAATTCCTTTCCAAAATGTACAAGAACATGATCAAAGCTTAAGAATTGAGCAAGATATGCCTTGTAGAAGTTGGGAAATGTTTGGGAATTTTGAAAAGTCAACTTTGCTTCAAATGCTTCAAAATTGCTAATGGGCCACATTTTCTTCCAAGAATCATCATCCAAAGGTTATGCACGACCATTTGGCCCAAAGGGGAATTATTTCATCATTTTTTATTATTTATTTGAATTTTTAATGACTATTAATTCATTTAATGAAATAAAATATGACAAAAATAGAAAACCATGTTTTTTAATCCCTTTTTGCAGCATATTCTCTCCAATAAAACCTCAAGATTCGTGCACACCCAATTTGGAAAGGTTTGGCCATGATTGGTACCAAAAGCACATGGAAAAGATTCGAAAAGATTTCATTAAAAATCAAATATTTGATTCATCAAAACATGGATTTTTTGGCTTGAATTCTTACCCTAATCCATTGGCATACTTAAGCTGACCACAACCCTAATGCTAACGACCCTGGAAGCTGCGCCTAAAAACTCATACACACTTTGCAATTTTTTGTGAAAAAAGTCAAAATTGAAAACTGCATTAGAGGACAATTCAAAGCGAAATAAGGATTCCAATAGCTTGCCAAGGCATCAAGGAAGCTTTCTGCATTATTTTCCAGCCCCCACGCATCAAGAAGTGGTATAACAAAGTCAAAATTTCTCATACTTTATGCATAATCGTATCTGAATTTCTGGACATTTTTCATACACTTTGATTGTTGTTTTATACTAACATGGACCTTCTGAGTCTATTGATATTGTTTAATTGAGTTTTCATAGCCTATATGCAAAGTTACCATTGGAGCTTGTTAGGTTTTCAAAGCTGTAAAATTAGGGCTTTGCGTTTGGGGAAAAATTGGCCAATAAGACCTGGACCACTGAACTCACGACCTTCATACGAATCCATTACACATGTCGCGCTCAATTTATGAGCAACGACGGCCTATTCGCTATTTTCACGTTTACCATTTAGTGGGGGTTTAAAACACCCACTATCTCTTTTTATTTTGCAGGCAGCATGAAGAAGATGGAGGACGTGTCCGTTGCTCACAGGCGCGTTTGAATTTCGCGCGAAATACACCACTAATCATTGTCTTACATTATGTTGTTTATTTGTCATATTATATTACAAACGCGCTAATGGCTCAGTTGGTGGACAAAAGGCTTGGTAAGCATTGGGACCTGGGTTCGATTCCCAGGTCCCCTCCCTTTCTCAATATATTTTGTTTCAACGTGATTCCATGCAATACATATCCCAGGGCCTACCATGCAGCTTCATGTTTGTACTTGCCACGCGTCTCAAAAGATGAATCCAAGGGCCAACACAGGATCTCCACCATGGGCATCAGTCAAGCGTGCCACTCACAAGCCAGAGAAGTCAACGTGGCCAAGCTTCAAATGGGCCCAATTCCTGCTGATTTTACCTCCAAATTGGGGTCAACACCCCCCACTGGTTTGCATTTCATGTTCTTTCTCTTTATTTTTCCTATTTATTTATTTTACTTATTTTATTTAATTCATCAAAATTAATCAACATAAAAAATAACAAAAAAATCAGAAAGACAAAAAATATAAATATTTTATTTAAATGTTTTTGTAAATAAATTTTATTAATTAATTTAGTTTTAATTCTAGGTTTAATTTCAATGTTTTCTTAAATAAATTAAAAAAAATGTAGAATTAGGGTTTTAAATACTTTTATCCTTTTCTCTTTTCTTTTACCATTATTAATAATTAATTATTTATTTTTGTAAATAAATTTGCCATTAAATAATTAGGTTAATTCTAGGTTTAATTTTAACATTTTTTTAATAAATTAAAAATAGTTTAGAATTAGGGTTTTAATTTCATTTAATTCTCTTACTAAATTCCATAAATACAAAAACTCCAAAAATTCTTTCTTTTTATTTTAACTTAATTAATTTATTAATTGTAATTTAATTTCCTTAAAAGGGTCCAACGCCCTCGCTTTCGATTATCATTTCGTTTCGCGCGTTTATTTCTTTTCTTATAAATTTCATGTAATTATCCCAAAGCCGTGTAATAGATTAATTAGACATTTATCTTTCCGCATTTTTATTTTATTTCAAATCGGGTCTTGGATTTATTTGGCGATGTAGACCCGCGCCTTTGTAATAGCGTAGGACATTTAATTCCGCACCTTTTAACTGTTAATAACTCGCATGAAAGAATGAATGCCAAAAATAAAAACAAAGCGTAGATCACTAATACATAACAAGACAAAAATATCTGAAAGCAACACACAAATCACACACCACCCCTGGGGTACGCCTCACTGTTGCCTTGCCCCTCGAAAGGTGGTCGTCGAGTAGAGGATGTTTTAGTAAGTCCTCATGTCCATGAACATGGCATGAGGGTAGCTTCTAAGGTGTCTTCCTATTGCTCCGGTGATCACCATGTCCCGAACCCTCGAATTGACCCGAACACCTCCAACGGTGGTGCTACCTACCTCTCAATGGTGGGATGGCACTACTTCAAGGACATTTACACAGACGAATTCCTTAGGGTAGGTAGAGAACTCGTAGATACTTGCTCTAATTTCAAAACAAATCAAAAACTTTCTTTTCACACCGACACCTTTCAAAAAGCTTTCAAAAGCAATTTTTCAAACACTCTTGAGGACTGATACAAGAGTCGAACTGAAATTTTCAAAGAAACTTTTTTAACCCACAGTTGAAAAGCAAACAAACAATTTTGAAAACACAAATGAGCAAGTATCTAAGAGCCCATGGATAACCATGGATAGAAAGGGTGCTAACACCTTCCCTTTCTATAAACCCACCTCCCGAACCGAGAGCAATCTCTATAAGGAATTTTTCTGTGCTTTTGTCCTTTCCATTTGGAGAAAATAAAAGACGGTGGCGACTCTTTCTTCCGCGACATTTCGCGAACCAGCGTTAAACAGTCAGTTCCAGATCCACCGATCACAGAACTGGCGACTCTGCTGGGGATATTTACTTAAAGTGAGGTGTACCTTAGGATAGTTCATAACTGTGTTTTCAATTGTATTGACTTGTTTGCTTTAAATTGTGGGTTGCATGGGAGTTACATAGATCCTAACTCGGATCTAGGGATACCCTGTTTAGGTAGCATAAGCTGTGAGGGACCTGTCCGGCGTAGACCGACATGGGTGAAGCAGTGGCTACGTTGGTGTGGCACCTTGGTCCGTACCGATATCCCTTGTGTCGCAACGAGGAGAATATGGGTCTTCCAAGGAGTCATTAAGCACCAACAGACCTTAGAACCTTAAATGACACAACTTGGCCATTAGAACAATAGCAGTATGCTACGCCCATTGAGGCTAAACTCTCGTGATGGTTCTGGCTGCAAGAAAAGATTGCGATGCTGGAGTTATGACCGATTGAGGGTAGTCAATGATATTGGGATCCTCTAAGAACCCGGTTACTTTGATAGGACAGGTATGAACCAACAAACTGAAAGAGGGTAATACCTAGACCTCATGCTGGCCTAAACTTTAGGGGCTTGTCTTGTGTGACTTGTGTGCCTTTACATGTGTGCCTTTGTAACTATTTGTGGTGTGCCTTACCATAACATCATAACATCATGAGCATTACAATCATCCTGCATAAGGACTGACCATTTCAAAGATAAGAGGGTTTCACCTTTGCTCTGTTTTGTAGGACATCATGATACCTGTGCGAAGGAATACTATTCGGTTCAACTTTGTTCACCCACCTGAGTTGCTTGAAGAGTTGGTTAACAGAATTCCAAATACAACTTCCTTCATCCAGAGGCATGGTTCTCTTCTCAGTTTAGTCACTGCAAAGCGGGATCAACAGTTGATGAGTGTCCTGACCCTGGAAGAGTTCTCTGATTTGCTTGGCATCCCTATCTTGGATCAGACTCCCTTCACTGGTTGGGAAAAGACCCTCAGGCTTGAGGAGGTTGCTGCAGCTCTTCCTTTGACCCATCAAGAAGTAATGGACAACTGGGTGACTAGAAGCGGAGTTAAGGGTTTCTTGGCCAAGTTTCTGATTGGTAAAGCTAACAGTTTCTGGAATGACCTGGACTTTAGGGCATATGAAGACATCTTGGCTCTCTTAATCTATGGGCTAGTTTT
Organism: Vicia faba; assembly: GCA_948472305.1. Lineage (NCBI taxonomy): Eukaryota > Viridiplantae > Streptophyta > Magnoliopsida > Fabales > Fabaceae > Vicia > Vicia faba. The sequence continues at coordinate 1,538,108,582 of OX451737.1, forward strand.
GTTTCCTAATCCTGACAACTTCATCAATGTCACTGCCATAAGGATCTTTATGTCTCAGAACCCTGTGCCCACTCTCTTGGGTGACATCCTGCAACAACTTTATGCTCGTACTGCCCGAAGACGAGGAACCCTATGGTGTTGTATCCCTTTGTTGGTGAGGTGGTTTATTTCGCACCTCCCTAAGTTCGTGCTGAAGAACCAAGAAGGAAGAGGTTGGGCTCATAGGTTAATGTCTCTCACTGATAAAGACATCATTTGGACTTTCAGAGGTTTGGATGAGGTAGCTGTTATTGATCGTTGCGGAGAATACCCTAATGTTCCTTTGATTGGTACTCAAGGAGGGATCTCCTACAATCCATGTCTAGCGCTCCGTCAGTTTGGAAGAGCCAGAAGAGCAGGGCCTCATGAGATGTTGGTGCCTCACATCAGTTTTGAGTTTCAGGTGGATAGTGACGAGTTGCATCGTAGGTTCATCAAGGCTTGGGACAAAGTTCATAAAGCTGACCCACAAGAATTGGGGCCAAAGACTTCTTTACCTATGGAAGCCTACTACAAATGGGTTCGCGTCCGTGCTCAGAAGTTAGATATGCCGTATGAAGCTGTCAGACCCATCATTCTTGAGTATCCTGACAAAGATAGGGCTCCTCCAACTGTCCTCCCTCCTCAGATACCTACGAATTATGAGACATTAAAGAGGTCTTGGTCGCAACTGCGAGAAGAACGGGATTCGTATCGGGAAAAGTTCAATGAGCAGGAACTGAAGATCCAGAAGCTGACAAAGCAGTTGGAGAATGAGCGAGCTCTGAATGATTACATCCGTACTGAGAAGAGGAGACCATGGGATCAATAAGGAGCTCTGGATGTTCTTTTACAGTTTTACTTCCCTTTTCAGTATTTCCCTTTTATGTAACGCCTAAGGGCAATCTGTTGAACAATTTAAATTTCAAAGTTGAATCTAATGAAGTGTGTTCCTTTTGTTTACAAAGTTGATTCCCGATTGTCTTTGAAAACATAAATCATACGCATTCCATTCATCATGTGCATAGCAGGTATTCTTCCTTTCAGGTTGCTTACTGTTCTTCGCTGTTTATTTCAGCATCATGAACCCTGACTCATCATCAACCGAGATGTCTATCAAAGCTCTTCAGGCGCAGAATGCGCAGTTTCAGGAACTGATCATGGGTTTGGCTCAAGGCTAAGAAGAGCTGAAGGCTTTACTCCTGAAGAAGGAGAAGAAGAAGAAGAAGAGAACTGTTCTTTTCAACTCGGGCCAAAGGTTTGGCAACACTCTGCAGAATGAGGAGGCTGGTTCTTCTATAGGCAAGAGCAGTCCCCAAGGGGGAAAAGGTCCTAGTCCGGTAGTCTCTGACAACGAGACTAACTTTAATGAGGAACAGTATCCTCCTGCTGAAGACCGGTATAAGCAGTTGGAAGACAGACTGAATGCAATGGAGATCCAACAAGTGCCTGGGCTGGATTTCGGAGACTTGGGCTTATCTACTTGTGTGATTATTCCTCACAAGTTTAAGGCACCATCCTTCACCAAGTATGACGGGGCGTCTTGTCCCAAGCTACACCTCAGATCTTATGTGCGGAAGATTCAGCCGTACACATTGGACAAGAACTTGTGGATCCACTTCTTCCAGGAGAGTCTTTCAGGGACTCATCTAGAATGGTTCTATCAGCTGGATGGGACCAAGGTTCGTAACTGGGTGGAGTTGGCTACTGCTTTTTACAAGCAGTATCAATATAATGCCGACCTTGCTCTTACACGTACCCAACTCCAGGGTATGTCTCTAGGATCAAGCGAAGGTTTTAAAGAATATGCACAGAAGTGGAGGGATCTGGCTGGCAGGGTGCAGCCTCCGTTAACAGACCGTGAACTGGTAGACATGTTCTTCGGGACCCTATCTGGGCCAATTTTCAATCATCTTATCGGTAACTCATCTGCAGGGTTTACTGATCTTATTCTGACTGGAGAGAGAATAGAGGCTAGAATGAAGTCCGGCAAAATTCAAAAGGGTGCATCTGCAAGTTCTGAGAAGAAACCCTTTAAAAAGGAGGCCAGTGCTGTGTATGGGCCTAAAAGACATGATAAACCTGATCGCCGCCAATCTGTCAATGTGGTGATGATTGCTAAACCTGTTGCCGCTCCTCGGCAAACCAATCCACAAAGGGGTGAAAGACCCAGAAGAGAGTTTACTCGTCTAAGCATGACCCTATCCCAAATCTTGCCGCAATTGCTATCCACCAACTTGGTGACTGTCAGAGAGGCCCCAAAGGTTGTAAACACTGCTTCTCCCAAGTACAATCCAAATGCCCGCTGTGCTTATCACTCTGATAGCCCGGGGAATTCCACTGATGACTGTTGGGCCTTAAGGAATAAGGTGCAAGACCTTATTGACGCAAAAGAGATACAATTTGAGGCGCCTGAGAGGCCAAATGTGGTGACTGCTCCTATGCCTCATCATGGAGTGAATGCCATTGATGAAGATGTGTATGCCGTTTCTGTGAATGATGTAGCTACTCCTCTGATGACTGTTAAGAGGAACCTACTGCTGGCCGGTTTATTTCCGGGTTGTGGTGAAGGCTGCCTTTTCTGTGCTGTTTCTCTTTCTGGTTGTCCTTTGCTTAAATTGGGCATCCAAAGCCTGATGGACAGCAAAGAGATTATGTTCAAGAAGACTGTTGTTCAGTTTGTTCCGGTGGAAGAAGTTTCTGTTGTTACAATCTTTAATAATCCGATTAAGGATCTCCCGAGGAAGCCGGTTAAAATCATGACTGTCGCACCCATTGTGATTATTGTTCCGGGGCCTCTCCCCTATGAATCTGATAAGGCTGTCCCCTGGCACTATGGGGCAGACGTGTATGTACATGGAATCAAGCAAGAATTCAACACTGGCACCAGCATCAGCAATATCACTGGTCCATCCAAAGTTACCCGCAGTGGCAGGCTCTTCTCGCCTGACATTGCACCACCAACTATTCAAAGACCCCTCACTATAACACCTGCAAGTGTACCTGTTCCCAGTTCTGATCAAGTTGTTTCCCCTGCTACCGAGTCATCTAATGCTCGGGGCAAAGGGATTGAAGATGAGCCTGCCCGGATGGAGGCACCAAAATCTGTGAATGCTGAGGCCTCCCAACAAGAGATGGAGGAAATTCTGAAAATAATCAAGAAGAGTGACTTTAATGTTGTCGAGCAGCTGGGGCATACACCCTCCAAAATCTCTATGCTCTCCTTACTACTATGCTCAGAGGCACATGCTAAGGCCTTGATTTCATTTCTCAAGACGGCCCATGTGCCACAGGAGACATCTGCAGTCTAGTTTACTGATTGTGTAGCCAATCTAACAGCAGACAATGGTTTGGGTTTCTCGGATGCTGACCTTACTGCTAAGGGAAAGGACCACAATGACGCCCTGCATGTCTCTATTGAATGCAGGGGCACTACTCTTGCGCACGTGTTAGTGGACACTGGTTCTTCCCTAAATGTGCTACCCAAGAAGGCCTTAGACCGGTTGGATTGTGAGGGCCTGGAGCTGAAACCTAGCAACATCATTGTCAGAGCCTTTGACGGTTCTAAGAGGATGGTCCATGGAGAGGTAGACATTCCTATTCGGGTGGGTTCTCAAGTATTCGACTCTACTTTCTATGTGATGGATATCCGTCCATCGTATTCTTGTCTACTGGGTCGACCTTGGATCCACAAAGCTGGGGCAGTGACCTCTACCCTGCACCAGAAACTCATGTACCCCGTCAGAGGGAAGATTGTCACTGTGCAGGGAGAGGAGGAGTATATGGTGAGCCATTTGAATTCCTTCAGGTATATTGAGATGGACGGGGAGTTTATTGAAACCCCCTTTCAGCATTTCGAAGAGGTACCTCCAACATTGGCAGCAGCGGAAACAGTGGTTGAAGAGGATGTTCCCTTGAAGATGGCTTCCTTGAAGGATGCCCGGGCTGTGATCAAGAAAGGTGAATGTGCTAACTGGGGCAGGCTCCCTGATTTTACACCTAAAACTGACAAGTTTGGACTGGGTTTTACTGCAGAGGCTCAGAGGGTTGTGCGCAAGGCAAAGACCAGAAGACCTCCTGTGCTCATTACCAACCCAGGAGTGAATTCCATTGGGGATGAAGATGAGGTGGAAGAATCAGAGTTCGATAGCTGGATCTACCCGACGACTGATGGCGGATTGACCAATTGGATTGCTAAAGATCATACTCCTGTTACTTTTGTTACGCAGTAATAAACTCCTTTGTTTTGTTATTTGTAATAAACAATGAATTAAAACTCTATGGCCCGATGTCTTACCCGGGGCACCGTGGCTTCATTTGTGAGGGTATATTAATTGTCATATCATATATCATGAATAAAGACCTTGGACGTTTTCTCGCATTTCAAATCTTATGCTCCTTTTCTTTCTTTCCTTTCTTTATATATTGCAAAACAGCTATATTTACACACACTCACTCATACAGGTTTCAATCCACTCTGGATCTCACTGGTAACGACTCTTCTACTGCCAGTTATGACTTCAAAAATCTGATCAACTTAGCCGAAGACGAAGGTGAAGATGATTGCGAAGTGCCTGGCAAGCTTGCAAGGCTGTTACTCCAGGAAGAGAGGGCAATTCAACCACACGAAGAGCCGGTGGAAACGATAAATCTGGGTACTGATACGGACAGAAAGGAGGTAAAGATTGGTGCCAACCAAGAGCTCAGCGTGAAGCAACGGTTGAATCAGATGTTACATGAGTATGTGGAGATCTTTGCCTGGTCCTACGAAGACATGCCCGGATTGGATACCGATATTGTGGTCCATCATTTGCCTACTAAGGAAGACTGCCCTCCGGTTAAGCAAAAGGTCCGCCGTATGCGTCCAGAGATGTCTGAGAAGATCAAAGCCGAGGTTATGAAACAGTTTGATGCCGGTTTTCTTGCAGTGACTTCTTACCCTCAGTGGGTTGCTAATGTAGTGCCTGTACCAAAGAAAGACGGTAAGGTCAGAATGTGTGTCGATTATAGGGATCTGAATAGGGCCAGCCCCAAGGACGACTTCCCTCTACCTCACATTGATGTCCTGGTTGACAATACGGCTCAGCATAAGGTGTTCTCTTTCATGGATGGTTTTTCAGGCTACAATCAGATCAAGATGGCTCCGGAAGACATGGAAAAGACTACCTTTGTTACTCAGTGGGGCACCTTCTGCTACAAGGTCATGCCTTTTGGACTGAAAAATGCTGGGGCAACCTACCAACGTGCCATGGTTGCTTTATTTCATGACATGATCCATCATGAGATAGAAGTATATGTTGACGACATGATTGCAAGGTCCCAAACTGAGGAATAACACCTTGATCATCTGCAGAAATTGTTTGACCAACTGAAGTTGTACAAGCTGAGGTTGAACCCGAACAAGTGCACCTTCGGGGTAAGATCTGGAAAGTTGCTAGGCTTCGTTGTAAGTGACAAGGGTATTCAAGTGGACCCTGCCAAGGTTAAAGCCATTCAAGAGATGCCAGTTCCTAAGACAGAGAAAGAGGTCAGAGGTTTTTTAGGACGCCTGAATTACATTGCCCGATTCATCTCGCATCTGACTGCTACCTGTGAGCCAATCTTCAAGCTGCTGAAGAAAGATCATGTAGTACGTTGGAATGATGAATGTCAGGCTGCTTTTGACAGAATCAAAGAGTATCTCCAAGAACCACCCATCCTTATGCCACCGGTTGAGGGGAGACCTCTGATACTATACCTGACAGTACTTGATAAGTCAATGGGGTGTGTGCTGGGGCAGCATGACGAGTCTGGCCGAAAAGAGCATGCCATTTACTACCTTAGTAAAAAGTTTACCGACTGTGAGACCCGATACTCACTGCTTGAGAAAACTTGCTGCGCTTTGGTATGGGCTGCTCGCCGGCTGAGGCAGTACATGCTGACTCACACTACTTTGGGTAACGGCATCGGCGCTGTGATCATATCCCCTCAAGGCACTCATACTCCACTCACTGCCCGGCTATGTTTCAACTGCACCAACAACATGGCGGAGTATGAGGTATGCATCATGGGTCTCCAAGCTGCGATCGACTTAAGGATCAAGTTTCTGAGTGTCTTCGAAGATTCCGCTCTCGTGATCAATCAGATCAAAGGAGAGTGGGATACGAAACATCTGAATCTTATTCCTTACAGAGAATGTGTATTGACATTGATCCCTCACTTCACAGAGATAACCTTTGAACACTTTCCGAGAGAGGAGAATCAGTTAGCGGACACGTTAGCTACGATGTCTTCTATGTTCAAAGTCAAATGGGACAATGAGGCTCCCCGGATCATCATCTGGAAACTGGACGAACCGGCATACTGTTCTGATCTCGAGACTGAATTGGTGACTGAGAAGCCTTAGTACCATGAGGTGAAGAGATATTTGGAAGCTCAGGAATACCCTGAAGGTGCGTCTGTCAACGATAAGAAGTTTCTGAAAAGGTTCGCAGCGAAGTTCTTCCTTAGCAACGGCATCCTGTACAAGCAAAACCATGATTCGACCTTACTGCGTTGTGTGGATAAGACAGAAGCAGAAAGGATCATGGAAGAGCTACATGAAGGGACCTTCGGAACACATTCCAGTGGACACACTATGGCGAAGAAAATCCTTCGGGCAGGGTATTTCTGGTCCACAATGGAAGCCGACTGTTACCAACATTCTCGGACATGCCATAAGTGACAGATATATGCAGACAAGGTGCATGTTCCTCCAGTTCCTCTAAATGTCCTGACTGCGCCTTGGCCTTTTGCAATGTGGGGCATAGATATGATCGGTGAGATTAAACCTACGGCATCCAACGGGCATCGCTTCATCCTAGTGGCGATTGATTACTTCACGAAGTGGGTTGAAGCAGCTTCCTACGCTACGGTAACCAAGAACGTTGTAGCACGATTCATTCGGAATAATCTGATCTGTCGATACGGCGTCCCGGAAAGAATCATTACAGACAACGGTACCAATCTTAATAACAAGATGATCACTGAGCTTTGTGAGCAGTTTAAGATACAACACCACAACTCTTCTCCTTACAGACCGAAGATGAATGGGGCTGTAGAAGCAGCAGATAAGAACATTAAGAAAATCGTGCAGAAAATGACAGTGACTTATAAAGATTGGCACGAGTTGTTACCATTCGCTCTACATGGGTACCGTACCTCAGCCAGGACGTCAACCGGGGCAACTCCTTTCTCCTTGGTCTACGGTATGGAGGCAGTCTTACCAATCGAAGTATAGATACCCTCTCTCCGGATAATGAAGGATGCAGATCTGAGTGAAGATGATTGGATCCAGACACGACTTGATCAGCTAAACCTTATCGACGAAAAGAGACTTGCTGCTATCTGTCATGGTCAGACGTATCAAAAACGGATGATCAGGGCATTTAACAAAAAGGTCAGACCACAAGAATATCAAGTTGGGGATTTGGTAATCAAGCGTATCATCCTTCCTCAGAGTGATCCAAGGGGAAAATGGACCCCTACGTACGAAGGGCCATTTGTGGTTAAACATGTGTTCTCAGGAGGAGCCATGATTCTAACCAACATGGATGGTGACGACCTTCCTCACCCTGCCAATGCAGACATAGTAAAAAGATACTACGCATGAAAAAGACCCGCTAGGTTGACATACCTAGGCAAAAATTAGGGCTTCCCAGCGAACCAAAAGGGTTCGGGCAAAATGAAGGGATGAAATGAAAAAAATCTGTACACCCGGCAAGTCGAAAACCTAAAAAGGCGGCTTGGGCAAAAATGGGTATCCCGGTGGACTGAAAACCCGAAAGGGCGGTCCAGGCAAAAGTTAGGGATAAAGCGTAATACTATGTCTCATTGGATCACTTTGCATCCAGAATCCGGTATCTACATCAAGTTCAGACGGCATTGATCAATCAGCTTCATCTTCGGTTAGGTCATCAAGTGATGAGACGCTCGGAGATATAAAGGCGATAGCAGAGTTGGAGCCCAGTGGGATCATTCTATTCACACAGTTGTTTATTTTCCTTTGTACAAATTTGTATAAACTCTTTTCGGCGGCGTTCTCTTACTAGGGCGTCAGCCTCTTGTACATAAAACGCCTATTTACAGGCAAATTCAAAAATCAATATAAATACACTTTTCCGACAAATTGCCTTTTGATTTTTCTCTTTTTTCTGTTTTTGTTTTGCGAAGAACGTCCAAGGTTCAATGTGTGATATATGCATTGACACTAATTTCTAACTCATAAATATTTGCATACGAAACAAAGGATTAATTACAGGTAACATTAGAAACAGGGGCAATAAGGAGTTGTCTAAGCAGTCTAATTGTTCTGTCCTCCAAGGAACCAAGGTGAGTTCGGCTGAAGAACATAACCAGTACATCTCAATTCCCCAGAGAGTGAGTCAGCAAGTCAATACACTCTCCCCAAGCAAAGTTACAATCAACCTTAAGGAAGTTGGGTATCCTCCGGCAGATCTCAACGTTCCCCGGCAATATACATGTATTTCTTAACAAGCATCCCCGATAGTCTTGGTCTAAAGATTGTTCCCCGGCGGTATATCAAACATTCAATGGAGTCACTTCCCTAATATATTTCAAATTTTCCCCAGGAGAGTCCAATCTAGTTTCCCCAGGAAAGTTGAGATCCATCTCCCCAAGCAGTAAGCTTATCCCCAGTAGATTATGGAAGCTTATCCCCGTAGAGCACGAACGCGTCTCCCGACTTTATTCAAAGAGTTATTTCCCTACCAGGACATAACTGGGTTATCCTCAGCCAAAAGCCACGGAAAGATCGTCCCCGATGAAGTCTTCTTATCCCCAGCGAAGTCTATTAACACGTCCAACATAACAACGGCATCCCCGGCGGAGTTACCATCAATATCTCAGCAAAGTACCCCTCTCCCCACAGAGTATTGTTTCCCAGCAAGATCATTAGAGTACTTTTCTCCCCGCAGAATAATCCATTCGCCAAGTTTATTCCCCAACGGAGTTATCTTCTCCTACCGGTATACTTGCAACCATCATCCCCAGCGGAAGCAAAGGTCTATTCTTCAACACCAGCCCAGGAGTGACTTCCCGGCACCCGTCAAGGATTTATTTTCCTAAGACGAAAAGATACATTCATAAACATCACATTTTCATACATCATTATAGCATGCATATACGCATCATATCTTACAAATCTCATTTATGTTGAGAACATCATCGCTTGATTCATATCATGCCTTGCATATGACTGACCTTTACCTTTCAGGAAAGATCCAGTTAAGTTCTCAGCCATGTCCAAGACTTTAGTCTGGTTCAGTTAAATCGACCCTAAGATCTCCCTGATTCTTACCCAATTGAAGATATTCCAAGACCTAGTCTGGTTCAGTTAAATCGACCCTAAGATTTTCCTGATTCTTATCTAGTCAAAGGCCTTCTCTGGTTCAGTCAGATCGACCCTAAGATCTCCCTGATTCTTATCCAGTTGAAGATATTCCAAGACCTAGTCTGGTTCAGTTAAATCGACCCTAAGATTTTCCTGATTCTTATCCAGTCAAAGGCCTTCTCTGGTTCAGTCAGATCGACCCTAAGATCTCCCTGATTCTTACCCAGTTGAAGATTTCAAGACCTTGCCTGGTTCACTTAAATAGACCCTAAGATTTTCCTGATTCTTATCCAGTCAAAGGCCTTCTCTGGTTCAGTCAGATCGACCCTAAGATCTCCCTGATTCTTGCCCAGTTGAAGTTATTCCAAGACCTTGATTGGTTCAGTTAAGTCGACCCTAAGACTTTTCTTGATTCTTATCCAATCAAAGGCCTTCTCTAGTCCAGTTAAATCGATCCCTAAAGATTTTCCTGATGAAGACTCACTAGAAGACATCCAAGATTCTCTCAGCGTTACTATTGAGGTTGAAGTCGCCCAAGATTCTCTCAGCGTTACTGTTGAGGTTGAAGTCGCCCAAGATTCTCTCAGCGTTACTGTTGAGGTTGAAGTCGCCCAAGATTCTCTCAGCGTTCCTGTTGAGGTAGTAATCGTCCAAGGTTCTCTCCCCGTTACTGTGGAGGTAGTAATCACCCAAGATTCTGTCAGCATTCCTGTTGAGGTAGTAATCGTCCAAGGTTCTCTCACCGTCCCGTTGAGGTAGTAACCATCCCTGGTTCATTCATCACCTTTTTGAAGCTCCAGAACCAAACCCTGTAACCAGTCAAGGTACATCTACACACAGAATTTGAAGACCAGCTCCTGTAACAGGTCAGGTAATCATCTTTCTTTTTCAGGTACGCAAGTTCTCGCTAAGGAATCTCTTATGTGATCGACATCCAGATGGCATTTATAAGCCCATCCACCTTCCATCACCTCTCAACATGGCATCTGTAAGCCCATCATCCTATCCATAAATCTCCAAATGGCATCTATAAGCCCATTCCCACCACCACAATACTATGTGAGCGCAAATTTCTGGGCACTCTAGTGTTCAATCATCTTCCACCTTCGGATTATGAAAGGCACGTCAGCCAATCTGCATCCTCAGGTCTAAAGAAGATTGAACAGGGGAAATTGTTGTACCCCAAAATTTTCCCTCCCATATTCTTCAAGAATTGCAAAGAGCATGCTTCAAAATCTCCCAAGGGTTGCATAGTCCAATGGCCTCCTAACAGTCAAAAATTAGGGTTTTGGTTCTGACAAAGAAATTGAAGTTTCCAAGGGTCCAAACAAGTCCCACATGCCTATAAACATTGTCAAGTATCCTTATGCTAAGTTTCAAGACTTATAGCACAAAATTGCACAGTCAAATGCCCTAATTGCTCAGCAGTCAACTGTAGGGGTAAAATGGTCATTTGACAGTCAAAAGTTCAAATTTTTGGTCAACATCTTATTTTTAAGCCACAAACATCATTGGATCAATTCTTGATCATGATTCTCAAGGCATGGCTCAAAAAGTCTCAAGATGCAAAAGTTTCTATATTTGGACAGTTGAAAAAGTCAACTGTAACTTGACCAAGGCATAACTTCCACATGGTTTATCAGAAAAATTCCATCCAAAGCTCATTTTGAAGAGAATAACATTTCCTACAACTCCTCTTCACACTTCAAGTCCAAGAAATGCTCTCACAAAAAGTTATCAATTTCAACATTATAGGTCATTTTCAAAAGTCAACAAAAAGGGACTTTAAGTCAAAGGCCATAACTTGCGGTTGGTAAATCCAAATGACATGGGACCAAAGGCATTGGTTAGAGGACTTCAAGACCTTTCCAAAATGTCCAAGAACATGATCAAATCTTAAATATTGAGCAAGATATGCCTTGTAGAGGTTGGGAAAGTTTTGGGAATTTTGAAAAGTCAACTTTGCTTCAAATGCTTCAAAATTGCTAATGGGCCACATTTTCTTCCAAGAATCATCATCCAAAGGTTATGAACGACCATTTGGCCCAAAGGGGAATTATTTCATCATTTTTTATTATTTATTTGAATTTTTAATCACTATTAATTCATTTAATGAAATAAAATATGACAAAAATAGAAAACCATGTTTTTTAATCCCTTTTTGCAGCATATTCTCTCCAATAAAACCTCAAGATTCGTGCACACCCAATTTGGAAAGGTTTGGCCATGATTGGTACCAAAAGCACATGGAAAAGATTCGAAAAGATTTCATTAAAAATCAAATATTTGATTCATCAAAACATGGATTTTTTGGCTTGAATTCTTACCCTAATCCATTGGCATACTTAAGCTGACCACAACCCTAATGCTAACGACCCTGGAAGCTGCGCCTAAAAACTCATACACACTTTGCAATTTTTTGTGAAAAAAGTCAAAACTGAAAACTGCATTAGAGGACAATTCAAAGCGAAATAAGGATTCCAATAGCTTGCCAAGGCATCAAGGAAGCTTTCTGCATTATTTTCCAGCCCCCACGCATCAAGAAGTTGTATAACAAAGTCAAAATATCTCATACTTTATGCATAATCGTATCTGAATTTCTGGACATTTTTCATACACTTTGATTGTTGTTTTATACTAACATGGACCTTCTGAGTCTATTGATATTGTTTAATTGAGTTTTCATAGCCTATATGCAAAGTTACCATTGGAGCTTGTTAGGTTTTCAAAGCTGTAAAATTAGGGCTTTGCGTTTGGGGAAAAATTGGCCAACAAGACCTGGACCACTGAACTCACGACCTTCATACGAATCCATTACACATGTCGCGCTCAATTTATGAGCAACGACGGCCTATTCGCTATTTTCACGTTTACCATTTAGTGGGGGTTTAAAACTCCCGCTATCTCTTTTTATTTTGCAGGCAACATGAAGAAGATGGAGGACGTGTCCGTTGCTCACAGGCGCGTTTGAATTTCGCGCGAAATACACCACTAATCATTGTCTTACATTATGTTGTTTATTTGTCATATTATATTACAAACGCGCTAATGGCTCAGTTGGTGGACAAAAGGCTTGGTAAGCATTGGGACCTGGGTTCGATTCCCAGGTCCCCTCCCTTTCTCAATATATTTTGTTTCAACGTGATTCCATGCAATACATATCCCAGGGCCTACCATGCAGCTTCATGTTTGTACTTGCCACGCGTCTCAAAAGATGAATCCAAGGGCCAACACAGGATCTCCACCATGGGCATCAGTCAAGCGTGCCACTCACAAGCCAGAGAAGTCAACGTGGCCAAGCTTCAAATGGGCCCAATTCCTGCTGATTTTACCTCCAAATTGGGGTCAACACCCCCCACTGGTTTGCATTTCATGTTCTTTCTCTTTATTTTTCCTATTTATTTATTTTACTTATTTTATTTAATTCATCAAATTTAATCAACATAAAAAATAACAAAAAAATCAGAAAGACAAAAAATATAAATATTTTATTTAAATGTTTTTGTAAATAAATTTTATTAATTAATTTAGTTTTAATTCTAGGTTTAATTTCAATGTTTTCTTAAATAAATTAAAAAAAATGTAGAATTAGGGTTTTAAATACTTTTATCCTTTTCTCTTTTCTTTTACCATTATTAATAATTAATTATTTATTTTTGTAAATAAATTTGCCATTAAATAATTAGGTTAATTCTAGGTTTAATTTTAACATTTTTTTAATAAATTAAAAATAGTTTAGAATTAGGGTTTTAATTTCATTTAATTTTCTTACTAAATTCCATAAATACAAAAACTCCAAAAATTCTTTCTTTTTATTTTAACTTAATTAATTTATTAATTGTAATTTAATTTCCTTAAAAGGGTCCAACGCCCTCGCTTTTGATTATCATTTCGTTTCGCGCGTTTATTTCTTTTCTTATAAATTTCATGTAATTATCCCAAAGCCGTGTAATAGATTAATTAGACATTTATCTTTCCGCATTTTTATTTTATTTCAAATCGGGTCTTGGATTTATTTGGCGATGTAGACCCGCGCCTTTGTAATAGCGTAGGACATTTAATTCCGCACCTTTTAACTGTTAATAACTCGCATGAAAGAATGAATGCCAAAAATAAAAACAAAGCGTAGATCACTAATACATAACAAGACAAAAATATATGAAAGCAACACACAAATCACACACCACCCCTAGGGTACGCCTCACTGTTGCCTTGCCCCTCGAAAGGTGGTCGTCGAGTAAAGGATGTTTTAGTAAGTCCTCATGTCCATGAACATGGCATGAGGGTAGCTTCTAAGGTGTCTTCCTATTGCTCCGGTGATCACCATGTCCCAAACCCTCGAATTGACCCGAACACCTCCAACGGTGGTGCTACCTACCTCTCAATGGTGGGATGGCACTACTTCAAGGACATTTACACAGACGAATTCCTTAGGGTAGGTAGAGAACTCGTAGATACTTGCTCTAATTTCAAAACAAATCAAAAACTTTCTTTTCACACCGACACCTTTCAAAAAGCTTTCAAAAGCAATTTTTCAAACACTCTTGAGGACTGATACAAGAGTCGAACTGAAATTTTCAAAGAAACTTTTTTAACCCACAGTTGAAAAGCAAACAAACAATTTTGAAAACACAAATGAGCAAGTATCTAAGAGCCCATGGATAGAAAGGGTGCTAACACCTTCCCTTTCTATAAACCTACCTCCCGAACCGAGAGCAATCTCTATAAGGAATTTTTCTGTGCTTTTGTCCTTTCCATTTGGAGAAAATAAAAGACGGTGGCAGCTCTTGCTTCCGCGACATTTCGCGAACCAGCGTTAAACAGTCAGTTCCAGATCCACCGATCACATACCCCAAGAATCACTCTGCTGATAATCACTGTTCCTGGTCCTGTCCCGTATGTCTCGGACAAAGCTGTCCCCTGGCATTATGGTTCTGATGTGTACTATCATGGCATCAAACAAGATTTGAAAGATGAAAAGGTTGATCCTAATATTAATAACATTGTTGGAACCAACAAAGTTACCCAAAATGGAAAGGTCTTCTCTCCCGAGATTTCCCCGAAGACTGTCAACAAGCCTATTGTCATTCCATCTGCTATTCCTGCTAGTACATCAACTACTGCTCCTGTTCTTACTCCAGTTATTACCCCTGTCGGCGAATCATCTGATACCCGCGGTAAAGAAGTTATAGGTGAGCATGCCCATACGGAGGCGCCTAGAAAAATTGTTGTGGAAGCCTCTAAGCAAGAGAAAGAGGAAATACTGAAAATAATTAAGAAGAGCGACTATAATATGGTCGAGCAGCTGGGGCAGACCCCCTCAAAGATATCCATGTTTTCTTTGTTGTTGTGTTCTGAAGTCCATGCAAAGGCTTTGATTGCATTCCTCAAGACTGCGCATGTGCTGCAGGAAACGTCAGCTGATCAGTTCTAAGATTGCGTGGCCAGCCTAACTGCGGATAATGGGATGGGTTTTTCAGATGCAGACTTGACACCAAAATGGAGGAAGCATAATGATGTTATGCATGTCTCGATTGACTGAAGGGGCACCACTATGGCTCATGTGTTGGTAGATACGGGATCTTTGTTGAATGTTCTACCGAAAAGGCATTGGACCGGTTGGATTGTGAGGGTTTGACTCTAAAGCCTCGTAAAATTGTGGTAAGGGCTTTTGACGGGTCAAAGATAATGATGCACAGGGAGGTGGACATCCCTGTCAAAGTGGGTTCTCAGACTTTTGGTTCCACCTTCTATGTGATGGACATCAGGCCGTTGTATTCTTGTTTATTGGGTCGTCCTTGGATCCATGAGGCTGAGGCAGTTACTTCCACACTCCACCAAGTGCTGAAGTATCCGGTAAAAGGGAAGATTGTCACTGTGCGGGGTCAAGAGGAGTATATGGTGAGCCACCTCAATTCCTTCCGCTACGTAGAGATGGACGGGGAATTCATAGAAACTCCTTGTTAGAACTTCGAAGAGGTCCCTCAGATCTTGGTATCGACTGAAACTACTACCAGCAACAAACCTCCTCTGAAGATGGCTTCCCTCAAGGATGCCAGGGCTGTGGTTAAAGAAGGTGGGTGTGCCAATTGGGGTCAGCTCCCTGATTTCACTAACAAAACTGAAAATTTTGGTTTGGACTTTACTATAGGGGCTCAAAGGGCTATTCGACGTGCTCGGGCTGGAGGACCTCCCCTACGCATCAGCAATCGTGGGGTTAATTCCATTGAAGACAACGAGGAAGACTTAGACATCGACAGCTGGATCTACCCAACTACCAACGGTGGACCGAGTAACTGGACGGCTAGGGACTTTATACCAGTTTCTTTTATTGGCCAGTAATTTTCTTACTTGTTTTGAGATTTGTAGTAAACAATTTAAAACTTTACGGCCTTGTGCCTTGCCCGAGGCACATTAGCCTTGCTTGTGAGGGCTATTAATTGTCATTTCATATATCATTAATAAAGCATTGGACGTTTCTTGCATAAAAATTTAGCGCTCTCTGTCTTCTTCTTTTTCTGTTTTCACTTTATCAAAACAACTATTCTCTTACACTCACGTATCATACTGCAAATCCATATCCACTCTGGATCCCATTGATAACAACTCTGCTATTGCCAGTTATGACTTTAAAAATATGATCAACCAAGCCGAAGACAAAGGTGAGAATGATTGTGAGGTGCCTGGAGAACTTGCTAGACTATTACAGCCGGAAGAAAGGTCCATACAGCCCCATGAAAAGCCGATTGAGAGAGTGAATTTGGGTACTGAGGAAGAAAGAAAAGAGGTTAAAATAGGTGCGAATCTGGAGCTTAGCATCAAACAGAGGTTGATACAGATGTTGCACGACTATGTTGAGATCTTTGCCTAGTCCTATGAAGACATGCCTAGTTTGGACACTGATATTGTGGTACATCGCCTAGCGACTAAAGAAGACTGCCCTCCGGTTAAACAGAAGGTCCGCCGTATGCGTTCCGAATTGTCAGAGAAGATCAAGGAAGAGGTCATGAAGCAGTTCGATGTAGGATTCTTAGCTGTCACTTCTTATCCATAATGGGTTGCCAACGTCGTTCCGGTACCTAAGAAGGATGGTAAGGTACATATGTGTGTAGATTACAGAGATCTGAACTGGGCAAGCCCGAAAGATGACTTCCCTCTTTCTCACATTGATTTTTTGGTTGACAACACTGCACAACATAAAATCTTCTCCTTCATGGATCGTTTCTCTCCCTACAACTAGATCAAGATGGCTCCTGAAGACATAGAGAAGACAACCTTCATTACACAGTGGGGCACCTTCTGCTACAAGGTGATGCCTTTTGGGTTGAAGAATGATGGGGAAACTTATCAGCGCGCCATGGTCGCTTTGTTCCATGATATGATTCACCATGAGATAGAGGTTTATGTTGATGACATGATAGCTAGGTCTCATACTGAGGAAGAGCACCTTGATCATCTCCAAAAGTTGTTCGACAGGTTGAAGATATATAAGCTGAGGTTGAATCCGGACAAGTGCACCTTCGGGGTAAGGTCTGGTAAGCTTCTGGGTTTCATTGTCAACGATAAAGGCATCCAGGTAGACCCTGCAAAGGTAAGGGCTATACAAGAAATTCCAGCTCCCCGTACAGAGAAGGAATTTAGAGGTTTCTCGGGACGCCTGAATTATATCGCCAGGTTCATTTCACATCTCACTGCTACTTGTGAGCCAATCTTCAAGCTTCTGAAGAAAGATCAAGTGTTAAAGTGGAATGATGAATGCCAGACCGCTTTCGAAAGAATCAAGGAATACCTTCAAGAACCACCAATTCTTATGCCTCCAGTTGAAGGAAGGCCTTTAATATTATACTTGATAGTGCTAGACAATTCAATGGGGTGTGTGCTGGGGCAGCATGACGAGTCTGGTCGAAAAGAGCATGTAATATACTACCTTAACAAAAGTTTACCGACTGTGAGACACGATACTCATTTCTCTAGAAAACTTGTTGCGATTTGGCATGGGATGCTCGCCGACTGAGACAGTATATGCTGACTCACACTACCTTATTGATATCAAAGATGGATCCGATCTAGTACGTTTTCGAGAAGCCTGCTCTCTCCGGAAGGATAGCAAGGTGGGAAATGATCTTAACTGAGTACGACATAAAATATACAACCCAAAAAGCAATAAAGGGGAATGTATTGACTGATCATTTGGCTCATCAGGCCGTGGATGATTACCAGTCCATGAATTTTGAGTTCCCGGATGAGAATATTATGTTGGTGACTGACTATGAAGAACCTGGACCGGGTGAAGGACCTGAGGAGGGATCCCAATGGTCTATGTATTTTGATGGAGCTTCAAACGCACTGGGTAATGGCACCGGCGCTGTAATCATATCTCCTGAGGGCTGTCATACTCCATTCACTGCCCGATTATGTTTCAACTATACCAACAACATGGCGGAGTATGAAGCGTGCATCATGGGTCTTAGGGTTGCTATCGACCTAAGGATCAAGTTCTTGAGTATATTAGGGGATTCCTCTTTGATGATAAGTCAGATCAAAGGTGAGTGGGATATGAAGCACCCGAATCTCATCCCGTACAAAGAGTATGTACTAACATTGCTCCCACACTTTGAGGAGGTAACCTTTGAACATTTCCCACGAGAGGAGAACCAGTTAGTGGACGTGCTAGCTACCATGTCTTCTATGTTCAAAGTTAGGTGGGACAATGAAGCTCCCCAAATCACCATTGAGAGGTTGGATGAACCAACACATTGCTGTGAAATCGATACCGAAGAAGTGGTAGACAAACCCTGGTTTCACAAAGTCAAAAGGTATCTCGAGACTCAAGAGTATCCCGAAGGGGCATCTGTAAATGATAAGAAGTTTCTGAGAAGGTTCGCTGCAAAGTTCTTCCTCAGTAATGGAATCCTCTATAAATGCAACCATGACTCCACACTACTATGGTGTGTAGACAAGAGCGAAGCAGAGAGGATTATGACAGATCTACATGAAGGCACCTTCGGAACCCATTCTAGTGGACATACCATTGCTAAGAAGATCCTACGGGCAGGATACTACTGGTCCACTATGGAAGATGATTGTTATCAGCACTCTTGAACTTGTCATAAGTGCCAAATCTATGCTAATAAGGTGCATGTGCTTCCGGTCCCCTTAAACGTCTTGATAGCTCCGTGGCCCTTTGCAATGTGGGGCATCGACATGATTGGAGAAATCAGGCCCACCGCTTCTAATGGACATCGCTTCATCCTAGTGGCCATTGATTACTTCACGAAGTGGGTTGTGGCTACCTCTTTTGCTACAATAACTAAGAACGGCGTGGCGTGGTTTATCCGACATAATCTGATCTATTGATATGGTGTGACAGAGAGAATTATTACTGACAATGGTATGAATCTCAACAACACAATAATCACCGAGCTCTATAAATAGTTCAAAATACAACATCATAATTCTTCTCCCTACCGGCCAAAGATGAATGGCACTGTTAAAGCAGCTAACAAGAACATCAAGAAGATTGTACAGAAGATGACGGTTACATACAAAGACTGGCATGAGATGTTACCATTTGCTCTTCATGGGTACCGTACCTCAGCACCGACGTCGACAGGGGAAACACCCTACTCTCTGGTATATGGCATGGAGGCAGTCCTACCCATCGAAGTCCAGATACCCTGTCTTAGGATTATGAAGGATGCAGGGTTGAACGAAGATGACTGGATCCGAACCCGACTTGATCAGTTAAATCTAATCGATGAAAAGAGGTTTACTGCTATCTTCCATGGTCAGATGTATCAAAAGCGAATGATCAAGGCTTTTAACAAGAAAGTCAGGAGTCAAGAATATCAAGTCGGGGATCTAGTGATCAAACACATCATACTTCTGCAAGGTGATCCCAGGGGAAAATGGACCCCCACGTACGAAGGACCATTTGTGGTTAAGAACATTTTCTCGGGTGAAGCTATGATTCTAACCACCATGGATGGTGACGACCTTCATCACCCTGTCAATGTAGACATAGTGAGAAAATACTACGTCTAATCAAAAGACCCGCTAGGTCGACTGGTCTAGGAAAAAATAAGGGGCTTCCCGGCGAACAAAAAGGGTTCGAGCAAAAGTAAGGGATGAAAATGGAAAAATCTGTACACCCGGCAAGTCGAAAACCCGAAAGGGCGGCTTGGGTAAAAAAGGGTATCCCGGTGGACCGAAAACCCGAAAGGGCGATCCAGGAAAAAATTAGGGATATAAAGCGTACCACTATGTATCATTGGATCATCTTGCGACCAGACTTCATTATCGACTATCAAGCTCGGACGGCGCCAACCAATTTGATCAACCTTCGGCCAAGACGCAAAGTGATGAGACACTTCAAGATATAAAGGCAATAGCAGAGTTGGAGCCCAATGGGGTTATTTCATATAGTTGTTTATCTTTCTTTTACATAAATTTGTATAGCTTCCATTCTTTCAGCGACATTCTCTTACTAGAGCGCCAGCCTCCTTGTACAAAAATGCCTATTACAAGCTAACTTCATAAATCAATACAAATTTATTTTCACAAGAAACTTCGAGTTTGTTTTTCTTTTTTTCTTTTGTTTCGCAAGAATGTCCAATGACATTTTTTTGATATATGCATTTGAAAATGAATGCTGCTCATAAATATTTACATAAGAAACAAAAGACAATTACTCGTAATTCCAGAAACAGGGGCAAGAACAAGAAGTGCCAAACCCGACAGCTACTTCGCCCAGTAGGTATGAAGATAAAGTCAGCTCTGGAACATAATCTCGGGCACATACACTCCCCACTTAGTAAAAGTATCCAAAAGCATTGATGTCAGCTTTCCCGAAATAGGATGTAACCTCCCCATCCAGGGTACTTCTGAAACCTGACAGCTATATCCTTCAGGGATTTATTTTCCCAGACGCGGGCATACCCCGATAGCATTTCGTGAACATACATCATGACATATGCATACATATCATATACAACATAATTTAATTTATTTTGAGAACATCATCTCACCCTGTATTTCATGCATCGCATATAACTAACCCTGATATCTTTTCAGGAAAAGACGTTTAGCTTCAACAAATCCAGCAGTTATGCAAGTCACATATGCACACGACTAATGGAAACTCAGTTCCAGAAACCAAACGGGTCAACTAATCTAAAATATCACTTTGAAGTAACCCTATTATCCAGGTTCCTTCTCACAACCCTACTATCCTGGATTTCATTTCGAAGTAACCCTACGATCCAGGTTCTTTCTCACAGCCCTACTATCCAGGCTTTCATTTCAAAGTAACCTTACAACCCAGGTTCCTTCTCACAGCCCTAATATCCAGGCTTTCATTTCGAAGTAACCCTACGATCCAGGTTCATTCTCAGAGCCCTACTACCTAGGCTTTCATTTCGAAGTAACCCTACGACCCAGGTTCCTTCTCACACCCCTATTATCCAGGCTTTCATTTCGAAGTAACCCTACGACCCAGGTTCCTTCTCACACCCTACTATCCAGGATTTCATTTCGAAGTAACCCTATGACCCAAGTTCCTTCTCGCAAGCCCTACTATCCAGGCTTTTATTTCAAAGTAACCCTACGACCCAGGTTCCTTCTCATAGCCCTACTATCCAGGCTTTCATTTTGAAGTAACCCAACTATCCAGGTTCCTTCTCACAGCCCTAATATCCAGGCTTTCATTTCGATGTAACCCTACGACCCAGGTTCCTTCTCACAACCCTACTATCCAGGATTTCATTTCGAAGTAACCCTACAACCTAGGTTCCTTCTCACAGCCCTACTATCTAGGCTTTCATTTCGAAGTAACCCTACGACCCAGGTTCCTTCTCACAACCCTACTATCCAGGCTTTCATTTCGAAGTAACCCTACGACCCAGGTTCCTACTCATAACCTTACCATCTAGGTTTCTTCTCTCTTATATCCAAACAACAGTTCCCAACATTGTAAGACCTGGACCTGATCAAACACGACCGATTTCGCATTTCCCCAGTAAGTCGCGGTGCAACCAGTACCCTAACCAGATATGCAGTTCACTTCTGCTTCCTTAAGCAGGAGTCCTTTCCCCAGTAGAGTAACAGACAACTAAAGCTCATAAAATTCTATTTCTCCCACGATAAGTACCCACATTCCTCAGTAGATTCCTCCTCAGCGACAGGGACAGGGATTATCATCAAAGGAATATTTCAGGAAATCAACATCCTCTAGGTGGCATCTTTAAGCCCATCTCCGACGATTCTACGATTCTCCGTCACATCCTATATGGCATCTTTAAGCCCATCCCTGACAATCTGCTGTCATCTTCCCCAAATTTCATCATTAAGCCCATTCCCGATATCATTAAATCAAGTGTCACTTCATACGGGTGCAAATTTATGGGCACTTTAGTGTTCAATCATCTTCCACCTTCAGATCACGAAATGCAGACAATCCAATCTACATCCTGAGGTTTAAGAAGATTGAACAGGGGAAGATGTTGTACCCCAAAATTTTCCCTCTCATTTTACTCAAAACATACTCCTAGAGATCCTCAATTTGCTCAAGGTTACCCAAGAGTTGACCAGACAAACTCTCTCCTAGCAATGTATGTTAAACTAGGGTTTCCATTTTCATCAAGATTGGTGAACTCCGAAGATCTCATATGATCTCCATGGTCCTAATATTTTCTCAATACCTTCCATGTCAAATTTCAAGCCTTGCACAAGAAGTTTGCTCAGTCAACTGCTCAGATGCTTGAGAATCGACTGTATTAGGTCAAAAGTCAATTGTGGCCCACATACAGTCAAACTTTAAGATTTTTGGTCAACATCAACATTTTGAAGTTACATTTATCATTTGATCAAGGGTTGATCATGATTCCTCAGGGAATTCCCTAAATTCCTCAAAACCCAAAAGTTGCTAAATTAGGGTTTCTCAAGAAAAGTCAACCAAACTTTGACCAAGCATAACTTCTTCATACTTTATCATAAAATTTCCATCCAGGGCTCATTTTGAAGAGAATTCAATTCTCTACAATTCATATTCATCTCTCAAGTTCAAAATATGCACTCACAAAAAGATATGAATTTCCACATTATAGGTCCTTTTGAAAAGTCAACAAAAACACTTTTTGGGTCAAAGCTTCTTACATGAACATGGAAGACCCAATTGAGATGGGACTAAAAGGGTTGCTTGTGGGACATCCTAAGTTTTCTAAAAAGTCCAAGAACACCTTTCTAGGGTTAAAATTGGAAGAGATATGCCTTGTCAAAGTTGACCCTTTTTGCAAAATTGCCAAAAGTCAAATGTGCTCAAAAATGCATTTTTTGCCAAATGGGCCTAACTTTTTATGCTTGCACCTCACTCATGACATGGTACAAGACCCAAATGTTCACTCACATGTTATTTTATTCATTATTTATTTTATTTTTATTTTTTATTTATTAAAAATTGAATTAAATTAAATAATTGGTAAATAATAGCAAAGATTTGTTTTTATTGGATTTTTGGACAGAATCAGAAGCTCATTATGCTGGCATATTAGAATCAAATCAAATCAAAGCTAATTGGCACAAGAATGGCATGATTAGACCAAATTTGGAAGGATTTCATACCACATGAAAACCAAATCAAATCTTTAAAATTTGCAAAGATACTAGTGGTTTTTACCACCATAATTCGTTCAAGTACATATACATAACGCATCCAAGGAAAAAAGGAGGTGGTGGCAGTGGTGAGAAAGAAAGAACAAAACTCAAAAAAATTAACAAAAAGTAGTGACTCAGTTTCAAGCTTGGAGGCCAATTCAAGCCATTCTAGCATTGCCAAACGATTCCTGGACGTCTCCAGAACGTGAATCAATCAATTACAAGCCTTGCCACGCCCAGATTCACAAGCCACAGACCCACAGTTTGCATCTCAAAACTTTAGGTTTGATTTCTTAATTCACGCATGATTAAGCATTTTTAAATATTGCATTGTGTTCATATTGTCATTTGCAACGTTTTGGTTTACTTAATTTTGTGTTTTGCTGCTTAAATCCAGAGTTGCCATTACTAGGGTTTTCGTGTTGGTTTTAGGGTTTTCACATACAAGTAAAATTAGACCAAGAACAGGGTACTGGGATGATCGTGGCATCAAGACCAATTGAATCCTGGTCTTTGAATTCATTTATCATGTGTATTGCTTAATGTTTGAAGCATGCAGGTTGTAGCCACGAACACTTGTCTGTAGGTAAAAGTGCAAGGAGCTAAGACGACAGTCTCAACAAAGGAGACGGTGACTTGTCACCATTGCTAGGGTTTTCGTGCGTGTTTTTGATTCAGTTAATTGGATTTACATATTATGTTTTTTGTTATTATATTAACAAATAGGAACAATAACCCAGATGGAAAAGCGCGTTGGTGGTAAGTGTGAGGACCTGGGTTCGATCCCAGGTCCCAGCGCTTTCTTTGTTTTAGTTTTCCTTTACAGATTTGGTGCTGCTCTCATCCAAACGCCCACCAAATGCCATCACCATCCAACCAATGGATGCGTCTAATGCCCAGATCCAATGCCTCTCAATGAAAGACCATGGTGCATCAATAGCAAGGAGTAATACATAATCTCAAAGGTGGGAATGGGCTTTAGGTTGCTGGGCGTAACAATTCAGCAACGCACCCCCCTGATTTCTTCAGCAAACATGCCCAATTTGATTTTTTTTTATCTCTCTTATTTATTTTGTTTTGTTTAATTATTTGTTTTCACAAATTAATTCTTTTTTTTATTAACTACAAAAAATCAACAAATCACAAAAAAACATTGAAATCATATTTTTCATAAAAAATATTTTATTTTATTTAATTAATTAGTTTAATTCAAATTAGGTTAATTTCACTCCTTTTTCATAATTAAAAACCAATTAGAAATTAGGATTTGATTTTTGTAAATAATTAATTTTTCCTTCAAAAATAACTTAAATATTCTTTTCTAAAATTAGAGTTTTTAGGTTTCTAATCGTCTCCGCATTTAACTCGTCGCGCATATTTTTAATAACCTTTTTGATTATTATTTATGTAATTGTTTCGAGGTTGTAATAGATTTTAATTAGGGTTTTAATTTCTGCATTTTATTTTCAGTTAAATAATTATGTATCTGCGAAAGCCATGTAATAGTTAGGATTTCTATTTCCGCCCTTTAAATTTCCGCAATTATTAACTGTTAGATGTATGTTAATAGGATTGTATGGGAAGAATGCTTGAAAATTAAAATGGTAGATAACCTAAATGTGCAAAGATAAATTAATTGAAAAAAAGCTCACTTGCACATGCTCACTCCTAAGGTTTGCTCCACTTCGGTTGCCTTCGGTTAAGCAGTCATGAAGTATAGGGTTTGTTAGTGGTCATCCTCTAGCCCCGAAAGATCTCAAATGACCCATTCGGATGTTGCCTCGAAAATAGATCTTTAAGGCTTTAGGATGATTACTAACACCTCCTAACATTCCTTTTGTGACCATATTTGTGCCTTCGAACGTCCCTTAAAACTCCAACAACGGTGCTACCTATTCCTTAAGAATGGGATAGCGCTGTCTAAAGGCAAATGAACAGTATTTTTCGAGTAGGTAGATTAAATTTTAAGTACTTGCTCAAAAAAACAAAACTTTTCACACCAACACTTTCCCAAACAAATTTTTCAAAAACAACTCCGTAACACTCTTTAGGACAGAAACAAGGGTTAAAACGAAGTAAACCAAAACTTTTCAAAACAAGCAGACACAACCAATTTATAAAATGAGCAAGTACTTAAGAGACCATGGAAAACCATGGATAGAAAGGGTGCTAACACCTTCCCTTTCTATAATCTACCCCCCATACTCAGAAACATTCTCGAAAAAGGTTTTTTCTATTCTTTTTCCTTTTGCTGATTGGATGAAATAAAAGTCGGTGGTGACTCTTGCTTACCGCGACATTTTGCAAACAAAAATGAAAAACGCAAACCAGTAAAAACAGTCGGTTCTGCCACCGTATCACACCAATGAATACAGCTTAGTAGGATATTGTGATGCTGACTTTGTTGGAGACAGAGTAGAACATAAAAGTACTTCTGGAAGATACCAGTTTCTGGGAGACAATCTGATCTCATGAACCAGCAAGAGGCACTCCACAATTACATTGTCAACAGCAGAAGTTGAATACATTGCAGCTGCTGGATGTAACACACAGATGCTCTGAATGAAAAGTCAGCTTGAAGACTTCAACATATTTGAGAGTAACATCCCTATTTTCTGTGATAATACTTTTGCTATCTGTTTATCTAGAAATCCTATTTTGCATTCTAGGGCTAAGCATATAGAAATAAAATATCTTTTATTAGGGACTATATTCAGAATGGAATTATCTCTTTAAAATTTAATGACACAGACCACCAATGGGCTGATGTGTTTACAAAACCTCTTTCTGAAGATAGATTTAATTTCATTCTGAAACATCTCAGCATGAAATTATGTCCAGAATAAGAAATTTTATTTGCATATTCTAATCCTTGGATTTTTATTTTTTGTGAACATCTGATCAACTTGTCTTCAGAAGTTAGGAGTACAGTTGCTTCAGAATCTATCTATGAAGATCTTAACCTTTCATTTCAAAGATAGAGGCGTGCATTTCACACCATCAAACATCTGTCATCCTCTCACAAGCTACCTTCTGAGGCTGAACACGCATTCAAATTCTAAAGGGTCTAAGGCTCTGATTGGATGCATTGAGACACTTGTCAATGGTAACTGTTCAGTATCTACATGCTATCCACTAATTTCAGGTTTCATAATTTCAGTATAATCATTTCTTATTTTCTCTTTCTTATTGATTAAGTCTTCAATAGTGTTTATAAATTAAATTTCACTTTTTCATTCTCTTATTACTGCATCCATTATTTTCTCTCGCTCTCGTTTTTGCAAAAACACCTTTTCTCAGTTTTCTTCATCAAATCCTTGTGAACAATGGCATCCTTATCAAGCATCAAAAATCTCAACAGTGCTCCTGGTTCTTCTTCAACATAACAATATGAGGAACCTATAAGAATGTTGCTCACACCGGTAGATAATATTGAAGTTCTATGTGAGTTGATCATTGATTTTAAGAGTTTAAAGGAAAATGGGTTTGATTTGTATGAATATGTGACAACTAAGGGATGGAACAGATACTTTGATCGTCTGTTGGGTCCAGTATTTCCTATTCTTGTTGAGGAATTATGGATTCATGCTAATTCATCCAACCATCAGTTTACGTCATATGTTATAAGGAAGAAGATAGTGATTACAGAAGACTTGATTGGGAAACTTATTGGGTACAATGGCGGCGGAGTCAGATGCATTGACATGGATGATAAGTGTTCTGACCTAAAATATATTGCTAGGGTCATTTTCACGTCTGGACAACCATCCAGCAAGATAAGAGACTTGAAATATTATTACAGAATGTGGGCCAGGATCATTTTGGGTTGCATAAATCATAGGAAGCCTACAAGCTCTCCTGATTACATCAACATTGATCAGCAGTTTCTGTTGTACTTTATTAAAAAGAAGACCAAAATAAACCTTCCACACCTGCTCTTCAATCATCTGAGAACAAGTGTGAAGGAAACAAGGGAAGAAGAAAGAACAAAGAGGGATTGGATTCCTCTGGGAAGATTGATTTCAGAGATTCTGATGGAAAACAGGCTGATAGAACATCTGACAGAGGCTCAGGAGATCAACACTTTAGAAGAAAGTGTTGGTAAACCACTAAATTCCAAGAATCTGAAGAAAATGAAGATTATTGAAAGCATTAAGAAGGAACCAACAATTGCTTCTCATGAAGTCATCACGTCTAGGAGAATTCCTCTGAAGGATTTTCCATTATTTTCTGAGATAGATGCTTCTCCGGAGATTATGATCAAATACCTTGAAGCTTGCAAGGAAGATGGAACTATTCGATAACTCAACATCTGTGACCTGCACAAGCCAGCTCCAGATGTTGTGCTAAAGAAATCCAGAAAGAGGAAGGCAGCAGGAGAAGGATCCTCTCATAGGACATCCAAAGCTGCGAAAAAGAAAGGTAACACATATTTTGTTTCTTTTGTAGAATATATAGTTTTCCTAACATTTGAAACAGTTCCCCCTTAACCAACAGAAAATCCCTCCCCACAAACATTTGAGGATTTTGACATAGAGTTTGATCCATCTGTAACTCTTGGCAGTTTCTTAAATGAACCTCACTCCCCTAATCCAAATCAGAACAAAATCAACCAGAACTTGTAACAGTTCTATCTGATATTGAACTTTTTGACCAAGATTTTCAATCACCAATCCTAGAAAATCAAAACCTCCACTCTCAACAACCATAAAATCCACACCCTCATTCTCCACAACCAGAACATCCAAATCCCAACTCTCCTCAACCAGAAAATGAAAACCCTCTCACCCCTCAAAGTGAAAATCCAAATTTTGAAACCCCTAAACCAGAAAATCAACATGCTACCGCAAACCAATCAAAAGACTCTTTTACAGAATCTGATACCACTACCCTAATTCCTAGAATAACATAACCTTTTATGGTTCGTTTACCAATATCCATCTAGGATATTCCAAAAATACCTTCACCATATGATTCAACACCACCAAACACTCCTCACTCACCAATCCTGATTTTTGATTCTCCTACTCCCTCACCAATTAACCATCCAGCTGATCATCTTAGAACTGTCATTGATCTAGAAGTGCTGGACCATCTAGCTTCAACCTCAAATAAAATTTCCATTCCCAAACCCAAACCAACCTTAACCAAAACAGATGTTGGTAATAACTTGTTGATTTTTGAAATAGAAATATATGAATGTGTTACTTCTTTGAAGCAAGAAAGTCAAGATAATTTTAATCATGCTGCTTCTGATTCTCTTTGGGATAGATTCAGAAAATGGTTCAAATCTAAATCCCAGAGGCTGAAAGAATTGAGTTATGAGATGGCTCAACAAAACTTCAGTGATCAGCTGAAAGCCTTCAAAGACCAAGTTCTGAGTCACTGGGACAAGAAAGAAATTCTTCTGCGGGAAAATGCTCCCTGGAAAGAGCACCAACCATCAGAAGCCACTGAACCAGGTTCTGATAGTCACCCTCTGACTACTGCTCCAGAAAAGGAAATTGCAACAGAAGAAGTAGTTGAATCAAAAGATGTTGCAGAGTGTTCTGAACGACATGCAACCTCTAAGGATACACCATTTATGTCTCTGGTCATGCAAACTCTGGAAGAGTTGAAGAAGGAAAATGCTTTAATCCATGCAAGGTTGGATAAGCAAGAAGACACAAACAAAGAAATAAGGGATATATTGGATAAATAAGAACACTCTACAAAGAAATCAAGGATATACTAGGAAAATAGGAAGAACCAAGCACTCAGATTAAGAGCTTGTTGGAAGCATTGTTCACACGACTTCCTCCTCCATCTTAGATTTTCTTTAACTTGTTTTATGTATTCTTCATATTATCTTATTTGTTTTTGAAAGATGTCATTGCAATCTGTTTTCAATACAAATCATCATTTTTTACCCTGATAGTTTCTGCTTATATTGCTTTTTGATACCTGACAAAAAGGGGAAGAACGTAAGATATTTTCAATAACAGTTTACCGGGACTAAGTCTAAAACATTCTGAATATCTTAACTTCTCATTTGTTTTCTGAAAGCTTAAACAGGAACAAAATCTGAAGGAGATGAATCAAAAGCTCTGGAGAGAAGGAACTTCAGGGAAGTATCTCATCTCTATCTGAGTACTCAACTCAGGGGGAGACTCACTTAAGCTTTTGTTCTGTAATTTTTTTATTGAAAAATCCTAGTTTTTGTCGTCATCAAAAAGGGGGAGATTGTTAGAACATAGTTTGATTCTAGAACCCTCATAAGAGTTTTGATGATAACAAACACAAGGAACAAATATGCACTCTAAATTTTTGTTTTATGTTGTACAGAAGTTCTGACTGAAACAACATCAGAAGTTAAGCCACAGAGGCACTCAAGCTGGGTAATCAGAATGTTCTAAAGTATGATGATCAGAATCTGCGCTAAATTGAAAGATATCCTGATTCTGAACGGAAGTCCAACACGCTAACTGAATCTTGGTTTTTGGCTTCCCAAATTCTGAAGTAAAGCAGCATGCAAGATTCCTAAGTTCTAAAGCGTTACTTTTCCATTAAGGTAGTATCATGTGCAACAGCTTCATTCAGACAAGGATCTTCTCAGTATGGAAAGTGCATTAAGTGACCATTATCATGTTTCCATTTGGACATATTTGTCACGCCTATATAAACAAGTTCAAAGGGTAAATCGTTTACATTTTCACACGACTTCTCCATACAATCTCAAAAAGCTGCAAAAATTCATATTCATTCTACATTCAATTTGTGTAATACATCACAGTAGTGATACAATTTTTGTAATGAAAAACAAATAGTACACAATAAACCTTTTATTTTGAGTAAGTATTTTTCCTTGAGATAAACCGGTTTGTGTTTGTACTCAAGAAGACTTTGGCAGTTGTCAAAGTAGAATTGTAATCAGTCTGATTAGTGAATTAAGTCCTCGTTGGAGAGAGGCGAAATCATCTTGGCGGGTGGACTGGAGTAGTTTGAGATTAAGCGAACCAGGATAAAAATCTCATGCCTATTTCTTTTGATTTTTAAAGTTTCAATTGAACCCCCCCCCCCCCCCCCCTTCTTGTGTTTTTCACTTCTTCAGTTCGAGTTTAGAAATAAGAAGAGTTTTCAAAAGGAGAAGGAAGAATTTTGAAATTAAAGAAGATGGGAGGAGAAGAAGAGACTACCCTAAAGCATAAGGTAAAAGCTATGGATAATAACCATCTAACCTGTTAGAACAAAGTTTGAATCTACTACCCTAAGTTTAAGTTTTGATGATAACAAAATGAAAAGATATATTAATTATGTGATTCATGTAAGAACTATTTGCTACCTAAAATATTACCTTCTGTTTTGCAGAAACTCTGATAGGTATCAGCAAGAGTACACTTAATCAGCATCAGAATATTGGTTATCAACATCAGCATCAGAAGTTGCTATATCAGAATACCAGAATCAGAAGAACAACTCACGCTTATGCTGAAGCTTGATGAACAGAACTGCGCTCAACACTCTGATAAAGACAACAACAGTTCATCAGCACTTAAGCAGAGTCAGAATGAGCCAAAGCCAGAACCCGCTTTAAGTAGCAACGGTACTGTGCATTCAAAGCGAATTATTACCAACGACATCATTCCAGACAAGATCTGCTTAATAAGGAAAGTTTGTTATTGGCATTGAATCAAGATTATTGCTCCAACGTTCAATAATTTCAGTGCTATATAAACAAGACAATGAAGATTGAATTGGCTAATGCTCTACATCAATTCACACGCCTAAAAGCTATTCATCATCTTCTCATTCTCAGTTTGCTAAAAAGCTCCATATTCCTTACTCATTATCTTTAGCAATCTAGTTTCAATAAGCTTAAGTTGTGTAATATCACAGTTGTGATAAACAGTTTTGTAGAAAACATTCACACACCTAGACCTCTATTCTTTGAAAGAAAGTGTTTCCTTGACAAACCGGTTTGTGGTTTGCATCAAGAAGGCTTTAGCAGTTGTTAAAGCAGATTGTAATATTCAGTTGAATATAGTGGATTAAGACCTCGTTGGAGAGAGGCGAAATCACCTTGACGGGTGGACTGGAGTAGTTTGAGATCAAACGAACCAGGATAAAAATATCGTGTTCATTGCAATTGATTTTCAGTTTTACAATTCAACCCCCCTTCTTGTGTTTTTCACTTCTTCATAACCAACAAGAAGCTAATACTTGACATTATGAGTCAAGATAGAATTCCAATTCCTTGGATTGAAACCAAACAAGCAAAGATATTAGACCTCTTAAGAGAACCAAACTTCAAGTGTATTAAGTCTTCACAAAAATTGGGCAGAGTAACGGTTGTATACGGGTGAATTCCAGATTACAAACAAAGAATGTAATCACAATAACCTGCACACAAAACAAACGAACAACCCAATGTCTTGAGGTAAACCTCAAGAACTCCAGACCAAATATCAATCAAGGTCACAAGGTCTCCAACATAGGCCAAGGATTCTAATCCTAAGTCCAAGAAGTCCAATACTCCATAATTCCAAGGATAGTAATTGTGATTCGATGGCAGAACCGACTGTTATACTGGTTTGCATTTTGTATTTGCAAATGTTGCGGTAAGCAAGAGTCTCCATTGAATTTTATTTCATCCAACAAATGAAAAGGAAAAAGAATAGAAAAAACCTTTTTCGAGAATGTTTCTGAGTACGGGGTAGATTATAGAAAAGAAAGGTGTTAGCGCCCTTTCTATTTGTGGTTTTCCACGGGCTCTTAGGTACTTGCTCATTTTTTAAATTGTTTGTGCGTGCTTGTTTTGAAAAGGTTTTACTTCATCATGACTCTTGTATCAGTCCTCAAGAGTGTGACGAAGTTTGTTTTGAAAAGTGTTTGTGTGAAGAAAAAAAGTTTTGTTTGAGCAAGTACCTAGGAACTAATCTACCTACTCGAAAAAATTATGGTCGTTTTCCTTTAGACAGTGCTATCCTATTATTAAGGAATAGACGACACGATCGTTAGAGTTTAAAGGGACGTTCGAAGGGACGAAATGGTATCTGAAGGCAACAAATAGAGATACCTTAGCATTTCGAAGGGACTATCGTCACAAGATCAATTCATAGGCAACTCGAGGGACAAGTAGGGACTATGATCTTTATGACAATTTTGAATCGCGGGTCATTGCTAAGGCATCCCTACGTTCGAGGGACATGACAATTATTTTCCGAGGCAACCAAGTGAGGCAAACCCTAGAAGCGAGCATGTGCATGTGTTTAACTTTAGTTATTTAATCTTTTCACAATTAGATTTTGTTATTGTTTTAATTTTCAATTAGTCTTTCCATACAATCCTATTAACATACATCTAAGCAGTTTATAATTTGCGGAAATTAAAAGTGCGGAAAAGAAAAATCTAGCTATTACAAGGCCTCAGGGAAGGGGTTACATGAATAAGCTGGGAACTAAATAGTAAGTAAAAAGCGGTAAAATAAACCCTAATTAAAAACTATTACAAACCTCGAAATAGTTACAATAATTGGAATTATAAATAAATGAATAAATACGTGCGAGACGAATTAAATATGAGAATCAAAATCCAAATTCGAAGGAAATCAAAGAAAATATTTTTTTGTTATTTTTTGATTGAGAAAGTTAAATATTTTCAAATTACACCTAATTTTCTAATTGATTTTATTTAACAAAATAATCAACATTGAAATAATTAAAATAATTAATTTTCAAATATTGATTTTTATTATAAAAAAACCTAATTCTATTTTTTGTGATTTTTTTATTTTTATAATTCTTGAAAAAAATGATTTTTAAAACAATAAAAAAAAATAAACAACATAATAAAGTAAAAAGAAAACAAAGAAATGGGCCTGATTGAAAGTAAACTGTGGGGTGTAGTGCCTGAATTTGGGTAGGCCCAAGTTGGCTGGTGGCCCAATTACCCAACGCTTGATTCAGTGAGGCCTGCTTCTGAGGGTCCACCATGGACCTTGTTGGAAGTATATTGGATTTGGCTCCGAGGGTGATCCAATGGACGGATCTGGAGGATGCAACATGGAACTTTGGCTGCGTAATGCGCTAGATCTGAAACAAAGAATTCAGAAAAAATAGGAAAATGTCTGCACCTGGGATCGAACCCAGGTCCTTCCCTTCAAACACCTTGTCCTTCACCAATTTCACTGGAATGTTAATCATGATTATAATAAAACAAATAAATCATAAAGGAAAACAAGGTGCTAGATCCAGGTCAACAAATAATCGCACGCGTCAGCAAGCATGAGCCAATCAGATGTGGTGAGAGAAATTCATCGTTTTATCCAGACAATTGGATAATGAGGAATAGCCACGCAAGCTTGTTGACCAAAGATCGGTCACTCCAACCACCGGAGTCGGTGGTTTCCACCGTCTTCTCCGGTGGGTCACCTGAAAATCTTAGCCAAACAGAAAAACAAATGATGCCAATTGCCTTAAAAATACCCCCCGATCATGATTATGGCCTTTAAATTCACTAATTCCTCACACATCACTGGATTCGAACTTGGAACCCTAACCATGGTCAACAATGGCATAACGTTATCCTGAGCATTAGTTTCACATGTGATACGTTCAAACACACATAAACATTAGTAGAAACACATGTATATAATCAATATGGTTTTAAATCAAGTATCTCGCGAGTTTGAGGTCAACGAAGATTTACCAATGGTGAGGTACGAATCTGCTGATTTGAGGATGCTACAGGCTTTGCAAATGGTCTGGTTCCACTCCTTGAAATATCGGAAAGATAATGGAGTGATTGGAATCGAGGGAAAGAGGCTGGCTTGAGTGTTTGAAGATTGCACCACTTCTTTGAAAGTTTTGGAACTTTCTTTCTCTCTTGAGGCAGGTTGCACGTTTGAATTCTCCTTCCTTAGGGTTCACGATGATCTTGTATATGTATGGAATCAAATTAGGTCATTTGTTTTGGCATGAATCCAAGATATGAATGTGTTTTCAATTTGCTTCCATTCTTTCCAATTGTGGATATTCTCTCCTTTCATGGCATGGCACGATATTGCTTGGCTATTGACAACACATGAGATCTCCATTCAATGCAAAAAACTTCCCTAAAACAATAAATTAAATCACGATCTTGCTTGGCTATTTGATTTTATTTGACTTTATTTCAATTTTAAATGAATTAAATCACAATAAATTAAATAAATAAGTGAATGAGTCATGGAGTGGTTCATGGGTCGTGGACCATGTTAGGAACAAGCTCCAAACTTGAAAAGATAGGCCCATGTGGAAAAAATGCAATTTTGGGCATTGTTGACTTTGTGCAAATTTCCAAAAATGTCTAACTTTGACAATGCATATCTCTCTCAATTTTGACCCTAGGAGGGTGTTCTTGTACTTTTTAGAAATATTATTTTATCCCCTAAACAACCCTTTTGGTTTCATCTCAACTGGATCTTCCATGTTCATGTGAGATGCTTTGACCCAAAAGGTGTTTTTGTTGACTTTTTGAAAGGACCTATAATGTCTGAATTTATATCTTTTCATGAGTGCATATTTTGAACTTTAGGGCTGAAGATGAGTTGTAGGATATTGCATCCTCTTCAAAATGAGCCTTGGATGGAAAATTTCTGATAAAGTATGAAGAAGTTATGCTTGGTCAAAGTTTTGTTGACTTTTCTTGAGAAACCCTAATTTAGCAACTTTTGGGTTTTGATGAAATTGGGGCATTCCTTGAGGAATAATGATCAACCATTGATCAAATGATGGATATAACTTCAAAATGTTGATGTTGACAAAAAATCTTGAATTTTGACTGTATGTGGGTCACAGTTGACTTTTGACCTAGTATAGTTGACTTTCATGCATCTGAGCAATTGACTGAGCAAACTTCTTGTGTAAGGCATGAAACTTTACATGGATGATCTTGAGAACATATTGGGACCATGTAAGGAATTTGGGACCTTTGTAGTTCACACATCTTGATAAAAATGGAAACCCTAGTTTGAGGTACACTGCCTTAGGAGAGAGTTTGTCTGGTCAACTCTTGGGCATCCTTGAGCAAGTTAAGGACCTCAATGGGCATGTATTGAGTAAAATGAGAGGGAAAATTTTGGGGTAAAACAGCTGCCCCTGTTCAATCTTCTTAAACCTGAGGATGTAGATTGGTTGTCTGCCTTTCGTAATCTGGAGGTGGAAGATGATTGAACACTAGAGTGCCCAGAAATTTGCACTCGCATGAAGTGATACTTGATTTGGTGATATCGGGAATGGGCTTACAGATTCCATTTGGAAGTTGCTAGAGAATCTTTGGAGTTGGGATTAACGATGCCATCCAGAAAATATACCGGTTTCCTGAAAGATTCCTTTGCGAGAATTCTTGTACCTACCGTTGAGGAGGACTTTGCTGTAGAATGTTGATTCACGTATTAGAAAATAGAGGCTAGGGTCTGCGGTTGTCCATTACTATACCGGGGAATTAACTCCTGCTTGAGGAAGTGGAAGTGAACTGCATATCTGGTCAGGGTCCAGGCTGCATAACAACTTACTAGGGAAAGGTGAAATCGACCGTAACTGGTCGGGTCCAGGTCTTACCGTGTTGTAAACTGTCGTCTGGAGATGAAAGAGAAGGAACCTGGATGGTAAGGTTACTTCGAAATGAAAGCCTGGATAGTAGGACTATGAGAAGGAACCTGGGTCGTAGGGTTACTTCGGAATGAAAGCCTGGATAGTATGGCTATGAGAAGGAACATAGGTCGTAGGGTTACTTCGAAATGAAAGCCTGGATAGTAGGGCTGTGAGAAGGAACCTGGATAGTAGGGTTATTTCGAAATGAAAGCCTAGATATTAGGGCTGTGAGAAGGAACCTGGATAGTAAGGTTACTTCAGAATGAAAGCCTGGATAGTAGGGCTGTAAGAAGGAATCTAGATAGTAGGGTTACTTAGGAATGAAAGTTGGGATAGTAGGGCTATGAGAAGGAACCTGGGTCGTAGGGTTACTTCAGAATGAAAGCTTGGATAGTAGGGCTGTGAGAAGGAACCCGGATAGTAAGGTTACTTCGAAATGAAAACCTGGATAGTAGGGCTGTGAGAAGGAACCTGGATAGTAAGGTTACTTCGGAATGAAAGTTGGGATAGTAGGGTTATGATAAGGAACCTGGATAGTAGGGTTACTTCGGAATGAAAGTCGGGATAGTAGGGCTATGAGAAGGAACCTGGGTCGTAGGGTTACTTAGAAATGAAAGCCTAGATAGTAGGGTTATGAGAAGGAACGTGGATAGAAGGGTTACTTCGGAATGAAAGCCTGGATAGTAGGGCTGTGAGAAGGAACCTGGATAGTAGGGTTGTGAGAAGGAACCTAGATAGTAGGGTTGTGAGAAGGAACCTGGATAGTAGGGTTGTGAGAAGGAACCTGGATAGTACGGTTACTTCGAAATGAAAGTCTGGATGGTAGGGCTGTGAGAAGGAACCTGGATAGTGGGGTTACTTCAAAGCGATAGTGTAGATTAGTTGACCCGTTTGGTTTCGGGAATCTGGTTTCCATTAGTCATCTGCAGACGTGACCTGCATAACTGCTGGATTTGTTGAAGCTAATCGTCTTTCTTGAAAAGATAACAGGGTTAATTATGTTCGATGCATGAAATGCATGGTGAGATGATGTTCTCAAAATAAATGAGATAATGTTGTATATGATATGTATGCGCTTGTTATGATGTTTGTACATGAAATGCTATCGGAGTATGTCCGAGTTTGGGAAAACAAATCCCTGACTACTGCTGGAGATTTATGAATATTCTATCAGGAAGAAATTCTGCTCGAGAATAAACTCTGCGGGGAACAAACTTAGAAAGTAAATTTTTGTAGCTGAAGGAATGAACTTTGTCGGGGATTGAGCCTCTGCATCTAGAGAAATAAACTTTGCTTGGGGGCTGAAATTTACTGACCCGCCCGTGATTAAGAAATTCGTCTGGGGGATATAATTGTCAGGTTTCTGAATGACCCTGGCTGAGGAGGTTACGTCCTGTTTTGGGAAAGCTGACATCAATTCTTTTGAATACTTTTACTCTATGGGAGAGTGTATGTACTGATGATTGTGCTCCGAAGCTGACTCTATCCCGGTACCCGCTGGGCAGAGTAACTATCGGGTTCGGCACTTCTTGTTTTTGCCCATGTTTCTGGAATTACGAGTAATTGTCTTTGTTTCTTATGTAAATATTTATGAACAACAATCATTTTCAAATTCATATGTCAAAAATAAGTCATTGGACGTTCTTGCAAAACAAAACAGAAAAAGAAAAAGCAACTCGAAGTTTCTTGTGAAAATAATTTTGTATTGATCTCTAAAGTTGGCCTATAATAGGCGTTTTTGTACAAGGAGATTGACACTCTAGTAAGAGAACGCCACAGAAAAAATAGAAACTATACAATTTGTGTAAAAGAAAACAGCTATGTGTAACGACCCCATTGAGTTCCAACTCTGCTATTTCCCCTATGTCTTCGGGCGTCTCATCACTTTGTTGTTTGTCGGAAGTTGATTTGGTTGATTGGTGTTGTTCGAGCTTGATAGCCGATACTGAAATCTAGTCGCAAGATGATCCAATGAGACATAGTGATACGCTTTATATCCCTAACTTTTTCCTGGACTTCCCTTTCGGGTTTTCAGTCCACCGGGATACCCTTTTTTGCCCAAGCCGCCCTTTCAGGTTTTCGACTTGCTGGTTGTACAGATATTTTGTTTTCATCCCTTATTTTTTTTCCCGAATCCTTTTGGTTCAACGGGAAGCCCTTATTTTTTAATAGGCCAGTCAACCTAGCGGGTCTTTTGATTAGGCGTAGTATCTTTTCACTATGTCTGCATTGACGGGGTGAGGAAGATCGTCACCGTCCATAGTGGTTAGAATCATAGCTCCACCGAGAAAATATTCTTAACCACAAATGGCCCTTCGTACGTGCGGGTCCATTTTCCCCTAGGATCACCTTACGGCAGTATGATGCACTTGATTACTAGATCCCTGACTTGATATTCTTGACGCCTGACTTTCTTGTTAAAAGCCTTGATCATTTGCTTTTCATACGTCTGACCATGGCAGATAGCAGTAAGTCTCTTTTCATCGATTAGATTTAACTGATTAAGTTGGGTTTGGATCCAGTCGTCTTCGTTCAAACCCGCCTCCTTCATAATCCTGAGAGAAGGTATCTGGACTTTGATGGGTAGGACTGCCTCCATGTCATATACCAGGGAGTAGGGTGTTGCCCCTGTCGACGTCCGTTTTGAAGTACGATACCAATGAAGAGCAAATGGTAATATCTCATGCCAGTCTTTGTATGTCACTGTCATCTTTTATACAATCTTCTTGATGTTCTTGTTAGCCACTTCAACAACGCCATTCATCTTCGGCCGATAAGGAGAAGAGTTATGATGTTGTATCTTGAACTGTTTACAGAGCTTGGTGATCATTGTGTTGTTGAGATTCATACCATTTTCAGTAATAATTCTCTCTGGAACATTGTATCGACAAATCAGATTATGTCGGATAAACCACGCCACGACATTCTTGGTTACTGTAGCAAAAGAGGCTGCCTCAACCCACTTCGTGAAGTAATCAATGGCTACTAGGATGAAGTGATGCCCATTGGAAGAGGTAGGCCAGATTTCTCTGATCATGTCGATGCCCCACATTGCAAAGGGCCACGGAGCTGTCAAGACGTTTAAGGGGACCGGAGGCACATGCACCTTATCAGCATAGATTTGGCACTTATGACAAGTTCGAGAGTGCTGATAACAATCGGCTTCCATAGTGGACCAGTAATATCCTGCCCATAGGATCTTCTTAGCCATGGTATGTCCACTAGAATTGGTTCTGAAGGTGCCTTCGTGTAGATCTGTCATAATCCTCTCTGCTTTGCTCTTGTCTACACACCGTAGTAGTGTGGAGTCATAGTTGCGCTTATAAAGGATTCCATTACTGAGGAATAACTTTGCAGCAAACCTTCTCAGAAACTTCTTATCATTGATAGATGCCCCTTCGAGATACTCTTAAGTCTCGAGATACCTCTTGACTTTGTGAAACCAGGGTTTGTCTGCCACTTATTCGGTATCAATTTCACAATAGTGTGTTGGTTCATCCAACCTCTAAATGGTGATTTGGGGAGCTTCAATGTCCCACCTAACTTTGAACATAGAAGACACGGTAGCTAGCGCATCCGCTAACTGGTTCTCCTCTCGTGGGAAATGTTCAAAAGTTCCCTCCTCAAAGTGTGGGAGCAATGTCAACACGTACTCTTTGTATGGGATGAGATTCAGATGCTTCGTATCCCATTCGCCTTTGATCTAACTTATTACCAAGGCTGAATCCCCGAAAACGTCCAAGAATTTAATCCTGAGGTCAATAGCAGCCTTGAGTCCCATGATACAAGCTTCATACTCCTCCATGTTGTTAGTTCAGTTGAAACATAGTCAGGAAGTGAAAGGAGTATGAATGCCCTCAGGAGATATGATTACAGCGCCAATTCCATTACCCAGTGCGTTCGAAGCTCCGTCAAAAACCATAGTCCATCGGGATCCCTCCTTGGGTCCTTCATTCGGTCCAGGTTCTTCGTAGTCAGTCACCAACATAATATTCTCATCCTGGAACTCAAAATTCATGGACTGGTAGTCATCCACGGCCTGATGAGCCAAATGATCAGCCAATACACTCCCCTTGATTGCTTTCTGGGTTGTATATTGCATGTCATACTCAGTTAAGATCATATGTTGTCTTGCTATTCTTCCAGAGAGAGCGGGTTTCTCGAAGATGTATTTGATCGGATCCATCTTAGATATCAACAAAGTAGTGTGGGTCAACATATACTGTCTTAGTCGGCGAGAAACCCATGCCAAAGTGCAGCAAGTTTTCTCGAGTAATGAGTATCGTGTCTCACAGTTGGTAAACTTTTTGCTAAGGTAGTATATTACGTGCTCTTTTTGACCAGACTCGTCATGCTGCCCCAGCACACACCCCATTGAATTGTCTAGCACTGTTAAATACAATATCATAGGTCTTCCTTCAATCGGAAGCATCAGAATTGGCGGTTCTTGAAGGTATTTTTTTATTCTTTCGAAAGCGGTCTGGCATTCATCATTCCACTTTACCACTTGATCTTTCTTCAGAAGCTTGAAGATGGGCTCACAAGTAGTAGTCAGATGTGAAATGAACCTGGCGATATAATTCAAGCGTCCCAAGAAACCTCTAACTTCTTTCTCTGTACGGGGAGCCGACATTTATTGTATAGCCTTTACCTTTGTAGGATGTACTTGGATGCCTTTGTCGCTGACAATAAAACCCAAAAGTTTACCAGACCTTAACCCGAAGGTGCACTTGTTCGGATTTAACCTCATCTTGTATATCTTCAACCTGTCGAACAACTTTTGTAGATGATCAAGGTGTTCTTCCTCAGTTTGAGACCTGGCTATCATATCATCAACATAAACTTCGATCTCGTGATGAATCATATCGTGGAACAAAGTGACCATGGCGCGCTGATAAGTTGCCCCGGCATTCTGCAACCCAAAAGGCATTACCTTGTAGCAGAAGGTGCCCCACTGTATGACGAAGGTTGTCTTCTCCATGTCTTCAGGAGCCATCTTGATCTGGTTGTAGCAAGAGAAACCGTCCATGAAGGAGAAGATTTTGTGTTGCGCGGTGTTGTCAACCAGAACATCAATGTAAGGAAGAGGGAAGTCATCCTTGGGGCTTGCCCTATTCAGATCTCTATAATCCACACACATCCATACCTTACCTTCCTTCTTCGGTATTTGAACAACGTTATCAACCCACTGTGGATATGAAGTGACAACTAAGAATCTTGTGTCGAACTACTTCATGACCTCCGCCTTGATCTTCTCTGACATTTTAGGGCGCATACGGCGGACCTTCTGTTTAACCGGAGGACAATCTTCTTTGGTCGGCAGACAATAAACCACAATATCAGTGTCTAAGCCTTGCATGTCTTCACATGACCAGGCAAAGATCTCAACGTAGTCATGCAACATTTGTATCAACCGCTGTTTGACTTTAACTTCCAAATTTGCGCCAATCTTGACTTCTTTTCTGTCTATCTCCGTGCCCAGGTTTATCGTCTCAACTGGCTCTTCATGTGGCTGTATAGTCCTTTCTTCCTGCTATAATAGTCTAGAAAATTCTCCAAGCACCTCACAATCATCCTCACCTTTGTCTTCGGCTTGGTTGATCAGATTTTCGAAGTCATAACTGGAAGTAGCAAAGCTGTTATCAATGGGATCCATAGTGGATATAAATCTGCAGTATGATACGTGAGTGTGTGTAAGAGCATAGCTGTTTTGATAAAATGAAAACATAAAAGAAAAACAGAGAGCGCAAAATTTGTATGTAAGAAACGTCCAATGCTTTATTAATGATATATGAAATGACAAATAATAACCCTCACAAACAAAGCCAATGTGCCTCGGGCAAGGCACAAGGCCGTAGATATTTAAATTGTTTATTACAAATCTCAAAACAAGTAAGACAATTATTGTGGAATAAATGAAACTGGTATAAAGTCCCTATTCGTCCAGTTATTCGGTCCACCATTGGTAGTTGGGTAGATCCAGTTGTCAATGTCTGAGTCTTCCTTGCTGTCTTCAATGGCATTAATTCCCCAATTACTAATATGTAGGGGAGGTCCTCCAGCCCGAGTGCGTCGAATGGCTCTTTGAGCTCCTGAAGTAAAACCCAAACCACACTTGTCAGTTTTATGAGTGAAATCGGGGAGCTGTCCCCAACCGGTACACCCATATTTTTTAACCACTTCTTTGGTGTCTTTGAGGGAAGCCATCTTCAAAGGAGGTTTGTTGGTAGTAGTTTCAGCT
Organism: Vicia faba; assembly: GCA_948472305.1. NCBI lineage: Eukaryota > Viridiplantae > Streptophyta > Magnoliopsida > Fabales > Fabaceae > Vicia > Vicia faba. The sequence continues at coordinate 1,538,150,472 of OX451737.1, forward strand.
GATGCCAGGATCTGAGGAACCTCTTTAAAATTCTGACAAGGAGTCTCTTTGAATTCCCCATCCATCTCTACATACCTGAAAGAATTGAGGTGGCTCACCATATACTCCTCCTCACCACGCACAGTGATAATCTTTCCTCTTACTGGATACTTCAGCATTTGGTGTAGTGTAGAAGTAACTTCCCCAGCTTCATGGATCCAAGGACGACCCAACAAATAAGAGTACAATGGCCGGATGTCCATTACAAAGAAAGTGGACTCAAAATTCTGGGAACCTACTTTGACGGGGATGTCCACTTCCCCATGCAACATTTTATTTGATTCATCGAAAGCCCTCACCACAATGTTACTAGGCTTTAAAGTCAAGCCCTCGCAATCCAACCGATCCAATGCCTTCTAGGCAGAACATTCAACAAAGACCCGGTATCTACCAGCACATGAGCCATAGTGGTGCCCCTGCACTCAATTGAGACATACAGGGCATCATTATGCTTCCTCCCTTTCGGTGTCATGTCTGCATCTGAAAAACCCAGCCCATTGTCATCTGTCAGGCTAGCCACACAATCTTTGAATTGATCATCTGAGGTCTCCTGCGGCACATGTGCAGTCTTGAGGAATGCAATCAGAGCCTTCGCATGGGCTTCAGAGCACAACAACAGAGACAACATAGATATCTTTGAGGGGGTCTACCCCAGCTGCTCGACCACATTGTAGTCACTCTTTTTGATTATTTTCAGTATTTCCTCTATCTCTTGCTTAGAGGCTTCCACGACAATTTTTCTAGGTGCCTCCGTCCGGGAAGGCTTACCTATAACTTCTTTGTCGCGGGTATCAGATGATTCCCTATAAGGGATAATAATTGGGGTAAGAACAGGAGCAGTAGTTGATGTACCAGCTGGAATAGTAGACGGAATGATAATATGTCTGTTGACAGTCTTCAGGGAAATCTCGGGAGAGAAAACCATTCCACTTCGGGTAACCTTGCTGGTCCCGACAATGTTACTAATATCAGGATCAGCCTCTTCATTTTTCAGATCTTGTTTGATGCCATGATAGTACACATCGGCACCATAATGCCAGGGGACGACTTTGTCTGAGGCATACGGGACAGGACCAGGAACAATGATTATTAGCGAAGCGACTCTTGGAACAGATGTAATCCTAACAGGTCTTCTCGGGGAGACCTTGGAAGGATTTGCAGAAATGGTTATAATAGCAACGTCTTCAGATGGAACAACAGGAATCAAAGTTTTCTCGAACAAAATTTATTTGCTGTCCATCAGGCGTTGAACACCTGACTTCAGCAAATGGCAACTGGGAGGCAGAAATGAACACATGTGACAACCTTCACCATAACCCGGAAATAAACTGGATGACAACAAATTCTTCTTAACTGTCATAAGGGGAGTAGAAACTTCATCCACCAAGGTCAAAAATAAGTCGATATCAACAACATTAATTCCACGACCGTGTTTAGGCATAGGAGCAGTTATGACATTGGGCTTTTCCAGAGCATCGAACTCAATTTCCTTGGCTTCGATCAGATCTTGTACCTTATTCCTTAGAGCCCAACTGTCGTTGGTATCGTAGCCAAGACTCTCAGAATGATAGTCACACCGAGCATTTGGATTATATCGGGGAGATGTGGTGTTCGGATTCTTGGGAGCCTCTTTCAAGGTCATTAAGTTGGATCTCAACAGATGGGGTAGAACTTCAGCCAATGTTATGTTGATCCAGGTAAATTCTCAATGTGGTATTTCCACCCTTTGTTGATTGTTGCGTTGTGGAGCGGCCGTAGACCTAGGTATCATTACGGCACTTACTGTCTGACGATGTTCAGATCTGCTTTGGCCCCTCGGGCTATAGATGGAACTGACTTCCTTCTTACCAGCAAAGGGATTCTTTACCAAACTTGAAGAGGCATACTTGATACTAGCTCCTTGAGTTGGGAAGGTATTTTCACAAAGCTGATTCAGATAGTGTTTCTATGAGCGGAAGCCATGATCTTCAAAACAGAACAAAGATAAATTCCCTTGGTCCTTGAAATGGTTAGTGCAATAAGAATGGATGCTATGTTATGATGCATGATGTCATGTTCAAACAGGATAAATCACATATAAGAAAAACACACAATAGACCTTAGGTTCAAAGGCTTGCATGAGGTTAAAGGTAAGTACCCTTTTGAAGTTTAGTTGGTTTCAAACCTGTCTTAGAAAAGTAACCGGGTTCTAAAGATTCTCAATATCACTGATCATCCTTTATCGGGCATTGTTTCAGCTCAATCAATCTTTTCTTGCGGCCGAAATATCCCCAAAGTCTGATCTCAATGAGTGTAGCATCGAGTATCAACCAATCTTCAGTTTTATGCCGAGGCCGGCTATCTCACTACTTTCTAATGGCCAAGTTTATTCAAATAAGGTTTTAAGGTCCGTTAGTGCTTCACGACACCACGCGACGGCCCCGTCTTCTCCTCGTTTCCACATGAAGGATACCAGTACCAACAAAAGTGTCACACCAACACATCCATCGCTTAAACCATATCGGTCTACGTCGTACAGTCTCCACGATCTATTGTTGTTTACTTAAAAGTGACCCCAGATCCGGGTGTAGGGTCTTCAACAATACCCAAGCAAAACCCTTAAAGATAAAACAGGCAAAACAAACAAGAAAACAATTTAAAAGTGACCTAGATCCTAAGTTAAACCCCACTTTATTATTAATCCCCATCAGAGTCTCCAGTTCTGTGATTCGGTGGCAGAATCGACTGTTATATTGGTTTACATTTTCTATTCACAAACGTTGAGGTAAGCAAGAGTCGCCACCGACTTTTATTTCATCCAACAAAGGAAAAGGAAAAAGAACAAAAAAAACCTTTTTCGAGAATGTTTCTGAGTACGGGGGGTAGATTATAGAAAGGAAAGGTGTTAGCACCCTTTTTATCCGTGGTTTTCCACGGGCTCTTAGGTACTTGCTCATTTTTTGAATTCTTTTTGCGTTCTTGTTTTGAAAAGGTTTTACTTCGTGATGACTCTTGTATCAGTCCTCAAGAGTGTGACGAAGTTTGTTTTGAAATTTTTTTTGAAAAGTGTTTGTGTGAAAAAAAAAGTTTTGTTTAAGCAAGTACCTAGGAACTAATCTACCTACTCGAAAAAAGTCTGTTTGTTTTCCTTTAGACAGTTCTATCATATTATTAAGGAATAGGAAACATCGTCGTTGGAGTTTAAAGGGACGTTCGAAGGGACGAAATGGTCTCTGAAGGCAACAAATAGAGATGCCTTAGCATTTCGAAGGGACTATCGTCACAAGATCAATTCGTAGGCAACTCGAGGGACAAGTATGGACTGTGATCTTTATGACAATTTTGAATCACGGGTCATTTCTAAGGCATCCCTACGTTCGAGGGACATGACCTTTATTTTTCGAGGCAACCAAGTGAGGCAAACTCTAGGAGTGAGCATGTGCATGTGTTTAATTTCAGTTATTTAATCTTTCACAATTAGAGTTTGCTATTGTTTTAATTTTCAATTAGTCTTTCCATACAATCCTATTAACATACATCTAAGCAGTTTATAATTTGCGGAAATTAAAAGTGCGGAAAAGAAAAACCTAGCTATTACAAGACCTCGGGAAAGGGGTTACATAACTAAACTGGGAACTAAACAGTAAGTAAAAAGCGGTAAAATAAACCCTAATTAAAAACTATTACAAACCTCAAAACAGTTACAATAATTGGAATTATAAATAAATGAATAAATACATGCGAGACGAATTAAATACGGGAATCAAAATCCAAATTCGAAGGAAATCAAAGAAAATATTTTTTTGTTATTTTTTGATTGAGAAAGTTAAATATTTGCAAATTAAACCTATTTTTCTAATTGATTTTATTTAACAAAATAATCAATGTTGAAATAATTAAAATAATTAATTTTCAAAATTTGATTTTTATTATAAAAAAACCTAATTCTATTTTTTTGTGATTTTTTATTTTTATAATTATTTAAAAAAAGATTTTTTAAAACAATAAAAATAAATAAACAAAATAATAAAGTAAAAAGAAAACAAAGAAATGGGTCTGGCTTAAAGCAAACTCGGGGTGTAGTGCCTGAATTTGGCTAGGCCCAAGCTGGCTGGTGGCCCAATTGTCCAACGCTTAATTTAGTGAGGCCTGCTTCTGAGGGTCCACCATGGACCTTGCTGGCAGGACATTGGATCTGGCTCCGAGGATGATGCAATGGACGGATCTAGAGGATGCAACGTGGACCTTTAGCCATGTAATGCGCTAGATCTGAAATAAAGAATTCAGTAAAAATAGGAAAATGTCTGGACCTGGGATCGAACCCAGGTCCTTCCCTTCAAATACCTTGTCCTTCACCAACTGCGCTGGAATGTCAATCATGATTATAATAAAACAAATAAAGCATAAAGGAAAACAAGGTGCTAGATCCAGGTAAACAAATAATCGCACGCGTCAACAAGCATGAGCCAATCAGATGTGGTGAGAGAAATTCATCGTTTAATCCAGCCAATAGGATCATGAGGAATAGCCATGCAAGCTGGTTGACCAAAGACCGGTCAATCAAACCACCGGAGCCGGTGGTTTCCACCGTCTTCTCCGGTGGGTCACCTGAAAATCTTAGCCAAACAAAAAAACAAATGATGCCAATTACCTTAAAAAGACCCCCTGATCACGATTATGGCCTCTAAATTCACTAATTCCTCATGCATCACTGGATTCGAACTTGGAACCCTAACCACGGTCAACAATAGCATAACGTGATCCTAGGAATTAGCTTCACATGTGATACATTCAAACACACATAAACATCAGTAGAAACACATGTATATAATCAATATGAATTTAAATCAAGTATCTCGTGAGTTTGAAGTCAAAGAAGCTTTACCAATGGTGAGGTACAGATTTGCTGATTTGAGGATGCTACAGGCTTTGCAAATGGTCTAGTTCCACTCTTGAAAATTTGATAAAGATAATGGAGTGATTGGAATCGAGGGAAAGAGGCTGGCTTGAGTTTTGAAGATTGCACCACTTCTTTGAAATTTTTGGAACTTTCTTTCTCTCCTGTCGCGGGCTGCGTATCTGAATTCTCCTTCCTTAGGGTTCACGATGATCTTGTATATGTATGGAATCAAATTAGGTCATTTGTTTTGGCAAGAATCCAAGATATGAATGTGTTTTCAATTTGCTTCCATTCTTTCCAATTGTGGAGATTCTCTCCTTTCATGGCATGGCACGATCTTGCTTGGCTATTGACAGCACATGAGATCTCCATTTAATCCAAAAAACATCCTTAAAACAAATTATGTGATTTATTTTGATTTTATTTGATTTTATTTCAATTTTAAATGATATAAATCACAATAAATTAAATAAATAAGTGAATTACGAATGGAGTGGTCCATGGGTCATGGACCTTGTTAGGAACAAGCTCCAAACTTGAAAAGAGTGGCCCATGTGGAAAAATGCAATTTTGGGCATTATTGACTTTGTGCAAATTTCCAAAAATGGCCAACTTTGACAATGCATATCTCTCTCAATTTTGACCCTAGGAGGGTGTTCTTGGACTTTTTAAAAATCTTAGGATGTCCTCTAAACAACTCTTTTTGTTTCATCTCAACTGGATCTTCCATGTTCATGTGAGAAGCTTTGACCCAAAAGGTGTTTTGTTGACTTTTTGAAAGGACCTATAATGTCTACATTTATATATTTTCATGAGTGCATATTTTGAACTTGAGGGCTGAATATGAGTTGTAGGAGATTTCATCCTCTTCAAAATGAGCCTTGGATGGAAAATTTCTGCTAAAGTATGAATAAGTTATGATTGGTTAAAGTTTGGTTGACTTTTCCTGAGAAACCCTAATTTAGCAACTTTTGGGTTTTGATGAATTTGGGGCATTCCTTGAGGAATCATGATCAACCCTTGATAAAATGATGGATATAACTTCAAAATGTTAATGTTGACCAAAAATCTTAAATTTTGACTGTATGTGGGTCACAAATGACTTTTGACCTAGTATAGTTGATTTTCATGCATCTGAGCAATTGACTGAGGAAAATTCTTGTGTAAGGCATGAAACTTGACATGGATGATCTTGAGAGCATATTGGGACCATGGAAGGAATTTGGAAAGTTTGGAGTTTACACATCTTGATAAAAATGGAAACCCTAGTTTGAGGTACATTGCCTTAGGAAAAAGTTTGTCTGGTTAACTCTTGGGCATCCTTGAGCAAGTTAAGGACCTCAATGGGCATGTATTAAGTAAAATGAGAGGGAAAATTTTGGTGTACAACAGTAACCAAATAGTCCAAGCATCAATAAAGCCTTTTTATGGTTCATGTTGATTATTAGGTATCTTGAAAAAAAACTCAAATGAGCAAAATAAAATTGACAAGAAAGTAAATGCTCAAGTGAGAAAAGATGAAAATAGCATGAAATTTAAATGCTAAAGTAAATTGTGCATAAAATAAAAAGCATAAAAATAAAAGCACAAAATAAAGTCAATTATTATTATATAGTGGTTAGTTGGATGACCATATTGAAACTTGCATTTGGAACTCATTAGAGGAATGGTAGAACCAAAGCCTCCACACAACAAGTTGAATTTGCTTTTTGTCAAGTATATCATTTATTTGGAATCCTCAAAAGTTGCATTTAATGATCAACGATGTTTAAGTGATCCGCGTTGACCAAAAGTGATGTAGATCCATTAGAGGATTAGTAGAACCAAAGCCTCCACACAATCAATCTCAAGGTTATTGGATCAAAGAGATCAAGTTAACATGCTTGGGCTTGCAAACATAGGTTTGGCCCACGAATGATCATTTATTCGAATCGGGACAAAATTTAGTGCTTTGTTAAGCAATCGTAAGTGGACTTATATAGGTGCTCACCTATTTTGAGGCTGGTCAATAGCAATTTATGCACCATTTGTTTTGAGACATGATATAGAGATCATGCTCCAATAACACTTAGTGTAATAAGAAAGGGGAAAGATGAAGAGGGGTGGGAAAGAATATACAAACCACATTTGAATTAAAATTTAATCAAACTATTATTAAAATCATTCATCCATTTTTATGGAGTTAAACTCAATACCATGGATCCAATGATGTTAATAAAGGTCATGATAAAAAATTAACCCAAGATCATCCAGAAAATAATCACAAAATAATTTTGAATTTAATATATACATTAAAAAAGGTTTTTAAAATGTTTTAAAATAGAAATAAGAAATAAAAATATCAACTATGTTCAAACTAATCAAGAAATATTAAGTAAGACCATAGAAAAATCAGAAATGGACTAAAATATTTTATAAAATTTTTGGTAATTTTTTAAAGTCAAAAACTATTTTTAAAATTAAAAGAAATGAGTAAACTAAACCAAAAATGATAAAAAATAACAAAGTCAGAAATAAAAAATAAATGAGGTCACCAATAAAAGTATTTTTAAACATTTAAAACAATTCTAATAAAGTAAAAATTTATATAAAATATCAAAACACTGAATAAAATTATGAAAAAATAAAAATCAGAAAGAGAAAAGTCAAAAATATTTTTCATAATTTTTTCATATTTTTTGGACTAAAAATGAATTTTCTATGATATTTTAAAATTTAAAACAATTAAAATAAAAATCAAAAAATAATATATCAAACCAAAAAAATATGGGTCATCTAATCATTATCAAAACGCATTAGTAAACAGATTAAGTGGGCCTGGCGTGTTGTGCATGTTATGGACTTTAGTAAATAAAGCACTAAATCAAATGTAAAAATCAGAAATTCAAAAAATACAAATGGCACGCCATCATTGGTTGGAAGATGACACGTTAGTCATCTTTAACCTCCAGCTAACCCTAAAACCAAGTCACTCAAACTGTAAAATTAGAGCACGAGACCTATGTCATTTTCTTCTACTCTTCAAGACGAAGACAATCACACATTCGCAACAAATTTATATAAACTGCAGCTCAGGCAATTTGGAAGGAAAGTTTTGAAAAGGGATTTGAAATTTCATGGTCAAAATGTGTTTCCAGATAAAAGCAAGTGTTGCAACTAGAACCAAGGCAATGAGAGCTTCACAATGATATCAAAGTTTTGAAGAATTGATGGAGAAATCTACCTATTAAAGTTGAGTTGCAGATCTCTGAAACTGGACTTCTATGGATCAATATAGGTCACGATTCTTGAATGTAATTGTATGGTTAGATTCAGGGAAGATCAAGGAAGGTGAATTGATGGAATAATGAATTGAAAAAGGCTTGAACACTGATTTCGAAGTTGTAGAAAAATTAGTTATGGAGCAAGTTTGGCAGGGTGATTTTGGTTGTTCAAGCTTGAGGAAATGAATGAGGGATGATCCTCTATTTATAGGGAATCAAATGGAATGTTCAAGCGTGTTAAATGGTGAAGTTTGGAGGGAAACCGTGTGAAGTTGCAAACAAGAAAAGTGTGACTTCTATTTTGATCAAAACTCAGCTAAAACGCGGGTTTTTCTATGCTAATCACTTATGGAAGTTCACTAAACATGTTTAGAAGCAAAAACGCGGAGAAAAAATTTGTTTAGAAGCTAAATTAAGGATTTCAAATTCTAACTTTTGAAGAAAGTTCAGTTTCAAGTTACCAAGTTCAGATCAATGGCATTCTCAGCTCAAGGGGTTTTAGGGCATGATTCTTGAAGCTTTAGAAAGATGAGATTACAAGCTTTGCAATGGGAAAAGAATGGAATCAAATGGATGTTTGAGCTAAAAGTTGTGTTGAGTCAAAGTTGGGAAAAAGAAGTTGATTTTCCATACTTAGAAATATTTCAAGTTTTTCTTCAAAAGTGACCTATAATGTTTTGCATCCAAACATGGCCTTCCACTTGGAATTTGCTCTTGACCAAAAAATATGGCATGAAATAGACCTCTTGAATGACATTTTTAAACTTGAACCATTCAAAATATCCAAAAATTGAGAGAGTTATGAATTGTTGAAGTTGCCAAAAAATCATGAAATGACCTATAATCTTTTGTATCCTTAGGGCATCTTCCATCCATTTTATCACTTTGCACATAAAAGAAGGGATAAATTTCACATCCCCAATATGATTGTGGAAAACTAGTGGGCTCAAGGTGATAAAAATTGACCAAGTTATGATCATTTGAAGTCACACATGGGAAATTGGGGGTTCATCGGGAGGACTTGTAATCTTTCTTCATCATCAAGTTTCTTCCACATGAAAACTCCTTGAAACTTTTGAAGTGATTTGTTAATAACCCTTTGAATAGAAGTATGTCTTTGGAATCACTCAAAAATACCAAAAGATGAGCAAGATATACTTCTTTGAAGTTTAAAACCCTAGCTCCTAGATCAAGAAAATGCTTTGAGGAACTTTGACAATTTTGAACAACCTTATTGTACCAACACTTTTTCTTTGTAAATAGAAGTTGTTGAGGATGACAATGAGAATGAATAGCCACCAAAACCACTTCCATATCTTGATAATTGAGAGAAATTTTCACTTGTGACCAATGGGAATAAACTTTGTCCAAACATGACAACTTCTTCAATCAACCCCTTGTACTTTTGAATCAATCTTGATAACTTTGAGATGCCGTGAACCAAGATAAACCTTGCTATTGTACCCTAAAATTTTCCCTCCAATTTTCACTCAATACATGCCTCTAGAGGTCCTCAATTACTCAAGGATGACCAAGAACTGACCAGATAATTCTCCTCCTAAGGCAATGAACCCCTAACTAGGGTTTCCATTTTCATCAAGATGTTTGAACTCCAATGGTCTAAAATGCTTTACATTGCTCAATAAGTTTGCTCAGTCAACTGCTCAAATGCCTAGAAATCAATTGTACTAGGTCAAAAGTCAATTGTGGCCCAAATACAGTCAAACTTCAAGATTTTTGGTCAACATCAATATTTTGAAGTATTATCCATCATTTGATCAAGGGTTGATCATGATTCCTCAAGAAATGCTCCTAACTCATCAAAAGTCAAAAATGGAAAATTAGGGATTATATAGGAAAAGTCAACCAAACTTTGACCAAGCATAACTTTCTCATACTTTATCAGAAATTCTCCAACCAAGGCCCATTTTTAAGAGAATCCAATTCCCTACAACTCTTATTCATACCTCAAGTCCAAGAAATTCATCAATCAAAAGATACAAGTTTATACATTATAGGTCCTTTCAAAAAGTGAACAAAAACACCTTTTGGGTCAAAGCTCCTTACATGAACATGGAAGATCCAATTGAGATGAAACCAAAAAGGTTGTTTAGAGGACATCCTAAGTTCTCTAAAAAGTCTAAGAACACCCTCTTAGGGTTAAACTAAGAGAGATATTAATTGCTAAAGTTGACCAAATTTTGGAAATGTGCATGAAGCAAATAATGAACAAACATGAATTTTTTCCAAATGGGCCCATGTTTTCATGTTTGAAACTTGTTCCTAACATGGCCCATGACCCCTGAGCTCACTCATACATTATTTCATTATTTATATTATTATTTTTTATTTTTTATTCATTAAAATAAAAATAAATAAAATAAAATAGTGAAATAATAAAATAAAATCCAAGATTTGTTTTTATGACCACATGATGAGTCTAGAATCAGCTGGCCAATCAAATATTTCGTGCAAGGGATGATTGGAACAAAAAGAGAATGATTTGCCCTATTTTAGAAACTAAAAATATCCATGGCAAATCAAATCTTTTCTACATAATTCTTCAAGATTGCATCCAGTTTTGTTAACCTAATTCGTTCCATTATATATTCATGACAAAACTTGATCAGAAAGAGGAAGGTTGGCCGCACAAAACTCACGTTCAAAATCCAAATTTTCAAGAGAAAAGTGTCAATCAATTTTTAATTTTGAGGTGAATTCAAAGGCATTTAAGGACTCAGCAATAATCCTTGGACATTACTGAAGGTGTCACGATCACCCTCAAGCCCTGAAGCATCAAAAAACGACTCCTACAAGTCACGGTTTGCCACACTTTTTCCATATTTGTATTCTTACATTCTTGCATTATTAATCAATTTCAATTGTGTATTCGTGTTTGTATGGATGCCTAGAAGGTTTCTAGATTTTCCAATTGAAGCTTAGGTACCAGTATGGCGTTTCACCATTGTTATGGTTCGAAATCTTAAATTTTGGGTTTTCTAATTCCAGGAAAAATCAGGCCAAATTAGGGCCACCAACATGATCAAAAGAGCAAGGTGAGTTGAACCATGGGCATGGGGGGATTTTTGGTTGTTATTTCACAAGTTTGATGTTTGCAGGTGCTATAGCTACGGTGAGGAGTGTCACTAAAGCATTAAGTGACGACAATGACCGTCACTATAGGGTCTGTGTATTTCAAACGAAAACGATGATGAGGTATCACTTGCGCGCGTTTTTCAAATTCAAATTTAACGTTATATATATTATTTGTTTTCTTTTTTCTAATAGGAACAACAACATGGCTGAGTGGTCAAGTTGCAGGCCCATGAAGCGGGGGTCCTGGGTTCAAGTCCCAGCGACCCCCCCTTGGTTATTTTCTTCCCTTTTTCCATTATTTTGGTCATTTATTATTTTATAAAAAAGGAAAAGACTTTTTTTATTATTAAAACTAATTCAAATTAACCTTTTTCAAACCAATCATATTTCACCAAACAAGTTAATTTTCTTCATAAACACAATTTTTAATTAATTAACATTTTTGTAAATAAATTTAATTATTTAATTAACTTGAAAATAGGGTTCATTCACATGCTTAATTTAATTTTCTTTCATATAAAAAAAACACAAAAAATATGTTTTAATTAATTTTCTTTCAAATAAATCATCAAAAATTTAAAAAATAGATTTCGGGTTTTTTAAAAATCAATTCTTGCAAATTAATTTAATTAAATTTTAACTTGTTTTATTCAATTTAAAATTAGTTAGAAATTAGGTTAAATCTCCTAATTTTTTTCATAAAATACCAAAAAATATTTTCCCTGAGCACATTAGATTTTTTAAGGTTTTTTTCCAGTTTTAATTCTCGTGCGTTATTATTTTTCCGTTCGATTACTTTTTTTTTATTATTGATGTAACTGCGCCCAGTTTGTAATGGTTTATAATTTCCGCACTTTACTTTTCAGTCATTAATTATGTAATTTCCCCACATCCTTGTAATAGTTAGGAACTTTATTTTTCCGCCATTTATTTTCACGCATAATAAACTGCTTAGATGAATGGTTAATAGGGTTGCATGAAAGATAGTGATTAATTGAACCTAGATAACCCTAAATGCGCAAGATAAATGAACAGAATCAAGCACACTTGCACATGCTCATCCCTAGGGTATCTCCCACTAGGGTTCACCTTAGGGTCTTGATTGTTTTAAAATTGCTTTCTTTGTTTGCTTTGACTGATTTCTATTTGAGGGTTTGTTGGGGTATTCTTGTAAAGATCCTATACCCGGATCTGGGGCATCTTTTTAGGTAAACAGCAATAGATCGTGGAGACTGTACAGCGTAGACCAATATGGTGAAAGCGATAGCTGTGTTGGTGTGACACTTTGGTTGGTACTGGTATCCCTTGTGTTGAATCGAGGAGAATACGAGGCCGCCGCGTGGTGTCGTGAAGCACTAACGAACCTTAGAACCTTAGTTGAACAAACTTGGCCATTAGAAAGTAGTGAGATAGCCGGCCTCGGTGTAAAGCTGGGAATTGGTTGATACTCGATACTACACTCATTGAGATTGGACTTTCGGGATGTTTCAGTCACAAGAAAAAGATTGCTAAACTGAAATAATACCGATAAAGAAATATCAGTGATATTGAGACTCCTTAGAACCCGGTTACTATTTCTAGGACAGGTTTGAAACAACCTAAACTTCAAGAGGGTATTTACCTATAAACCCCATGCAAGACTAAACCTAAGGTCTTGTGTGCTTTGCTTGTGTGTGATTAATTTGCTTAAACATGACATCATGCATCATAAACATTCATTCTTCATTACACTAACCATTTCAAGGATTAGGGGAATTTATCTTTGTTCTGTTTTGCAGATTATGGCTTCCACTCGTAGAAATACCAAATGAATCAGCTTTATGAGAATACCTCTTCAACTCAAATAGCTAGTATCTAGAGTTTCCGAGACTTCTTCATTCACCAAGAACAATTGTCGACTCCTCAATCTGGTTACCTCAGGTTTTGATGAGAAGATGATGAGTGTGCTCTTTCAATTCTTTGACCCTAAGCACCATTACTTCACCTTTCCAGACTATCAGTTCGTACACACCATGGAAGAGTTCTCTCAGATATTGGGTATACCTATTTTGGATCAGTTACCTTTCACCGGTTTGGAAGAAGCTCCAAAGCCAGAGATCATTGCATCAGCTTTACACCTGAAATGGTCCGACATTGTATCCAACTGGGAAATAAGAAGCAGAGTTAAGGGTTTTCTAACCAAGTTCCTAATAGAGAAGGCTCAGCTGTTTTGGGATGATTTGGACTTCCAAGCTTTTGAGGAGGTGTTGGCCCTTCTCATCTATGGGTTAGTACTGTTCCCTAACCCAGATTTACTCATAGATGTGAATACTATCAAGGTCTTCCTTTCTTGCAACCCTGTGCCCACTTTACTCGGAGATATCTTGCATACCTTTCACACTCGTACCACAAAGAAAAGAGGGATTCTTATGTGCTGTGTGCCATTGCTTTCGAGGTGGTTTATTTCTCACCTCCCTAAAACAGTACTGAATAATGAAGAACGTTTGGGCTGGTCACAAAGGATAATGTCACTTTCTCATGCGGATATTCTCTGGTATTCCCGATCTATGGGAGATATTTCTATTATTGACCGCTGCAGGGAATTCCCTAATGTCCCACTACTTGGCATTAAGGGAGGCATAACATATAATCCTTCTCTGGATCTACGACAATTTGGTTACGCTTGAAGGGATGGTCCTCATGATATGCTTATCCAGGGTGTTGTGTTTAACTATGAGGATGATGTTCAAGGGTATCGCCATAGGTTCATACGAGCTTAGGGCATGGTAAACAGATTTAACATCAAGACTTTGGGGCCGAAGACTTCCATCCCTATGGAACCTTATCTCCAATGGGTATGAGCTCGTGCTCAGAACCTTATGATGCCATATATAGCCATATTACTAGTGATTGTGGAGCCCATTACTGAAGGGGATATTCCCTATACGGTTCTTCATCCTGATATGCCCATTGATCTTGAAGAAATGCAGAGATCCTGAATTCAGCTGAAGAAAGAGAGAGATACCTATAGATACCATTTATATGCCCATGAGAGGAAAGTTTTAGAGCTCACGAAGCAACTTCATGAGGAAAGAGGTCTTAATGTTTATTTCAGCGCAATGAGGAAGCGCCCATGGGAAACCTGATAGTTTTTTTAATCTTCAATTGAAAAGCCTAAAAGGCAATTGTATTTTTAATTCTACTAATAATATATTTGTTTCATTTTGGTTCTCAAACTTAAATTTCCCGAAATCCTTGAAATCATTGCATACACATATCATTGCATAAACAGGTTTCATAGCAGGTTTCACATCTTCTTCGTTGTTTATTTCAGCATTAAAGAAATGGCTCTAGAACATATAATGAAGGATCTACAAACTCAAAATGCTCAGTTTAAACAAATGATCATGGCTCTAGCCAAAGGGAAAGAGGAATTGAAAGCCCTGATTGTTAAGGACAAGATTTAGAAACCAAGGAGGACAGATGGTATGGTAAATCTGGGAAGGAGATTCAAAGGACCGCAAAGGAAAGTGGTTGAGATGACATCTTCATCAAAAGAATGAGATAACCAAGAGGGTGAGACAAGATAGGAAGACCCTAGTCTGGGGGAATCTGATAATGAGACTTATTATAATGAAGAGTAGTATCCTCCGGCCGACGAAAACTATAAACAACTGGAAGAGCGTCTGAGTGCAATGGAGATTCAGAAAGTGCCTGGGCTGGACTTTGAAGAGCTGGGTTTGGTGTCTCGGATTGTCATTCCGCCAAAGTTCAAGGTTCCAGTGTTTGCCAAGTATGATGGGGTTTCATGTCCCAAAATGCACGTCCGATCTTATGTGAGGAAGATACAGCCTCACACTGCTGATAGGGACTTATGGGTCCACTTCTTTCAGGATAGTCTATCTGGAACTCAGTTAGATTGGTTCTACCAACTGGAAAGGACCAACATCCATAACTAAGAAGACCTGGCCGCTTCTTTCTATAAGCAGTATCAGTACAACGCAGACCTTGCTCCCACCCGTACTCAACTCCAAAGTTTGGTTATGGGTTCTAGTGAGGGCTTTAAAGACTATGCTCAAAAGTGGAGGGAATTAGTAGGAAGAGTCCAGCCTCCCCTATTTTATAGGGAGCTAGTTGTTATGTTTCTGCGTACCCTGTCTAGTCCATTCTTTAATCACCTGATTGGAAGTTCCTCGGCCAACTTTACTGAATTAATCTTGACAGGGGAAAGAGTGGAAGCTGGAATTAGGAGTGGTAAGATCCAAAAGGATGCATCCTCCAGTGCAGTAAGGAAGCCATTTTCTGGGAACAAAGAGGTTAATGTTGTGTGCAATCAAAGGAATCAGGACAAATCTGAACACCGTCCAACGGTAGGGGCTGTCATGATCTCTAAGCCTGCACCCACTCAACAAAGGAATAATCAGCAGAGAACTGAAAGGCCGATAAAACAGTTTACCCGGATGAATATCACTTTATCCCAAGTTTTGCCTCATTTCTTGAAATCTAATCTGCTAACCTTGCGGGAAGCTCCAAAGAATCCCAGCACTGCCTCTCCCCGCTACAATCCAAATGCCCGTTGTGCTTATCATTCGGAAAGTCTAGGTCATGATAAAAATGACTGCTAGGCTTTGAAAAACAAGGTACAATACCTTCTCGAGGCGAAGGAAATTAAGTTTGACGCCCCTGAAATTTAAATGTTATCACTACTCCTATGCCCAAGCACGGTCAGGTGTTAACGCTATTGAAGATGATATGTTTTTTACTATTTTTGATGAACTTGTTACTCCTCTCCCGACCGTCAAGAGGGACCTGTTGAAGGTTGGTTTATTTCTAGGTTGTGGTGAAGGTTGCCACCTCTATTTATCTCTACCGACTGGTTGTCATTTGTTAAAGGCATGTGTTCAGCGCCTGATGAATGATAGAGAGATTTTGTTTGAGAAGAATCCCACTCCAACCATTTCTTGCTAAGATGTTTCGATAATAACCATTTTCGCAAATCCTTCCAGAGTCTCCACCAAAAGACCCATTAGGATTACATATGTTCTGAAGGTTACTCCGCTGATAATTACTATGCCATGGCCAATCCCATACTCCTCGGATAAAATTGTTCCATGGAACTATGGGGGTGACGTCTACTACCACGGCGTCAAGGAAGATTGGATGGCTGATGAAGACCAGGTTTCCGAGAAGGTTGACCCCGACATTGGCAACATTGTGGTAACAAACAAAATAACCAGAAGTAGAAGAGTGTTCTCCCATGAGATTTCTCCTCTGAAAGTTGTTACTAGTTTTATGATCATTCCTACTTTTGTTCCTGCTGATATTACTACTATAATTATTGTAATTACCCCTGCTAACACCCCTATCACCGAGTCGACCGAGACTCGGGGCAAAGAAATATTGGTTAAGCCTGTCCAGACGAAGGCGCATTCAGTATCTATCCCAGAGGCTTCCAAGAAAGAAATGGATTTTTTTTTGAAAATTATCAAGAAAAGCAACCACAACGTGGTCGAACAGCTGGGGCAGACCCCTTCAAAGATTTCTATGCTAGCCTTTCTATTGTGCTCTAAAGCTCATGCGAAGGCTCTAGTAAAATTTCTTAAAACTGCCCATGTGCCACAAGAAACCTCTGCTGACCAATTTGAAGATTGTGTGGCCAGTTTGACGGCTGATAACGGTTTGGGCTTTTCTAATGCTGATTTGACTCCTAGAGGGAGGAAACACAATGGTGCGTTGCATGTCTCTGTCAAGTGCAAGGGCACTACTTTGGCTCATGTCCTAGTAGATACTGGTTCGTCATTGAATGTTATGCCTAAGAACGCTCTGGATAGACTAGACTGTGAAGGTTTGACCTTGAATCCCATCAATATTGTAGTGAGGGCTTTTGACGGTTTAAAGAGAATGGTGCACGGGGAGGTGGATGTCCCCATCAAAGTTGGTTCTCAAACTTTTGACTCTACCTTCTACGAAATGGATGTAAGACCATCTTATTCTTGTTTATTAGGCCGCCCTTGGATTCATGGGGCGGGAGTTGTTACATCCACTCTGCATCAGATGATGAAATACCCAGTCAAAGGGAGAATTGTCACTGTACACGGTGAAGAAGAATACATGGTCAGTCCCCTGAATTCCTTCAGATATATAGAAATGGATGGTGAGTTCATCGAGACTCCATGCCATAATTTCGAAGAGGTACCTCAGACTCTGGCTGCAACTGAAATTGTCACCAATGTGCCGAAGATCACCAGACCTCCTTTGAAGATGGCTTATCTCAAGGATGAAAAAGCGTATATTGAAGAAGGTGGGTCTACCATCTGCGGTCAGCTCCCTGATATTCCATACAAGGCTGATAAATTTGGTTTGGGTTTCTCTTCAGGGGCTCAAAGGGATGTTCGACGTTCTCGTGCTGGAAGACCTACCTTACGCATCAGCAATCGTGGGGTCAACGCTTTTGAAGACGGAGACGGTGACAATGACACAGACAGCTGGATCTTCCCCACTACCAACGGTGGACCCAATAACTGGATGGAAAAATACTTTGTACCGATTAATTTTGTTCATAAGTAATTGCCTTTCTTGTTTTTCGGATATGTAATAAACAATTTAACTTTACGACCATGTGTCTTACCCGGGGAACATCGGTTTATTTGTGAGGGTTATCATGTTTCACTTTCATATGGCATTAATAAAGCATTGGACGTTTATGCATATAAATTTTGTGCTCTCTGTTTTTTTTTTCTTTTTTACTTTTACTTTGTCTATACAGTTATGCTCTTACACACTGTCGTAACCCAAATTTATCCTACCTCGACGATCGTATTTTCAAAATCAAAATAATAAAGAAACATTTAATTAAGGATGGTACAACAATATCTGATGGCCCATTCTTAAAATTTAAGTCAACTGGGGGGTGTATTTTAATCTAGGAGAGTGGGGGCTTTCTAAATCGGAAATAATCATAAACCCAGTCGCGAAGCATGTTGGCCAATGGCCCATGAGATTCTAATATAAAAGGCTATTTCAAAAGAAGGGGGTAACATTTTGATTATATAAGTAAAAAAAGCCCATTAAGAATTGTTGATGTTTTAGTGATAAAGAGGTGTGTTGTACCCCAAAATTTGCCCTCTCATTTATCAAGATTTTCCTCACAAGACTTCTTGGACTCAAGACAAGATTAGGGTTTGCTCAGCTCAAGACATCCCCTTGCACTGATAACCTTAAATTAGGGTTTGAATTTGCACAAGTATTTTTGGACCATCAATGCTTCATGTGACTTTCATACACCATCTTGGACCCCTAAGATTTCTCACGTTAAGTTTCAAGCCTTAAATCACATTTTTGCCCAGTCAATTGGACAGTTGACCTAAAAATCAGGTGTATTGGGGAAAAAGTCAACCATGGCCAATTTATAGTCGAACTTCATAATTTTCGATCCACAACAACATTTTAGGCTCATATGTACCATTTGATCAAGTTTGGATCACAACTCCTCAAGAAATTTGATCAAATCATCAAAAGGGCAAAATGGTCAAAATTAGGGTTTTGACTGTGGAAGGGCAATTTCCGATATTTAACCTAGCCAATGACCAATTGGGTTCAAGCATGATTTCAAGGACTCAATGGCATCATCTTGACCTAATTACATGGTTCAAAAGATCTCAAGTTCATTGGATTGACAGATGAATTTTGCAGTCAATTGATCAAAAGTCAACTGTACTCTGAAAAGTCAAACTTTGACTTTTTGGTAAAAATCAAGTGCCAAGGGTCATAATTCATCAATATATGTCAAAATGTGAAACTTGTTGACCAAGAAAACTAAATTTTCAAATTAGGGTTTTAATTTGAAATTTTTTCATAACTTAGAAATTTTCTAAGTATAAAAATTTTCTTATTTTTTCCCAACTTTTCACCACTTTTTCACCATGATGCAATTTGATTCAAAGAAAACTTCCAACATGAAATTTGCACTCCTCCATGAAATATACAACTTTTATTCACAAAGTTTTCCCAAAAGATGCTTGGATATCAAGTTATGAATTTTTTAATAGAGGTCCATGAACTAAATGACTTAGTGAAAATTTGCCCTAATTTAGGCAGGTTTTTGACCCAACTTCATGGACATTTTTCACCTAGTTCCAAGAGGTATCTCAAAATGAATTTCAAATATGGATTATAGAGAACATTTCAATATTTCTAAAATGTCCAAGAACTCTCCAAGATAATTTGTTGTTAGGGAGAATTGAAGAAGAGAAATTGGCATTTTGTCACTTTTGTTCAAGCCATTTTTACAAAGTGTCATGTTGCAAATCTGATCAAGCATGCTTGTACCTTGCATTACAGGTCCTAAACTCCTTCTACACTCCCTAATTAAATGCAAACTCAGTGGATAAAGGCTTTGTTTTCACTTTTGAAGCATTGTACAAGTTGAAATTCCATTTTTGGCTAAAAGTGCACATTGCCATTTTCATAAAGGCAAGCTTTTCCAACTTTATCAGCCTTGAGCCTTGGACTTGTTCCTTTGGTACAAACAATTTCCACAGGTATCAAGCAAAGTATACCAACTCTCATCAGCTCAAGAACTAGCCAGGACAGGCCTGTTGAACAAGTCACTTCAACTTTTCTTAAAATGCAAGAAAGTTGGCCAAAACATCAAAACTTGTACAAGCTTATAAAGGGTGGACTTGGTATCATTCTAGACATCTTCACAAACTCATAACAAGATAAGACACAAATTCTTAACATCTGAAACTCTCCAAAGCTCCAAAACTCCATTTTTTTGTCCAAAGCATAACAGTTCTACAAAACCAAGGCCAACTTCACTTTGACTCGTGTGTTTTGCCTTTCAAACTTTGAAAAACTTCATCCACATCATATCAAAGCTATCCAAGCATTCATCCTGCAACTGTGAGCTCTGTTTCAGCCATTTCCATTTTCAAGTTTGGAGGTCGCAGCTTGACTTCTACAGAGAGTTTCAGCCATCCACAAAGCCAGCTAAGTATTGGAATAGCTTGAGGGAACTTCAAGGAAGCTCACACGATCCTCAGGCCTCCCTCAAAGCCCCCACATTGCCATATCCAAATACAACTGAAGAAGGTATTTTTCAAATCTCTATCTCTCTATTTAGGCATCCTCAAGCCACGATTTGTGAAGCAAAAATGTAGTCCTTAACATGGTGAAGTTGTACATATGCATACTTTTCATTTATGTTAACTGAGCTAAGAGAATTTGAAGCTTGAAGTTGCTGAAATATTTAGGTTACGATTTAGGGCTGATTAAATTCTCTCTGATCTTTGAGAGTTAGGTTACAAATTTTATAGCATTGGAATCGTGAGATTACAAGCTACATTTTTTATGTTATGGGTTTTTGTTTTTATGCAAGCATGACCAAGTTAAAGATTTGAAGAAGAAACGCGCGCAAATGGAAGCTGGAGGACAGGGATGAAGTGCCTGGGCCTTGGGCGCCTTGGGCCTTCTGTTTTTTATCTTCACACCCCCCTGACTTGATATTTGCACCCCCTTTGCATATTTGTTTTATTTTTTCATATTTCTTTTTATCTTTTTATATTTATTGTTTTTATTTATTTTTCTGAATCATAAAAATCATGAAAAATATTTTCTTTATTTTTTGCATTTTTTTTTATATTATTTTTTGGCATAAAAAATAGTCTTATTAATAAATAGAACTTTATTTTCTTAAAAAATTGTAAATACATTTAATAAATACTATACATTTTTATTTTATTATTTTACACACAAAATATTTATTTTCATACATATTTTAATTTTTAATATTTGTACATAATATTATTTTTTATTTTCTTGTATAAAAAAATGGATAAAATAATATTAGAAAACATTATTTTCTTATAAATCAAAAACTAGGGTTTCACCCTTCCAAAAATAATAATATTTTTTCTCTTATTTTCTAGGGTTTAAATAAACATTTTTCTCATACAAAAAAATCAAATATAAAACCTTTTTCCATAAATACATTTTATTGCATATTTAAATATTTGCATATTTATTTATTTCGCACATAATTTAATTGGGTTGTAATAGTATTTTAGGGTTTATATTTGTGCAATATCCCAATTCAAAAACTTGTATCCCCCCTCCCATAATAATTGTTGTAATAGCTTAGTTTACATTTACGCAATTTATCGCTTTATATACTTGTGTAGTAAATTAGGGTTTTGCATGATAAGACCAAAAACAAACAAATAGAAATGACCTAATACAAGACAAATGCATGTAAAATGACACACATTTCACACAAGTATCCTTAGGGTTTCACCCACTTGGTTGCCTAAAATAAAATGGCCATGGTATGCATGCAAAGTATCTTGGCAAAATAATACAAAAATAAGATCATAGTCTCTCGATGACGCTATCAAAAGGTTGCCTAAAACAAAATGATCTTAGTCCCTCAAAATGCTAAAGATACTTGGCAACATTGCTATCATGGTCATACAATGACCCACGCATGTCCCATTTAACATCCAAAGATAGGGTTTTTTACCAAATCAATGGTAAATCAACAATGTCAAAGGAATAAAAATGCATAGGAAATACGTTTGAGTAGGATAGATAGTTCCTAGTTACTTGCTCTCTTTCAAACAATCCTTGCTATTTTCAAAATAAACACACACACGTTTCAAAACATTTTCCAAACATTTTTCAAAAGACAAACATCTTTGTATACATTCTTACGAAGGAGAATCATTACAAAGATTTCCTAAACGAATGGCATCTTTTCAAAATACTTTCAAAATCACACCAAACACAAAGCATCATTTCAAACAATTTCAAAAGCAAAGCAAGTGATCTAAGCAAGTAACTAAGAGCCCATGGAAAACCATGGATGAAAAGGGTGCTAGAACCTTCCCTTTTCATAATCTACCCCCTAAACTCAAGAAAACATCTCAAAGGTCTTTCCTGTGCTTTTTTACCTTTCCTTTTGGATAAAATAAAAGTCGGTGTCGACTCTAGCTAAACCGCGACATTTGCGACGAAACGCAAAACCTCAACTCAGTTCTCCCACCATATCACAAGGTGTATAAGTCTTGGGACAAGCTCGTCAAGCATGTTTCAGTAGGCCTATGTCATTATAGTTTTTTTTTAAATGCTTAAGAATAGAGAGGAGGGTGTGCATATTTTTAGCCCGTACTAAATCATTTTTGAGGGCCCAGACAATGGATGCAATCCGGGCCCATTCGGTTTGTTTTAGAAAAATTCTTTTATTTTAAACATTATTGTTGTTTTTATTAAATATTATTATAATTATGTCATCAAATATTTTTTAACGTGGATATTATTATGGAAAAGGGATCATTGTTTGTTGGATCAAATTGTTGGAAGGCCCAAAGTCCTTAAAAGAAAATGTTCTAATGCAGTATATTCTTTTGCTGGATAAAACAAAAAGGATGACTGGCCCAAATTCAAAACATTTGTTGGACTGAATATCCAATGCAGGCCCATAATTAGAAAACAACATCTGGCCAAAATTAACCAAATAAACGCGTACTGTTCCAATTTGAGCAAAATTAACGCTATGGTTTTGGGCTACTAACACCCACTATTCAGATTAAACCAAAATAATTTCTTCTTGAATATTATTCATGCCCAGAATATATTATTACTCCAAATCCAATAAATTAATTATGCAGAAAAACCAATATATTACAAATTCAGAAGATCTCTACAAAATCTAGAGTTACAGTAGAAAAATCACATCTAATAAGCAAAATCTGCAAAAATTACTAATACAATTTAAAATCCCCAAGATTACAAAATCAAATCATTTACAAAAAACTGAATCTCATGGTATTTATTGCAATTACAACGAATCTTACAGAGTAAAATCAAGCAAAATCTGAAAAGAGAGACTTACAAACGAAATCTGCAGACTCAATCAATTCCAATCCCTAAATCTATTCAAATCATAAAAGAAATTCATTCTTAATCCTAAATCAAAGATAACAAACTGTAACGAAAAAACAAAACCCTATAAATAGAAACCTAAGAGAACACAAGCAAGGGTTGAGGGTTTTACAGAAGAAAGAGTTTAGAGGCGGAGAGACCAAGAACTTGGAAGACCCCTTTGTCGTTGAAGATCCAGAACAAAAGTGATTAGAGTTTCCAAATCGGAAACCCTAATCACCTTTAGACACCACCGCTTCCACATCTTCCGCTGTCCAAATCACCATCACCGTCATCTTCAACTAATACCAGTAACCTGTAAACATAAAGTAAAAGGGAGATTAGCTTAACGTCTCGAACGCACGAAAGCCAGAAATTGCGAAAGGGTAGTTAACTACTTAGCTCTTTTGTTTGCTTTGCTCTATTTTTATTTTTTAATTGATTGTTAGGTTGGGGGCCTAGCCGGGTACGGCGAAGTAGGCAAAGGGGTTTGTGGGAGAAAGGGTTGCGCCACAGTTAGATGTTTTGATTTTAGGGTTAGCAAGAAGGGGACGGTGATAGGTTTCTGTTGTTTGAACGAGATAGAGAACCAGTTGAAAATGAAAAGATAAATTTTGTAGAATGAAAAAGAAAGACAAGTTATGTTATCTGTAATAATTCAATGCATGCGTGTTCATTATATTATCGTACACCTCTCAATTATGATTGTTGGATCTTGATTCGACGGCCATAAGGCCAAGTCCACCTTAGGCTTTGTATGCCTTCACCACACCGAATTACACAGCAAACCTTGCAAACGGGGTGGGCTCAGGCCCGTTTTTATTCACACCTCCCTTTGCCTCAATTACTGAAACCCCAAACGAATCAACACCCCCCTGCCTGGATCATCCTGGGCCTAACTCAGCCATTTCTTAACAACACCCCTTTGTTTTTACTTCTAAGCTGGGATTACACCCCCCCAGCTTTTGCTTAAATAATTATTTTTTATTTTCTTTATTTATTTTTCATATTATATTTTATTTATGTTATATTAATTATTTATTCCTTTTTGTCAATAATTATAATAATTATTATTAATTTTGGTTACCATATTTTAAATATTAATTATTATTTATTATATGTAAGTATTACTATATGATAAAATAAATTATTTTCTGTAAAAATTGCATATATTATTTTCTATACTATTTACATTAAATCTTTTTCAATCATGCATTAATTGAGATATTTTCACAGTTAATATTATTAAAAAACACAAACAAATCTCAAACTATTTTTGCGAACAAATTAAGCTTATCAACAGTCTCTTTCACAAATAGGTTTCAAACTAATTTTGGCTTACTGCGTACTCAGTCAAAAATCTCCGCAATCACTACTCTCGACCGAGTGCGAAGTGATTCAAAATATGTTTGCAAACCCCTAAAAAAACACCAACCCATACGAACTACGAATTGAGACTCTGATTCCTCATAAGAGAATACGTAGGCACGCAATCTAAAATCGTGACGAGTCTTGCTAAGTAAAAATTAAAACCCTGTTTATCCCAAACCTAAACCTAGAGCTTAATATCCTTGTGAACAAGGTAGACGAAAGGTGCCTAACACCTTCCTTTTGTCTATTTGAGTCCGAAACCTAGAATCTATGTTCGCGCTTTAGGGTTTTCTGTTAGGTTCCCTTCCCTAGGATAAAAACTAATAGTGGCGACTCTTGATTAAGAAAACCAGTTGCTACAGTTGGCGACTCTGTTGGGGACTCTCCTTAACCCTAGGTTTAGGTTCTGTTGGGTTTTTATTTTTATTTGCTTTATTTATTTATTGTATCTATCTATTTTATTGCATTTATTTATTTATCGTCAAATTCTTTTATTATCATATATTTGCCATGTGGCGGGTTTTTATCTAAAAAAAAGAATATTTCCAATAAACCTTAAAAAGAAGGTTCGTCTATTAGCTTAGGGGGGTATATCATCCCTGTGAGTTTATGTGACGACTTCTCCTATTGTCGGTGAACTTCCGAAAAAGGAATAATTATCAAGAGATATCCTCTTGACGAGTAGGACTTTGGAAGGTCACCCATAACTCTTTGTAACAACATTAACCCAAAATCTCATGACGAGACCTTTCACAATGTTGAGACGAAAGTTTCAGTCTGTAAAGAGGCTCCACCTAAGGGAGGCCCTTGTACCTTTTCCCTCTGGTGTTATTCATGACACCCTTAAGGAAGCCACCTTTTGGGAGGGTAGATTTACCGTAGGTCAAAATTAAGGAGCCTACCTCATAGGGGTCCATCATAAAAACCTGTCACAAAATCCCTTACTCAATCTAACACTTATACATTCATGCATTCATGTATATCTCATGTTCATCATTTGTTCCTTTTATCTGTCTTATTCACAGGGTACAAAAATAAAAGATAACAAAATCAAGATTTTTGGTGACTGTCTTAAAAATGGTTGCCAAAGGGAAACAACTTATCCGTGTCAATGCCTGCAAGCCTGACCTTTCTGAAATCAAAACTATAAAGGGTAAATTGTCTGAAAGAGCTCTGAAGATGTACACTTGCCGTTATGGGGATACACTTGATTTGACTAAAGTAGAAGTACAGATGGATGCAGTCTCTGCCCTAATTCAGTTTTATGACCCTCCATTGAGATGTTTCACTTTCCAAGACTTCCAGCTAGCACCGGCTCTGGAGGAATTTGATAGAATCCTGAATTTCTCCAAGGAAAAGGCTTATGTAGGTATTGGACAAACTATTGAAGTCAAAGCTTTAGAAAAAGGCCTGGGGATCCCATATCCAGAATTGGTGTAGAATTATCGAAGAGAAGGTCCGGTACAAGGAATCAAAAGAATATACCTGGAAGCTAAGGCACTAGAATTTGCTAACTATAAGGAGTGGGAATCTTGTGTTGATTGTTTAGGGCTGTTGGTATTTGGTGTAATCTTGTTTCCTCGGACTGTGGACTATATTGATCCCACGACCATTAGTGTATTTTGGGGGACTTAAGTCTTTAATACGGATCCTACTCCCTCCTTGCTTGCCGATATTTATTACACTTTGCATATAATGTATGAAAAAATAAGAGGCACGCTAAATTGTTGTATCCCGCTTCTATATACTTGGTTCATGACTCATCTTTACAAGGAAGACTATATGATCCCAGAACTAACCAGGTGTGAGTGGACACAAAAATTAAGGTCTCTCACTGCAAACTCAATATTATGGTATGCAAGAAAGTTGGATATTGGTGACATCACTATTAGCTGTGAGGATTTTCCTAACGTCCCTTTGGTTGGATCACGAGGCTATATTAACTACAATCCTACTCTGGTCCTACGACAGCTAGGGTATCCTTTGGAAGACAAACCTCCGGACGAACAACTCCGACCACTTATCATCCATAATATGGGTATAGAAGACCAAGGGTTGCTCAACAAGGTTATTCGGGCCTGGAATAAGGTTAACAAAATGAAGGCCGAAAGAAAGAATGTCATAGCAAGAGAGCACTACACCAAATGGGTCCAAGATAGGGTACGAATTATCAAGCTGCCATTCGAGAAAGATCCAGAGTACAAGTCAGAGGTCCCCGAGATAACACCTATATCTTTGGAAGAAGTCGACAATCTGAAAAATGCCTTAAAGCAAGCTCAAAAAGAGAAAGAAGCACTGGAAGTCAACCTCCTCAACTTGACCAGAGAAAAAAAACAGATGCAGCTTATACTTGAGTCAAAGGACGAGCAAATCGATAAAATTCAAAAGGACATGGAGAAGGAAATTCTCAAACGAGAGCGTACAACTGAAGGGCTGTTAAGTGCATCGTTCAACCTAGATTCTCACAACCAAAGGTTGGAAGAGGCCGCTACTGAAATTGGGAGGTTAACTAGGTGGTATGAAAAGGCGACACATGACAAAAAGGTGCTAGAGGAAAGTTTGAGAGCCCAAATTCAAAGTCTGGCACAAGCTTCCTTAGATCAAGAGGGGAAAATAAAGTACCTCACCACCGAACTCCAAGACAGCCACGAATCAGAGGTCAAAGCACTCCTTGAAAGGATAGAAGCAGAGAAACTTTTGACTCAGGACTCGAGAATATGAACATGTATGTTTAGAGCTGCATGGTCTTCAAAAGGATTTTCTCATCCAACGAAGGCTTTACACATAAATGAGGGGTGAAAAGATGTATTGGGAGGAACAGTATACCAAGATCGCCCAAGCCATGAGGGATAATCATAAGATAATCCCACATCTTTATCAGAAATACAGGTACTACAAGGACAAACATGAAAATCTAGTCTTCTTAGCCAACAATCTCATCGAGGACATCCCTAGAAGTTTAAAAGATGCAGAGAATGTGATGGTTCCTCTTCCTAAGGACGTCGAAGACTTTCTACAGCTTTTCTGAGCAATGGTTGATGGCTTTAGAGCATACATCCGCTGCCGCCCTTAGGAAATTTAGTTCTTTTTTAATTATGTTTACGCAAACAAGTTTTGATTTCAATTTGTAATATTTTTCAATATCTGTATTTTGTTACTCTAAATAAAGGCATTTTGTTTCCCTTTCTCGAAGGCGTGTCTATTTTTAAGCTGGGCACCAAATAAAATAATAAGTGGATACAAATATGTACCTAAGTAAATAAGACAGTTAAAATAAGAATCATTTCATAATGATGCACATCCATATGCACGCATGAATTTATAAAACACTCGCATGTCATTTATAAAAAAAACTCATTTGCTTTAAAAATCTCTCCAGTTAAGCCATTGGTAAAAGAAGACCTTCACCTCCTTGGCCTCCATATAAAACAAGGGCCCATCAACAGAAAGCAATGGAACAGATCGAAGAGACTCAAGTTGTGTTTAAAGAGTATCTTGATCAGGTGAAGGGGGACGTAAGCTAAATGAAAGGAGATTTGAGCCATGTTCTTCTAGCTTTGAAGAGCATTATTGACAGGTAAGATCAAATTCACATGGTAGCTTTTGAAGAGGTGACCCAAACCGTTGGTGCATCGAGCGGTCACCAACTGAGGAAAGAGCTGGAAGCAGGACCCCAAAAGTACGCCATGGCCCAGCAAGAGGTTAAAACTGAAGGATTCATCCCACCACCGTCAAATGTAGGGGCATCACATACCCTACAAATTCCAACCAATAATGCAGATAATTACCTATACTTGCAATACGGAGATCATGACCCAAAGGATGCTCCCTAGGCACCCTTGAAGACCACTGGTGCTCATGCTGCGGATAACCCACTGGTAATGAATCAGTATAAAGCCTTGAAAGAAAGATTGGAGGTTGTGGAGGGCTTCGACGCTTTCGAAGTAGACGCTCTGGAAATGGGTTTAGTCCCTGATGTGGTGATACCTCCAAAATTCAAAGTACCCGACTTTGGCAAGTATAAAGGGCTCACTTGTCTGAGGAATCATCTTCATATGTACTGCAGAAAGAAGCATGCCCACGCCCATGATCAGAAACTAATGATTCAGTGTTTCCAAGACAGTCTAAGTGGGGCATCTTTGTACTAGTACATGCAGTTAGAACGAACGCATATCCGAACATGGGTGGATCTTGCTAATGCTTTCTTGAAGAATTACAAGTATAACTTGGACATGGTGCCTACTCGCTTGCAACTCCAAAATTTGTCCTAAAAGAAGGAAGAGTCCTTCAAAGAATATGCTCAAAGGTGGAGAGAGATGGCATCTTGTGTACAACCCCACTGATGGAAAAGGAACTCATAGACATGTTAATGGGAACCCTACAAGGGCTTTATTATGATAAAATGGTGGGAAGTGTCACGTCCGGATTTCCAGACTTAGTAACTATTGGAGAAAGAATTGAAATTGGATTGAAGAGTGGAAAGATATTAGGGGGATCGTCAAGCACCCCTTACAATTCAAAAAAACCGGCTTCAAAATTCCCAAGAAAGAAGGAGGGAGAAGTCAACATTGTGGCCTCACAACCAAGGACATCACAACCATTGGTGATCCCGCAAGGACAAAGGCAGGACAGATTTAAAAGGCCACCTAGAAATTTTAATCCACTGCCCATGCCGCCAAGCCAATTATTATAACACTTGGTTAAGGCATCCTTGGTGGAAATGAAGCCTTTAGCTCCTCTGGTCGGGCCACTCATGCAAAGATACAATGTCGATGCTAGGTGTGAGTATCATGCAAATTCATCAGGGCACACCATAGACAAATGTTGGGCCTTCAAGCATAAGATTCAAGATTTTCTAGAGTCTCAAGACATCACCTTCGACAAGCCTAATATCAAGTCAAACCATATGCCTCTGCATGGTGGACCGACAATAAATGCAATCGAGGTGGTCACTAACTTTGGAGAAACCATAAAGGCAAAAACCCCTATCAACTTATTGAAGGAATATCTGTTTGAATGTGGATTCCTGTTAGAGCACAATAAAGCTTTTGAAACAACTTTGGAAAATCTGGTGGATCAGGGGATAGTCCAATTCGGACTGTACCCTGAAGAAAAATATGTAGCCACAATCGAAGGGAAAAAGCCACTGGTAATCCCTTGCCAAAATCTAAGCCTTACCAAGAAGGTTCTAGTCATTCCATGGGGAGAATCCGTAGAGGTCACCAGAAGGGTACCTAAGAACACCCTTTTTATACCCACTACTCCAAAAGCTACAATGGTAATTAAGGGACCGTCACCTATCCCTTACGAGAATAATAAAGTGGTACCTTGGAGTTATGACTCAGCCGTATACATCAATAGAGTGAAGTAGGAAAGAGGGCCATCCATAAGTCAGGGACCTACTATTTCGAACATAGCAGGAACATGAGGTATGGCCCGAAGTGGGAGAATCTATGGAGCCGAACCATCAAAAAAGACATATTTGGTTCCAATGAAGGGCAAAGGAAAAACAGTGGTTGATACAAATCAAGAAACAGAATCTCCGAACAAAGACTTTATTGATCAAGAGGCAGAGGAGTTTCTAAAAATAATCAAAAAGAGCGACTACAGAGTGGTGGATCAGCTCCGTCAAACTCCGTAAAAAATCTCCATACTCTCGTTACTAATCAACTATGAAGCACACCGGGATTCTTTAATGAAGGTGTTAAGTTCAGCTCATGTCGCAAAAGAAATTCCGGTAAATTAATTTAATAATGTCGTAGAAAATCTCACGTCCGGATCCTACCTGGGTTTCAGCAACAATGAACTACCGCCACAGGGTCAGGCCCATAACAAAGCACTCCACATTATTATGCAGATAGGTACTTCCCATTTGTCCAGGGTTCTTACTGACACCAGTTCCGCTCTTAATGTGTCGTCGAAGTCAAGTCTCGTAAAGTTAACAATAGACGACGTGACAATGAGACTAAGTTCTATGATAGTAAAGGCATTTGACGGTTCTCAAAGCTTAGTACTTGAAGAGGTGGATCTTTCAGTCAAGATTGGGCCGCATATCTTCAATATCACTTTTTAGGTCATGGACATCAAACCAGCATACACTTTTTTACTGGGGAGACCCTAGATCTATGCGGCAGGGGAAGTAACCTCGACCCTGCATCAAAAGTTGAAGTTCCTAGTAGAAGGGAAGTTGATCATAATTGACGACGAGGAAGACATTTTTGTAGCCCATATTGAATCATACAGATATATCAGTGTCGACGAAGATTGCATAGCTACCCCATTCCAGGCTTTGGAAATTTCTTCGATGGTAACATTACCGATTAAGAAGTGTAACCAGACTAAAGTGACATCATGGAGAGATCTGCAAATGACTATGGGAGGTGATGCCTCAAGACGCTGGGGACAGCTCCCGGGAAATTTTGGAGAAGAAGAATCACTTTGGTTTGGGTTACGAATCGTCAAAGGCTACGTTGAAAGGCAAAGCATGTTTTCCTACGATCCGAGAGACGTTCATCAGCAAAGGAATGAAGCATGGCGGGCACGTGGCAATGATATCAAGCAAAATCAATACTAAAAGGGAAACCGACTTCATTAGAGAGGGCGCCCCAGGAGAAGAGCTTAAAGGATGGACCGTTGTGGAGATTCTCGAGATATTTTTCTTTTCTAATATTTTTTGTTTTGAGAGAACCTATGTCAAACCCGAGGCATAGGGGTTGTTTGTAAGGGTTTTCCTTGTTCTTATTTCAGACAATATTTATAATTAATAAAAGTTATATTATGTTTTCAATTAAGATCCTTATCTTTCTTTTGCATTTATCTATTAGATATTAAAATGGAAATACCTTCTTTGCATACATATTTTAAAATTCCAAGCACTAAAATATACACCAAAACATGATAAATGTGCAGATCCATGCCCAAAATTACCGATAACGCTACTGCTACAAACCGATATGATTTTGATGTTCCTATTCACCAAGAAGAAGAGGAAGATGACGAAGTTCTTGAACTCTCTGAGGAAATGGCAACGAAAATAGAGCGAAAAGCTAACAACATACAACCATATCAAGAGCCTATTGAGACCATTAACCTGGGCACAAAAGAAGATCCAAAAGAAATCAAGCTAGGGGAAATGTTGGAACATAGCGTCAAAGACGGGCTAATCAAGTTATTACACGAGTATGTGGATATATTCGCTTGGTCCTACAGGGACATGCCAGGTTCGGATACAGAAATTGTGGTGCATAGACTACCTTTCTAAGAAGGGTGTTCTCCAGTCAGGAAAAAACACAGAAGAACTCGTCCGGATATGTCCAACAAAATTAGAGAAGAGGTTCTCAACCAATTTGACGCAGGGTTCCTAGTAGTGGTAGATTATCCACCCTAGATAGCTAACATTGTACCAGTACCCATGAAGGATGGAAAAGTACGCATGTGCGTAGACTATCGAGACCTAAACAAGGCGAGCCCCAAAGACGACTCTTTGTTACCTCATATATATGTCCTAATGGATAATACAACTCAAGACTCGGCATTCTCATTTATGGACGGTTTCTTGGGCTATAATCAAATCAAAATGGTGCCTGAGGACATGGAAAAGACTACCTTCATGACACCTTTGGGAACTTTCTGCTACAAAGTAATGTCATTCGGTCTCAAGAACGCAGGGGAAACCTATCAGAGGGCAATGGTCACGGTATTCCATGATATGATCCCTAAGGAGGTTAAAGTATACGTCGATGATATGATTTCTAAATCCCATACGGAGGAGGAACATATCATACATCTGCAAAAGTTGTTCGAACGGCTACGCAAATTCAGACTAAGGTTGAACCCAAATAAATGCACATTTGGCGTCAGATCAGGCAAATTGTTAGGTTTTATTGTAAGCCAGTGGGGTATCAAGGTGGATCCTGACAAAGTGAAGGTTATACAAGAGATGTCGGCTCCTAGGACAAAAAAGGAAGTTCATGGTTTCTTAGGGCGATTGAACTACATGTCAAGGTTCATGTCGCATCTAACAGCTACGTGCGAGCCAATATTCAAGTTATTACAAAAAGAACAGACAATAGTGTGGAATGATGATTGTCAAACTACCTTCGAGACGATAAAACAATATTTGCAAGAGCCATCAGTCTTAATACCACCAGACCCTGGAAGGCCACTCATCATGTATTTGATAGTGCTCGAAGGGTCAATGGATTGTGTTCTGGGATAGCAGGATGAAACAGGTAGAAATGAGCATGCAATCTATTACCTCGGCAAGAAATTCACTGATTGCGAAACCATGTACTCCCTCCTTGAGAAAACTTGTTGCGCATTAGCTTTGGATACCAAGAGGTTGAGGAAATATATGTTAACCCATACTACATGGTTAATAGCAAGGATGGATCCTCTAAAATACGTGTTGAAAATCCAGCTCTTACCGGAAGAATCGCACAATGGCAGATGCTACTATCAGAATACGACATCCAATATGTCACACAAAAGGCCAACAAAGGTAGTATACTAGCTGATCATCTATCTCACCAACCTCTATCAGAATATCAACCCATGAAGTTTGACTTTCCCGACGAGGATGTCATATTTATAGGTGACTACATAATACCAGGACCCGACGAAGGGCCCGAGCCAGGGGCACGTTGGACACTCACGTTCGAAGGGGCTTCAAATGCACTAGGTCACGGTGTAGGGGTAGCATTAACATATCCCAAGAATCATCACCACCCATATACTTCCAGGTTATGTTTTGATTGCAAAAATAACATCGCCGAATACGAAGTCTGTATACTAGGGCTAGAAGCTGCCATCGATTTAAGATTAAAGCAATTGGAAGTTTTCGAGGATTCTGCATTAGTCATATACCAGGTTAATGGTGAATGGGATACTAAAAAACCTAAATTGATTCCATATCGGGATCATGTTTTAAAGTTAGCCGCAGAATTTACAGAAATCACTTTTAGTCATATCCCGCGAGAAGAAAATAAAATGGCAGACGCTCTGGCAACCCTATCAGCTATGTTCAAAGTGACTAGGACGAATCACGAACCGCGTATTACAATTAGACATTTAGGAGAACCTGCACACTTCCTTTCTATTGAGGAAGGACCCGACAATAAACCTTGGTTTTATGAAATCAAGAAGTACTTGGAAAGGCAGGAGTACCCAGAAAATGCCTTTATCATTGACAAGCGAACCTTGCGAAGGTTAGCTTCCAAATTCTTTCTAAGTAATGGAGTGGTATACAGAAGAAATTACAACATGGTACTACTCAGATGTGTGGAAAAGAAAGAAGCCGATACACTCATGAGAAAAATCCACGAAGGCACTTTCGGAACCCATACAAACAGGCACGCCATGGCTAGGAAGATTTTGTGAGCAGGGTATTACTGGTTAACAATGGAAGCTGATTGTTATCACTACACAAAGACATGCCATAAGTGTCAGATTTACACTGACAGGATAAATGTTCAAGCGACTCCTCTGAACATCATGAGCTCCCCTTGGCCGTTCTCGATGTGGGGAATTAATGTGATCGGTATGATCAAGCCAAAAGCATCCAACGGACACCGCTTTATATTGGTAGCCATCGACTACTTTACCAAATGGGTAGGAGCAGCATCCTACGCCAACGTAACAAGTTAAGTGGTTACACGCTTTATCAAACAGAATATTATATGCAGATATGGTGTCTCGAGCCGGGTAATTACAGATAACGGGTCTAATTTAAACAGCAAGATGATGAAGAAATTATGTGACGACTTCAAAATCGAGCATCACAACTCTTCACCATACAGACCAAATATGAACGGGGCCGTCGAAGCATCCATTAAAAATATTAAGAAAATCAGCCAGAAAATGGTGAAAACATACAAAGATTGGCACGAAATGCTTCCCTTTTATCTGCACGACTATCACACTTTTGTACGCACATCAACAGGCGTGACTCCTTTCTCACTCGCGGCATAGGGGCAGTACTCCTGGTGGAAATTGAGATACCATCACTCTGAGTCCTGGGGGAAACAAAGCTGGAAGAAGCAGAATGGGTGCAGGGCCGACTTGACCAACTCAACCTCATTAAAGAAAAACGACTAATGACTTTGTGTCATAGTCAGTTACATCAAAAGAGAATGAAGAGGGCCTTTGACAAGAAAGTACACCCTCGAATATTTAAGGAAGGGGATCTAGTGCTCAAAAAGATTTTAATACCTTGCCTCAATTCACGTGGTAAATGGATACCCAATTACAAAGGTCCATTTATAGTCAAAACAAAATTCTCTGGAGGTGGTCTCATCCTCACAACAATGGATGGGGAAGAACTACCGCATCCAACCAACTCGGACGCAGTCAAAAGATACTATGTATAAAAAGCTCGCTGAGATCGAACCTCCAAAAGGTGCGACTTAGGAAAAAAAGGAGCGTCTCGGTGGATCGAAAACCCTAAAGGGCGATACAGCCAAAAATTAGGGGCACACAAAAAAAAATTATCCCGGTGGATTGAAAACCCGAAAGGGCAATCCAGGCAAAAGTTAGGGATTTCATACAAAGAAATAAAGGACAGAAAGACTGCGATCTGAGAGCTACGACTATGAACCACGAAGGGAAGGATAGATTGGAATCATGAAACTCAGAGGAAATGGAGATAAGATCATCAAAAGATATGGGGAAACAGCAGTAGCGATTATCATTTTTTTCATTGCCATTTACTGTTTTAAGACTTTCTTGTAATTACCTCTTTCTAGGAATTGCATCTTGTATTCTCGCCCACTCTGAGGCATATCAATAAAACATTTGTTTTTGTTATATCTGTCAAATCATGTTCTTATTTTCTCAGATTTGTTTACAAGATACTGCGATTATTACTCATGAATGTTGTCTCAAAATAATTTCCGGGAATTAACAGAATAAAAGCATCCGACAAATATCGAAAAACGCGTGGGTTAGAAAAATATCGAAGGAAAATCCACGTATACATCCATGCATACAGTTACTCCTACGTCTTGCAAACAATTTATACACTGGTCTACGTCTGTACCTATGCACATCTACGTATTCATACCCGAAGTCTACAACCACGCATATGTCAGCACCTATGCCTAACTTACGACACGAGGTATGTGCTTACGTCTGTGCCTACAAATCTATGCATAGGCCATCATTTATGTCTACGCCTACATCTATAAAAAATTAATGTTCAAATTTTTCCAAAATTCAAGTTCAACAATGCTATGGTGACACAACATACAACTCCAAGGAATTGGTAAATTCTAAGCCAGTGGTTTAAAGGAGAACGCCAAAAAGAATTTTTCATAAAATTCCAAGGCACACACGCGTCTTACACGCATTTCATATATACATATTGCATATCTCGAGCATACATACACTATGCACTCTTGCGTACAATGCGCATATAGTCAGGGTCCCATGTCAGAGTCAAACACCATACATTTTGCATACTCACAACATTCAATGCACAAGCATACACATATCGCCTGACGAACAGACAAATAATTTTACCCTCGATGCAACCATCTAAGGGTCAATCCACGCAATACTCCTCCTACGGTTCAACTCGTCACCTCAGCCTTCATGCCGTGACACATTCAGCCCATCACTTTAGTCTTCACGCAGTGATGAGTTCTATATAAGCTCAGTGTGTTGCCCCTAAGCTGCACATATCTTCAAAGCCCATTATGTTGCCTCTAAGCCGCAACGTTTTCTCAAGACCCAATACATTGCCCCTAAGCCGCAACACATTTTTCAAAACGCAGTATATTTCTTTTAAGCCGCAATATATCCATTCAAGCCAAACACATTGCCTCTAAGCCGCAATGGATCCTCCAACTCAACATGTTGCCTCTAAGCCGCAACATATTCTCAAAACCCATTGCATTTCCTCTAAGCCGCAACCCATTGTCAAAGCTAAGTATATTGCTTCTAAGCCGCAATATACCGTTCAATTCAAATATGTTGCCTCTAAGCCGAAATGTATCTTTCCATATCAATATATTTCCTCTAAGCTGCAATATACCATCCAATTCAAATACATAGCCCCTAAGCCGCAACGCATTTTTCAAAACTCGGTATATTGCTTCTAAGCCGCAATATATCCATTCAAGCCAAACACATTGCCTCTAAGCCGCAATGTATCTTCCAACTGAACATGTTGCCTCTAAGCTGTAACATATTCTCAAAACCCATTGCATTGCCTCTAAGCCGCAACGCACTGTCAAAGCTAACTATATTGCTTCTAAGCCACAATATACCCTCCAATTCAAATACGTTGCCTCTATGCCACAATGTATCTTTCCAGATCAACATATTTCCTCTAAGCCGCAATATATCATCCAATTCAAATGCATTGCCTCTAAGCCGCAATGCATTAGCCAAACTCAGACCATCATGCAGCGATGTTCAAAACAAAAAAAATTTAGTTTATCACATCAGACTTCACACAATGATCTGCGAACATAAACCATTGCCTCAGACTTCATGCAGCAATGTATTTCGTTATGCCAAGTTCCAAAACATCGCCTCAGACATCAGGAAGAAATTCGCAAACGTAATCCATGGCCTCGGTCTTCAAGCAGCCATACATCATCAATCATTTCTATACTCACCTTCCATATGGTTGAGTAAGCCAAGACATACAAAATTGCACAGTCTGCCTCATCACCAAACCCGGATAAGTGATATATCATCAGCTTTTCCTACTTCCTCGAGACTTATAAGGGTATGCTACATCAGCGTAACCTTATGTTTGTCGGACAAATCTTGCAATACTTCAAGTATTCAATAAAATTCTGATCTAAACGTGCGAGACTCATGTTTTCCCACGCTATTTGATTGAAAGATAATTGAATAGGGGCAGCTGTCGTAACCCAAATTTGTCCTACCACGATGATCGTATTTTTAAAATCAAAATAACAAAGAAACATTTAATTAAGGATGGTACAACAATATCTGATGGCCCATTCTTAAAATTTAAGTCAACTAGGGGGTATATTTTAATCGAGGACAGTGGGGGCTTTCTAAATCGGAAAGACACATAAACCCAGTCGTGAAGCATGTTGGCCAATGGCCCATGAGATTCTAATATAAAAAGTCTATTTCCAAAGAAGGGGGTAAAATTTTGATTATATAAGTAAAAAAAAAATCCCATTAAGAGTTGTTGATGTTTTAGTGATAAAGAGGTGTATAAGTCTTGGGACAAGCCCATCAAGCATGTTTCAGTAGGCCTATGTCGTTATAGTTTTTTTTTAAATGCTTAAGAATAGAGAGGAGGGTGTGCATATTTTTAGCCCATACTAAATCATTTTTGAGGGCCCAGACAATGGATGCAATCCGGGCCCATTTGGTTTGTTTTAGAAAAATTCTTTTATTTTAAACATTATTGCTGTTTTTATTAAATATTATTATAATTATGTCATAAAATATTTGTTAACGTGGATATTATGTTGGAAAAGAGATCATTGTTTGCTGGATCAAATTGTTGGAAGGCCCAAAGTCCTTAAAAGAAAATGTTGTATTGTAGTATATTTTTTGCTGGATAAAACAAAAAGGTTGACTGGCCCAAATTCAAAACATTTACTGGACTGAATATCCAATGCAGGCCCATAATTAGAAAACAACAGCTGGCCAAAATTAACCAAAAAAAAACACGCATTGTTCCAATTTGAGCAAAATTAACGCTAGGGTTTTGGGCTACAAACACCCACTGTTCAGATTAAACCAAAATCATATCTTCTTGACTATTATCCAGGCCCAGAATATCTTATTATTCCAAATCCAATAAATCAATTATGCAGAAAAACTAATATATTACAAATTCAGAAGATCTCTAAAAAATCTAGAGTTACAGCAGAAAAATCAAATCTAATAAGCAAAATCTGCAAAAATTACTAATACAATCTAAAATCCCCAAGATTACAAAATCAAATAATTTACAGAAAACTAAATCTCATGGTATTTATTGCAATTACAGCGAATATTACAGAGTCAAATCAAGCAAAATCTGAAAAGTGAGACTTACAAAAGAAATTCGCGGACTCAATCAATTCCAATCCCTAAATCTATTTAAATCATAAAAGAAATTCATTCTAAATCCTAAATCAAAGAGAACAAACTGTAACGAAAAAACAAAAGCCTATAAATAGAAAACTAATAGAACACAAGTAGGGGTCGAGGGTTTTACAGAAGAAAGAGTTTAGAGGCAGAGAGACCAAGAACTTGAAAGACCCCTTTGCCGTTGAAGATCCAGAACAAAAGTGATTAGAGTTTCCAAATCGGAAATCCTAATCAACTTTAGACGTTGCCGCTTCCACATCTTCCGCTGTCCAAATCGCCATCACCGTCATCTTTAACTAATACCAGTAACCTATAAATAGAAAGGAGAAGGGGGATTAGCTTAACGTCTCGAACGCACGAAATCCAGAAATTGTGAAAGGGTAGTTAACTACTTAGCTCTTTTGTTTGCTTTGTTCTATTTTTATTTTTTGATTGATTGTTAGGTTGGGGGCCTGGCCGGGTACGACGAAGAAGGCAAAGGAGTTTGTGGGAGAAAGGGTTGTGCCTCCATTAGATGTTTAGACTTTAGGGTTAGCAAAAAGGGGACGGTGATAGGTTTCTGTTGTTTGAACGAGAGAGAGAACCAGTTGAAAATGAAAAGATAAATTTTGTAGAATAAAAAAGAAAGACAAGTTATGTTATTTGTAGTAATTCAATGCGTGTGTATTCATTATATTATCGTACATCTCTCAATTATGATCGTTGGATCTTGATTGGAGGGCCATAAGGCCAGGTCCACCTTAGGCTTTGTATGCCCTCACCACACTGAATTACACAGCAAACCTTGCAAACGGGTTGGGCTCAGGCCCGTTTTTATTCATACCTCCCTTTGCCTCAATTACTGAAACCCTAAACAAATCAACACCCCCCTGCCTGGATCATCCTGGGCCTAACTCAGCCATTTCTTAACAACACCCCTTTGTTTTTACTTCGTAACTAGGATTACAGCCCCCCCCCCCCCCCCCCCCAGGTTTTGCTTAAATAATTATTTTTTATTTTCTTTATTTCTTTTTTATATTATAATTTTTTTTGTGATATTAATTTTTTATTCCTTTTTGTCAATAATTATAATTATAATTATTAATTTTAGTTACCATTTTTTAAATATTAATTATGATTTATTATATGTAAGTATTACTATATGATAAAATAAATTATTTTCATGTAAAAATTTCATATATTAGTTTCTATACTATTTACATTAAATCTTTTTCAATCATACATTAATTGGGATATTTTTGCAGTTAATATTATTAAAAAACACAAATAAATCTCAAACTATTTTCGCGAACAAATTAAGCTCATCAACAGTCTCATTCGCAAATAGGTTTCAAACTAATTTTGGCTTACTTCTTACTCAGTCAAAAATCTCCACAATCACTACTCCCAATCGAGTGCGAAGTGATTCAAAATATGTTTGCAAACCTTTAAAAGACACCAACCCATACGAACTATGAATTGGGACTCTGATTCCTCATAAGAGGATACGTAGGCACGCGATCTAAAATCATGGTGAGTCTTGCTTAGTAAAACTTAAAACCCTGTTTATCCCAAACCTAAACCTAGAGCTTAATATCCTTATGAACAAGGTAGACGAAAGGTGCCTAACACCTTCCTTTTGTCTATTTGAGTCCAAAACCTAAAATCTATGTCCGTACTTTAGGGTTTTCTGTTAGGTTCCCTTCCCAGGGATAAAAACTAATAGTGGTAACTCTTTATTAAAAAAATCAGTTGCTACACACACACTCACGTATAAAACTGCAGATCCATATCCACTTTGGATCCCATTGATAACAGTTCTGCTATTTCCAGTTATGACTTTGAAAATACGATCAACCAAGCCGAGGACGAAGGTGGGGAAGATTGTGAGGTACCTAGATAACTTGCTAGGTTGTTATAGTAGGAAGAGAGGGATATATAGCCTCATAAAGAGCCAGTTGATACAATAAACTTGGGCACAGAGGAAGATAGAAAAGAAGTCATGATCGGTGCAAATCTGGGGCTTAATGTCAAACAGCGGTTGATATATATAGATGTTGCATGGTTATGTCCAGATCTTTTCCTGGTTATATGAAGACATGTCAGGACTGGATACAGATATTATGGTTCACCTTCTACCAACTAAAGAAGATTATCCTTCGAGAAAGCAGAAGGTCTGTCGCATGCGCCCTGAAATGTTAGAGATCATCAAAGCAGAGGTTATAAAGAAGTTCAACGCTGGGTTCCTAGTTTTCACCTCTTATCCCCAATGGGTTTCCAATGTAGTTCCAGTGCCTAAAAAAGACAGCAAGGTATGGATGTGTGTGGACTACAGAGATTTGAACAGGGAAAGCCCCAAAGATGACTTTTCGCTCCTCCACATCGACGTTCTGGTTGACAACACCGTGCAACACAAGATCTTTTCCTTCATGGATGGTTTCTCT
Organism: Vicia faba; assembly: GCA_948472305.1. Lineage (NCBI taxonomy): Eukaryota > Viridiplantae > Streptophyta > Magnoliopsida > Fabales > Fabaceae > Vicia > Vicia faba. The sequence goes on from OX451737.1 coordinate 1,538,191,508, forward strand.
GGTTACAATCATATCAAGATGACACCCGAAGATATGGAGAAGACAACCTTCGTCACGCAATAGGGCACTTTCTGCTACAAAGTGATGTCGTTTGGATTAAAGAATTCTAGGGCAACCTATAGCGAGCCATGGTAGCCTTGTTTAATGACATGATTCACCATGAGATAGAGGTATATGTGGATGACATGATAGCCAGGTCTCAAACTAAGGAAGAACACTGTGATCGGTGGATCTGGAACTGACTGTTTAACGCTGGTTCGCGAAATGTCGCGGAAGCAAGAGTCGCCACCGTCTTTTATGTTCTCCAAATGTAAAGGACAAAAGCACAGAAAAATTCCTTATAGAGATTTCTCTCGGTTCGGGAGGTAGATTATAGAAAGGGAAGGTGTTAGCACCCTTTCTATCCATGGTTATCCATGGGCTCTTAGATACTTGCTCATTTGTGTTTTCAAAATTGTTTGTTTGCTTTTCAACTGTGGGTTTTAAAAAGTTTCTTTGAAAATTCCAGTTCGACTCTTGTATCGGTCCTCAAGAGTGTTTGAAAAATTGCTTTCGGAAGCTTTTTGAAAAGGTGTTGGTGTGAAAAGTATTTTTGATTTGTTTTGAAATTTGAGCAAGTATCTAGAGTCGTCTACTTACCCTAAGGAATTCGTCTGTGTAAATGTCCTTTAAAGTAGTGCCATCCCACCATTGAGAGGTAGGTAGCACCACCATTGGAGGTGTTCGGGTCAATTCGAAGGTTCGGGACATGGTGATCACCGGAGCAATAGGAAGATACCTTAGAAGCTACCCTCATGCCAGGTTCCCGGATCATGAGGACTTACTAAAACATCCTCTACTCGACGATCACCTTTCGAGAGGCAAGGCAACAGTGAGGCGTACCCTAGGGGTGGTGTATGATTTGTGTGTCGTTTTCAGATATTTTGTCTTGTCCATGTCATGGGTGATCTACGCTTTTGTTTTTATTTTAACATTCATTCTTGCATGCAAATTTATTAGCAGTTAAAAAGTTGCGGAAATTAAAAGTTCCTAAACTATTACAAAGGCGCAGGTCCACATCGCCAAATTAAATCCAGGACCCGATTTGACATAAAATAAAGATGCGAGAAATATAAATGTTTAATTTACACGGCTTTGGGAGAATTACATAAAAATTATAAGAAGGGAAATAAATGCGCGAATTGGAATTACTATCGAACACGAGGGCGTTGGACCCTTTTTAACGAAATTAAATTATGATTAACCAATTAATTAAATTAAAATAAAAAGAAAAAGATTTTTTTGAGTTTTTTTATATTTATGGATTTTTATGAGAATTAAATGGAATTAAAAAGTTAATTAACCCTAATTCTAGTTATTTTTAATTTATTAAGAAAAGCATTAAAATTTAATCTAAAATTAACCTAATTAATTAATACAATTTTATTTACAAAAATAAATAATAATAATTAATATGGTGGAAAAGAAAAGGTAAAAATATAAAAGTGTTTAAAACCCTAATTCTACAATTTTTAAGTTTATTATGAAAATATTAAAATTAATCCTAGAATTTAAAACTAAATTAATTGATGACATTTATTTACAAAATAGCATTTAAATAAAATATATTTTATTTTTGTGACTTTCTGATTTTTTATTATTATTTTTATATTATGAAAATATTGATTTAAAGAATTAAATTAAAACTAATTAAAACAAATAAAAATAGAAAAAAAATATAAAAAGAATGGAAAAGCAAACCAATGGGGGGTTCTGTCCCCAAACTGGAGGTGTGATCCAGCAATTCTGGCCCAATATTTATGGCCTTGTTTGACTTTTCTGGAAGCGTGCGTGTGCGTTGACCAATGTCCATGGTGTTCATCAGATCTGGGCCTTTAGATTGCCTTCAGTGGCCATGTGGCACACTTGGATTATGGGCGTATGGTAGGCCTTGGAATATATGCTGCATGGGAATATAGAAAAGAAAATAATATGGGAAAGGGAGGGGACCTGGGAATCGAACCCAGGTCCCAGAGGTTACCAATCCCACGCCTGACCAGTGGAGCTGTTAATACGCGTTGTACATAGAATATCAAATAAATAATATAAGAGAAAATTGGTTAGTGGCCTAGAAAAATACAAAAACGCGCGCTGAACTCAAATTGCTCAATCAGATGATTCCACATAATCTTCTTCTCCACTCGTTCGCGTTTTACCTGAAAAACAACAGTTAGATAGCAGGGGTTTTGAACCCCCACTAAATAGTGCATATGAAAATAGCGAATAGAATATGGTGGCTCATAAATTGAGCGCGAGGTATGGAAACGATTGGCCATGAGTTTCTGATTCTGATGGTGTGGGTCTCAGGTCTTAATTTTTCCATAGAAGTAAACCCCCAATTTCACAGTTTTGTAACCCTAGCAATCTTCCATGGTGATTCTTCATACGATGCGTGAAAACTCAATTAAAACACATGGTTAGCTTTAGAATGGTTAACTGAATATAAATCAAACATTAAAAATTAACAATAATGCGTGAATCATGATGCAAGAACGTGGAAAAAAGTATGAACAGGACGGGGTTATTCTACCAATTCTTCGCGTTAGAGATGATGGTTTTGATCCAGAAACTTTCCTTGAAGTCTCAGGAATATGGAAACTTTCTCTTCAACTTTGGGCGCAGCTTTCAGGTCTCTTGCACTAGGGTTTGCTTCTGGCTTATGTATGGAATGATTAGGGTAAAGATTTGGATCCAAAAAACCTTTGCATTGATGGAATGGATATTTGATTTTCATGCATAATTTTTCCAATCTTTTTCACATGTTTTTAATGCCAATCATGTCCAATCAACTTGATTCTTTCCATATCAGATAATGCACGAAATCTTGAAGATATTTCATGCATAAAAAGATTTGAAAAGCTTGCTTTGGTATTTTTTCCATATTTTAATTAATTAAATGAATTATTAGCAATTAAAAATTCAAATAAATAAATAAAAATGATGAATAAATTCCCTTTGGGCCAAATGGTCGTGCACATGCTTTGGATGATGAATCTTGGAAGAAAATGTGGCCCATTAGCAATTTTAAGACATTTGAAGCAAAGTTGACTTTTCAAAATATCCAAAAATTTCCCAACTTCCACAAGGCATATCTTGCTCAATTTTTAAGATTTGATCATGTTCTTGGACATTTTGGAAAGGTCTTGAAGTCCTCTAACCAATGCCTGTGGTCCCATGTCATTTTGATTTACCAATACCAAGTTATGGCCTTTGACTTAAAGTCTCTTTTTGTTGACTTTTGAAAATGACCTATAATGTTGAAATTGATAACTTTTTGTGAGAGCATTTCTTGGACTTGAAGTGTGAAGAGGAGTTATAGGAAATGTCTTTCTCTTCAAAATGAGCTTTGGATGGAATTTTTCTGATAATCCATGTGGAAGTTATGCCTTGGTCAAGTTACAGTTGACTTTTTCAACTGTCCAAATATGGAAACTTTTGCATCTTGAGACTTTTTGAGCCATACTTTGAGAATCATGATCAAGCATTGATCAAATGATATTTGTGGCTTCAAAATAAGATGTTGACCAAAAATTTGAACTTCTGACTGTCAAATGACCATTTTGCCCCTGCAGTTGACTGTAGTGCAATTAGGGTTTTTGACTGTGCAATTTTGTGCTGTAAGTCTTGAAACTTGACATGAGGATGCTTGACCATATTTATAGGCATGTGGGACTTGATTGGACCCTTGGAAAATTCATTTTCTTTGTCAAAACCAAAACCCTAGTTTTTGACTGTTAGGAGGCCCTTGAACTGTGCAACCCTTGGGGAGATTTGAAGCATGCACTTGGCAAATTTTGAAGAATATGGGAGGGAAAATTTTGGGGTACAACAGTTGCCCCTGTTCAATCTTCTTAGACCTGAGGATGCAGATTGGCTGACGTGCCTTTCGTAATCCGAAGGTGGAAGATGATTGAACACTAAAGTGCCCAGAAATTTGCGCTCACATAGTAGTGTGATGGTGGGGAATGGGCTTACAGATGCCATTTGGAGATTGATGAATAGGATGATGGGCTTATGGATTCCATGCTAAGAGATGATGGAAGATGGATGGGCTTATAGACGCCATCTGGGTGTCAATCGCGTAAGAGATTCCTTAGCGAGAACTTGCGTACCTGCAAAAGAAAAGGATTACCTAACCCGTTACGGGAGCTGGTCTTCAGATTCTTTGTATAGATGTGTCCTGACTGGTTACAGGAGCTGGATCTGGATCTTCAAAAGGTGATGAATGAACCAGGAATAGTTACTACCTCAACAGGAACGCTGAGAGAACCTTGGACGATTACTACCTTAACAGGAACGCTGAGAGAATCTTGGGCGAATTCTACCTCAACAGTAACGCTGAGAGAATCTTGGGCGACTTCTACCTCAACAGTAACGCTGAGAGAATCTTGGGCGACTTCAACCTCAACAGTAACGCCGAGAGAATCTTGGGCGACTTCTACCTCAACAGTAACGCTGAGAGAATCTTGGATATCTTCTATTGAGTCTTTATCAGGAAAATCTGTTAGGGGTCGATTTAGCTGGACTAGAGAAGGCCTTTGACTAGATAAGAAACGGAAAAAATCTTAGGGTCGATTTAACTGAACCGGTCTAGGTCTTGAAATCTTCAACTGGATAAGAAACAGGGAGATCTTAGGGTCGATCTGACTGAACCAGAGAAGGCCTTTGACTGGATAAGAAACAGAAAAATCTTAGGGTTGATTTAACTGAACCGGTCTAGGTCTTGAAATCTTCAACTGGATAAGAAACAGGGAGATCTTAGGGTCGATCTGACTGAACCAGAGAAGGCCTTTGACTAGATAAGAAATAGTAAAATCTTAGGGTTGATTTAACTGAACCGGTCTATGTCTTGAAATGTCTTCAACTGGATAAGAAACAGGGAGATCTTAGGGTCGATCTGACTAAACCAGAGAAGGCCTTGGACTGGATAAGAAACAGTAAAATCTTAGGGTCGATTTAACTGAACCGGTCTAAGTCTTGAAATGTCTTCAACTGGATAAGAAACAGGGAGATCTTAGGGTCGATCTGACTGAACCAGAGAAGGCCTTTGACTGGATAAGAAACAGAAAAATCTTAGGGTCGATTTAACTGAACCAGACTAGGTCTTGAAATGTAGCTGAGAACTTAACTGGATCTTTCCTGAAAGGTAAAGGTCAGTCATATGCAATGCGTGATATGGATCAAGCGATGATGTTCTCAACATAAATGAGATTTGTGAGATATGATGCGTATATGCATGCCATAATGTATGGAAGTGCGATGTTTATGAATGTATCTTTTTCGTCTTAGGAAAATAAATTCTTGACGGGTGCCGGGAAGTCATATCGTGGGCTGATGTTTGAAGAATAGATTTTTGCTTCCGCTGGGGATGATAGTTGCAAGAATACCGGTAGGAGAAGATGACTCTGTTGGGGAATAAACTTGGCGAATGGATTACTCAGCGGGGAGAAACGTACTCTAACGATCTTGCTGGGAAACCATACTCTGTGGGAGAGAGGTACTTGCTGAAATGTTGATGGTAATTTTGCTGGGGATACTATTGTTGTGTTGGAAGTGTTAATAGACTTCGCTGGGGGTAAGAAGACTTTGCCGAGGACGGTCTTTCCGTGGCTTTTGGCTGAGGATAACCCAGTTATATCCTGGTAGGGAAATAACTCTTTGAATAAAGCCGGGAGACGCGTTCGTGCTCTGCGAGGATAGGCTTCCAGAATCTTCTGGGGATAAGCTTATTGTTTGGGGAGATGGATCTCAACTTTCCTTGGGAACTAGATTGGACTCTCCTGGGGAAGTTTTGAGATGTATTGGAAGTAATTCCACTGAATGTTTGATATGCCGCCGGGGAACAATCTTAGATCAAGACTGCCGGAGATGCTTGTTAAGAATACATGTATATTGCCGGGGAATGTTGAGATCTACGGGAGGATACCCAACTTCCTTAAGTTTGATAATAGCTTTGCTTGGGAGAGTGCACTGACTTGCTGGCTCGCTCTCTGGGGAATTAAGATGTACTGGTTATGTTCTTCAGCTAAAACCTACCTTGATACCTTGGTGGACGGAACAATTAGATCGCTTTTAGACACCTCTTTATTGCCCCTGTTTCTAATGTTACCTGTAATTAATCCTTTGTTTCGTATGCAAATATTCATGAGTTAGCAAATTATTGTCAATGCATATATCACAAATTGAACCTTGGACGTTCTTCGCAAAATAAAACAGAAAATAAAAAACAATTGGAAATTTTAACTGAAAAGTGAATTTTGTATTGATTTTGAATTTTCCTGTAAAATAGGCGTTTATGTACAAGAGGCTGACGCCCTAGTAAGAGAACGCCGCCGGACAAAAGAGTTTATACAATTTGTACAAGGGAAAATAAAATAGCTGTGTGAAATGAATGATCCCACTGGGTTTCAACTCTGCTATTGCCTTTATATATCCGAGCGTCTCATCACTTGATGACCTTAGTTGAAGATGAAGCTGACTGATCGATGCCGTCTGAACTTGATGTAGATACCAGATTCTGGATGCAAAGTGATCCAATGAGACATAGTATTACGCTTTATCCCTAACTTTTGCCTGGACCGCCCTTTCGGGTTTTCAGTCCACCGGGATACCCATTTTTGCCCAAGCCGCCTTTTCAGGTTTTCGACTTGCCAGGTGTACAGATTTTTTTCATTTCATCCCTTCATTTTGCCCGAACCCTTTTGGTTCGCCGGGAAGCCCTAATTTTTGCCTAGGCATGTCAGCCTAGCGGGTCTTTTTCATGCGTAGTATCTTTTTACTATGTCTGCATTGGCGGGGTGAGGAAGGTCGTCACCATCCATGTTGGTTAGAATCATGGCTCCTCCTGAGAACACATGTTTAACCACAAATGGCCCTTCGTACGTAGGGGTCCATTTGCCCCTTGGATCACTCTGAGGAAGGATGATTCGCTTGATTACCAGATCCCCAACTTGATATTCCTGTGGTCTGACCTTTTTGTTAAATGCCCTGATCATCCGTTTTTGGTATGTCTGACCATGACAAATAGCAGCAAGTCTCTTTTCATCAATAAGGTTTAATTGATCAATTCGTGTCTGGATCCAATCATCTTTGTTCATATCTGCATCCTTCATTATCCGGAGAGAGGGTATTTGCACTTCGATTGGTAAGACTGCCTCCATGCCGTAGACCAAGGAGAAAGGAGTTGCCCCGGTTGACGTCCTGGCTGAGGTACGGTACCCATGTAGAGCGAACGGTAACATCTCGTGCCAATCTTTATAAGTCACTGTCATCTTCTGCACGATTTTCTTGATATTTTTATTTGCTGCTTCTACGGCCCCATTCATCTTCGGCCGATAAGGAGAAGAGTTGTGGTGCTGTATTTTAAATTGCTCGCAGAGCTCAGTGATCATCTTGTTATTGAGATTGGTACCATTGTCTGTAATAATTCTTTCTGGGACGCCATATCGACAGATCAGATTATGCCGAATGAACCGTGCCACAACAGTCTTGGTTACCGTAGCATAGGATGCTGCTTCAACCCACTTCGTGAAGTAATCAATCGCTACCAGGATGAAGCGATGCCCGTTAGATGCTGTAGGTTTAATCTCACCAATCATGTCTATGCCCCACATTGCAAACGGCCAAGGCGCAGTCAGAACATTCAAAGGAACTGGAGGAACATGCACCTTATCTGCGTAAATCTGGCATTTATGGCATGTCCGGGAATGTTGGTAACAGTCGGCTTCCATTGTGGACCAGAAATACCCTGCCCGAAGGATTTTCTTCGCCATAGTGTGTCCACTGGAATATGTTCTGAAGGTCCCTTCATGTAGCTCTTCCATGATCCTTTCTGCTTCAGTCTTATCCACACAACGCAGTAAGGTCGAATCATGGTTTCGCTTGTACAAGATGTCGTTGCTAAGGAAGAACTTTGCTGCGAACCTTCTCAAGAACTTTTTATCATTGACAGATGCACCTTCAGGGTATTCCTGAGCTTCCAGATATCTCTTCACTTTATGGTACCAAGGCTTCTCAGTCACCAACTCAGTCTCGAGATCACAACAGTATGCCGGTTCGTCCAGTTTCCAGATGATGATCCGGGGAGCCTCATTATCCCATTTGACCTTGAACATAGAAGACATTGTAGCTAACGCGTCCGCCATCTGATTCTCCTCTCTCGGGAAGTGTTCAAAGGTTATCTCTGTGAAGTGGGGGATCAAGGTCAACACACATTCTCTGTAAGGAATAAGATTCGGATGTTTCGTATCCCATTCCCCTTTGATCTGATTGATCACGAGAGCGGAATCTCCGAAGACACTCAGAAACTTGATCCTTAAGTCGATCGCAGCTTGAAGACCCGTGATGCATGCCTCATACTCCGCCATGTTGTTGGTACAGTTGAAACATAGCCGGGCAGTGAGTGGAGTATGAGTGCCTTGAGGAGATATGATCACAGCACCGATACCGTTACCCAAAGCATTGGAGGCTCCGTCAAAGTGCATAGACCATCGGGATCCTTCCTCAGGTCCTTCATCCGGTCCAGGTACTTCACAATCAGTCATAATCATGATGCTCTCGTCTGGAAACTCGAAGTTCATTGACTGATAGTCGTCTACGGCCTGATGTGCCAAGTGGTCTTCCAATACACTTCCCTTGATGGCTTTCTGGGTTGTATATTGAATGTCGTATTCCGTCAAGATCATCTGCCATCTTGCTATTCTCCCAGACATAGCAGGTTTTTCAAATATGTACTTTATAGGATCCATCTTTGAGATCAACAAGGTAGTGTGAGTCAGCATATACTGTCTCAGCCGGCGAGCAGCCCATACCAAAGCGCAGCAAGTTTTCTCAAGCAGTGAGTATCGGGTCTCACAGTCGGTAAACTTTTTGCTAAGGTAATAAATGGCATGCTCTTTTCGGCCAGACTCGTCATGCTGACCCAGCACACACCCCATTGAGTTGTCAAGTACTGTCAGGTATAGTATCAGAGGTCTCCCTTCAACCGGTGGCATAAGTATGGGTGGTTCTTGGAGATACTCTTTGATTCAGTCAAAAGCAGCCTGACATTCATCGTTCCAACGTACTACCTGATCTTTCTTCAGCAGCTTGAAGATTGGCTCACAGGTAGCAGTCAGGTGTGAGATGAATCGAGCAATGTAATTCAGGCGTCCTAGAAAGCCTCTGACCTCTTTCTCTGTCTTAGGAACTGGCATCTCTTGAATAGCTTTAACCTTAGCAGGGTCCACTTGAATACCCTTATCACTTACGACGAAGCCTAGCAACTTCCCAGATCTTACCCCGAAGGTGCACTTGTTCGGGTTCAACCTTAGCTTGTACAACTTCAGACGGTCAAACAATTTCTGCAGATGATCTAGGTGCTCTTCCTCAGTCTGGGACCTCGCGATCATGTCGTCAACATACACTTCTATCTCATGATGGATCATATCATGAAATAAAGCAACCATGGCACGTTGGTAGGTTGCCCCAGCATTTTTCAGTCCAAAAGGCATGACCTTGTAGCAGAAGGTGCCCCACTGAGTAACAAATGTAGTCTTTTCCATGTCTTCAGGAGCCATCTTGATCTGATTATACCCTGAGAAGCCATCCATGAAAGAAAACACCTTATGCTGAGTCGTATTGTCAACAAGGACATCAATGTGAGGTAGGGGGAACACTACAAGAAAATTGGCAGATTGCGACAGGTATTTTTGTAGATTACGACGGTTAAAACCGTCGCAATTTGCTTTCCACGACGGTTGCTTTGCCGTCGCAGAAGTGTGTGTCCCCAACCTATTTCGCGACGGTTACAAAAACTGTCGTTCAAGTTTACGACGGGTTTGGAGCTGACATAATCAAGTATTGGTGACTGTTTGATACCGTCGTGACTATCTTTTGAGTTTCTTTTAATTATTGATGGCGACGGTTCGATATTGTCGTGAATATCTTTTGAAATTGATTAAATTGTTTATGGCGACGGTTCGATACCGTCATGACTTTTGTTGATTATTTTTAATTGTTGATTACGACGGTTCGATACTGTCGCCATGACTTTTGTTTATGTCTTGATTTTTTTTAATTTTTCTATTATATATTTTTTTTATTTAAATTATTATCTATGTAAAAAATTTTAACTATAGTTTTTTTTTGTGTTATTTTTTTCTTTAAATTATTTCTTCTTTAATATATTTATTTATAGTATTATTTTTTGTTTTATTTTCTATCACTTTGTAATATAGTAAAAATAATTTCAATAAAAAATATTTAGCATCAATGATATGCACTGGTCCAAAAAGATTGAGCACCCCAGCTCCCCCTCCAATCGATGTGCACACAGATGTTTTTACCAATAAGGTTGTGCAAATTTGGTAGGTGGTAAGATACTAAAATCAATCATAAATCTCTACAGAATATCCTTCCCAACAAATTTTTTAAGTTCTTCCTTTGCTGCTTCCATCACCACTTTAAAGTCTATCTTGGTCTACCTTCCCCTGCAATCCACAATTAAAACTTCAGTTTAGCAACTTATGAATGATATAAAATATGTAGACAACCAAGGTCGAATAAACATTGAACCTTCAGCAAAAATAGGAGTGGAAAAATGAAAGAATGGAAATTGCTCGCTAGAGTTTCCCCTTTTGTTACAAACTAAAACTAAAACTAAAATTTTAAATAGAAAACCCGACAAAGGTTTACTTAATGATATTACCGGTGTAAGGTTTACATATTGATACTACATAAAAGCCACACAATTCATTTTATACCACCAAGTATTTAAAAACATGGAATAAAAATAAAATTCATCGTACCAGAAATGGGTTTTACCCCATATTGTATAAGGGTAGGCTGGGCTTGCAATTCCGTGCATAACCCTCGCAACAGCTCTTGGTGTAAAGCGAGCATGTGAATTGCTCTGTAGAAAAACCTGGTAATCCACAAAGGAACGGGTCATTTTCAAAGTTCCTTCTTCCAAACATAATTTGTATTGAGTTTATTTAAGATTCTCAGAATGCTTGTGACAACTCACCTTTATACCTGCCCGCGGGAAAGGACTGCATATGTAAATACCAGCTATTTTAGTACAAGATCATGGCAGCATATAGCAGAAATATATCCTTATCATCAAATAAGTAGGGTTGGAACTTGCAATAATTTTTTTGGACATAAACTAGAAAGACAATTATATTTTCCGATTTTCAATACACGGAAGAATTTAAGATCATACAGCTTAAAGTCATTTTAGAAGTCATTGATTAAATGTATTCTTTTCTACAAAACTTGAGACAGAAGCTGCATTAAGTCAAAGCATGCATTAAGTCAAAGCATGCATGCTCCACAGATAAAAGCTGCATTAAGTCAAAGCATGCATGCTCCACAGATAACAATGCTAATGATTATTCTCTTATGGAACCAAATACAAAATCTTCGGTGCTCCTGAGATTGCTATCATAAATTTACAGTTATCCCTCTTGACCATCAATATATCAGTATGGCCAACTCCCAACTGGATGTTACAAAAGTCTAAATTTGTAAATGAAAATCAGTCATCTGGGTTATCAAAGTATATAAATAAATGTATATAGTATATTAGTATAGAGCAGAGGACCTCTTCCTTCATGTCAAATCTGCGTGAAGCAGATTCTTTGATTAACGAACATATTTTCCCACAGGAGCTTTTGTCAGCAGGAAACACTTCAGACAGAAATTTATTCACTGCATATTCATCTACTCCTTCACTAAGGATAAAAAATTACATCAAATGAAGAACAATTTGAAAGCATGAAAAATAGAAAAAGAAGTGTGTTAGTGTCTTACCTGTACATTAGACTACGAAGTTTGAAATACATCTCATCATCATAAAATAGGTGACAGTAGGACAACCTTCCATCTCTCCCAGCACGTCCTATTTCCTACAATGGCCATTCCATTTAATAAGAAAAACATTTGATAAAACATCTCAATGTGCTACTATTAGAATTTAGAAGACATCATATACCTGTACATACTCTTCCAGATTTCCAGGTAAACTGTAATGAATTACCTAAACACAGTTATGACAATGGAGTTTCAATAAGAATTATTGTAACACACAAGACCATTCACATTTCAAAGCAAATGAGGTAGTGTGAAAAACAAAGATAAAAGTGACTACAGATTGCAGAGTGGTTCTAAGAAAAACAGCCTTACGTAAAATGTGGCTATCAGAACATTTGCATTAACAGAGACGAAGTAAAGAGCTCAGTTCTCCATTACCATTTACCCCCATTTTGCAATTTGAAATTTCTAACAATAAATAACTTTTGAGAAAAAACTCGATTGTTTCTGATACAGCTAGATAACAAAGGTCTAAAACATAGACACAGAGAAAGCGGGTCACCTTGCAACAAGAGCACAATGAGAAAAGTGGGTCATCATGCAAACTAATGCAAAAATAAAATATAATATAAGACTTACTGCTCCAACATCTCTTTTATCTAGTCCCATACCAAATGCCACAGTTGCAACAACCTTCATAAAAAAAATTGCAAGGTATGAGTTGGACTAGCAATGTTGTATTAGAAGCATTGCACCATAAAATTGATAAATTGAGTGATTAAAACAATAAAATAAATCTAACCACTCTGATCTTGTTTGAAGCAAACAACTCCTGTACGTTGCCACGTTCCTTTGCAAAAATACCACTATGATAACTCTAAATGATGATTCAAATCAATTGTCAGATTTCACATACAGTGACGTGGGTTACACTTACACAAAATGCCATGCAATGTCAAAAAGTGAAATGTGGAGCTTACCTTTGCCGAGATATTGTTATCATTCAAGTATCTGCTAATTTGATCAGTTTCAGACTGAATAAAAAAAATCAATTATCGCATATATAAATATATATGATAATATGATATCCACTGCAAAATAACATTACTTGCAAACTTAAGTAATTAGACACATACTAAACCTGAAACATAAAGAACTTAATAACTTTTACTTTGCAAACAAGGTTGTACATTTCAAATACTGTGGTTGTTGTTGTTGTATAATGCAGATGACTATATAAAACAACATAACTCTGAAATCAAGTACCAGAAAATTTGGAAAATGAAGTCCATATACACACCTGAAATTTGCAGTATACTATGATGCCTTTAACATCCGCAAAAGGAGGAGACTTTATCAGAACCAGTAGGTCTTTCATTCTATCATTGATGCATACGTTTAACAAAATCAGAGAAGGAAAGTTAAAGGGAGTACAGTCAGAAGCGGTAAAATAGAAGCATCTGACTTGCCTATTTTTTATCAAAGACGCCGACAAACGCAAATTGTCCCTTAAGTGTGCATTCTGAATAAGATTTGTAAAAGGAATATCTAGGGCAGACATGATGGCATCTAAGGTTGTGGTTGTAGCAGTTGCTGTCATTGCGAGAACAGAACCTACATTAAGACTTCTATGAAGTAGTGATGCTCTAAGTCTCATGAATGAAGGTCGGAAATTGTGAGACCTGTAAAAAAATCTCAAAATCTAAATATCAACATGGAAGTAGATGCATACAAAGTGAGATCTCCAAATTAACAACATGATTTGGAAGAATTTGCTTAGACAATGCGGCACTGAAATCCCTCACCATTCAGATATACAATGTGCTTTGTCAATAACAACGAGTGAGACAGCTGGCCCAGCAGAGATAGCAGACAGAAACTCCTTATTCAAAAACCGCTCGGGTGAAACAAAAAGCACCTAGATGAATTAGAATTGCTAAAATTAGCTTCAGGTAAGTAATGGTACTAACAACATTGACATAATAAATAAACCCACCATGCAAATGTGTTACGTGAGTACGACCTATAAATAAACCACAGTTTCATTAATGCAAAAGAAAATTTTAGCCAAAGTTGAAGTCAATTAACAAAATTCCCACCTTTATTGTGCCTTGCCGAAGCTGGCTGAGAGTTTCAGATGATTCTTCAAGCGTCTAATACAATAAACAAAAGATGATTTAAATGATCTATCATTAGACATAATTCACGTTAAGACATCATAGTATTGTTTGATTCACAATAAAAAACTAGAACAATGGCATACTAACTATTATCAGATAAAGTAAAATGTATGCAAAAGAGAGTGTAAAAAGGACTATAAAACACACTTCGAGCACCAGAAATGAGTGGAGGCAATTGCTTAAGCTGATCAATCATCAAAGCTAGCAATGGACTAACAACAAGCGTAATGCCGGGCAAAATCAACGCACTCAACTGATAACACAACGACTTTGGGAATGAGACAAGTTGGGAGTAGTTTATTTCTGGCTTCTCAATCAGCTTTGGAAGAGCAAAATATGTGTCATCCCTCTAAAAACCAGCATAGGGTAAAATGCAAAAACAACCATAAGCTTCAGAATAACCTTTGCAGTTACATGATAACATGAAATAATTAAAATCTCTAGTCTTGAATGTTACTCAACTGTAAAGTGATCTTTTTAATAGTGAAAACATTCAGTGGGATGTACAAGTTCCAATAATTACCTTAGAAACAGATGCAAAAATACATATCACATTTGAATTCTTCAACTCCAAAAGCCCAAGTTTTATGAAGGGTCACTCTTGACAAAAATCAAAAATCAAAAATTCAAAAATATGGTTGTAAACTAATGACAATATCCAATTATCCAAAAACATACAAGGTTCAATGACCAAATTTATATAAGCAACTAAGCATATAACCTGTTCAAAACCACTCTTTTTCAATAATATATGAAATAGTTATCCCCTGCAAGAGATTAGGAAGAAGTCAAACAAAAGTTTACAATTTTTTTTGCTTTTTTCAGTACGCTTCATCCAAAACCTGACATCCAGAGATTTCAAAATAAGATTACAAAACTTATTCCTTGAGCAGATAAAAAAGTGGGTTGATTTAAAGTAGCAGAAACAAGTTCAACAACAATTAAGTTCAACTACCTCAATCTTCTGTGCTTTCACAATAAGAATATCCATATTTTCCTGCAAAAACTCAGTTTAGACTTTGGATTAGAAAAGAAGAATAAAAGTTACAAATTGTTTTAGACATAGAACTTAAGTTTCACATAACAAACCCTAAAATAAGTCGAAATAAATACAATACCGATTGTGCAGAGGGAAAGAATACAACAAATGTTGAAGATGTTGTATGTTGTAGGGTTTTAAATCGTTATTCCCTTCTGTCTATTTTCTTTGTGTTATTACTCGATACCCTTTCCCCTTGTGATTATGAACGCTATAACTTGTATTGCTCATTGAATCGTGAATAAATTGGGGTTTTAGGGTTTATTGTTGGTCATTGGGTTTAATGTCGATATGAATGCTTGTTGTGATGTTTGAATCACAAAGAGCTCAACCCTAAGATTCATGTGAATCTCCAATGGTGAAATCAATGTTAAAGAATGAGAGAGATATGTGAAGATGAGAACAAAGAAAAAGTGTTATAGAAAACTTACCGGTTGGAAGATGAGAGATGTTCGAAGAATAGTGACGCAGGAGGACATTAGAATGTATCAACTTCATAGAATATATAATAATGCATAAACTTAACCTTAACAAGAGAGAACTTAAATATACATAACAATTATAATTAGATAAAATATATAAGTTAGCAAGAGATTTTTAAAGGTTTTGGGTGCGACGGTTGTTTTACCGTCGTGAAATGAATTTTAGGACGGATAATTTTACCATCGTGAAAGGTTTAAGGGTGCGACGGGTGCTTTACCGTCGTGATATGCCTTTTAGGACGGTTAATTTTACCGTCGTGACTAGTTGTTGGTGAAAAATCAATGTTAAAAGTGTTAAATGGGGGCCGACGGTTGTTTTACCGTCGTAATAATAATATTATGATGGTTAAATATACCGTCGCAAAATAAATTTTAGGGACGGTTGGTGTCAACTGTCATAAACACTGTCTCTATATGTCAATTACGACAGTTATCACATAACTGTCGCAATTTTTGTGTCGTTAAACACTAATTTTCTTGTAGTGGAAGTCATCTTTGGGGCTGGCCCTGTTCAGATCCCTGTAGTCAACACACATTCTGACCTTTCCATCTTTCTTTGGTACCGGCACCACATTAGCAACCCACTGAGGGTAAGAAGTCACTGCAAGAAACCCGGCATCAAACTGTTTCATAACCTCGACTTTGATCTTCTCAGACATCTCTGGACGCATACGGCGGACCTTTTGCTTAACCGGAGGGCAGTCTTCCTTAGCAGGCAAATGATGGACCACAATATCGGTATCCAACCCGGGCATGTCTTCGTAGGACCAGGCAAAGATCTCCATATAATCATGTAACATTTGAGTCAACCGTTGCTTCACGCTGAGCTCTAGGTTGGCAGCAATTTTTACCTCCTTTCTGTCTGTATTAGTACCCAGGTTTATTGTTTCCACTGGCTCTTCATGTGGTTGAATTGCCCTCTCTTCCTGGAGCAGCAGTCTTACAAGCTCGCCAGGCACTTCGCAATCATCTTCACCTTCGTCTTCGGCTAAGTTGATCGGATTTTCAAAGTCATAACTGGCAGTAGCAGAGTCGTTACCAGTGAGATCCAGAGTGGATTGAAACCTGTATGAGTGAGTGTGTGTAAATACAGTTGTTTTGAAATATATATAGAAAGGAAAGAAAGGAAAGGAGCATAAGATTTGAAATGCGAGAAAACGTCCAAGATCTTTATTCATGATATATGAAATGACAATTTATATGCCCTCACAAATGAAGCCACGGTGCCCCGGGTAAGACACCGGGCCATAGAGTTCAATTTATTGTTTATTACAAGTAACAAAACAAAGAAGTTTATTACTGTGTAACAAAAGTAACAGGTAGATTGTCCTTTGCACTCCAATTGTTAGGTCCACTGTCGGTTGCCGGGTAAATCCAGCTATCAAACTCAGCTTCATCCACTTCATCTTCGTCCCCAATAGCATTCACTCCATGAGCAGGCAGGGGAGCTGTCACTACATTAGGCTTCTCAGATACCTCAAATTGTACCTCCTTGGCGTCAATTAGGTCCTGCAGCTTGTTCCTTAAGGCCCAACAGTCATCAGTGGAATGCCCCGGGCTATCGGAGTGATAAGCACAGCGGGCATTTGGATTGTATTTGGGAGAAGCAGTGTTTACAACCTTCGGGGCCTCTCTGACGGTCACTAGGTTGGTGGACAGCAACTGCGGCAAGATTTGCGATAAAGTCATACTCAAACGGGTAAACTCCCTTCTAGGTCTTTCAGCCCTTTGAGGATTGGTTTGCCGAGGAGCGGCAGCAGGCTTAGCAATCATCACCGCGTTGACAGATTGGCGGTGCTCAGGCTTCTCTTGTCTTCTAGGCCCGTATACCGCACTAGCCTCCTTCTTGAAGGGCTTCTTTTCAGAGCTTGCAGATGCACCCTTCTGAATTTTACCAGACTTCATCCCAGCCTCAATTCTCTCTCCAGTCAGAATAAGATCAGTAAACCCTGCAGACGAGTTACCGATAAGATGGTTGAAAAATGGCCCAGATAGGGTCCCCAAGAACATGTCTACCAACTCCCGGTCAGTCAACGGAGGCTGCACCCTGCCAGCCAGATCCCTCCACTTATGTGCGTACTCTTTAAAACCTTCGCTTGAACCTAGCGACATACCCTGGAGTTGGGTACGTGTAGGGGCAAGGTCGGCATTATATTGATACTGCTTATAGAAAGCAGTAGCCAACTCCTCCCAGTTACGAACCTTGGTCCCATCCAGCTGATAGAACCATTCGAGATGAGTCCCTGAAAGACTCTCCTGGAAGAAGTGGATCCACAAGTTCTTGTCCACTGAGTATGGTTGAATCTTCCGCACGTAGGATCTGAGATGTAGCTTGGGACAAGACGCCCCGTCATACTTGGTAAAGGATGGTGCTTTGAACTTATGAGGAATGATCACACCAGTAGACAAACCCAAGTCTCCAAAATCCAGCCCAGGCACTTGTTGGATCTCCATAGCATTCAGTCTATCTTCCAACTGCTTGTACCGGTCTTCTGCGGGAGGATATTGTTCCTCATTGAAGTCAGTCTCGTTGTCAGAGACTACTGGACTAGGACCTTTTCCCCCTTGGGGACTGCTCTTACCTATAGAAGAACTAGCCTCTTCATTCTGCAGAGTGTTGCCAAACCTTCGGCCCGAGTTAAAAAGAACAGTTCTCCTCTTCTTCTTCTTCTCCTTCTTCAGGAGCAGAGCCTTCAGCTCTTCTTGGCCCTGAGCCAAAGCCATGATTAGTTCCTGAAATTGCGCATTCTGCGCCTGAAGAGCCTTGATGGACATCTCGGTTGATGATGAGTCAGGATTCATGATGCTGAAATAAACAGCGAAGAACAGTAAGAAACCTGAAAAGAGGAAAACCTGCTATGCATATGATGAATGGAATGCGTATGATTTATGTTTTCAAAGACAATCGGGAATCAACTTTGTAAACAAAAAGGAACACACTTCATTAGATTCAACTTTGAAACTTTAAATTGTTCTACAGATTGCCCTTAGGCGTTACATGAAAGGAAATACTGAAAAGGGAAATAAAACTGTAAAAGAACATCCAGAGCTCCTTATTGATCCCATGGTCTTCTCTTCTCAGTACGGATGTAGTCATTTAGAGCTCGCTCATTCTCCAACTGCTTTGTCAGCTTCTGGATTTTCAACTCCTGCTCGTTGAACTTTTCCCGGTAAGAATCCCGTTCTTCTCGCAGTTGCGACCAAGATCTCTTTAATGTCTCATAATCAGTAGGTATCTGAGGAGGGAGGACAGTTGGAGGAACACCATCTTTGTCAGGATACTCAAGAATGATGGGTCTGACAGCTTCGTATGGCATACCTAACTTCTGAGCACGGATGCGAACCCATTTGTAGTAGGCTTCCATAGGTAAAGAAGTCTTTGGCCCCAACTCTTGTGGGTCAGCTTTATGAATTTTGTCCCAAGCCTTGATGAACCTACGACGCAGCTCGTCCCTATCTGCCTGAAACTCAAAACTGATGTGAGGCACCAACATCTCATGGGGGCCTGCTCTTCTGGCTCTTCCAAACTGACGGAGCGCTAGACATGGATTGTAAGAGATTCCTCCTTGGGTACCAATCAACGGAACATTAGGGTATTCTCCGCATCGATCAATAACAGCTATCTCGTCCAAACCTCTGAAAGTCCAAATGATGTCTTTATCGGTGAGAGACATTAACCTATAAGCCCAACCTCTTCCTTCTTGGTTCTTCAGTACGAACTTAGGGAGGTGCGAAATAAACCACCTCACCAACAAAGGGATACAACACCATATAGTTCCTCGTCTTCGGGTAGTACGAGCATAAACTTGTTGCAGGATGTCACCCAAGAGAGTGGGTACAGGATTCTGAGACATAAAGATCCTTATGGCAATGACGTTGATGAAGTTGTCAGGATTAGGAAACAAGACTAACCCATAGATTAAGAGAGCCAAGATGTCTTCATATGCCCTAAAGTCCAGGTCATTCCAGAAGCTGTTAGCTTTACCAATCAGAAACTTGGCCAAGAAACCTTTAACTCCGCTTCTAGTTACCCAGTTGTCCATTACCTCTTGATGTGTCAAGGGAAGAGCTGCAGCAACCTCCTCAAGCCTGAGGGTCTTTTCCCAACCAGTAAAGGGAGTCTGATCCAAGATAGGGATACCAAGCAAATCAGAGAACTCTTCCAGGGTAGGGACCAGCTGGAAGTCTTGAAAGGTGAAGCACTGGTACAGAGGGTCATAGAACTGGGTCAGAACACTCATCAACTGTTGATCCCGCTTTGCAGTGACTAAACTGAGAAGAGAACCATGCCTCTGGATGAAGGAGGTGGTATTTGGAATTCTGCTAACCAACTCTTCAAGCAACTCAGGTGGGTGAACAAAGTTGAACCGGATAGTATTCCTTCGCACAGGCATCATGGTGTCCTACAAAACAGAGCAAAGGTGAAACCCTCTTGTCTTTGAAATGGTCAGTCCTTATGCAGGATGCATGCAATGCTCATGATGTTATGATGTTATGATAAAGCACACCACCAATAGATACAAAGGCAAACATGGTAAGGCACACAAGTCACACAAGACAAGCCCTTAAAGTTTAGGCCAGCATGAGGTCTATGTATTACCCTCTTTCAGTTTGTTGGTTCATACCTGTCCTATCAAAAGTAACCGGGTTCTTAGAGGATCCCAATATCATTGACTACCCTCAATCGGTCATAACTCCAGCATCGCAATCTTTTCTTGCAGCCAGAACCATCACGAGAGTTTAGCCTCAATGGGCGTAGCATACTGCTACTATTCTAATGGCCAAGTTGTGTCATTTAAGGTTCTAAGGTCTGTTGGTGCTTAATGACTCCTCAGAAGACCCATATTCTCCTCGTTGCAACAATGGGATAGCGGTACAGACCAAGGTGCCACACCAACGTAGCCACTGCTTCACCCGTGTCGGTCTACGCTGGACAGGTCCCTCACAGCTTATGCTACCTAAACAGGGTATCCCCAGATCCGGGTTAGGATCTATGTAACTCCCATGCAACCCACAATAGTAAAGCAAGCAAGTCAATACAATTGAAAACATAGTGATCTTAGTCCTAAGGTACACCTCACTTTAAAAGAAAGTCCCCAACAGAGTCGCCAGTTCTGTGATCGGTGGATCTGGAACTGACTGTTTAACGTTGGTTCGCGAAATGTTGCGGAAGCAAGAGTCGCCACCGTCTTTTATGTTCTCCAAATGGAAAGGACAAAAGCACAGAAAAATTCCTTATAGAGATTGCTCTCGGTTCGGGAGGTAGATTATAGAAAGGGAAGGTGTTAGCACCCTTTCTATCCATGGTTATCCATGGGCTCTTAGATACTTGCTCATTTGTGTTTTCAAAATTGTTTGTTTGCTTTTCAACTGTGGGTTTTAAAAAGTTTCTTTGAAAATTCCAGTTCGACTCTTGTATCGGTCCTCAAGAGTGTTTGAAAAATTGCTTTCGAAAGCTTTTTGAAAAGGTGTTGGTGTGAAAAGTATTTTTGATTTGTTTTGAAATTTGAGCAAGTATCTAGAGTCGTCTACTTACCCTAAGGAATTCGTCTGTGTAAATGTCCTTTAAAGTAGTGCCATCCCACCATTGAGAGGTAGGTAGCACCACCATTGGAGGTGTTCGGGTCAATTCGAAGGTTCGGGACATGGTGATCACCGGAGCAATAGGAAGATACCTTAGAAGCTACCCTCATGCCAGGTTCCCGGATCATGAGGACTTACTAAAACATCCTCTACTCGACGATCACCTTTCGAGAGGCAAGGCAACAGTGAGGCGTACCCTAGGGGTGGTGTATGATTTGTGTGTCGTTTTCAGATATTTTGTCTTGTCCATGTCATGGGTGATCTACGCTTTTGTTTTTATTTTAACATTCATTCTTGCATGCAAATTTATTAGCAGTTAAAAAGTTGCGGAAATTAAAAGTTCCTAAACTATTACAAAGGCGCGGGTCCACATCGCCAA
Source organism: Vicia faba (assembly GCA_948472305.1). NCBI lineage: Eukaryota > Viridiplantae > Streptophyta > Magnoliopsida > Fabales > Fabaceae > Vicia > Vicia faba. The sequence continues at coordinate 1,538,213,003 of OX451737.1, forward strand.
ATTAAATCCAGGACCCGATTTGACATAAAATAAAGATGCGAGAAATATAAATGTTTAATTTACACGGCTTTGGGAGAATTACATAAAAATTATAAGAAGGGAAATAAATGCGCGAATTGGAATTACTATCGAACACGAGGGCGTTGGACCCTTTTTAACGAAATTAAATTATGATTAACCAATTAATTAAATTAAAATAAAAAGAAAAAGATTTTTTTGAGTTTTTTTATATTTATGGATTTTTATGAGAATTAAATGGAATTAAAAAGTTAATTAACCCTAATTCTAGTTATTTTTAATTTATTAAGAAAAGCATTAAAATTTAATCTAAAATTAACCTAATTAATTAATACAATTTTATTTACAAAAATAAATAATAATAATTAATATGGTGGAAAAGAAAAGGTAAAAATATAAAAGTGTTTAAAACCCTAATTCTACAATTTTTAAGTTTATTAAGAAAATATTAAAATTAATCCTAGAATTTAAAACTAAATTAATTGATGACATTTATTTACAAAATAGCATTTAAATAAAATATATTTTATTTTTGTGACTTTCTGATTTTTTATTATTATTTTTATATTATGAAAATATTGATTTAAAGAATTAAATTAAAACTAATTAAAACAAATAAAAATAGAAAAAAAATATAAAAAGAATGGAAAAGCAAACCAATGGGGGGTTCTGTCCCCAAACTGGAGGTGTGATCCAGCAATTCTGGCCCAATATTTATGGCCTTGTTTGACTTTTCTAGAAGCGTGCGTGTGCGTTGACCAATGTCCATGGTGTTCATCAGATCTGGGCCTTTAGATTGCCTTCAGTGGCCATGTGGCACACTTGGATTATGGGCGTATGGTAGGCCTTGGAATATATGCTGCATGGGAATATAGAAAAGAAAATAATATGGGAAAGGGAGGGGACCTGGGAATCGAACCCAGGTCCCAGAGGTTACCAATCCCACGCCTGACTAGTGGAGCTGTTAATACGCGTTGTACATAGAATATCAAATAAATAATATAAGAGAAAATTGGTTAGTGGCCTAGAAAAATACAAAAACGCGCGCTGAATTCAAATTGCTCAATCAGATGATGCCACATAATCTTCTTCTCCACTCGTTCGCGTTTTACCTGAAAAACAACAGTTAGATAGCGGGGGTTTTGAACCCCCACTAAACAGTGCATATGAAAATAGCGAATAGAATATGGTGGCTCATAAATTGAGCGCGAGGTATGGAAACGATTGGCCATGAGTTTCTGATTCTGATGGTGTGGGTCTCAGGTCTTAATTTTTCCATAGAAGTAAACCCCCAATTTCACAGTTTTGTAACCCTAGCAATCTTCCATGGTGATTCTTCATACGATGCGTGAAAACTCAATTAAAACACATGGTTAGCTTTAGAATGGTTAACTGAATATAAATCAAACATTAAAAATTAACAATAATGCGTGAATCATGATGCAAGAACGTGGAAAAAAGTATGAACAGGACGGGGTTATTCTACCAATTCTTCGCGTTAGAGATGATGGTTTTGATCCAGAAACTTTCCTTGAAGGCTCAGGAATGCAATGGAATGATTATTTTGTCTTGAAACCCTTTGTAATCACGTTTTCAGTTTTGGAATTTTTCACAAAAATTTCAATGTTTCTCTTCAACTTTGGGCGCAGCTTTCAGGTCTCTTGCACTAGGGTTTGCTTCTGGCTTATGTATGGAATGATTAGGGTAAAGATTTGGATCCAAAAAACCTTTGCATTGATGGAATGGATATTTGATTTTCATGCATAATTTTTCCAATCTTTTTCACATGTTTTTGATGCAAATCATGTCCAATCAACTTGATTCTTTCCATATCAGATAATGCACGAAATCTTGAAGATATTTCATGCATAAAAAGATTTGAAAAGCTTGCTTTGGTATTTTTTCCATATTTTAATTAATTAAATGAATTATTAGCAATTAAAAATTCAAATAAATAAATAAAAATGATGAATAAATTCCCTTTGGGCCAAATGGTCGTGCACATGCTTTGGATGATGAATCTTGGAAGAAAATGTGGCCCATTAGCAATTTTAAGACATTTGAAGCAAAGTTGACTTTTCAGAATATCCAAAACTTTCCCAACTTCCACAAGGCATATCTTGCTCAATTTTTAAGCTTTGATCATGTTCTTGGACATTTTGGAAAGGTCTTGAAGTCCTCTAACCAATCCCTTTGGTCCCATGTCATTTTGATTTACCAATCCCAAGTTATGTCCTTTGACTTAAAGTCTCTTTTTGTTGACTTTTGAAAATGACCTATAATGTTGAAATTGATAACTTTTTGTGAGAGCATTTCTTGGACTTGAAGTGTGAAGAGGAGTTATAGGAAATGTCTTTCTATTCAAAATGAGCTTTGGATGGAATTTTTCTGATAATCCATGTGGAAGTTATGCCTTGGTCAAGTTACAGTTGACTTTTTCAACTGTCCAAATATGGAAACTTTTGCATCTTGAGACTTTTTGAGCCATACTTTGAGAATCATGATCAAGCATTGATCAAATGATGTTTGTGGCTTCAAAATAAGATGTTGACCAAAAATTTGAACTTCTGACTGTCAAATGACCATTTTGCCTCTGCAGTTGACTGTAGTGCAATTAGGGTTTTTGACTGTGCAATTTTGTGCTGTAAGTCTTGAAACTTGACATGAGGATGCTTGACCATATTTATAGGCATGTGGGACTTGATTGGACCCTTGGAAACTTCATTTTCTTTGTCAAAACCAAAACCCTAGTTTTTGACTGTTAGGAGGCCCTTGAACTGTGCAACCCTTGGGGAGATTTGAAGCATGCACTTGGCAAATTTTGAAGAATATGGGAGGGCAAATTTTGGGGTACAACAAACACCTTGATCATTTAAAAAATTTGTTTGATAGGTTGATGACGTCCAAGCTGAGGTTGAATCCAAACAAGTGCACCTTCGGGGTAAGGTCTGGTAAACTGCTAGGTTTCATTGTTAGTGACAAGGGTATTCAGGTGGACCCTGCAAAGGTAAAAGCTATACAAGAGATGTCGGCTCCTCGCACTAAGAAGGAGGTCAGAAGCTTTTTGGGATGACTAAATTACATGGCCAGTTCATTTCTCATTTAACTGCTACTTGTGAGCCAATCTTCAAGCTCCTGAAGAAAGATCAAGTGGTAAAGTGGAATGACGAATGCCAGACTTCCTTCGAAAGAATCAAGGAATACCTTCAAGAACCACCAATTCTAATGCCTCCGATTGAAGGAAGACCTTTGATAATGTACTTAATAGTGTTAGATAATTCAACAGGGTGTGTGTTGGGGCAGCATGACGAGTCTGGTCGAAAAGAGAACGCAATATACTACCTTAGAAAAAAGTTTACCGACTGTGAAACAAGATACTCACTGCTCGAGAAAACTTGATATGCTTTAGCATGGGCTGCTCGCCGACTGAGACAGTATATGTTGACCCACACTACTTTGCTAATATCTAAGATGGATCTGATCAAGTATATCTTTGAGAAGCCCTCCCTCTATAGAAGAATAACAAGATGGAAAATGATCTTGATCGAATATGATATCCAATACACGACCCAGAAAGCAATCAATGGAAGTGTACGTGCTGATCATTTGGATCATCAAGCTGTGGATGACTACCAATCCATGAATTTTGAGTTCTCGGACGAGAATATTATGCTAGTGACTGACTATGAAAAACCTAGGCCGGATGAAGAACCTGAAGCAGGATCCTGATGGATTATGGTTTTTGACGGAGCCTAGAACGCACTCGGCAATGGCATCGGTGCTGTAATTTATCTCTCGAAGTTTGTCATACTCCTTTCACCGCCAGATTATGTTTTAACTGTACCAACAATATGGCAGAGTATGAAGCATGCATCGTGGGTCTCAAAGCTGCTATTGACCTGAGGATCAAGTTCTTGAGCGTTTTCATAGATTCAGCCTTGGTAATAAGTCAGATCAAAGGAGAGTGGGATATCAAGCATCTGAATCTCATCCTGTACAAAGAGCACGTGCTGAAATTACTTCCACACTTCGAAGAGGTCACCTTTGAACATTTTCCACGAGAAGAGAATCAGTTAGCGGACACGCTAGCTACCATGTCATCTATGTTTAAAGTCAAGTGGGACAACGAGGCTCCCTGAATCACGATCGAGAGGTTGGATGAACCAGCATACTGCTACGAGATTGACGTTGAAGAAGTAGCAGACAAACCTTGGTTTCATGAAGTGAAAAGGTATCTTGAGACTCAAGAATATCCCGAGGGGGCATCTGTCAATGATAAGAAGTTTCTGAGAATGTTCCCCACAAAGTTCTTCCTCGGTAATGGAATCCTCTACAAGCGCAACCATGACTCTACTTTACTTCAGTGCATAGAGAAGAGCGAAGCAGAGAAGATTATGGAATATTTACACAAAGGTTCCTTTGGAACCCATTCTAGTGGATATACCATGGCTAAAAAGATCCTACGGGCCGGATACTATTGGTCCACTATGGAAGCAGACTGCTATGAGCATCCCCGAACTTATCACAAATGCCAGATCTACGCTGATAAGGTGCATGTACCTCTGGTTCCTTTGAACGTATTGACGACTGCTTGGCCCTTTAAAATGTGGGGCATTGACATTATAGGAGAGATTAGACCTACCGCTTCCAATGGGCATCTCATCATCCTGGTGACCATTGATTATTTCACGAAGTGGGTTGAAGCTGCCTCTGTTGCTACTGTTACCAACAACATTGTGGCGCGGTTTATCAAGCATAACCTGATTTGTTGGTATGGTGTCCCTGAGAGAATCATTACGGACAATGGTATAAATCTCAACAATACGATGATCACCGAACTCTGTAAATAATTCAAGATCCAGCATCATAATTCTTCCCCTTACCTATCAAAGATGAATGGCGTTGTGGAGGCTGCTAAAAAGAACATTGAGAAAATTGTACAAAATATGACGGTGACATACAAAGACTGGCATGAGATGTTACCATTTGGTCTTCATGGTTAACGCACCTCAGCACGAACGTCGACAGGGGCAACACCCTACTCTCTGGTATATGGTATGGAGGTCGTCCTGCCTATTGAGGTCCATATTCCTTCTTTGAGGATCATAAAGGATGTGGGTTTGAACGAAGGCGATTGGATCCAGACTCGATTTGTTTAACTGAATCTGACTGATGAGAAAAGGCTTACTGGTGTCTGTCATCGTCAATTGTATCATAAACGAATGATCAAGGCTTTCAACAAAAAGGTCAGACATCAAGTATATCAAGTCGAGGATCTAGTGATCAAGCGCATCATACTGCTGCAAAGTGATCCCAGGGGCAAATGGACTCCCACTTACGAAGGGCCATTTGTGATCAAAAGCATATTTTCTGGTGGAGCCATGATTTTGACCACCATGGATGGTGACGAACTTCCTCACCCTGTTAATGCGGACATAGTGAAAAGATACCACGCATGAATAAAGACCCGCTAGGTTGAATGGCCTAAGAAAAATTAAGGGAATCCCAGCGAACCAAAAGGGTTCGGGAAAAAATTAGGGATGAAAACAAAAATATATGTACACCCGACAAGTCAAAAACCTGAAAAGGCAGCTTGGGAAAAAAAGGGTATCCCGGTAGACTGAAAACCTGAAAGGGTAATCCATGCAAAATTTAGGTATTTGAAGCGTATCATTATGTCCCATTGGATCACCTTATGACCAGACTTCAACATCAGCTATCAATTTCAAACGATATCAATCAATCCATCAGCTTTGAACAAGTAGCAAAGTGATGAGACGCTCGAAGACATAACGGCAATAGCATAATTGAAACTCAATGGGATTATTACACATAGTTGTCTTCTTCTCTTTGTACACTATCTTGTATAGTTTTCACTCTCACGGTGGTGTTCTCCTACTAAAACGTCAACCTCTTTGTACAAAATGCATGTCATAGGAAAATGTCAGAAATCAATATAAATCATTTCTTTGGAAGTACAAAATTGTTTGTTTTTCTTTTTCCTTTTTTGTTTTGCAAAAAACATCCAATGACTTATTCTGGACATATGCATTTGAATATGATTTCCATTTACAAATACTTGCATAAGAAACAGAAAGACGATTGCTCACTACTTTAAGGAACGAGGCAAAGTCTAAAAAACCATTTCAGTCCCGACAAGTTACTCCTTCCAGCAGGTACAGGGGCAAAGACAGTTTTGAGACGAAGTCACTGTTACATATGACCCCGTGATGTCTATGTTCCCCACAAAGTAGAAATAACCAAAGGTTCGATCTCTCCTTCCCCGGGAAGGAATTATCTTCCCCAGCAAAGTTCCTTCAGAGAGCTGAAATATGTATTCCTTAGCCGAGTTTTATGATCCAATAGTTATAAAACCTCCTCCCGAGTAGAGTTTATTTCTCTAATTACGGAAGATTATTCCCCAAAAGTGTTAATTTATCTACAACGAAAGAATATTCCAATAAAGCATCTCCCTTCATAGAGTTTATTCTCAAGCGGAGTCAATCCCCGGCTGAATATCCTCAGACAGGAAGAGGAAATCCCCAACGAATCATCTCGATTCATCATCCCCGGCGGAAATGAAGGATTCAGCCTCCCAATACTCTTCAGTAGCAGTCTGGGACTTACTTTCCCATACTAAGAAACATCGCATACAGCACATTCTCATTTATTTTGAGGACATCATTACACAATGCATTTCATACATCATGGCATGTGCATACACATCGCATACAGCACAGTCTCATTTATTTTGAGAATATCATTACACAATGCATTTCATACATCACGACATTGCATACGACTAACTCTTCACCTTTTCAGGAAATATCAAGTCAACAAATACCTTTGACTACTTACATGACCTGGCAGTCTTCTCAAAGGCTATGTCTGACGAAGGGCTATTTCAACATCTTCCTCAAGATTTCCTCAAAAGACCTTCTCTGGTTCAGTTAGATTGACACTAAGTTCTCTGTGATTTCTATTCCAGTTGAAGATACTCCAAGACTTTTGTCTGGTTCAGTTGAATCGATACTAAGATTCTTCTGATTTCCATTCTAGTCAAAGTTAACAAAAGACCTTCTCTGGTTCAGTCAGATTGACACTAGGATCTCTCTGGTTTCTATTCTAGTTGAAGATATTCCAAAACTTTCATCTGGTTCAGTTAAATTGATACTAAGATTTTTCTGATTTCCATTCCTGTAAAAGTTAATTCAAGACCCTCCTCTGGTTCAACTAAATCAATACTGATATTTTATTGATCTCCATTCCAGTGGAAGACAACTCAAGACCTTTCTCTGGTTCCGTTAAATCGACACTAAGATTTTTTCTGATTTCTATTCCAGCTAAAGAAACTGTGAAGCCTGGACACGACCGTGTAACAGCCCAAGTCACTGAAGCCTGGATTCCGACCAGATAACAGTCTAAGAAAATGTAAATCCTGGGGTACAACAAGATAACAGTTTAATCTCATTTCCCCAATAAGTCGCTGTGAAGCCTGGAATACGACCAGATAGCGGTCGGCCTTATTATCCTCAACAAGCCACTGTGAAGCCTGGATCTCACCCAGATAGCAGTTCACTTCCATATCTTCAATCAAGAGATGACTCCCTAGTAGAGTAATGGACAATTGAAGCTACTAAACTCTATTCCCCAAAACAGAGACCAATATTCCTCAGCAGAGTCCTCCTCAACAACAGAAATAGGGTTTCCCACAAAGGAATATCTCATCAAATCAACATTATGCCGGATGGAATCTTTAAGACCGTCTATGGCGATCTCCCGTCACCTTCTCCAAATGGCATCTGTAAGCCCATTCCTGATATTACCTACACAGTCAAGTATCGTCTCAGACGAGTGCAAATATTTGGGCACTCTAGTGTTCAATCATCTTCCACCTTCAGATCACGAAAGGCAGACTAGCCAATCTACATCCTCAGGTTTAAGAAGATTGAATAGGGGCAGTTGTTGCACCCTAAAATTTCCCCTCCCATTTTCACTCAAGACATGCCTCTAGAGGTCCTCAATTACTCAAGGATGACCAAGAACTGACCAGACAATTCTCCTACTAAGGCAATGAACCCCCAACTAGGGTTTCCATTTTCATCAAGATGTTTGAACTCCAGTGGTCTCAAATGCTTTCCATGGTCCTAATATGTCTTAAAGATCACCCATTCCAAATTTCATTCCTTGCTCAATAAGTTTGCTCACTCAACTGCTCAAATGCATGGAAATCAACTTTACTAGGTCAAAAGTCAACTGTGGCCCAAATACAGTCAAACTTCAAGATTTTGGGTCAACATCAATATTTTGAAGTATTATCCATCATTTGATCAAGGGTTGATCATGATTCCTCAAGAAATGCTCTTAACTCATCAAAAGTCAAAAATGGCAAATTAGGGTTTCTATAGGAAAAGTCAACCAAACTTTGACCAAACATAACTTTCTCATACTTTATCAGAAATTTTCCAACCAAGGCCCATTTTTAGGAGAATCGAATTACCTACAACTCCTCTTCATCTCTCAAGTCCATGAAATGCTTCAATCAAAATATATAAGTTCATACATTATAGGTCCTTTCAAAAAGTCAACAAAAACACCTTTTGGGTCTAAGCTCCTAACATGAACATGGAAGATCCAATTGAGATGAAACCAAAAAGGTTGTTTAGAGGACATCTTAAGCTCTCTAAAAAGTCAAAGAACACCCTTTTAGTATTAAAAATGAGAGAGATATGCATTGATAAATGTGACCAACTTTTGGAAATGTGCATGAAGCAAATAATGACCAAACTTGAATTTTTCCCAAATGGGCCCATGTTTTCATGTTTGAAACTTATTCCTAACATGGCCCACGACCCCTGAGCTCACTCATACATTATTTAATTATTTTTATTATTTGTTTTTATTTTTTATTCATTAAAATCAAAATAAATTAAATAAAGTAGTGAAATAATAAAATAAAATCCAAGATTTGTTTTTATGACCACATGATGAGTCTAGAATCAGCTGGCAAATCAAATATTTCGTGCAACGGATGATTGGAACAAATAGAGCATGATTTGGCCTATTTTAGAAACTAAAATCATCCATGGCAAATCAAATCTTTTCTCCATAATTCTTCAAGATTGCATCCAGTTTTGTTAACCTAATTCGTTCCATTATATATTTATGACAAAACCTGATCAGAAAGAGGAAGGTTGGCTGCACAAAACTCACGTTCAAATTCCAAATTTTCAAGAGAAAAGGGTCAATCAGTTTTGGATTTTGAGGTGAATTCAAAGGCATTTGAGGACTCAAGAACAATCCTGGACATTATTGAAGGTGTCACAATCACCCTCAAGCCCTGAAGCATCAGAAAACGACTCCTACAAGTCACGGTTTGCCACACTTTTTCCCCATTCGTATTCTTACATTCTTGCATTATTAATCAATTTCAATTGTATATTTTTGTTTTTATGGATGCATAGAAGGTTTATGGATTCTCCAATTGAAGCTTAGGTACCGGTGTGGCGTTTCACCATTGTTAGGGTTCGAAACCTTAAATTTGTGGTTTTCTAATTCCAGGCAAAATCAGGCCAAATTAGGGCCACCAACGTGATCAGAAGAACAAGGCGAGTTGAACTATGGGAATGGGGGGAATATTTGGTTGTTATTTCACAAGTTTTATGTTTGCAGGTGCTATAGCTACGGTGAGGAGCGTCACTAAAGCCTTTAGTGATGACAACGATCATCACTAAAAGGTCTGTGTATTTCAAACGAAAACGATGATGAGTTGTCACCTGCACGCGTTTTTCAAATTCAAATTTAACGTTTTATATATATTATTTGTTTTCTTTTTTCTAACAGGAACAACAACATGGCTGAGTGGTCAAGTTGCAGGCCCATGAAGCAGGGGTCCTGGGTTCAAGTCCCAGCAACCCCCCTTGGTTATTTTCTTTTTTTCCCATTATTTTGGTCATTTATTATTTTATAAAAAAGGAAAAGACCTTTTTTTATTATTAAAACTAATTCAAATTAACCTTTTTCAAACCAATCAAATTTCACCAAACAAGTTAATTTTCTTCAGAAACACAATTTTTAATTAATTAACATTTTTTTGTAAATAAATTTAATTATTTAGTTAACTTGAAAATTAGGGTTCATTCACATGCTTAATTTAATTTTCTTTCATATAAAAAAAACACAAAAAATATGTTTTAATTAATTTTATTTTCAAATAAATCATCAAAAATAAATAAAAAATAGATTTAGGGTTTTTGTAAAATTAATTCTTGCAAATTAATTTAATTAAATTTTAACTTGTTTTCTTCAATTTAAAATTAGTTAGAAATTAAGTTAAATCTCATAATTTTTTCATAAAATACCAAAAAATATTTTCCCTGAGCAAATTAGATTTTTTAGGGTTTTGAACTTTTTTCAAGTTTTAATTCTCGCGCGTTATTATTTTTCCGTTCAATTACTTTTTTTTTTATTATTGATGTAACTTTGCCCAGTTTGTAATAGTTTAATTAGGGTTTATAATTTCTGCACTTTACTTTTCAGTCATTAATTATGTAATTTCCCCAAGGCCCTGTAATAGTTAGGAACTTTATTTTTCCGCCATTTATTTTCCCGCACAATAAACTGCTTAGATGAATGGTTAATAGGGTTGCATGAAAGATAGTGATTAATTGAACCTAGATAACCCTACATGCGCAAGATAAATAAACAGAATCAAGCACACTTGCACATGCTCACCCCTAGGGTATCTCCCACTTGGTTGCCTAAAAAAATAACGGTCACAATTCTCGAAACGTGAGAATTCTTAGTGGTTGTCCTTGAGTCTAAGAGATCAATAGTCCCTCGATGACCCTCTCGACTGTTGCCTCGGTTAAAAAGTGATATTAGAGCTTTAGGACAGTTACAAAGAGTTTTTTCCTAGTTGCCTTTAGTGACCGTACGTCCCTTTCGATAGTCCCTCAAACATCCCACGACTAGGGCTACCTACTCACTAATAGTAGGATAGCACTATCTATAGGATATGATGAAAAGTACAAACTTTTTTTGAGTAGGTAGATAATTGTTGGGTACTTGCTCAAACAATTGTTTTTACACAACACACGTTCAAACACTTTTCAAACAAAGTTTTCAAAACGCTTTATCACACTCTTGAGGACTGATACAAGGGTTATCATAAAGCGAATCGCCGCACTAAGGCATTTTCAAACAAAAACTTTTTCACACAAACATGAAAAAAGTTTTCAAAATGATCAAGTACCTAAGTGCCCATGGAAAACCATGGATGGAAAGGGTGCTAACACCTTCCCTTTCCATAATCTACCCCCTTACTCAGAAAATGTCGAAAAAAGGTATTTTTCTGTTCTTTTCACCCTTTCCTTTGTTGTATAAAATAAAAGTCAGTGACGACTCTTGCTTACCGCATATTTGCAAATAAAAAACGCAAACTAGTATAACAGTCGGTTCTGCCACCGTATCACACTTGTCATGCCATTTCTTCCAAAATAACTTCAATGGTGAGGTTTGAACTTCTCAAGCTTTATTGACTAGGGCATGGAAATAAACTCATGAACACATGGATAAACTTTCTAAGCCACATTGCCTTTACCTACATTATTAACAAGTAAGACAAACCAACATTGCATTTTATTAATTAAAATGAAAGTCAAAATAAAACATGCATGATCACCAAAGAAAAATAAGTCAAGGTGCTTGGTGATTCCTCAAAGAGCAAAACTAGAGATAGGGAGGAGAACCAAAATCCCTAATGTGACCTTGTTGTGATTGAATCAATATGGTATGATGAAGGGATCTTAGGGGAAAATTTGGGGTACAACAAATCCAAATAAATGTACCTTCGATGTTCGGTCATGGAAATTGATGGGTTTCATTGTTAGCCAAAGAGGGATTGTAGTTGAACCTGATAAAGTCAAAGCAATTTGAGAAATGCCAGGGCCGAGAACTGAAAAGAAAGTCAGAGGATTCCTCGGGTGTTTGAATTATATTTCTAGATTCATTTCCCACATGACTGCAACGTGTAAACCGATCTTTGAGTTGTTAAAGAAAGATCAAGGTTGTGTGTGGACAAATGACTGCCAAAGGGAATTTGAAAGTATTAAAGAATATCTTCTTGAACCTCCTATTTTGCTCACTCCTATTGAAGGAAGACCATTGATTATGTATCTGACAGTGTTACATAATTCCATGGGCTGTATTCTGGGACAACAACATGAAACAGGGAAGAAAGAGTATGCCATTTATCATCTCAGTAAAAAGTTTACTTATTGTGAGTCACGGTATTCCATGATGGAAAAGACATGTTGTGTTTGGCCTGGGCGGAAAAACGTTTGCGACCGTATATGTTGAATCACACTACTTGGTTGATCTCCAAAATGGATCAAATCAAGTACATTTTTGAAAAGCTTGCTCTTACTGGGAGAATTTCCCATTGGTAGATGTTGTTATCTGAATATGACATCGAATACCGCACTCAAAAAGCTATTAAAAGCAACGTGTTGGCAGATTATCTTGCTCACCAACCATTTGATAATTATTAGTCTATGAAGTATGATTTCCCCGATGAGGATGTGATGTTTCTGAAAGTGAAAGATTGTGATGAACCATTTCCTGAGGAAGGTCCCTGTCCTGAATCTCGCTGGAGTATGATATTTAATGGATCTGTGAATGCTTATGGTAAAGGAATTGGTGTTGTGATTGTCACACCACATGGATCACATATTACTTTTACTTCAAGGTTGACATTTGATTGTACTAATAATATGGAAAATATGAGGCTTGCATCATGGGTCTCGAGGAAGTTATTGATCTCCGAATTAAAATTCTAGATGTGTATGGAGATTTAACTTTGGTAATAAATCAGATTAAAGGAGAGTGGGATACTCGTCACCCTAGCTTGATCCCTTACAAAGATTATGCTAGAAGATTGTTACCCTTCTTTAATAAAGTTGAATTCCATCACATCCCTAGAGACGAAAATCAAATGGTGGATGCTCTGGAAACTCTGGCTTCTATGTATCAAGTGAATACTTGGAATGATATACCTCGAATTACAGTTCAGCGACTGGATAGGCCCGCTCATGTGTTTATAACAGAAGAGGTAGCATATGAGAAACCTTGGTATTATGATATCAAACATTTTATCCAGACTCAGGAATACTCGATTGGTGCTTCGAATAAAGATAGAAAGACATTGAGAAGATTGGATGGCAGCTTCTTCCTCAGTGAAAATGTGTTGTACAAGAGAAATTATGAAATGGTCTTGCTCAGATGCGTGGATAGACACGAAGCAGACATGTTGATGCATGAGATTCATGAAGGTTCATTTGGCACTCATGCCAATGGACATTCGATGGCTAAAAAGATTCTAAGGGCAGATTACTATTGGATGACAATAGAATCTGACTGTTACAAATTTGCAAAGAAGTTCCATAAATGCCAGATTAATGCGGACAAGATTCATGTGCCTCCGACACTTCTCAATGTTATTTCTTCCCCGTGGCCTTTCTCTATGTGGGGTATTGACATGATTGGAATGATATAACCCAAAGATTCGAATGGACACCGTTTTATCTTGGTAGCAATTGATTACTTCACCAAATGGGTGGAAGCTACTTCATATTCTAATGTTACTAGGAAGGTGGTAGTGCACTTCATTAAGAATAATCTCATATGTCGGTATGGTGTGCCGATCAGAATTATCACCGACAATTGCTCGAATCTGAACAATAAGATGATGATAGAACTTTGTGAAGAATTCCAAATTGTCCATCACAATTCATCTCCGTATAGGCCGAAAATGAATGGGGCTGTTGAAGATGCTAATAAGAACATCAATAAGATCATCCAGAAGATGGTTATTACTTATAAAGATTGGCATGAAATGCTCCCTTTTGCTTTACATGGATATCAGACATTTGTCTGCACTTCAACAGGAGCAACCCCATTCTCCCTTGTGTATGGAATTGAAGCAGTGCTCCCAATCGAGGTTGAGATTCCCTCTTTGCGTGTGATAATGGAAACCAAGTTGTCAGAGGCTGAATGGGTCCAGAACAGGTTTGACCAATTGAATTTGATCGAAGAGAAGAGAAGGACAGCTTTGTGTCATGGGAAGTTATATCAGAAGAGAATGAAGAAATATTTTGATAATAAGGTCAAACCTCGTGAATTCAGAGAAGGCGACCTCGTGCTCAGGAAGATCATGTCTTTTAACGCTGATTCTAGGGGCAAGTGGACTCCCAATTTTGAAGGCCCATATGTTATCAAGAAATCCTTCTCTGGCAGTGCATTAATTCTTGAAACTATGGATGGTGAGGAGTTCCTGCGTCCCATGAATGCTGATGCAGTCAAGAAATACTTCGCCTAAAGAAATAAAAGAACAACTCGCTAAGTTGAAAACTCGATAGGGCGGCTTAGGCAAAAAGGAGCGTCTCGGTAGGCCGAAAACCCGAAAGGGCGGTCTAGGCAAAAATTAGAGACATAAACAGAATAAAATTTCCCGCTAAGTTAAAAACCCGCAAGGGAAGCTTAGGCAAAAGTTAGGGACTTCTTGGCTAGTAACTACATCAGACAAGACTTGATCATTGAAGTAACAATCTTCTTGGATCCTCACCATACTTCAACAGAAGCTGCTGCTCATAATTTTCAAAGTTGTTATAGGGAATAGTGGTCATTGTATCTCAATGTATCTTTTACATTATATATTACCATTTTCCGAACTTTGTAATCATCCGTGGAGTATCGCCATTCGCAGACTACCATTCTATCAATAAAATTTGAGCTTTTACCCAATTCTTTGTATTTCTTATTTTTATTCAGCTTACAAATACTCCCTTTATTATTGATAATAATTTTCATAGCAAAAAGATTAAATAACAAAATTATTTTTCAAAAAGAATTTACAACTTACTTTTACGTTAGATTTTGTGATTCAAGAGGAAAACGAAAGTGGTGACCCCGGGAATGGATGAACTCCAGTAATTTCGGGAAGTTTTGCTTCCCCCAGGAAGGTTTTCTCAGGTCGTTTTCGTTGGTATGCGTATGATTTTTGTATATTTAAGACGATACCAAATGGCGTAAAGTGCAGTATTGGGTTTGTGATTCTAGTGTCCCCAGTCAAGTCTTGTTTCACTTTTTGATTTTGGGTTTGCATGGTCCAAAGCCTCTATCACGGATTCCCTAGCAAATTCTTCCCTCATATGACGAAAGGTCTTTTTCCCTTAGTATGCTGAGATGGAACTATTTGCAAAATGTCGCTCTTTCTGCAGTATTGGCATTATTATTGATATTTATTTCCCAGGAAACTAAACCAGGGCATTATAGTTTCTAAGAAGTGTTGAGACAGTTGTCAACCCTTTGGGTTTTCACCCGCCAAGTGCTAGGTTTGATTTAAAATCCCATGAGTTTGACCTTTTTCTATAATGTTGACTTCTTGATTCCCCGGGAAGGTTATCCCAGGGAATCTTTTGTTGGAATAAGTTTTCATGATATGAAGACTCAATCCAAGATTCCCCAGTGAGGGCTTCACTTATTTGATAAAAGTCTTTTCTCCAAGTGCATGCTGAGTCGGACTCATTTACGAAGCAGCTCCCTTTCGACAGTACTTGCATTTTGTCTAAATTCCCGGTAGTCAGGCAAGGGCATTGTTTCATTTAAGAAGTGTTCAGGCATTTATCAGTTTTTTGGGCTTTCACCCGCCAGGTGCTGGGTTTAATTTAAAATCCCCATAATTTTGATTTCTTGCTGTTATGTTTGACTCTCCAAGTTGTTATCCCCATGAGGTTTCATACCTTTTCCCCAGAGAAGTTGGTGCAATACTTACTCTCAATATTGAAGAACGTATCTTGGTTTCCCTTCTTATATATGGTGTTGGCCTCTCCCCAATGAAGTCAGCACGAGGTCCTCAGTTGATATCTCGATGATGAGGCGTTATCTCCTCTAGTGAAGTCTGTATGGTATTTCCCCAATGAAGTCAGCTCGAAATCCTCAGTTTATTTTTTGCCGATATGGTTTCCATCTGCCTTATTTGAAATCAGTATTGCAATCCCCAGTAGAAGTGTGGACAGTGAAAACATTTATTTCCCCATTGAAGTCTGAGTGTTATTCCCTGGTGAAGCCTAGAAAAGGATGTTATATCCCTGTATCTGTACTATTTTATCGTTATGATTTGATTATTTTTGGATTATGTTCCTTCCCAGTGAAGTTACGCCACGAAATAGGATTTTTCTTCCTCAGTTGGTGCTTATTTTCTTATGGAATGTTCGTTTTGGATATGATTTAGCTGAGTGTTGATTGTGCCCGAAATGGTTTTTCCTGGTTATCCCCAGTGTTATATGTCTGATTTGTCAGCATATACATGATAACACTCATACATTCATACATACATCATGCATGGTTAAATTTAGCAAATCATTGCTCATTCACATTCGTTAATATTTTTTTGACATATTACCCTATTTTGCAGAGTTATGTTGTCCTCTCTCCAATAGAGTGCCAACCTTAAGCAGAAAGTGTGTATTCTGTCAATTTCCTCACTGAGTTATCCCTCATGAAAGTTTTTTGCTTTAGCCTTCCTATACAGCTCTTGGCCTGGATAGATTGGGTCTCCCTCTTGAGTTTGTTTCTCAAAGGATGTATTTTGGTTGATTGTTTCACTCTAGTTTATTTCTGGTTTGAATCTTTGTTTACCAACAATATTATTACTTTGGATCTCTGCAAACTTCGAGCTTTGGTTTGAAAATGTGCATTTATTTTACACGAGAAGACTTTATCTCCTCAGCAGGAATATATTGGCATCTCCCCAGGAAATCATGGTTCACTCCCCAGGAAGTCATGAGTCATTCCCCAGGAAGCCATATTTTTTTCCCAGGAAGTCATGATTCACTCCCCGGGAAGTCATGATTCATTCCCCATAAAGTCATATCTCTTTCCCCAGGAAGTCATATTGTTTTCCCCAGGAAGTCATGATTCATTCCCCAGGAAGCCATATCTCTTTCCCCAGGAAGCCATATTGTTTTCCCCAGGAAGTCATGATACACTCCCCAGGAAGTCATGATTCATTCCCAAGGAAGTCATATCTCTTTCTCCATGAAGCCATATTGTTTTCCCCAGAAAGTTATTTTTACAACCCTTCCTATAACAGCAAGTAGCGTGTCTCTTTATTTGAGCAACTAATACTTCCCCGTAAAAGTTGACATTACTTTTTTTTTGCTATCTTCTCTATGAGTGGATAGTTTGCAGTTTGTTGTCAAATTAATCCAGTGGATGGCAAGTCTTTCAATATGACAGAGACAATTAATTGTGAAATCTTTGTAAGTGGTAGTCTCTTTATTTGAGACAACTTATATATTACCCTTTCCAGGCAGAATGCCTTGGTTAAAGAAGAAGTTGGGACCTGTTCTAGGTGAAACGCCAGAATTTTGGGGAAACTTGTTATCTTTTTGCTACTTTCAGTGAACGTTGGTAGTTCACCGTCAACGAACGACGGTGCTATGATATTTCTTTTCTCTCTACCTTCAGTGAAAGTTGGTAGGTCACCATCAGTGAACGTTGGTGATTGTTATCTTTTTGCTTCCTTCAGTGAACATTGGTAGTTCACCATCAGTGAACGTCAGTGCTATGATATTTCTTTTCTTACTACCTTCAGTGAAAGTTGGTAGTTCACCATCAGTGAAAGTTGGTGATTTTTATATTTTTACTACCCTCAGTGAATATTGGTAGTTCACGTTCAGTGAACGTCGGTGCTATGATATTTCTTTTCTCTTACTACCTTCAGTGAAAGTTGGTAGTTCACCATCAGTGAAAGTTGGTGATTGTTATCTTTTTTCTACCTTAAGTGAATGTTGGTAGTTCACCGTCAATGAACGTAGGTGCTATGATATTTCTTTTCTCTCTACCTTACATGAAAGTTGGTAGGTCACCCTCAATGAACGTTGGTGATTGTTATCTTTTTGCTACCTTCAGTGAACGTTGGTAGTTCACTGTCAGTGAATGTTGGTGCTATGCTATTTCTTTTCCTTCTACCTTCAGTGAAAGTTGGTAGTTCACCATCAGTGAAAGTTGGTGATTGTTATCTTTTTTCTACCTTCAGCGAACATTGGTATTTCACCGTCAGTGAACGTCGGTGCTATGATATTTCTTTTCTCTATACCTTTAGTGAATGTTGGTAGTTCACCATCAGTGAAAGTTGGTGATTGTTATTTTTTTGCTAGCTTCAGTGAACGTTGGTAGTTTAACGTCAGTGAACGTCGGTGCTATGATATTTCTTTTTTCTCTACCTTTAGTGAAAGTTGGCAGTTCACCATTAGCGGAAGTTGGTGATTATCATCTTTTTGATGTCTTCAGTGAATGTTGTTACTTCACCGTCAGTGAACGTCGGTGCTATCATATTTCTTTTCTCTCTACCTTCAGTAAAAGTTGGTAATTCATCGTCAGTGAACATCGATGTTGTTATTATTTTATCTTTCTACCTTCAATGAACGTTGGTAGTTTCGCCTTCAGTAAAAGTTGGCGTATCTTTTTTATCTTCTATCTCCTCTTTAGCTGAGTTGATGCTACCTTATCTCTTCTTTTTTGTTTACATGTACGGGCCCATTGGATTAACGATGAGTGGCTTGAAGCACTTGAAGAAAGCTTGATGATGAAGAAAACTCTTTTGTAGTTTTAGTGCATTGTTAAGAATTTGTAACATATATTTTTTTTGTAATTGCAAGCTTGTAAAAACTTTATCAATTGTACATTCTTTGATTTTGAACAATATTTTGGATGTAAGTCTTGTACCAAAAGGAAATTGAATGATAATGGTGATGACTTAGGTATTCAAAAGTCATTTTGTAGTCTTGTAGGCTCCTCATGAAATTTGAATGAAGAATGATGAGTTGATTTTTGAATATAGCCTTGAAAAGTTGAATTTGGAATAAGATTTGAACTTGAAATTGAGAATGGAAACTTGGAATAAACCTTGTCTTGTAATATGTAAAATCGACATGAACTTGATTCACCTGTAGAACTTTAGAACTTGAATGGATAATGAGACTTTGAATGAAGTTTATGAACAAACTGATTGCGTTTAGCAAAACTTGAATCGTTTGAACTTGACCTTGAATCCACGGATTTAGCACATTGAATTTAAAATGAATGCATGAGAGACAAATGGACTTGAAAGTATTTAATGAATGTCTTAATAGATTTCATGGTCTTCCAAATGCACTTTGACTTTGATCGTTGAAATAATCTTATAAACAATACTATTTGTGATACTTTGCAAAAAGAATCACTTCATGATATTGAAAATTTAAGAAGTTGTGAGTCTCAAAAATTGGACAGGAGTTTCTTGCGACTAGGTCAAATTTGCAAAATGACCTTTAAAACATTTGAATTTTCTGATGATCTTTCGCACATAATTAAGTATTAACTTGTGAAGAGAAAATAGAGATGACATCAAGGAGAGTCATACGCAAAAGAAACGCCCAAAAAAATATCGAATAACGAAGAAGTTACAGTCACTTGAACTTGATGTCGCAAAAGGTCATCTTTTGGGTTACTGGCGTCATTTTCAGTCGTCTGAACCATTGACTGAGAAAATTCTCAATGCGAGGCTTGAAACTTGGCACAAATATCTCTGATAACACATGAAGGACCATAAAGACCGTTTGAAACTTTGAAAACTCATTTTCTTTTGAGAACTGCAAAACCCTAATTGCTAATTTTACTGCTTCGGACAAGAATCTGTCTGATCAATCTCTGAGCCAACTTGAATATCCGGGAAACCCTAAGATTGTATCTTGTATGAAAAATGGGAGGAAAAATTTTGGGGTACAACAATAGTGGAATGAAACGTTGATTGTACCATGTACTATTTATACCACGTTAACCTTATCTTCTTTCCTTCTACACTTCATAGGCTTCTGTGAGCAAGAGTTTAGAAGCGAGAATATAACATAAGGTCATCAGAACTTCAAGTATTTATAGTCTTTAGAACTGCGTCTTCAGAGTCTTCAGCACTTGGTCGTGAGAACCTTTTCTTAGAACCTTGTGTCTTTAGAACTTCTGTCTTCATAGTCTTTAGCACTTGGTCTTTAGAACTCTTTTCTTAGAACCATGAGTCTTTAGAACTTCAAGTCTTCAGAGTCTTTAGAACTCTATCTTTCAGAATCTTCATCACTTGGTCTTGAGAACCCTTTATCTTCAAAAACATTAGTCTTCAGCATTTGGACTTAAGTAGAAACTTTTGTCTTCAGATCTTCTGACTTGTTTCTTTATAACACGTTTTCTTCAAAAACACGAGTCTTTAGCATTTGGACTTAAGTAGAAACTTTTGTCTCTAAATCTTCTTACTGGTTTCTTTAGACTTCATATTAGAGCCTACACTTTAGAGTCTTCTGAAGTGTCTTTCTAATGTTCATCAGAACTTCTGTAACGTGGAAAAGGAATTAATTCTCTTCTAATGTCTTGGTCATGCCATTCATCAAAAGCAGAACCTGTTTGTTAAATACTCAAAAATAACAAACATTGGAGTATCAAAATTGCTCATACAAACATACTCATTTGTTATCATTAAAACTCAGAGATGGTATTGCATAACCAAATCTTGTTCTAACAGGTCTCTGAATAAATGACCTCCACCAACCATAATTTCTTCATTCCCCTTTCGCAACTCTTTATCAAAAATAATAGTCAATTCCTCCATATGAGTAGGTTGGCCCGTTCTTATGCCAAAAAATAATTTGGCAATACCCATGCAGGATCGAAGTAGAAGATAAGTTAGCTCAATAGCCCTATAAGCTCTCTTCATGGAAAACCCTTTCATAAATCCGTCATCTCGACTAACAACCCATCCAAGCAAATCCATCTCCAACATCGATCTCCTAATGTCCGACGGGAACAAATCCTCATGAATTTTACTACCATCACATGAAGGCCAAAAGAACTCAGTCTTATAGATATTCAATTTGAGACCTAATCCTAGACCTGTCTCTAGAATAATGTCAAGGGATTTATCCACCTCCAGTGAATCTCCTATAATAGTACCATCATCGAGATACCAGACATGAAAAATAAACTTACAATGGTCTCTAACCTGATGAATGCATGAGTGTAACACAAGAGCAAAAAGATATGTCCCTAACGGCTCACCTTATTGCACTCTAGTGGCTGACATAATATGTTCATCCCCAAGGTATAACATCGCTGCTTGGCTATAAAGAAACTTAACCCACAAATAAATAGATGAGAATCTAACCCTCACCTAACTCAATAGGGTTGAACGATCTACCATTTTGAAAGCATTCTAGAAATTTATCGTGAGCATAACCAAAGAACCATTTATGTGTCACTGGCTTAGAACCATGTTGACATTATGCAAAATGGCCTCAAAACCACCTTATACCCTAACCCAAATTGAAAGTCATTGAGCTAATATTCCATATTTTAACGGACCCCTTTCATACCAAACTTAGATACCAACCACCTCCAAATAGAACCCACAAGCTTTAATAACAGCTTCAATGGCGTAGAGACAACAAACTCTGCCAAAATCATGAGACATCTTCCTTCTAGCAATAAGTTAATAACTATGGTTGTTTCATATAAAATATCTCTTGCCACATAAAAACCTTATCCGCACAGTGCATCTAATATATGTTGAGAACGCAAAGAATCTTTACCACATGACATCCTTTTAGGAAATTATTTAGTGCACTTGAAAATAGTATCATCATTAGCCCCTAAGGGAGCTTCAGAGAACAAGGCGGTCGACATGGAGGGAGGTAGTAAGTACGAGTGCTTAGCCTTGATTGTATGTCCATTATAGGGGACACTCCGAATGATCCTAACACTTTTACAACCGCTGTAAAATGGTCATCCACAACCTTGAGGAGACATTGATTGACATTGGAGCTCGTGTTTTCATCTTGCTCCTCAAAATGAGTTCCCCCATGACCTAAGTAATCTTGCTCAGAGCTATCTAACACATTATCAACTAACTTGACAAGACCATTTGCGCCTCTCCAAGTAGCTAAACACTCTAAAATATGGGGTTGTTGAAAGAACTTATGATTTATAAACTTGAGGTCCCAAATATTACGAGGTTTAACCACATGTAAAGTACAACAAGAAATAACTAATAACCAATCCCAAACACCTACAGATCTCGGTCAACAACCACCTTAAAAAGAGCATTTTCAATTCCTGGTAGAAAGTTAGATGACAACTATGATACGGTGGTAGAATCGACTGTTAATACTGGTTTGTGTTTTGTATTCGTAAATGTCGCGGTAAGCAAGAGTCGCCACCGAATTTTATTTCATCCAACAAAGGAAAAGGAAAAAGAACAAAAAAACCTTTTTCGAGATGTTTATGAGTACGGGGGTAGATTATAGAAAGGGGAGGTGTTAGCACCATTTCTATCCATGGTTTTCCATGGGCTCTTAGGTACTTGCTCATTTTTCAAATTGCTTGTGTGTGCTTGTTTTGAAAAGTTTTACTTCGTGATAACCCTTGTATCGGTCCTCAAGAGTGTGATGAAGTTGTTTTGAAACCTGTTTTGAAACCTGTTTTGAAAAGTGTTTGTAAAATTTGTTTGTTTGAGCAAGTGCCTAGGAACTAATCTACCTACTCGAAAAAAGTCTGTTCAATTTCCTTTAGACATCACTGTCCTATTATTAAGGAATAGGTAGCACCATCGTTGGAGTTTTAAGGGACGTTCGAAGGGACAAGTACGATCACGAAAGCAATGTTAGGAAATTTTAGTAATCATCCTAAAGCCTTAAAGATCTTTTTCTGAGGCAACATCTGAATGGGTCATTTTAGATCTTTTGGGACTAGAGGACGGCCACTAACATTCCCTATACTTCATGACCGTTTACCAAAGGCAACCGGAGTGGAGTAAACCCTAGGAGTGAGCATGTGCAAGTGTGTTTTTTTCAGTTTATTTATCTTTGCACATTTAGGGTTTTCTACTGTATTAATTGCAATTTTTCTTTTCATACAATGTTATTAACATACATCTAACAGCTTATAGTTTGCGGAAATTAAAATGCAAGAAATTAAAGTTCTAGTTATTACAAGGCTTTCGCAGATACATAATTATTTTGTCTGTAAATAAAGATGTGGAAATTTAAAATCCTAATTACTATTACAAACTCAGAGCAGTTATAATAATAGAAGAAGGAAAATTAAAGGCGCGCGTGGCGAATTAAATGTGAGAAATAATTGGAAAACCTAAAAATCTAATTGAAAAAATATTTAGGTTATTTTTTGAGAAGAAATTAGGCTATGTACAAATTTAACCCTAATTCTAATTATTTAAAATTATGAAAATAAAAAGAATTAAATTACCCTAAATTAAATTAACCTAATTAATTAAGGAAATAAAATATTTTTATGAGAATATTTTATTTTTTGATGTTTTTGTGATTTATTGATTTAATGGAAACAATGATTTTTAATGTTTTTTTTTTAAAAAGAAAATAATTAAGGAAATAATAAAAAGGAATTAAAATAGAAAAAGAAAAGAATTGAGCTTGTTTAAGCAATCCAGGGGGTATGATGCGGAATTTGTTAAGGCCCGTTATGGCTGAGCCCATTCCCAACGCTTGATTCAGTATTGCCACGCCTGGAGAATGTACCATGGTCTTCCCTTAACTGAGCGTTAGATCTGGGTTGGTAATGATCCATTAGCTGGATGTTGAGACTACATGGTAGGCGCTTGGAACGTGTACACATAGAATCTGCAAATGAATGTTAAGAAAATAAAGAAAACAAAGGGACCTGGGATCGAACCCAGGTCCTCTCCACTATCCAACGCGCGCTTCACCACTGGGCTATATTGTTTGTCAATATAATAAGACCAAATTATAATATACAAAACAAAGTGGATAAACTGAATAAAATAAAATAAAATGCGCGTGATTCAAACAAGCCAATGGTGTTGTGCCAAATCATCATCTTCTTCTCCCGTCCATCGTCTTAGGTATCAGACTTATACCTACGGACATTTTCCATAGCTATAAACCTGCAAGCTTCAAAAATTCACAAAACGCATGATAAATTAATTCTAGCTATACCAATCAACTCGTCTTGATCTCACGAGTACCATAGCACTATTTTCTTGGTCCAACTTAACCTGTACAGAGAAACCCTAAAACATCCCCCTAAATCCTAGCAATGGCAATTGGCGAAACAGTCATCAAAACACAAAATTAATTGAACCAAAACATTCCAAATGATGATACAAACACAATGTTGTGCTTAAAAGTGTTTAATCATGCATAAATTGTAAGATCAAAATCAAGCTTGTATGTGCAAACCGTGGGTATACCAGGAGCGATTCTGGGCTTGGGAAGGCTTGCAAACGTTCGTATTAGCTTTAGGAGATGTCCAGGAAGCGATTAGAAGCTTTGAATGGCTTTGAATAGCATTGAATTGTCTCCTAGGTTAGAAATCAGATCCACACTTTTTGTCTAATTTTTGAGTTTTTTTGGCTAGCTTGCACGACTTCAACCCTTGTTCTTTTGTATTGTTTGTGTTCAGTATATGTAGTAGGGCGAATTAGGGCAACAAAAACATATTGAATCTTTTTGAATCCTGGAAATTGGATGTGATTTGCTCCTTATATGATATATTTCCAAAACCATCACAATCATGCTATTTTTGCCTCAATTTTCCTTGATCTGATTTGATCTGATTAGGCCAGCTTGATTAGATTTTATTCTAATAAAAATCATATCAAAAAATTAATCTTTTATATTTTTTGCCATTTATTTGATTTAATTTGACTTTTAAATAATAGAAATCAAAATAAAATAAATAAATAAAGCAAATAATATTTGGATGATGATTTGGGTCGTGGACCATGTCCCCGACAAGATACAATCCTGAAAGGCTAGGCCCATTTGACAAAAATGCAATTTTGAGCACATTTGACTTTTGATAATTTTCCAAAAATGGCCAACTTTGACAATGCATATCTCCTCCAATTTTGACCCTAGGAAGGTGTTCTTGGACTTTTTAGAAAGATTAGGAAGTCCCCTAAACAAAAATTTGGTTTCATCTCACTTGGGTCTTCCATGTTCATGTAAGAAGCTTTGACCCAAAAGGTGTTTTTGTTGACTTTTCAAAAGGACCTATAATGTAGAAATTCATATCTTTTTATGAGTGCATTTTTTGAACTTGAGGGATGAAGATTAGTTGTAGGAAATTGGATTCTATTCCATATGGGACTTGTATGAGAAATTTCTTATAAAGTATGAGAAAGTTATGCTTGGTCAAAGTTTGGTTGACATTTACAAAGAAACCCTAATTTAGCAACTTTTAAGTTTTGATGAATTAGGAGCATTCCTTAAGGAATCATAATCAACCCTTGATCAAATGATGGATATCACTTCAAAATGTTGATGTTGACCAAAAATCTTTAAGTTTGACTGTATGTGGGTCACAATTGACTTTTGACCTAATATAGTTGATTTTCAAGCATCTGAGCAGTTGACTGAGCAAACTTCTTGTGTAAGGCATGCAACTTGACATGGATGATATTGAGATTGAAATTCTGGCTGCAGATACTCAATGTCACGTTCAATGTTATGACACCGTATCTGACTTACTATAAGACAGTAAATACAAAAACAGTAAAGAACACAATCAATTGTTTACCCAGTTCAGTGTGCAACAACACCTACTCTAGGGGCTACCAAGCCAGGGAGGAAATCCACTATAAGAGATATTAATTCAGGAATAAACCAACCAGTTTATCTCCTTCACTTAAGACCTACCCAATGCAACTTCAATCTACGTACAACTTAAACCTGAGATCCTACTCACTCCCCCTCAATCACAGCAGTGATACATAAAACAATTTAACTAATGAATTGTTGAAGACACTCTTCAAAACATACACTTGATTATGCTTCACAGCTTTTCAATCAAGCAACACAAACACTCTTGCTTCACAGCTTTGAGTGATACACAAACCTAACTTGACTTTGCTTCACAGCTTTAGTCAAGAGACATACAAACACTCTTGCTTCAAAGCTTTGAGTGTTACACAACCCTTACAATTAAAACCTATTCCAAGTCACTTATCACAATGATAATTGCTTGGATTACAATAGTTAAAACTATACAGCTTCTAAATGATCTTCTGTCAACAAGGGATTACATTCAAAACAGCAGCCCTGTTGAATATATAGCAGCTGCAACTTCAGTTAGGGTTTCCACAAAAAGCTAGGGTTAATTCCGTTTGACCTTAAGACTAGGTCACAGGACTTTATCAACCAGGTTGGGGTTGAGCTAGGTTAACCCAAAGAAAACGCAGGATTCTGTTCTGGAAAGACTGAGTCATTTTCCTGAAAAAACTCAGAATTAACCAAACTGCATACCTGTTAGTTCAGAACAGGATGTCTTAACATCTGTTATGACATCTGAAAACCTATCTACTGATTTAGGAAAATGTGATCATTTTGCAAAATGCTCAGATACACACTTATAAACATCAGTACCTGTATGACAATATTTTTCTGCAAAGGTACCTAATGAATCAGTACAAACTAAACTAGAATGTTATGACATCAGTCATGACATTCACACATACACTTGGGTTTTACCAAAAATGCAAGCAAATAACTAAACAACTACAAACTCCCCCTTTGGCAGATTTTTGGCTAAAGACCCTAAGCAATCAGAGATAGATAGCAGCAGAAAGAAATGACTGCAGAAAAATAGAATGTCTAATTAAGTAAGTACCAAAATATGTCTCCCCCTCTTTAGCCAAAAATGGGCCAAAGATACATGTTCTTAAAAGTTATACAGTCATCCAGAAAAAGTAATGAGAGCAGAACAAAAAAACTGAACACACTTCCAAACTCTACCAGGGACCAGCATCACCTCCACCAATCAGCAACTCCACCAACCTTTAAGCACTGTCATCAGACTCAGAGGATTCTGGCTTCTTCCTTTTCTTGTGAGCAATGTCAGCATTCTTCTCTTTGTCTGATGTCTCAACATCCTTAGAGACATCTGGATTTGTTTCAGCATTTGAACTTTCTTGATTTAAAGGAACAGAAATGCCAGGAACTGAGTGGTTCTCGTTCAGAATTCTTGAAACAATTTTAGCTATTGCTTGACGAACATAGGCTGATCCTTCCCTATTTGCAATTTCAGGGGGAACTGAAGAAGAAGGATGAGATGGATTACCAGAGGCAGAAGCTTGGGACCTTCTTGCATGTCTTGTTCTCAACTCTTTGACCTTGGTGGGGTTAGTTTCCACTTTTCTAAGAGAAGAGATCTCCAGGACTTCAGAGTCCTGACAAGAAGAGATTGTCCTAGAATCTTGATCAGAGGAAGAGGTTGAAATCATCGTATTGGATGATGATGGTGTTTGAGACATTTTGACAGTCTTAGAGGACCAACAGCAACTGAAGAGAAAATTCTGATTGAGAGACTGGGTTTTGATGAGGAGACGAGAGGGGAAGGAAGAAAAGGAGTGTCTATTCAACTTCTTAAAAGAATTGAAGGAAATGGGAAAATATAATTTTAACCCAATCAGAACAAACATAACTCCTTTAACCCTTGTTTTAAGCAAAATTAATTGCTACAATTCCTCATGTTGGCAAATACCCAACTTACCCCTCAAGTTTTCAAATTGATTTGCATCAAGAGCCTTGGTAAAAATGTCAGCCAGCTGTAGCTCAGTGGCAACATGTTCCAATTTGATTGTCTTCTCTTCTACAAGGTCTCTGATAAAGTGATGTCTTATGTCAATATGTTTGGTCCTACTATGCTGAATGGGATTCTTGGAAATGTTGATTGTACTCAGATTGTCACAGTACAATGTCATAACATCTTGAGTGACATTATACTCAGTAAGCATCTGTTTCATCCAGATCATTTGAGAACAGCTACTACCAGCTGCAATGTATTCAGCTTCAGCAGTAGAGAGAGACACACAATTCTGTTTCTTGCTGAACCAGGAAACCAGATTATTTCCCAAGAAGAAACATCCTCCAGAGGTGCTTTTTCTATCATCAGCACTACCAGCCCAATCAGCATCACAGTAACCAGTCAGATTTGGTTCACAGCCATGAGAATATAGCAACCCATAGTTGTAAGTTCCACTCACATACTTCAAAATTCTCTTCACTTGATTGATATGACTGACTTTGGGATCAGCTTGGTATCTTATAAAAACTCCAACTGCAAAGGCAATATCAGGTATGCTGGCAGTTAAGTACAACAAGCTTCCTATCATGCTTCTGTACAGACTTTGATCCACCTTAACCCCACTTGAATCTTTGGAAAGCTTTAAATGAGTAGGAGCAGGAGTCCTTTTGTGACTGGAATTCTCCATACCAAACTTCTTTACAATGTTCTTAGCATACTTGCTTTGAGATAAGAAGATTGAGTCCTCCATCTGTGAGACTTGCAGTCCAAGAAAATAAGTTAGTTCTCCCATGAGACTCATTTCGAATTCAGCCTGCATCTGTTCAGCAAAATGTTTAACCATAGGTTCTGACATTCCTCCAAACACTATGTCATCAACATATATTTGGGCAACCATCAACTTCCCTCCTTCAGTTTTGACAAAGAGTGTTTTATCCAAGCCTCCTTTTCTGTATCCTTTGTCTGAGAGAAACTTTGTTAACCTGTCATACCATGCTCTAGGAGCTTGTTTCAGGCCATATAGAGCTTTTCTCAATTTGTAGACATGATCAGGGTGGTTTGGATCCACAAAGCCTTTAGGCTGTTCCACATAAGCTTCCTCATTCAAGTACCCATTTAGAAAGGCACTTTTCACATCCATCTGAAATAGCTTGAACTTCAGAAGACAAGCAATTGACAATAGGAGTCTGATTGATTCCAGCCTGGCTACAGGTGAAAAGGTTTCATCAAAATCAACCCCTTCAACCTGAGTGTATCCTTGAGCAACAAGTCTTGCCTTATTCCTGGTGACAACTCCTTCAGCATCTGATTTGTTCTTGAAAATCCATTTTGTGCCAATGATGTTAGTTCCTTCAGGTCTAGGAACCAGTTCCCAAACTTCATGTTGCTTGAATTGATTCAGTTCATCTTGCATTGCACCAATCCAGTATTCATCAGTTAAAGCTTCCTTGACATTTCTTGGTTCCATTTTGGACACAAAACAAGAGTTTGAGATGATTTCTCTAGATCTTGTAATGACTCCACTGTTGGGATCTCCTATGATGAGCTCTTTTGGATGATCCTTCTGAAATCTGATGGAAGGGATCTTGCTAGCTTCCTTTGATTCAGATTCTGTTGTGGTGGTGTTGGGTAGATCATTCTGTTGGGTTGGAGACTCAAAGAATGTCTCAACATTACAAGGGACATCTATTTCTTCATGATAATCATCAATTATAACATTTATTGATTCCATCATGGCTTTGGTCCTGGAATTGAATACTCTATAAGCTCTGATGTTTGAGGAGTATCCTAGAAATATGCCTTCATCACTTTTGGGGTCCAGTTTTCTTCTTTGTTCACGATCTGCCAGAATATAGCATTTGCTGCCAAACACATGGAAGTACTTCACAGTTGGTTTTCTTCCTTTCCAGAGTTCATATATGGTGGATGAGGTTCCCTTTCTCAAGGTGACCCTGTTATGGACATAGCAGTCCGTATTCATAGCTTCAGCCCAAAAATACATAGGAAGTCTTTTGGCATGTATCATTGCTCTGGCAGATTCCTGTATGGTCCTGTTTTTTCTTTCCACAACTCCATTTTGCTGAGGAGTTATAGGAGAAGAAAATTCATGACTAATTCCTTCTGAGGAACAGAAATCATCAAACTTGCTGTTTTCAAATTCCTTTCCATGATCACTTCTGATTCTGACAATACACCCTTCCTTTTCTCTTTGAATTTTTTTGCACAATTCTTTAAAAACTTCAAATACATCAGATTTTTCCCTAATGAAGTTAATCCAGGTGAATCTGGAAATATCATCCACAACCACATAGGCATATCTTTTTCCACCAAGACTCTCCACTTGCATTGGTCCCATCAGATCCATATGAAGAAGTTCTAGAACCTTAGAGGTGGTCAGATGTCTTGACTTTGGATGTGACACCCTAGTCTGCTTACCAACCTGACATTCACCACAAACTCTTCCTTCATCAATTTGCAGTCTTGGAATCCCTCTGACTGCCTCCATGGAGATAATCCTTTTCATACCTCTTAGGTGAAGATGGCCAAGTTTTTGGTGCCACAGTTTCACCTCTTTTTCTTCTTTTGCAATGGAACACACAGAGGAGAAATTAGTGTTCTCAGGCTCCCACAAGTAACAGTTGTCTTTAGATCTGACTCCTTTCATTACAGTTTCTTGCTTTTCATTAATTACAAGACATTTAGATTTTGAGAAATTGACCTTGAATCCTAGATCACACAATTGACTGATACTAATGAGATTAGCAGTCAGCCCTTTTACCAGCAGTACTTCATTCAGACTTGGAACTCCAGGGTAGTCCAAATCACCAACTCCTTTGATTTCACCTTTAGCACCATCTCCAAAGGTCACAAAACTGGTGGTGTGAGGCTTAACATTATTGAGGAGGTTCTTGATTCCAGTCATGTGTCTGGAACATCCACTGTCAAAGTACCAATCTTTCTTTGCAGAGACCCTCAGGGAAGTGTGGGCTATCAGGGCAGTAGCCTTTTTCTTCCATTTAGGTGCATGTGGTACCTTTTTAGACTTAGGTTTGACACCTGAGTTCTGATTAGGGTATCCATGCAATCTGAAGCAGAAGGGCTTTATGTGGCCATATCTCCCACAATGATGACATCTCCATCTTTGGTACCTTTTCTTCATATGTCTTTATTCCTGATGTTGAGAGTTGTGTTGAGACATCTGTTTTGACATTTGCTTATCAGGCCTGATCTTCTTATCTGTACCAGATTTCTTTGCTTCCATAAATCCTAGTCCAGATTTATTTCCCACATTTTATCCAACCTGAAGGATCTCTTCCAATTTTTCTGTTCCATTAGTCAGCATCTAGACAGATTTGGTCATTTGATTCAGTTGTGAGTTCAGCAATTGAACTTCCCCTTCTAGATGACTTATAGTTTCAAGGTTTGCCCTTTTTTCAGCCTCCAGCTTTATGATGAGTTTTGATTGTTTCTCATTCTGCACACAGACTTCAGTACTTCTGATACACAATTTCTTGTAAGTATCAGCCAGTTCTTCAAAAGTCACCTCTTCATCACTAATGTCACTTTCAGAGGTACAAACACCAGTTAGAGAAATAACTAGTTTGGAAGATTCTTCTTCAGAATTACTTTCTGAGTCACAGTCAGACCAAGTAACAGTCATTCCTTTCTTTTGTTTCTTAAGAAAGGTAGGACATTCAGCTCGAATATGCCCTTATCCTTCACAACCATGGCATTGAATTCCTCTGCCTTGATTTCCCTTCTCTTCTGACCTTGGTCTTCTGCTGGAACGGTCAATGTCAGAGGGAATGTTATGAACATTAGACCTTGACTTTGGATCTATTCTTTTGATGAGTTTGTTGAACTGTCTTCCAAGCATGGCTATAGCTTCTGAAATATTTTCTTCAACATCAGTGTTGGAAACAAGTGCTATGCTCTTGTTCTTCTTGTCACCATTTTCAGTGATCCCCATCTCAAAAGTCTGAAGAGACCCAATAAGTTCATCCACTTTCAACTTGCTGATGTCCTGGGCTTCTTCTATGGCAGTTACCTTCATTGCAAATCTTTTAGGCAAGGATCTGAGAATCTTTCTCACCAATTTTTCTTCTGCCATTTTTTCTCCCAGTGCTCCTGAGGTGTTGGCAATCTCCAAATGTTCATGTGAAAGTCATGAATGGTTTCATCTTCCATCATTTTTAGATTCTCAAACTTGGTAGTCAACATCTGAAGCCTTGACATTTTTACTTTGGAGGTGCCCTCATGGGTAGTTTTGAGAGTGTCCCAAACTTCCTTGGCCAGTTCATATTGATGTACTAGTCTGAAAATGTTTCTATCAATTCCATTGAACAAGGCATTTAAGGCTTTGGAATTTCCCAGGGCTAACTCATCTTCTTCTTTACTCCAATCTTCCTCAGGCTTCAAACTGATTGTCCCATCTTTCTCAGTTATGGTGGGATGGATCCATCCTTTGTCAGCAGCTCTCCAAGCCTTTTTGTCCAGAGATTTTAAGAAGGCAATCATACGAGGTTTCCAGTAGTCATAATTTGTTCCATCCAGAATGGGTGGTCTATTTCCAAAAACTCCTTCTTTGTCCATAGTGCCAGAAAGTGATATCCCTAGATCTCACCCAGTAATACAGGCAGGGTGCCTGCTCTGATGCCAATTGAAATTCTGGCTGCAGATACTCAATGTCACGTTCAATGTTATGACACCGTATCTGACTTACTATAAGACAGTAAATACAAAAACAGTAAAGAACACAGTCAATTGTTTACCCAGTTCAGTGTGCAACAACACCTACTCTGGGGGCTACCAAGCCAGGGAGGAAATCCACTATAAGAGATATTAATTCAGGAATAAACCAACCAGTTTATCTCCTTCACTTAAGACCTACCCAATGCAACTTCAATCTAAGTACAACTTAAACCTGAGTTCCTACTCACTCCCCCTCAATCACAGCAGTGATACATAAAACAATTTGACTAATGAATTGTTGAAGACACTCTTCAAAACATACACTTGATTATGCTTCACAGCTTTTCAATCAAGCAACACAAACACTCTTGCTTCACAGCTTTGAGTGATACACAAACCTAACTTGACTTTGTTTCACAGCTTTAGTCAAGAGACATACAAACACTCTTGCTTCAAAGCTTTAAGTGTTACACAACCCTTACAATTAAAACCTATTCCAAGTCACTTATCACAATGATAATTGCTTGGATTACAATAGTTAAAACTATACAGCTTCTAAATGATCTTCTATCAACAAGGGATTACATTCGAAACAGCAGCCCTGTTGAATATATAGCAGCTGCAACTTCAGTTAGGGTTTCCACAAAAAGCTAGGGTTAATTTTGTTTGACCTTAAGACTAGGTCACAAGACTTTATCAACCAGGTTGGGGTTGAGCTAGGTTAACCCAAAGAAAACGCAGGATTCTGTTCTGGAAAGACTGAGTCATTTTCCTGAAAAAACTCAGAATTAACCAAACTGCATACCTGTTAGTTCAGAACATGATGTCTTAACATCTGTTATGACATCTGAAAACCTGTCTACTGATTTAGGAAAATGTGATCATTTTGCAAAATGCTCAGATACACACTTATAAACATCAGTACCTGTATGACAATATTTTTCTGCAAAGGTACCTAATGAATCAGTACAAACTAAACTAGAATGTTATGACATCAGTCATGACATTCACACATACACTTGGGTTTTACCAAAAATGCAAGCCAATAACTAAACAACTACAGAGAATATATTAGGACCATGGAAAATATTTTAGGACTTTGGAGCTCACCCATCTTGATGAAAAGGGAAACCCTAGTTGGAGGTTCCTTATTTTAGGAGAGGGTTTGTCCGGTCAACTCTTGGGTATCCTTGAGCAAGTTAACGATCTCCATGAACATATGTTGAGTAAAATGGGAGGGAAAATTTTGGGGTACAACAGTTTCCCTTGTTTAATCTTCTTAAACCTGAGGATGTAGATTGGTTGGTCTGCCTTTCGTGATTTGAAGGTGGAAGATGATTGAACACTAGAGTGCCCATAAATTTGCACTCACATGGAGTAATACTGATTGGTGATATCGGGAATGGGCTTACAGATGCCATTTTGAAGTTGACATAGAATCGTTGGAGATGGGCTTAAAGATGTCATCCAAAAAAGATATTGATCGCATAAGAGATTCCTTTGCGAGAAACTTTGTACCTGTCGCTGAGGAGGACTTCACCGAGGAAAGTTGATTTGTGTCTTGGGAAATAGAGTATAGGAGCTTCGGTTGTCCATTAATATACTGAGGAATTAACCCCTGATTAAGGAGGTGGAAGTAAGCTTCCTATCTTGTAACGGTCCAGGCTGCATAGTGACTTACTGGGGAAATGTGAAACCTTTCGTGTCTGGTCGGGTCTAGGTCTTACAGTATCGTAAAATGTTGTCTGGAGATAAGAGAGAAGGAACCTGGATAGTAGGGTTTCTTTGAAATGAAAGCCTGGATAGTAGGGCTATGAGAAGGAACCTGGATCTTAGGGATACTTAGAAATGAAAGCCTGGATAATAGGGCTATGAGAAGGAACCTGAGTAGTAGGGTTACTTCGGGATGAAAGCCTGGATAGTAGGGCTATGAGAAGGAACCTGGATAGTAGGGTTACTTAAATGAAAGCCTGAATAGTAGGGCTATGAGAAGGAACCTGGATAGTAGGGTTACTTCGAGATGAAAGCCTAGATAGTAGGGCTTATAAGAAGGAACCTGGGTCATAGGGTTACTTCGAGATGAAAGCCTGGATAGTAGGGCTTATGAGAAGGAACCTAGGTCGTAGAGTTACTTCGAGATGAAATCCTGGATAATAGGGCTTATGGGAAGGAACCTGGGTCGTAGGGTTACTTCGAAATGAAAGCCTGGATAGTAGGGCTACCTCAAGATGAAATCCTGGATAGTATGGCTTATAGGAAGGAACCTGGATAATAAGGTTACTTCAAAATGAAAGCCTGGATGGTAAGGTTACGAGAAGGAACCTGGGTCGTAGGGTTACTTTTGGATGAAAGCCTAGAGAGTGGGGCTATGGGAAGGAACCTGGATAGTAGGGTTACTTCGAGATGAAAACCTGGATAGTAGGGCTTATGGGAAGGAACCTGGATAGTAGGGTTACTTCGAAATGAGAGTCTGGATAGTAGGGATATGAGAAGGAACCTGGGTAGTAGGGTTACTTCGTTTGATTACATGAATTAGTTGACCCTTTGAATCTTCGGGAACTGATTTTCCACTGGCTATCTGTAGATATGACATGTAGAGTTGTTGGAATTGTTGGTGATAAATGTCTTTCCTAAAAGGATAACATGGTTAATTATATGTGTAATGCATGAAATGCCTCATGAGATGATGTTCTCAAAATAAATGAGATTATGCTGTATATGATATGTATGTCCAAGTCATGATGTATGTATATGAAATGTTGTTGGGACATGTTCGAGCCTGGGAAAATAAATCCCTGACTGCTGCTGGAGAGTATGGCATTCTTGACTGTTGTAGAGAATCGTGGTTCTTCTACTTCCGTTGGGGATAATGAATGGAAATGACCGTGTTGGAGATTTATTCCTTGTTATCTGTGAATATTCTGTCAGGGAGAGACTCTGCTTGAGAATAAATATGTGAGGAATAGTTTGGAAGGTGAGTTTCCATAGCTGAAGTAATGGGCTCTGTCTAGGATTGAGTTTATGTATTCAGAGAAATAAACTCTGCTTGGGAGATAAAATTTATGACCCGCTTACGATTAAGACATTCGACTGGGGAATATAGCTGTCAGGTTTCTGAATGATCCCAGCCTGGGAGATTACATCCTGTTTCGGGGAAGCTGACATTAATGCCTTGAATACTTTTACTCTGTGGGGAGTATATGTACTGATGACTGTGCTACCAAGTTGTCCCTGTTTTAGTACCTACTGGGCAGAGTAACTGTC
This sequence comes from Vicia faba, assembly GCA_948472305.1. NCBI lineage: Eukaryota > Viridiplantae > Streptophyta > Magnoliopsida > Fabales > Fabaceae > Vicia > Vicia faba. The sequence continues at coordinate 1,538,248,640 of OX451737.1, forward strand.
GGCTTTGACATTTCTTGTTTTTATTTCCCCGTTTCTTAAGTTACGAGCAATTGTCTTTTCGTTTCTTATGTAAATATTTATGAGCAGAAATCATATTCAAATGCATATGTCAAGAATAAATCATTGGACGTTCTTGCAAAACAAAACAGAAAAAGAAAAAACTCATAGTTTCTTGTGAAAATGATTTTGTATTTATTTTTTTGAAGTTGGCCTGTAATAGACGTTTTTGTACAAGGAGGCTGACGCCCTAGTAAGAGAATGCCGCCATAAAAATAGAAGTTATACAATTTTGTGTAAAAGAAAACAGCTATGTGCAACAATCCCATTGAGTTCTAACTCTGCTATTGCTCTTATGTCTTCGAGCGTCTCATCACTTTGCTACTTGGCTGAAAGTTGATTAGATTGGTTGGTGCCGTCCGAGCTTGATAGTCGATACCGAAGTCTGGTCGCAAGATGATCCAATGGGACATAGTGATACGCTTTACATCCCTAAATTTTTCCTGGACTGCCCTTTCGTGTTTTCAGCCCACCGGGATACCCTTTTTTGCCCAAGATGCCTTTTCAGGTTTTCACCTTGCCGGCTGTAAAGATTTTTTCATTTTCATCCCTTATTTTTTCCCGAACCATTTTGGTTCGCCGGGAAGCCCTTATTTTTGCCTAGGCCAGTCAACCTAGCGGGTCTTTTAATCAGGCGTAGTATCTTTTCACTATGTCTGCATTGACAGGGTGAGGAAGGTCGTCACCGTCCATGGTGGTTAGAATCATAGCTCCACCTGAGAAATTTTTTTTAACCACAAATGGACCTTCGTATGTGGGGGTCCATTTGCCCCTGGGATCACCTTGCGGCAGTATGATGCGCTTGATCACTAGATCCCCGACTTGATATTCTTGATGTCTGACTTTCTTATTAAAACTCTTGATCATTCGCTTTTGATACATCTGACCATGACAGATAGCGGTAAGTCTCTTCTCATCGATTAGATTTAGCTGATCAAGTCGAGTTTGGATCCAGTCGTCTTCTTTCAAACCTGCATCCTTCATAATCCTGAGAGAAGGTATCTGAACTTTGATGGGTAGGACTGCCTCCATGCCATATACCAGAGAGTAGGGTGTTTCCCCTGTCGACGTTCGTGCTGAGGTACGGTATCCATGAAGAGAAAATGGCAACATCTCATGCCAGTCTTTTTATGTCACTGTCATCTTCTGTACAATTTTCTTGATGTTCTTGTTAGCCGCTTTAACAGCGCCATTCATCTTCGGCAGGTAGGGAGAAGATTTATGATGTTGTATCTTGAACTATTTTCAGAGCTTGGTAATCATTGTGTTGTTGAGATTCGTACCATTGTCAGTAATAATTCTCTCTGGCACACCATACTGACAGATTAGATTATGTCGGATAAACCGCGCCACAACATTCTTGGTCACAGTAGCAAAAGAGGTCGCCTCAACCCACTTTGTGAAGTAATAAATGGCCACTAGAATAAAGCGATGTCCATTGGAAGCAGTGGGCCTGATTTCTCCGATCATGTCAATTCTCCACATTGCAAAGGGCTATGGAGCTGTCAAGACGTTCAAGGGAACCGGAGGCACATGCACCTTATCAGCGTAGATTTGGCACTTATGACAAGTTCGGGAGTGCTGATAACAATCTGCTTCCATAGTGGACCAGTAATATCCTGCCTGTAGGATCTTCTTAGCTATGGTATGTCCACTGGAATGGGTTCCGAAGGTACCTTCATGTAGATCTGTCATAATCCTCTCTGTTTCACTCTTGTCTACACACCATAGTAAGGTAGAGTCATGATTGCTCTTGTAGAGGATTCCATTACTGAGGAAGAATTTCGCAGCGAACCTTCTCAGAAACTTCTTATCATTGATAGATGCCCCTTCGAGATACTCTTGAGTCTCGAGATACCTCTTGACTTCGTGAAACCAGGGTTTGTCTGCCACCTCTTCGGTATCAATCTCACAATAGTGCGCTGGTTCATCTAACCTCTCAATGTTGATTCAGGGAGCTTCATTGTCCCACCTGACTTTGAACATAGAAGATATGGTAGCTAGCGTGTCCGCTAACTGATTCTCCTCTTGCGAGAAATGTTCAAAAGTTACCTTCTCAATGTGTGGGAGCAATGTTAGCACGTGCTCTTTGTATGGGATGAGATTCTGATGCTTCGTATCCCATTCACCTTTGATCTGACTTATTACCAAGGATGAATCCCCGAAAACGTCCAAGAACTTCATCCTGAGGTTAATAGCGGCCTTGAGACCCATGATACAAGCTTCATACTCTGCCATGTTGTTAGTGCAGTTGAAACATAGTCGGGCGGTGAAAGGAGTATAACAACCCTCAGGAGATATGATTACATCGCCGATGCCATTACCAAGTGCATTTGAAGCTCCGTCAAAAACCATAGTCCATCGAGATCCCTCTTCGGGTCCTTCATCCGGTCCAGGTTCTTCGTAGTCAGTCACCAGCATAATATTCTCACCCGGGAACTCAAAATTCATGGACTTGTAGTAATCCACGGCCTGATGAGCCAAATGATCAGCCAATACACTCCCCTTGATTGCTTGTTGGGTTATATATTATATATCGTACTCAGTTAAGATCATCTTCCATCTTGGTATTCTTCCGAAGAGAGCGGGTTTCTCGAAGATGTATTTGATTGGATCCATCTTAGATATCAACAATGTAGTGTGGGTCAGCATATACTATCTTAGCCGGCGAGTAGCCCATGCCAAATCGCAGCAAGTTTTCTCGAGAAGTGAGTATCGTGTCTCACAGTCGGTAAACTTTTTTCTAAGGTAGTATATTGCGTGCTCTTTTTGACAAGACTCATCATACTGCCCTAGCATACACCCCATTGGATTGTCTAGCACTATTAAGTACAATATCAAAGGTGTTAGAACAATGTTTGAATCTAGTACCCTATATTTAAGTTTTGATGATAACAAAGTGAAAAGATATAGTATTTAAATGTTTCATGATTGAATTATATGCTGCCTAAAAATACTATGCTCTGACTTGCAGATATGCTGATTAAAATAAGCAAGATCACTTATTCAGCATCAGAACTTGATTTGATACACCAGCATCAGAAGTTGCTGAATCAGAACGTGAAGATCAGATGATCAACTCACGCACATGCTGAAGCTTGATGAACAGAACTGTGCGTAAACACTCTGATACAGAAACAATAGTTCATCAGCAGCGAAGCAGAATCAGAATGAGCCAAGCCAGAACGTGCATTGAAGAAGCAACGGTACTGTGCATTGAACGCTAATTAATTCCAACGGCATCATTCTAGACAAGATCTGCTCAAAAAGGAAAGCTTGTTATTAGCATTGAATCAAGAATATTGCATTCAACATTCATCTTCTCAAGTGCTATATAAACAAGGCTTCGAAGATTATCATGGCTAATGCTTCCAAACTCTCTACACGCACAAAGCTGATCAATAATCTTCATCTACCAGTTTTGCTAAACCAACAAACTCTGATACTCCATTAGTGTTTAGCATTCTAAGTTTCTAAGCTTAATTTGTGTATACATCACAGTTGTGATATAGTTTTGTAGAAAACATTCACACACATTTGTTTTATACCTTTGTAAGAAAGTGTTGCCTTGACAAACCGGATTGTGGTTTGAATCAAGAAGGCTTTAGCAGTTGTTAAAGCAGACTTGTATTCAGTTGAATATAGTGAATTAAGACCTCGTTGGAGAGAGGCGAAATCACCTTGACGGGTGGACTGGAGTAGTTTGAGATCAAACGAACCAGGATAAAAATATCTTGTCATTTGTTTTAAGATTCCAGTTTTACAATTCAACCCCCCCTTCTTGTGTTTTTCACCCCTTCAATTGGCATCAGAGCGCCTGGTTCTGAGCTAAAACACTTAACCGTGTCAGTACAAGATCCAGCGTCAGAAAAACACAATGGCAGGAAACAACTCTCATTTCAGCAATGACAACAATGAGGATAGAGACAGATTCAGCGGCAAACCTCCAGTTTTTGATGGAGAAAACTTTGACTACTGGAAAGACAGAATTGAAAGCTTCTTTCTAGCACATGATGCTGATCTATGGGATATGGTGACAGATGGATACACGCACCCTGTGAATGCAACTGGTCAGAAGATTGAAAGAAAATCAATGACTGATCAACAAAAGCGTGATTTCAAGAATCACCATAAGGCCAGAACCATCCTCCTCAGTGCCATCTCCTATATTGAGTATGAGAAGATCTCCAACAGAGACACAGCTAAGAACATCTTTGATTCTCTCAGAATGACGCATGAGGGCAACGTTCAAGTCAAAGAAACAAAAGCTCTGGCGCTCATTCAGAAGTATGAGGCGTTTAAAATGGAAGAATCTGAATCCATTGAAACTATGTTCTCTAGATTCCAGATTCTGGTAGCTGGTCTCAAAGTTCTGGACAAAGGATACTCTACTGCTGACCATGTCAAGAAGATAATCAGAAGTTTACCCAAGCAGTGGAGGCCTATGGTTACTGCTCTGAAGCTGGCGAAAGATCTCAACAAAATCACTCTAGAGGAACTTATAAGCTCCCTCAGAAGTCATGAGATAGAGCTAGAAGCTGACGAGCCTCAGAAGCAAGGTAAGCCTATAGCTTTAAAATCTAACAGAAAATCTGAATCTAAAGTTTTGCAGGCAGTTGAAGAAACATCTGATGGATCCTCATCAGAAGAAGACGAACTTTCCCTTCTCTCCAGAAGAGTAAATCAACTGTGGAAGCAAAGACAAAGGAAGTTCAGGAATCCCAGAAGATCTGATCAGAACGAGTCCTCTTCCAGATACAGAAGGACAGATTCTTCCTCTGGATACAGAAGATCTGAAGGCTCCTCCGGTAGCAAGAAGCCAAATACAAAAGACATCATCTGCTACGAGTGCAATGAGCAAGGACACTACAAGAGTGACTGCCCAAAGCTTCAGAGGGAAAAGCCCAAAAAGAAGTTTGGAAGAGAGAAGAAGAAAAGTCTCATGGCCACATGGGATGACTCTGACTCGTCTGAAGCTGACTCAGAATCAGATGATGAAAGGGCAAACATAGCGCTCATGGCTAACATTCCAGATGACAGTGAAGCTTCTGAATCAGACTCAGAATCAAACACAGAAGAGGTATTCCCTAACTTCGCTGTTAATTTTACAAAGGCTGAACTTGCTGAAAGCCTCAATGAAATTCTGGAACGTTATCAGCAGATTAGAGCTAAATTCAGAGACCTGAAAAGGACTCTTGAATCTGACTCTAATAAGTCTGAGAGTCTCAAATTGGAAAACTCTGAGCTGAAAGATAAAATTTCAAAATTAGAAAACTCTTTACAAAACTCTCAGAATGAACCAATTTCTGAAGCTCCCAGCAACGCTGATGAGATCATAAAGGAGTATGATCATAGTTTCCAGAAGTTCCTTGCTAAAAGCATAGATAGAAGCAGAATGGCTTCAATGATCTATGGAGTTAGCAGAAACGGCAGGAAAGGAATAGGATACCTAGGTAAGGTTCCTACACCTAAGAATGTCATGGATTTAACCATTAAACACACTCCTTTAAATTCACACTTTGTGTATGGTCACACACATGACATCAAGTATACTAGTAGTAAGCTTTCTGTGAAACCAAAATTCAACCAGAGTTTTGGTAAAACTAACAAGTCAGGACCCAAGAAAATCTGGGTACCTAAGGATAAAATAATACATGTTGCAGATATCTTTAGCAGCAAGTCAGAAACACCAGTCATGGTACCTGGACTCTGGCTGCTCACGACACATGACGGGAAGAAGGCATATGTTCCAAAGCCTGGAACTTAAGCCTGGAGGCCACGTTGGCTTTGGAGGCAATCAGAGGGGAAAGATAATTGGCTCTGGAACTGTAGGTAACGGAAATCTTCCCTCTATTAACAATGTTCTGCTTGTTGATGGATTGATGCATAACCTGTTATCCATAAGTCAATTAAGTGATAACGGTTATGATATAATCTTTAGTCAAAAAATCATGTAAAGCTGTTAGTCAGAAAGATGGGACTATCCTATTTAATGGTAAGAGGAAAAACAACATTTACAAAATCAAACTTTCTGAACTAAAGAGTCAGAACGTAAAATGTCTTCTGTCTGTTAACAACGAGCAGTGGATCTGGCACAGAAGATTGGGGCATGTTAGTATGAGAAGAATATCTCAGATTAACAAACTCAATCTGGTCAGAGGACTTCCAAATTTGAAGTTCAATTCAGATGCTCTGTGTGAAGCATGTTAGAAAGGCAAATTTGCAAAACCTTCTTTTAAATCCAAAAATGTTGTTTCTACCTCTAAGCCATTAGAACTTCTGCACATTGACTTATTTGGACCAGTTAAGACTGCTTCTGTCAGTGGCAAGAAGTATGGGTTAGTAATCGTAGATGACTATAGCAGATGGACATGGGTAAAGTTCTTAAGACACAAGGACGAGTCACACTCTGTGTTTGTTACCTTCTGTAACCAAGTTCAGAATGAAAAAGATCTTAGAATCGTTAAAGTCAGAAGTGATCATGGTGGAGAATTTGAAAATAAAGATTTTGAGTCATTCTTTAATGACAAAGGCATTCTGCATGATTTCTCTTGTCCTAGAACTCCCCAACAAAATGGAGTTGTAGAACGAAAGAACAGAACATTGCAAGAAATGGCCAGAACCATGATCAATGAGACAAACGTTGCTAAGACTTTCTGGGCAGAGGCAATAAACACAGCGTGCTACATTCAGAATAGAATCTCAATAAGACCTATTCTGGAAAAGACTCCATATGAATTGTGGAAGAACAGAAAGCCCAACATTTCGTATTTTCATCCATTTGGATGTACTTGCTATATGTTAAATACAAAGAATTATTTGAACAAGTTTGATTCTAAGGCACAGAAGTGTATTATGTTAGGATACTCTGAACGCTCAAGAGGGTACAGAGTATACAATACAGAAACACAGATTGTGGAAGAATCAATCAGTGTTCATTTTGATGACAAGCTTGACTCTGAAAAGTCAAAGCAGAATGAAAATCTTGCAGGTATAGAAATTGAATTTGCAGGTTCTGAAGACAAGTCATCAGAAGCTCTCAACACAGACATTCCTTCAACGTCTGAAAGAAGCAATGCTAGAAACCCTACAACTGCTGTTGATCAACCTCAGAAGAGATTACCCAGAAGCAGTTTGGATCACCCAGAAGAGACAATCCTAGGAAGAAAGGAAGATCCAATCAGAACAAGAGCAAGCTTCAGAAACTCTGAAGAAACTCTTATGGGACTTGTGTCTCTGATTGAACCTTCTTCTATTGATGAAGCACTTCTGGACAATGACTGGATTCTGGCAATGCAAGAAGAGCTGAATCAATTCACCAGAAACGACGTGTGGGATCTCGTTCCCAGACCAAAAGGATTCAACGTCATTGGAACAAGATGGGTGTTCAGAAACAAGCTTAATGAACAAGGTGAAGTCGTCAGAAACAAGGCACGACTGGTTGCACAAGGTTATAGTCAGCAAGAGGGGATAGACTATACAGAAACCTTTGCCCCAGTCGCCAGGTTAGAATCTATCAGACTTTTAATTTCATTTGTTGTTAATAGAGGCATCACTCTGTATCAGATGGATGTCAAAAGTGCATTCTTAAATGGTTATATAGAAGAAGAAGTTTATGTTCACCAACCCCCAGGTTTTGAAAATACAAAACATCCAGAACATGTTTTCAAACTGAAAAAGTCACTGTATGGTCTGAAACAAGCTCCCAGAGCTTGGTATGAAAGGCTAAGTAACTTTCTGCTTGAAAATGGATTCACCAGAGGGAAAGTGGACACTACTCTATTCTGTAAAACAGTTAAGAGTGACATTTTAGTCTGTCAAATTTATGTTGATGATATTATTTTTGGTTCTACTAATCCTTCTCTTGGAAGAAAATTTGCTAAGTGTATGCAGGCAGAATTTGAGATGAGCCTCATGGGGGAACTGAAATTCTTTCTAGGAATTCAGATCAATCAAACTCCAGAGGGAACTTACATTCATCAGAGAAAATACATCAGAGATCTTCTGAAGAAATTTGACCTCTCAGAATGTAAGCCATCAAAGATTCCAATGCATCCCACGTGCATTCTGGAAAGAGAAGAGGTAAGCAAAAGTGTAGAACAGAAGGTCTACAGAGGTATGATTGGTTCTCTCCTTTATCTGACTGCTTCAAGACCTGATATCTTATTCAGCGTATGCATTTGTGCTAGATTCCAATCAGATCCTAGAGAATCTCACTTAACAGCTGTTAAGCGAATTTTCAAGTATCTGAAAGGTACTACTAATCTGGGTTTGTTTTATAGAAAATCTAGTGATTACAGCTTAGTAGGCTACTGTGATGCTGATTTTGCTGGAGACAGAGTGGAACGTAAAAGTACTTCTGGAAGCTGCCAGTTTCTGGGAGAAAATCTGATCTCGTGGTCCAGCAAAAGGCAATCAACAATTGCTCTGTCAACAGCAGAAGCTGAGTACATAGCAGCAGCTGGATGTAGCACACAGATGCTCTGGATGAAAAGTCAGCTTGAAGACTTCCAGATTTTTGAGAGTAACATTCCTATTCTTTGTGATAATACTTCTGCTATTTGCTTAAGTAAGAATCCTATTTTACATTCTAGAGCTAAGCATATAGAAATAAAACATCATTTCATTAGGGACTATATTCAGAAAGGTATTTTAAACTTGAAATTTATAGATACAGACCATCAATGGGCTGATATCTTCACTAAACCCCTTTCAGAAGATAGGTTCAATTTCATTCTGAAACATCTCAGCATGAAAGTATGCCCAGAATGAAAATGTTTTAATTCCATATTTTTACCTTCAGAATGTAATTATATTACTGTGAACTTCTGATCAATCTTCTTTCAGAAAGATAGAACATGCAGATTGTATCAGATGCAAGTCTAAAGATCTGAGAGTCTAATCTCAAAGACAGACGTGCTGATCACTACATCAAACAAGTGTCATCCAATCATCAGCAAATCCCTGAAGCAGAACGCGTGCACGCTTCTGAGAAAGGAAAGCGCTGATTGGGTGCATTGAGACACATGTCTGGTAACCGTTTTTAAGTATCTTTCTCAAATCCCCCAAAATCAGCAAGCATTTAATGCAAAGTAATCACGCTTGTTAATGGCAATCATTATTTTTTTCTCTCTCTTAAAAACGTTTAATTTTTCAAAATAATTTTTGAAAACTCTATTTAAGCACATTATTCTTCATTCTTACTCTTTACGCTTTCTCATAATCTCTCAAGAACTTTCTGCATATTTCTGAGTTTATCTCCTTCAAAACCTTTTTCTAAAATCTTTGTTGTGTGAGAACAATGGCATCCTCCAGCATTTCTGCAGGGATTCAGAAGAAAGAAACTTCTGAGCAATATCAGGTGCCTACCAGAACTCTTCTCACACCGGTAAAGAATCTTGAAGTTCTCTCTGAGTTAATCATCGACTTTGAAAGTTTGAAGGAAAATGGATTTGACCTAACTGAAGAGATTAGGGCTCAAAAGTGGGAGAGGTATTTCGATAGGTTGGTTGGACCAACTTTCCCAGAGCTTGTCAAGGAATTTTGGATTCACGCCAAGATTCATAAACATCTAGTCATCTCTTCTGTCATGGGAAAGAAGATAATAATTTCTGAAGACCTCATTGCTAGGTTAATCGGTCAAAGTGGTGGTGGAGTCCGTTGTGTGGACATGGCTGATAGGTGCCCTGATATAGGTGTGGTAGCCAACTGCATTTTCACTCTTGGATTTCCCAGCAGCAAAATTAAGGATCTGAAGGATCACTGCAGAGTATGGGCCAAGATTGTTCTGGGCTGTTTCAATAACAGGAAGCCAACAAGCTCTCCTGATTATATAAACGTGGATCAGCAATTTCTGATCTACTTTATTGATCAGAGGGTGAAGATCAATCTGGCACACTTCCTGTTCAACCATCTCAAGACTAGTGTGAAAGAGACTAGAGAAGAAGAAAGGACCAAAAGGGACTGGATACCGTTTGGAAGGCTCATATCAGATATTCTGACAGAGAATAAGCTGATAGATTATCTGAGTGAAGCTCAAGTGCTGGGCACTATGGAACCAACTGTTGGAAAACCGCTGAACGCTAAGAACCTGAAAAAGATGAAGCTGATAGAAAATATCAGGAAGGAACCCAGAGCTTCTTCAACTGCTGACATCTCCAGAAGAAGAGTGCCTCTGAGTAATTTCCCAAGATTTTCTGAAATGGAATCCCAACCTGATATGTTTCTCAAGTATCCAGATTCATACAAGGAAGAAGATGCAGGTTCAAAGCTGAAGATCAAAGATCTGAGTCAAGTCCAACCTGAAGTGACTCAGAAGAAGACAAAGAAGAGGAAAGCAGAAGGATCATCTCATCAGACTCCAAAGAAACGAGGTAATTCATCTGCTGCCCCTATTTCAATTTCATCTACTATTCCAACATCTGCTGCCCCTCCTAAAACCTCTCACAGAATATCAATCCCAATCCCTACCATTGATGAAACCATACCAGAAGACCCTTCTGAGATCTTACAACTCAGAAGAACCAGAATTAAAATTACCAAACAACCAACTGTTTCAACAACACCAGCACTTGATAGAGTGCTAGCTGATATTGAGCGTGAACATACTGCTGCTCAACCAAATTCTGAACCACCAAATATTCCTCCTCCTCAACCAGAACCACAACCTGAACCAGAAATACAACAACAACCAGAATCAGAACCACAACCACAACAACCACTCACAGAAGAACCTCTGATCCCTGAGCAATCAGAGATTCCACCTCCTCAACCAGAAAATAATCCACCCTCACCATAAACAGAGTTTCACCGCTATGAAACCCCATCTCCTCATCATTCTGATCCCCACTCACCTCAACCTTCACCGCTGGCAATCCAGTTGCCATGTGGAACCACCATTGTCAGGCCCCAGTTGCCATCATCAGAGGAATCAACACCTCCAAAAACTCCAACCACTCCAATAGAAATATCCTCTGACTCTGATAACCCTCCTCCAAAACAAACAACCTCTGAAAACCAATCCGCTGAAAACCCCAGCAGAACTTTCATTGACTTAACAAGTCTTGAACGTCTTGCTGATCTAAGACACAAAATTGCCATACCCATACCAAAGCAACCAGATGTTGGCTCTGGTATCTTGAATTTTGAAACAGGTATGCTGCAATGGATTGCTTCTTTGAAGCAAGTCTGTCCGGGGATGATCGACCCAGCTGCTTCTGATCAGCTCTGGTCACAGTTCAGAGTATGGGTACGTGCTGAAGCCCTCAAGCTGCAGGACGTCAACTATGAGCAGGCTCAACAGAACTTTAGCAAGCTGCTGAAGGAAGTTGAGAGTCAACTGCCTCAAGAAGTTGTGCTCCCTCTGGACAGTGAATCCTGGTCTGAGAAAGAGCAAGCTGCACAGGTGCAACCATCAGAGGACAAGACCATTCAGGCTGAAGAAAATCCAGCAGAAGATGTAGCTGAAAGTTCTGAGAAGCTTCCTCCTGCTGAAAGTTCTCAAGCTGCCTTGGACAGGCAGGCTCTGGAAGAACTAAGGCTGAATGACTTGCGTCTACAGCAGCGGATGGAAGAGAATGATCAGAAGATGGAAGCAAGAATGAATGTACAGGACAGTAAGATTGACACTGTTGTCACCATGGTTCAGAAGCAGAATGAAACTTCTGAAAAGATTCAAGCAATGCTGGAAAGCCTGTTCTCACGCATGCCCCCACAACCTTAAAATTTTTTTATGCATGACATTCTCTATGTTTTCTTCATTTTCTGATGTACTGTTTTGAATGTGTTTGTGTAACGTTCTTTTGCTCTGAACTATTTTAATATAATTTGTTTTTCTGATCTAAATTGTTTTAGCACATCACCAGCACTTTTTGATTGCTGACAAAAAGGGGGAGAACAAGAATGATATTTAAAATCAATAACGGCTAACTAGACAGAAATTCTCAAACATTCTAACTCTATTACTTGAAATGTTTTTCTGTTTTGTTTTTAAGTCTACAGGCACAAGGAAGCTCTTGAACACTATGAAGACTAGAAGCTAGAAGCTCTGATCAAAATGTAGAAGCTCATGTTGCTCTGATCAAATATGAAGTTCTGATCGACCTAACACTCTGATCCGAAGCAAAGCTCTGACAGGAAAAGCTCTGAAGCTCTGCTCCCTGATATGTCAAAGACCTATAATCTGATGCTCAAAGATAGAAAAAGATCTGATCCTGAAGAACACGCATATCAAAGGGAAGTAACAAACTCAGGGGGAGTATCTCTTAAACTCTGATTTCTCTTTACTTCTTAACTCTGAAACATTTCCTAGATACCTTTTCACGTTATTATTTATTTAAAATATCTAGTTTTTGTCATCATCAAAAAGGGGGAGATTGTTAGAACAATGTTTGAATCTAGTACCCTATATTTAAGTTTTGATGATAACAAAGTGAAAAGATATAGTATTTAAATGTTTCATGATTGAATTATATGCTGCCTAAAAATACTATGCTCTGACTTGCAGATATGCTGATTAAAATAAGCAAGATCACTTATTCAGCATCAGAACTTGATTTGATACACCAGCATCAGAAGTTGCTGAATCAGAACGTGAAGATCAGATGATCAACTCACGCACATGCTGAAGCTTGATGAACAGAACTGCGCGTAAACACTCTGATACAGAAACAATAGTTCATCAGCAGCGAAGCAGAATCAGAATGAGCCAAGCCAGAACGTGCATTGAAGAAGCAACGGTACTGTGCATTGAACGCTAATTAATTCCAACGGCATCATTCTAGACAAGATCTGCTCAAAAAGGAAAGCTTGTTATTAGCATTGAATCAAGAATATTGCATTCAACGTTCATCTTCTCAAGTGCTATATAAACAAGGCTTCGAAGATTATCATGGCTAATGCTTCCAAACTCTCTACACGCACAAAGCTGATCAATAATCTTCATCTACCAGTTTTGCTAAACCAACAAACTCTGATACTCCATTAGTGTTTAGCATTCTAAGTTTCTAAGCTTAATTTGTGTATACATCACAGTTGTGATATAGTTTTATAGAAAACATTCACACACATTTGTTTTATACCTTTGTAAGAAAGTGTTGCCTTGACAAACCGGATTGTGGTTTGAATCAAGAAGGCTTTAGCAGTTGTTAAAGCAGACTTGTATTCAGTTGAATATAGTGAATTAAGACCTCGTTGGAGAGAGGCGAAATCACCTTGACGGGTGGACTGGAGTAGTTTGAGATCAAACGAACCAGGATAAAAATATCTTGTCATTTGTTTTAAGATTCCAGTTTTACAATTCAACCCCCCCTTCTTGTGTTTTTCACCCCTTCAAAAGGTATTCCTTCAACTGGAGGCATCAGAATTGGCGGTTCTTGAAGGTATCCCTTGATTCTTTCAAAAGGTTTCTGGCATTCGTCATTCCACTTTACCACTTGATCTTTCTTCAGAAGCTTGAAGATGGGCTCACAAGTAGCAGTTAGATGTGAAATGAACCTGACGATATAATTCAAGCGTCCCAAGAAACCTCTAACTTCCTTCTCTGTACGGGGAGCTGGAATTTCTTGTATGTCCTTTACCTTCGCAAGGTCTACTTGGATGCCTTTGTCACTGACAATGAAACCCAGGAGCTTACCAGACCTTACCCCAAAGGTGCACTTGTTCGGATTCAACCTCAGCTTGTATGTCTTTAACCTGTCAAACAACTTTTGTAAATGATCAAGGTTCTCTTCCTCGATTTGAGACCTGGCTATCATGTCATCAACATAAACCTCGATCTCATGGTGGATCATATCATGGAAAAAAGTGACCATGGCGCGCTGATAAGTTGCCCCAGCATTCTTCAACCCAAAAGGCATCACCTTGTAACCGAAGGTGCACCACTGTGTGACAAAGGTTTTCTTCTCCATGTCTTCAGGAGCCATCTTGATCTAGTTGTAGCCAGAGAAACAATCCATGAAGGAGAAGATTTTGTGCTACATGGTGTTGTCAACCAGAACGTCAATGTGAGTAAGTGGGAAGTCATCCTTGGGGCTTGCCCTGTTCAGATCTCTGTAATCCACACACATCTGTACCTTACTGTCCTTCTTAGGTACCGGAACGACGTTAGAAACCCATTGTGGATAGGATGTGACAGCTAAGAACCCTGCGTCAAACTGCTTCACGACCCCTGCCTTGATCTTCTCTGACATTTCAGGGTACATACGGAGGATCTTCTGTTTAATCGGAGGACAGTCTTCCTTAGTCGGTAGATGATGTACCACAATATCAGTGTCTAAACTTGGCATGTCTTCATATGACCAGGCGAAGATCTCAACATAGTCGTGCAACATTTGTAGCAACCGCTGTTTGATCTTAACTTCCAAATTTGTGCCGATCTTGACTTATTTTCTGTCTATCTCCGTGCCCAGGTTTATCGTCTCAACTAGATCTTCATGAGGCTGTATAGCCCTTTCTTCCTGCAGTAATAGTCTAGCAAGTTCTCCAGGAACCTCACAATCATCCTCACCTTCGTCTTCGTCTTTGTTGATTGGATTTTCGAAGTCATAATTGGAAGTAGCAGAGCTGTTATCAATGGGATCCAGAGTGGATATGGATCTGCAGTATGATACATGAGTGTGTGTAAGAGCATAGTTGTTTTGATAAAGTGAAAACAGAAAAGAAAAACAGAGAGCGCAAAATTTGTATGCAAGGAACGTCCAATGTTTTATTGATGATATATGAAATGACAAATAATAGCCCTCACAAACAAAGCCAATGTGCATCGGGAAAGGCACAAGGCTATAGAGTTTAAATTGTTTATTACATGTCTCAAAACAAGTAAGACAATTACTGCAGAATAAAATAAACTGGTATAAAGTCCCTAGCCATCTAGTTACTCGGTCCACCATTGGTAGTTGGATAGATCCAATTGTCAATGCCAGAGTCTTCCTCACTATCTTCGATGGAATTAATTCTCCGATTGCTGATGCGTAAGAGAGGTCCTCCAGCCCAAGCACGTCGAACATCCCTTTGAGCTCCTGAAGTAAAGCCCAAACCAAACTTGTCAGTTTTGTGAGTAAAATCAGGGAACTGTCCCCAATTGATATACCCACCTTCTTTAACCACTGCTCTGGCGTCTTTGAGAGAAGCCATCTTCAGAGAAGGTTTGTTGCTGGTAGTAGTTTCAGTCGATGCCAGGATCTGGGGAACCTCTTCAAAATTCTGGCAAAGAGTCTCTATGAATTCCCCGTCCATCTCAACGTACCTGAAGGAGTTGAGGTGGCTTACCATATACTCTTCTTCTCCACGTACAGTGACAATCTTCCCCTTCGCTGGACACTTCAGCATTTGGTCCAGTGTAGAAGTAACAGCCCCAGCTTCATGGATCCAAGGATGACCCAACAAACAAGAGTATGATGGCCTGATGTCCATCACATAGAAGGTAGACTCAAAGGTTTGAGAGCCTACCTTGACTGGGATGTCCACCTCCCCATACACAATTCTCTTCGACCCATCAAAAGCCCTCACCATAATGTTCCTAGGTTTTAAGGTAAATCCCTCATAATCTAGTCGGTCGAGAGCCTTCTTCGGCAGGACATTCAGTGAGGATCCAGTATCTACCAGCACATAAGCCATAGTAGTTCCCCTGCATTTGATCAAGACATGCAGAGCATCATTATGTTTCCTCCCTTTCATTGTCAAGTCTGCATCTGAAAAACCCAACCTATTGTCAGCAGTCAGGCTAGCCACACAGTCTTTGAATTGATCAGTCGGGGTCTCCTACGGCACATGCACAGTCTTGAGGAATGAGATCAAAGCCTTCGCATGGTCCTCTGAGCATAACATCAGGGACAACATGTATATCTTTGAGGGTTCTTACCCAGTTGCTCAACCACATTGTAGTCGCTCTTTTTGATTATTTTCAAAATTTCCTCTATTTCTTGCTTAGAGGCTTCTACGACAATTTTTCTAGGTGCCTCCGTCCGGGCAGGCTCACCTATAACTTCTTTGCCTCGGGTCCCAGATGACTCGACAACGAGAGTGATAATTGGAGTAAGCACAGGAGTAGTAGTTGAAGTACCAGTAGGAATAGCAGACAAAATAACAACAGGCCTATTGACAATCCTTGGGGAAATCTCGGGAGAGAAAACCCTTCTTCTTCTGGTAACCTTACTGGTCCCGACAATGTTACTGACATCAGGACCAGCCTCTTCATTCTTCAGATCTTGTTTGATGCCATGATAGTACACATCGGCACCATAATGCCAAGGGACAGCTTTGTCTGAGGCGTATGGGACAGGACCGGGAAGGGTGATTATTAACGGAGCGACTCTTGGAGCATATGTAATCCTAACAAGTCTTCTCGATGAGACCTTGGAAGGATTTGCGGAAATGGTTATAATAGCAACATCTTCAAACAGGACAATGGGAATCAGATTTTTCTCGAACAAAATTTCTTTGTTGTCCATCAGGCGCTGAACACCTGACTTCAGCAAATGGCAACCAGAAGGCAGAGATGAACACATGTGGCAACCTTCATCACAACCCGGAAATAAACCACCCAACTAAAAATTCTTCTTAATAGTCATAAGAGGAGTAGAAATTTCATCAACTAAGGTCACAAACAGATCAGTATCAACGACATTAACCCCCCGATTGTGCTTAGGCATGGGAGCAGTTATGACATTGGGCTTTTTCGGAGCATCGAACTCAATTTCCTTGGCCTCAATCAGATCCTGTACCTTATTTCCCATAGCCCAGCAGTCATTTATATCGTGGTCAGGACTCTCGGAATGGTAGGCACACCGACCGTTTGGATTGTACCGAGGAGATGTGGTATTCGGATTCTTGGGAGCCTTTATAAAGGTTACTAAGTTAGACCTCAGCAGATGGGGTAGAACTTCAGCCAACGTAATTTTAATATGGGTAAACTGCCATTGTGTTCTTTCCACCCTTTGTTGATTGTTGTGTTGTGGAGCAATCGCAGGCCTAGGTATCATTACGGCACTTGCTATCTGACGGTGTTCAGCTCTATTTTGACCTCTTGGGCTATAGATAGCACTATCTTCCTTTTTACTAGTGAAAGGCTTCTTTACCAAACTCGAAGAGGCATCTTTTTGTATCATACCGCTCCGGATCCCAGCTTCTACCCTCTCTCCAGTTAGAATCAGCTCGATGAAACCAACTGATGAGCTGTCGATCAAATGATTAAAGAATGGACTAGATAGCGTCCTAAGAAACATATCGACCAACTCCTGATCAGACAAAGGGGGTTGGACTCTTCCAGCCAAGTCTCTCCACTTTTGTGCATAGTCCTTAAATCCTTCACTTGCACCCATGGACATACTCTAGAGTTGAGTACGAGTAGGAGCAAGGTCGGTGTTATATTGATACTGCTTATAAAAAGCAGCAGCCAGATCTTCCCAGTTTCAGACATTGGCTCTTTCCAGCTGGTAGAAAAATTCAAGTTGAGTCCCTGACAGACTGTCTTGAAAGAAGTGAACCCACAAGTTTCTATCAGCGGTGTGGTGCTGGATCTTCCTTACATAGGAACAGAGATGGAGTTTTGGTCAAGACACCCCATTGTATTTTGCAAAAATTGGAGCATTAAATTTCTGCGGGATGACCACTCCCGACACCAATCCCAATTCTTCGAAATCTAACCCAGGTATCCTCTGGACTTCCATAGCACTCAGACGATCTTCCAACTGCTTATATCTATCCTCAATAGGAGGATACTGCTCATCATTGTAATCTATATCATTGTCAGAAACTTCAGGACTGGGGTTCTTTTCCCTTGTCTCCCTTTCTTGATTATTCCCTTCCTTGGATGAAGAGGTCAGATCGACTGTTTGCTTTAACGACCCCCTGAACCTTCTTCCCATATTCAGAATACCAGAGACCTTTTTCTTTTTATTTTTCTCCTTCAGGATGAGGGCTTTCAGATCCTCCTGCCCTTTCTCCAGATTTATGAACATATGTTGGAATTGGGCATTTTGTGCCTGAAGATCTTTGATGCTTTGTTCAGAAGACATTTTTGCTGAAATAAACAACGAAGAAGATGAGAAGCCTGTTATGGTACCTGTTTATGCAATGCTATGGATGGGATGTGTATGCAATTATTTCAAGGATTCTTAAAGGCTCATATTTGTTTAACCAAAATAAACATACGTTAATTGCACTAATAAGTTCGAATTATTACAAAGAATGTCTTTTAGACTTACAATAAAACAAAACAAAACTTAAAGAAAAAAAGAAACTAGGTCTCCCAGGAGCGCTTCCTCTTTGGTGCGATGTAGGCGTTTATGTTCCTTTCTTCATGAAGTAGCCTAGTGAGCTCCAGGACTTTCTTCTTGCTGGCATAGAACTGAGCTTCAAATGTGCCCCGCTCCTCTTTGAGTTGAACCCAGGACTTCTGTAACTCTTCATGATCAGTGGGCATGTCAGGATGATGACCAAGGAAAGTAGTATCTCCTTCAATAACTGGTTCCACAGTTATTGGTAGGACAGCAGGGTAAGGCATCATAAAACTTTAGGCGCGAGCTCGTACCCATCGAAGATAAGGCTCAAGAGGAATGGAATTCTTATGCCCTAGCATCTTGCTATCAATTTTATGCACCATGCCCCAAGCTTTTATGAACCTTTTGCGGTATCCCTGAGCATCATTCTCATAGTTGAAGGAAATTCCTTGGATAAGAGTATCATGAGGACCATCTCTTCTCGCATAACCAAACTGACACATTGCCAAACAAGGGTTGTAAGTGGCTCCTCCACTAATTCCTAAGAGAGGGACATTAGGTAATTCACCACAACGATCGATGATGGTAACATCTTCCGAGAACCGTGAACACCAATGAATGTCTGAATGTGTAAGGGACATCATCCTACGAGACCATTTCAAACCCTTTTCATTCTTCAAAACAGACCTGGGTAGGTGCGAAATAAACCACCTAGACAATAGAGGAGTGCAACACAAGAGGGTCCCCCTTTTCTTTAGAGTGCGAGTATGCAGAGAGTATAGAATATCCCCGAGTAATGTAGGCACTGGATTATGAAACAGAAAAACCTTAATAGTGTTCACATCTACGAGTTGATCCATATTAGGGAAAAGTACTATCCCGTAAACGAGAAGTGCCAGCACCTCTTCGAAAGCTTGTAAATCTAGGGTATCCCAAAAATGGTAAGCCTTCTCGAATAGAAACTTAACCTGGATTCCTTGGACACTTCCTCTAGTCTCCCAACTTGTAACTACGTCAGACCGTTGTAGGGACAAAGTTATAGCAATCTCTTCAGGCTTTGGATGTTCTTCCGTACCATTGAAAGGTAACTGATCAAGAATAGGTACCCCTAACAACTGAGAAAATTCCTCCATAGTAGGTACTAGCTGGTAATCCGGGAAGGTGAAACAAAGGTACACAGGATAAAAGAACTGAAACAACACTTTTAACAATTCTTCATCAGGTTTTGCAGTGACCAAGTTGAGCAACCGACCATGCTTTTTAGTGAATGGAGAACTTTCAGGAACCATTAATGTCAGGTCCCTTAGTTGGAGAGGCACTTTCACAAGGTTAATCTGGATAGTGTTCCTACGGGCGGATGCCGTGTCTTACAAAGCAAAGCAAAAATGAGCCCTAGGAAATCCTTGAAATGGTTAGTTATAATATGCCATGCTTATGATGTCAAGATTATGCTAGAAAATCACATGTATAGCAAACAACAAGTAAGTCACGCCAAATCCTTAAGTTTAAGGCCTGCATGAGTTTTAAGGTCATACCCTCTTGAAGTTGGATTGGTTCAACCTGTCCTATAAATAGTAACTGAGTTCTAAGGGATCTCAATATCACCGATCTTTCCCTCAGCTTCGTTCAATAGGCGATTGACTCACAACCAAACAAAACTCAAGAGTCAAACCTCAATGAGTGTAGCATCGAGTATCTGTCGACCTTGAGAATACACCAAAGTCGGCCATCTCGCTATACCCTACTGGCCAAGTTGTGCAATTAAAGGTTCTAAGGTCAGTTGATGCTTCACGACACCACGCGGCGGCCCCATACTCTCCCTAATTGACTCAAGGGTTACCGGTACCAACCAAAGTGCCACATCAACGTAGCTACTAATTCAACTGTATCGGTATACCCTGCACATTTCCCTCACAGTTTATTGCTACTTACCTAAAAGGTGTTCCCGGATCCGGGTGTAGGATCTATATAACCCCAACAAAACCCTTTAATATAAAGCAGGAAAAGCAAAAGACAAGCAAGCAAGTTAAAAAATGACCTAGATCCTACGGTATACCCCACTTATAACTCCCCAGCAGAGTCGCCAGTTCTGTTATACGGTGGCAGAACCGACTGTTAATATTGTTTTGCATTTTATATTCACAAATGTTGCGGTAAGTAAGAGTCGCCACCGACTTTTATTTCATCCAACAAAGGAAAAGGAAAAAGAACAGAAAAAACCTTTTTCGAGATGTTTCTGAGTACGGGAGGTAGATTATAGAAAGGGAAGGTGTTAGCACCCTTTCTATCCATGGTTTTCCATGGGCTCTTAGGTACTTTCTCATTTTTCAAATTGCTCGTGTGTGCTTGTTATGAAAAGTTTTACTTCGTGATAACCCTTGTATCGGTCCTCAAGAGTGTGACGATGTTATTTTGAAAATTGTTTTGAAAAGTGTTTGTAAAATTTGTTTGTTTGAGCAAGTTCCTAGGAACTAATCTACCTACTCGAAAAAGTCTGTTTGTTTTCCTTTAGACAGCGCTATCCTATTATTACGGAATAGGTAGCACCGTCGTTGGAGTTTTAAGGGACGTTCAAAGGGACAAGTACAATCACAAAAGCAATGTTAGGAAATTTTAGTAATCGTCCTAAAGCCTTAAAGATCATTTTCTAAGGCAACATCTGAATGGGTCATTTTAGATCTTTTGGGACTAGAGGATGACCACTAACATTCCTATACTTAATGACTGTTTACCGAAGGAAACCAGAGTGGAGTAAACCCTAGGAGTGAGCATGTGCAAGTGTATTTTTTTCCAGTTTATTTATCTTTGCACATCTAGGGTTTTCTACTGTATTAATTGCAATTTGTGTTTCCATACAATCCTATTAACATACATCTAACAACTTATAGTTTGCGGAAATTAAAATGCGAGAAATTAAAGTCCTAGCTATTACAAGGCTTTCGCAGATACATAATTATTTTGATTGTAAATAAAGATGAGGAAATTTAAAACCCTAATTACTATTACAAACTCGGAGCAGTTACAATAATAGAAAAAGGAAAACTAAAGGTGCGCGCGGCGAATTAAATGCGAGAAATAATTGGAAAACCTAAAAATCTAATTGAAAAAATATTTAGGTTATTTTTTTAGAAGAAATTAGGCTATGTACAAATTTAACCCTAATTCTAATTATTTTAAATTATGAAAAAAAGAATTAAATTACCCTAAATTAAATTAACCTAATTAATTAAGGAAATAAAATATTTTTAAGAAAATATTTAATTTTTTGATGTTTTTGTGATTTTTTTATTTAATGGAAAAAATGATTTTTGATGTTTTTTTTTTAAAAGAAAATAATTAAGGAAATAATAAAAAGGAATTAAAATAAAAAAAGAAAATAATTGGGCTTGTTTAAGCAATCCAGGGGGGGTATGATGCTGAATTTGTCAAGGCCCATTATGGCTGAGCTCATTCCCAACGCCTGATTCAGTATTGCCACGCCTGGAGAATGAACCATGGTCTTCCCTTAATTGAGCGTAAGATCTGGGTTGGTAATGATCCATTGGCTGGATGTTGAGACTACATGGTAGGTGCTTGGAACGTGTACACATAGAATATGCAAACGAATGTTAAGAAAATAAAGAAAACGCAAGGACTTGGGATCGAACCCAGGTCCTCTCCACTATCCAACGCGCGCTTCACCACTGGGCTATATTGTTCAGTTGTCAATATAATAGGACAAAATTATAATATACAAAACAAAGTGGATAAACTGAATAAAATAAAATAAAACGCACGTGATTCAAACAAGCCAATGGTGTTGTGCCAAATCATCATCTTTTTCTCCCGTCCGTCGTCTTAGGTATCTGACTTATACCTACGAACATTTTCCATAGCTATAAACTTGCAAGCTTCAAAAATTCACAAAACGCATTATAAATTAATTCTAGCGATACCAATCAACTCGTCTTGATCTCACGAGTACCATGGCACTATTTTCTTGGTCCAATTTAACCTGTATAGAGAAACCCTAAAGCGGCCCCCTAAACCCTAGCAATGGCAATTAGTGAAACAGTCATCAAAACACAAAATTAATTGAACCAAAACATTACAAATGATGATACAAACACAATGCTATGCTTAAAAGTGGTTAATCATGCGTAAATTGTAAGATCAAAATCAAGCTTGTATGTGCAAACCGTGGGTTTACCAGGAGCGATTATGGGCTTGGGAAGGCTTGCAAACGATCGTATTAGCTTCACGAGATGTCCAGAAAGTGATTAGAAGCTTTGAATTGCCTTGAATCATCCCCTAGGTTAGAAATCATATCCACACTTTTTGTCCAATTTTTTAGTTTTCTTGGCTAGCTTGCACGACTTCAACCCTTGTTCTTTTGTATTGTTTGTGTTCAGTATATGTAGTAGGGAGAATTAGGGCAACAAAAACATATTGAATCTTTTTGAATCATGTAAATTGGATGTGATTTGCGCCTTATTTGATTTATTTCCAAACCCACCATAATCATGCTATTTTTGCCTTAATTTTCCTTGATCTGATTTGATCTGATTAGGCCAGCTTGATTAGATTTTATTCTAACAAAAATCATATCAAAAAATCAATCTTTTATATTTTTTTCCATTTATTTGATTTAATTTGACTTTTAAATAATAAAAATCAAAATAAAATAAATAAATAAAGCAAATATATGTGGATGATGATTTGGGTCGTGGACCATGTCCCTAACACGATACAATCCTGAAAGGCTAGGCCCATTTGACAAAAATGCAATTTTGAGCACATTTGACTTTTGACAACTTTCCAAAAATGGCCAACTTTGACAATGCATATCTCCTCCAATTTTGACCCTAGGAAGGTTTTTTTGGACTTTTTGGAAAGCTTAGGATGTTCCCTAAACAAAAATTTTGGTTTCATCTCAATTGGGTCTTCCATGTTCATGTAAGAAGCTTTGATCCAAAAGGTGTTTTTGTTGACTTTTCAAAAGGACCTATAATGTAGAAAGTCATATATTTTTATGAGTGCATATTTTGAACTTAAGGGATGAAGATGAATTGTAGGAAATTGGATTCTCTTCAAAATGAGCCTTGGATGAGAAATTTCTGATAAAGTATGAGAAAGTTATGCTTGATCCAAGTTTGGTTGACTTTTCTTGAGAAATCATAATTTATCAACTTTTGAGTTTTGATGAATTAGGAGCATTCCTTGAGGAATCGTGATCAACCCTTGATCAAATGATGGATATCACTTAAAAATATTGATGTTAACCAAAAATCTTGAAGTTTGACTGTATGTGGGTCACAGTTGACTTTTGACCTAATACAGTTGATTTTTAAGCATCTCAGCAGTTGACTGAGCAAACATCTTGTGTAAGGCATGCAATTTGACATGGATGATCTTGAGAACATATTAGGACCATGGAAAATATTTGAGGTCTTTGGAGCTCACCCATATTGATGAAAAGGGAAACCCTAGTTGGAGGTTCCTTGCTTTAGGAGAGAGTTTGTCTGGTCAACTCTTGAGTATCCTTGAGCAAGTTGAGGATCTCCATGAACATATGTTGAGTAAAATGGGAGGACAAATTTTGTGGTACAACAATAACTAAGAGGTATATTATTCACGGTGAAGATATGTGTTGTAAGGACTCTCTCTCTAAATATCTTGCATGCAAAACAAGTTCCTCGTTTGTTTTGATATTATCCGAGTATATAATGGATGATTTAGCAATACCCACAATGTGACTTCTGACCTCTCCTGAGTGACACAAATCAGACTATCAGGATGATGACATGCCCGATTCATGGCATGAATTTTCTTACACCTTCCACATAACCAATGCTCAATCGCCATCAAAGACTCCTCCAATGCAGTAAATAAATCTCAATCATTCTCAATTACATTATGTATGACACTTTTCACTTCGTCACTACATAGGTGTAACGTCTTAAGATGAGACATCATACGAGACATACCATGTGCCCATCCTTACCATCAAGACAACAATAGAACCGTCGAAATGTTCAATGTAAACCTCATATTTAAGTAGAAACCATTGGACAATGCAATTTGTACTTCTTCCCTACTCAATACAAAAAATATATAATTGAAGAATTATAATAAACACATGGTAAATAACATCGAAAGAGCATTTCACCATGATTGTGTTATTGTCTTAATCTACATCATTGACCATGAAGTCCAACATCTATAAAGTTGCTCTTAAAAACCAATAAGATGTTTGTTTCAAATAAAATAGGAAAGAGGTTCGGTGTGAGAGAGATACTAGAATTAGTGAATCGTCCAAATAATTGGAGTTTGGTATGTGTTTGGAGGAAGGTGTGTATGGAAAATAGAAGTGATACATGTTTTATTTTGAGACAAAATTATTGCTACAATAAAATATATGCTTGACAATGGAGACCTAATTAACATCTTAAACTTATCAATGAATATAATTCATTAGCATTCTTGAATAATCAAATTTAAAAATAAAAATTCGCAACAACTAATGAATATATAACACAAGTTTGTAATTGTTAAATTTTTGCAATGTAAAATCAATACCTCAACAACACATAAACATTGAAATAAAATGTTATTTTTAAACTAAACAAAATGAATATCACATTTCTTAATAATATGTGGTGCTGGGCATACCATTTTGATTTTTCAACTAATCGATATACTAACGGGTATTGATATAAATGTATTTATTAAGTCGAAGAAAAAAATATGATATTAGAGAGATATTAGCCTACAATATTTTTTTAGAATTTATTTGCGGGTTTGAAGGAAAGAGAAAGTCTTTCGAAAACGATTTTTTTCTTAAATATAGAAAAATATTTAATATTTAAAAAAATATATTTATAATGATAAAATAATGATTATCATTATTATATTTTTAATTTTTAAAATATTTTAATAATATAAAATATATTTGAAAAATTTATGTAAATTCTCTAAAATCTTCTGTTAATAAAAATTTTGAATTCTCAAAATTAAAAAGTTTTTAATGTTATGAATAGAAACAAATCTTCTCAATCAAAATCTTTTAATACTTTTTATTTAATATTTTGTTTTTTTCAAAGTTCATCCCTCTCTTTTTCTCTAAACTCTATACAGATTTTTAAAATCTCTTTAATAAAAAAATAAAAATTATATTTATGTAATGGATGGGAGGAGAGAAGGAAACCTGTTCATGTCAATTTATACTCATTTATCATCTTTAATTTATTAAATAATACTAATTAATTTTCATCTCCATCAAAATCTTAAGCTTATTTTTCCTATGAGATATTCATCTGTTTGATAATGTGATTTGTAATTATAATCAAAAATGAAAAATTATAATCTAAGAGATGTTTAATATATAATGGTAAAGAAATAAAGAATGGGAGTAGAAACAAACTTTCATAATAAATTAGTGTAATAAAAATATTCAAAAAAAAATAGTATGGACAATTATATAAGCAAAATGATTATGATGAACAAAATAGAATTAATTCTTTTCTTTATAAAGACCCAATGTTCCAGTAAGGCATATATATAAATAATTGTATTTTATTAATTTAAATGTTTTCTAAATATGATAGTGATAAGAATGAACAAAATAGAAATCAAAGTTTGAAAAAATTGATAGAATAAATGATAAACGTATCTCAAAGACAATAATAAAATAATTATAAATAAATTGTCATCCTCTTGTATAGGTACATAATTGGTTAAAAATATTTTTTTAAATTCACCTGAGATGTATATTATAGAAATTATATATCTGAAAATTTATCAAATATCGTAAATTACTCATATAAAATCATATAAAATCATCCATCTATAATATACAAAGAATATTATAGACCTTTTTTTATTGACTAATAGTGTATTAAAGTTAGGGATGATATGATTAGTTATCATCATCAATCTATAATCCTATCTAATTAGTCTATTATAATTAAGAATATTCGTAATTCAATTTAAATTGATTTTAAAATAAAAAACTCATCTGATCTAAATATAAATTTATTTGTAATTCAGTTCAATTTTAGATTATATGTTAAAAAAATCTTATCCGATCTCATCTAATTTAAAGTAATTTAATTTGAATCAGTTTTTATATAATTTAATTATAAATTATATTTTTATTAATATTATAAAAATATTAATAAATTATAAATTTGATATAATATATAACATATAATATATTAAAAATTAATATTATAAAATGAGAATAATCGATTATAGTTGAAATAAATGGAATAATAAAAATAAATAGCTTAAATCAAACTAATAAATAATATTAAAAAATAATTATAATCTAATAATAAATTTACGTATCATATCATACTAATAAAAAATAAATAAATATTAAAATATATACATATGATTTGATTCGGTTTGAATCAATTTTGAAAAATCAATATAAAATCTGATTCGAACTTGCGATTTTCATAAAATGACATTTAAATGCATCCAATAAACTTCAATTTTTTGTGATTTTTTATTTTTTAGATCGATTTGTAGTTTTTATTTGAATCTGAACACTCCTAATTATACCTGGTTATTAAAATCAATTATCATAACCATATTCAATTTTCTTAAAACCATTATAAACCAGCTAGTAACCGATTATATCTATAACCAATTTTATAATTCATTTTTATTTAATTTTTTTAAAATATTTTCTTTTCAAGAATTTTTTTAAAAAGATATTTTTTTATTGGTTTAATTGTAACTTTGCTTCTTCTATTTTCATTTTTTTAAATTATGATTCTTCTATTTTAAAACCGGTCCTTAAATTTTATTTTTTCGAAATTTTAATCTCCCTTCTAATTTAAGATCAAACATTAATAACTTGACCGTTCACTTGATGATGTGTTACTACCATATTTTCAATAATTAATTTTAAATCATTTTTATTAATTTTAATTATATATCATTTTTTTAAAAATAATTATTAATTTTTAATTATATATCATCTTTTTAGAAAACTTGAAAAGTTAATTATATAAATTATAAAACCAAACTTTTGAGACATAGTGGAATCAAACCGTGGCCTTGTTGACACTAAGCCACCAAAGTCTATTTGTTAGTACATGACAATAAGGATATATAACATTTAATTTCACTTCCGAGCACTTGATAAATCTTTGCAAGTTGTGAAAAATTATGAATTTGAAAATTGTAAACCTATGGTATTTTCCTCCTCCACTAAACATATTTTTAATCTGGAGGAGCAACTAACAGGCTATGTATGTAACAGCTTTACAACATAAGAAAGAAAATATAGTTTGTAAGATAATATCCAATACAGTAAGCAATAACAAATATACTATTAATGGTAATAATATGAACAAATATATTATTAGTTTAATATAACAGAAATACCATAACTGGTTTCATAATTTTTTCAAGGACAAAACTGAATTTTCCAAATAACTTTCCTCTACTATAATGTATTTGTTAATCCTTTAGTTTATCTTAATAATATTGTATCTGTTTTGTACGTCCTGGAGTACACTACAAGAAATATATGAGAATTTCTTTGAACACCTTTTATGGAGGGGGAAAATTCTAGAAAAACCGAAAATATTTTTCGAAGATGTATTTCCGAATACATTCTAAATTAAAGTGTTTCGAAGATGTATTTTCGAAAATAATTTGTTTAGATTTGGACGTTATATTTAAACATGTAGTGATATTTTCGGAGATACATTTATGAAACACCCTGATTTGGTTCTTTCGGAGATGCATCTCCGAAACCCTGGACAATGATATTTTTTTTAAAATCATCAATGTGTTGATAAATAATTAGATGAAAATGATAATAAAAACACAAACGAAAAATGATAAGATATAAAAAACGACAATAGACACAATAAATTGTTAAAAAAAAAAATAATACAATAATTATTCATAAATTATTCTGAAATAAAAAAAAAGCATAGCATATTGTGATGCCTGATCCTCACTCTCTGGCCACTCCTTTGTCTACTATATTCCGCCGCACTATCGGCCTCCCCAACCATCCGCTCTACAATGGTCGCCGCCCCAGGACCGTCCCGGTCAATGATATCTATGTCCAAAGCCTCCCATGCAATTATCTGTATCCACTGACAAATCTACAAGAGATCAATGGTATGGTCATTCTCGGTCTGCTGGTTCTCTAAAATCTCCTTATGAGTTGACCTAGGTGGACGTCCAGGAGCATTCAGTGTCATAATAGGATGTGACACTGTGTAGAACCATGTCACGTATCCCTCAACACAGTGCCAACTGTTGGTTGCCTACATCATCCGACCCTCCTCGTGCACTATTCTCCCAATCCTTGAAGATGCCATCGAGCTCCCAAGGGACAATGGTGTCGGGAGCATCCTGAAAGAGAGATCTGAGTATGGTGTGAACATAGCCAAACTGTCGTATTCATTGCTCTGGAAGATACCTGACCATAGTGTTAGTCTCACATGTCAGCCACCTAGAGTACAGTGAGATGGAGTCCAACTGGATAATATCTCAGTGATCCTCGAACGACGTCCATAGGATGTCATCATAGACAGTCCTATCTAAATACACTTGGAATGGTATAACAACCTAGTTCACTCTGTGGAGGGCATACCAAGCAGCCCTCAGCATGTCCTCACTATAATCCAAAGTATAATCGAAGCCATGAATGTGGTGGAAGTGAGAAATGATCCAGCCCTTAAAAACGAATAAGTTTCATGTAAAAACAAATTATAGTTATTAATAGTAAATTAAATTTAATAGTTGGAATGATAATTACCGTCAGTAGTGTAGAAACGACTATCAGTTATCGTGTCCTCCAGTTAGAGGCTTCATTCAGTTGTTGGTACAGATATACCAAACAGTCGGCTCCACAGTTCCACTCTCTCATTGTATCCAAATCCATCAAGTACTAGAAGTATGCTACACCCACGTAGTTGGCGCTTTTGTCCATAAAAATGGATGTGTCAACGAAGAACATGAAGTAACACCTCAGAGCACACTGGAAATGATAAAGAACAAAGAAGTTGTCTCCCTCTAATTCGGAATCAGTTGTCGTAGAGAAGTGCTGGTGATATAGGTTCTTAAGGAATTAGAACTTGGCATGAGCCCCATTGGTGGAGGAACACTGCTTAAATGCTTCTTCTAGATCACATCACATATAGCTGACCATCCATTCAATCTCATCACTACGATCGATCCGGAAGTGGTTAAGTAACCTCCCTCTGATAGGAAGGTGTAGCAGGCAGACGATGTCATCAAGTGTGATCGTCATCTCCCCGACAGGAAAGTGGAAAGATGACGTCTCCTTGTGCCACCTCTCGACAAATGCCTCGTGCATGTCGTGGATGATGATAATGTAACCAGAACAACAAAGACCGATAAGTCTGGAGGTAAAAATGGCCTCTCTAAACCAAGCCTCATCAGGGTGATGCAGCTTTCATATCTTCTGTGCATGGTTCACGCACTTTAATGGTTGTCGTTCCTATAAAGATAAATAATTAATATTAATTTTAACACTTAAGTACGTAAATCATTAAAATTAAAAGTGAAACAAAACTTAATATACATGTCCCTCTAAAACATATCGAATGACATGATCGGTGTAATAGATCAAGAGGGAGGTGTCAGACGGTCCTCCTGCAAAACCCGGGTTAGCCTCCTCCTCGGCTTCCGAAGCATCAATCATTTCGGGTTTCGGTACCCTAACCGCTCGGGTTCCTCCTCCTTGTGATCCCTAGACGAGGACACACGTGAAAGGATACTTCTCGTAGTAGAAGTCGATGTTCCCTCCATTTCCTCCCGCAGTACTCGACCGCATCCTCGATGCCTCGTAGTCTGCTCAGCTCTCTCTCGTCGAGCAGATGCAGTTTGGCTAAGCCTACCAAGTTCTAATATGTTAGGGTTCTCTGTCATTTTCCTGGAAAAACAAATAATCATTAATCAAATAAAAGGTAAGCAAACAAACAAGAACATGTTTGAAAATTAAAAAAAAACAAACCTTTTTTCAGAGATGCATCTCTAAAACTCCTCAGAGGGGTTTTCCGAAATGTATCTCCGAAAAAACCTACGACTTTCATAACCACTACTTCAACCTAACATCACCATTTTTACACAAAAATCCAATTTTTACCCATAATAGCAAGCTTTTTACAGGTTATACATAATCTAAACAACTTAAAATAGAAATGTAAATATTAAAAGGAATTGGAGAACTTACTCAAATATGAAGCTTTAGAGTTGTTGAAATTGAGAGTTGGAGTGAGTTGTAACAAGTGCAAAAGAGTAGACAAACTTGAATGAGTTTTAAAAGTAGAGATTTTGGAGGTATTTCAGGTGTTTGATAGTTAGAATTTGGAAGAAATGAGAATGAGGGGTGGTTTTTCATATTTGTTACTGTAATGCCCTAATTCCGAGATATATCTCTGAAACACCCCTGATTTTGAAAAAAAAGCACTTCAGCAATACATCTCCGAAAATACCCCAGAAAAAAATAAAATATGGTGCGTTCGGAGATACATCTCTAAATTCTGAGGTAAAAATAGAATTTCTCCAGAGGTAGCTAAGAAGGTGTAAGGATGGTGAAAAAAATTCTCATTTATTATTTTTGAAAGTAAATCCACGGGTATACTTATGGATTTTGCTGCGAAATTATAAAATAAAATATAAATTTTTACAAAAAAAAAATCCACAGGCAATTTGTATTTATGGGAACTATCACATTCTAGCTAGCAGAAATATTTGCAAATTTTTTTACAAAATTATTATTTTTGAATACTTACAATATCCTAAGGAAAATGCGCAGATAATTTTTCCTACATATTTTTTGTGAATTTTTTATAGTATTTTTAATATTTTTTAAATAAAAATTATAATATGATATTTTTAATTTTAAAATAAAACTTATTTTTGTAACAAACTTAATAGACTTAATTTTTCTAAAAATAATAATAGTTTTTATTTAAATTTTACCAAAAAATATTTTATTCATTTCTCTTGACATTAATTTAAGGATATTATTCATTCATTTTTTAGCTTTAAATTCAATCTCATTTATTTTTAAAAAAAAAAGTGTACATTTTAGTTTCATTTAATATATATTTTTTTAAGATTTTATAACCATTGCAAGAATTTAAAAAAAAAATTGATAAAAATACACTAGAAGACACCTTTGATCCATCAACACCTAGTTTTTGGTCATCCCGTGCCAGAGCCTTTGTAACAGCATCCTGGATAGGCCATTCATGGTGGTGTTAGATGTCGTAGCCTCGCCCGTGCACTCAAAGTTCAAATACCACAACCTTCATGGAAAACTAGTTGTTTTGTGTGCTGACCTAGAAGACGCCAAGAAGATACATCATGCGCTCTAGAGGGATCAAGGATAAGGCACAAATATGGAAATCAACATGACCTTCCTCATATATCAGCTCAAAAGCATGAACCTCTATACACCACGACATGGCTAAAGAAAGGAAAGGTGAGCAGCAAAAATAAGAGGCGAAAAAGCTGCCTGGTTATGTTTCATTTTTTGCATCCATATGAACTTATGTGTGTGTTAGCGCATGCACACATACATGTGTGTGTAAACTGCTATATAGAATATACGAATAATTGTTCACTATGAATGAAACTGCACAAAGTCTGAAATGTGTGTTCTTTTTGTTGATGCATAAGATTGAAGATGAAGATGGTGATAGAAGAAGAGAGAGAAAACAAATATGTAACTAACTTTCAAATGAAGAGGGATATTCAGTTACACTATCTCTAAAGGGAATTCTATTACAAAGTGAAACTTGAGTTCAATATTTATACCACTACTTAAATTCAAATGCATCTCAAATTAAATCCAAATGAAAACTAAAATGAAATGCTAACTAGATTGTGTTTAATTTTGATTACACTTCATCAACATCCCATAATCCATATTCAAAGCTAAAAAACAAAAACACCAATCACATCCCTCAAGTGCATAAAGTGTTCAGTCTTGATAGCTTTAGTCAGAACATCTACAAGTTGCTTCTGAGTGCTACAATGAACAACTTTAAGCACTCCATTCTAAACCTAATTGCGTATAAATAGAACTTTGTGTTAATGTGCTTACTTCTTCCATGCAACAAAGGGTTATTGGAAAGGCTTATAACTGATTTATTGTCAATCATCAACCTCATAGGCTTGCTCACTTTGATATTCAGATATTGCAATAAGTTCATAATCTAAACAGCTTGACACATACATAAAGCACCCGTAATGTACTCAACTTCATAAGTTGACAAGGCAACCACATGCTGCTTCATGGAGCACCAAGAAATGGGACTTCCCAGATGCTTGAAGAAATATGCAGAACTACTTCTTCTGTCAACTTTGTCTCTATATAAATAAGAGTTTGAATACATATCAGCCCTGAATCAAACTTAGCATCAGAAGGGAATAAAACACCATACTTTAGAGTCCCCTTAATATACCTTAGTATCCTAACATGAGCTTGGTAATGTGACCATTTTGGTTTATTCAAAAACCTACTCACCATTACAACTACATAGAAGATGTTAGGTATGGTGTTACAGAGATATCTTAATGATCCAACCAACTGCTTACAAGTTGTAGCATCTACATCATGACTTTCACCATCACAATCCAGCTTGTCATTTGATTCAACATGTGTGATTGTAGACTTGCAATTTGTTAACTCAAATATCTTCACAAGTTCATACTTTAACTGATGCAAAGTTATACCCATCTTCGGGTACAAAATCTCCATCTCTAGAAAATATACCATGTTTTCTAGATCAATCATCTCAAACTCATTCATCAGCACCTTCTTAAACTTGACTATCTTATTTGAATAACTCTTGTTAGGAATATGTCAACAACATAAAGACACACCAAAATCATATTGCTTTCAGATGTATACTGAACATAAACCCTATATTCCATCTCACATTTTCAGAATCCTTGAAGCTTAAAAATTTAATCAATTTTCATATTCCAAGCTCTAGGAGCTTATTTCAGTTCATACAAGGCTTTATGAAACTTACACACCATCCCTTCCTGATTCTTTTTCATAAATTCTAGAGTTTGTGACACATAAACTTCCTCTTGTAAAGGACCATTAAAAAATGAAGATTTCACATGTAAATGAATATGAAGATGATGATCAAAGAAGAGAGAGAAAATAAATATGTAACTGTTGTACCCCAAAATTTTTCCTCTCATGTTTTCTAAGGTTTTCTCTTATATGGTGATTATAAACATTTGCTTGAAGAAAATAAGAATTTTGAAGATAAACAAGGTATCTTCAATTGGCATTTAAACAAGGTATCTTCGATTGGCATTTAAACAAGGTCTCTTCGATTGGCATTGAAACAAGGTATCTTTGATTGGCATTGGGACAAGGTGTCTTCGATTGGCATCTGAGCAGGTTTTCCTTCAATTGGCATCTGGATAAGGAGCTTCGATATTTGACACAAGCTTGGTTCACAAGACTTCGACTGAGCATGGGCTGTTTCATGCCTGATTCAATTGACAAGGAAATGACTTTCCCTGTGCGCGCTTTCAGCACGCAAGGCCAAGACTTCTTCATATTTTCCTTTAATCCACTAGGAAAAAAGCTTCCCTCGACCCACAAGGCAAATACCTCCTTCGTGTCTGATTCGATTCACTAGGGAATGGCCTCTTTTATGCTTGCTTTGGCCTCCCTCACGCTAGCATCTACAAGGCATTGGCTTCTTTTGTGCCAACTTCGACGTGAAAATGGTCCCCTTTGAAACAGTTTCGATTCCACATCTAAAATACTTAACACACAGTTCTCCACCTTTCGACACCTAGTAAGGCCTATTCAAAGGACACACAAATGATGCCTTCGAAGGCATGCATTTGGTCCAGTCGAAAGACACACAATGGTTGGAAACAATTTTTGCTTGCTGGCCAAAATTTTACATACTGACAGGCCCAAGCTTCATGCACGAGCACATTCATGCCAAAGGGAGCTTCAACTAGCCAGAATGAGGTCTTTCGATTGGGCTAGTTGGATAGTGTCAGAGTCAATCGAAGAGAAAAGATCTGAAGGGATTTCAAAGAAGCCTTGATAAGGGAAACTCTGAACAAATTCGAATTAGAATTCAGATTAATTGAAAAGAACAATGCTCCGACGAAGAGAACTCTGAGCAATTCGAATTGATGGAGATGGTGACTTAATTGAAGAAACTCTGAACAATTGGAATTCAGGTTCATCAAAGGTATGAGAAATTTGAATTGATGTAGATGGGCTCAATCGAAGGAGCTATAAGAATGAAACCAGAGCCATTCAAAGGAGGTAACTCAAGGCCAATCGAGGGGCATGGCTTGAAGGTATTCAAAAGAATAAAGACTGTCCAGGTTCATGCCCCAAACAAAATGGGCATGAATGTTCATCTTTGGAAATATTTCAAATTTGATATCTTGAGATTTAAGCCATTCATTCCATTACACTATGATTTCTTCCCATCTTTGTTTCTATCATTCCTCTATAAATACTTCAAGCTCAGCATACATCAGGGAACGAGCAAGTTATCTCAAAAGAATACAAAAAGCTCTCAAAAATTTCTCAAGCTCGGGCAGTCCAAAAACTTGTCCTCTGGTCACTCAGTAAGTTCCTGAAATCCATCCGCCTTCCTGACGTTCTCAGAGATAGATCTAGGCTAATATCACTCTTAGTCGTTCCCAGAAGAAGCCAAGCCACATTCTCCTATCGGTAAAAATTCTTGCATCTGAAATTTTAAATCCATGCATTGTTTACTAATGTTTTGTGGCTAGATGTGATCAGGGTGATGGTTAGGACTGAAATAAGGCTTTACATGCAAGCTCAGATGTGCACATGGCTATTTTCCATTTTTAACCGTGTGATTTGCATTTGTATCATAACCCTCTTTCCATTAGTTTCTAGCCAGTTTTGACCTTGGATTTGGACTCAGGCTGAAATTTCATGCGAGATACTGCCTTTTCTTTTTCAATTTGAAACGTTTTTACAGGATTAGAGTTGAAGACCGCCAGAGAAGATGGTGTTTTCCACCACTCCGGTCGGCCTGACTTTTTGCAGGGAGGTCAACGCTTGCATGGCATCAGGGAACTTTATGATTTGGCCATCCAAACACCAGGGCCCCACCTGCGTTCAATTGTTTTTTTTAATTTAAAATAATTGCATTTGTTTATATTATATATTTATGGATGCGTTTAGGCTAATGGAAGTATCACCTTCCCAACGGTAGAGGCAACACGTTTAAGGCTTTGTTATGTGTAAGGGCGGGGGTTCAAACCCGACCTCTTGCATATTTATTTTTCTAACATTTATGTTGTAGATCCAGCATTTCAACCTCCAACGCGCACACCCTGCATCCTCAAATCACCACCATCAAAGCATCACAACATTAGATCAAATGATCCAGATCCAAATGTTCATGGTAGACCTCACAAGGGCCAACAACATTGAATCACGTGCAGGATTCTGGGCTGCCTTTTATTGGGCCTAAATGAAATTTCAGTTGCATAGCCCCTATTTTCTTTAGACATCATGCCTACTTTTATTTTCTATTTTTCCTTTTAGCTTTTTTATTTGTTTTATATTTTACTTTTAAAACCTTTTTTATATAGTAGACATCACGCCCACTTAATTATTTTGACTTGTTTTAATTAATTTAAAATCAATTAGAAATAGGTTATTTAATTCAAATATTTTCTTAACAAAAATACAAAAAATATTAGAATTGATTTTCTTTTATTTATTTAATTAATTAGGATTAAATTTAGTCTTTCTCATTTAATTTAATTTTAAGTATTTTCTTAGAATAAACAAAAACCAAGATTTCTTTTTGCTTAGATTTTTTTAGGGTTTTAGATGTCTCTTTCCATTTCACACGCGTTGTTTATTTTCGCATTTTTTATACTAATGTATCTGCTGACAGTATGTAATAACTTAAACTAGGACTTTTATCGTTTTCTTTGTTTTCTCCCATTTCTGGACATGTAAATACCCCCTCCCTAAAAGCCTTGTAATAGCATAGGATTTACGATTCCCGCACTTTAAATTTCTGCAAAATATTAACTGTTAGTAACTAGGCTTGTGTTGTACCCCAAAATTTTCCCTCTCATTTTATCAAGATTTCCCCTCACAAGACTCTTTGAACTCCAGACAAGATTAATGTTTGCTCTGCTCAAGACATCTCCTTGCACTAATGACCTAAATTAGGGTTTGAGTTTGCACATGGATTTTTGGACTTTCAATGCTCAAAGTGACTTTCATATTTCATGTTGGACTTATAAGATTTCCTATTGTTTCCAGTGATTTCTGGTAAACAACCGCTAGTCTTCCAAACTATCGAATAATCTTTTTGACTGTTATTCAATTCCTCTGGTAACTCACAGGATCGACTAGATTGATCCTAGGACTCCTTGGATATTAAGGTTACTCTTATGATCGAACAGATATTCATGGTTGATATTGTATATGTGTTTGGCTTATTTCGATTTCTCTCTCTAAAAGTCTAAAGATGTAATCAAAATGTGTGTGTGAAAACTAAGTTACATGAATAAATGCTAATTGTAAAGACATGTAAAATTGCATAAAAGTGAAGTAAATGGTTTCGACTTACAAAACAGTTAATATAAAGGATTTCTGGAACGTAAAAGGTTTGAAATATGAAGAAAGCGTTTAATGCAAGAAATCTTTAAATGACTTTAAGTAAAAATATGCGTTCGAAGGATAAGACTTGAAGGTAAAGGTATGGAAAATATGACAGTTTTCTGAGATATAAAGTGCTTGAAATATGAAGAAAACATTAAAATGTAAAACTTTGAAGAAGAGATTTCGAAGTGAAAAGACTGTAAATGAGAAAACTTGTAAATGTTATTTGACAAAAGGATAAAGGAAAATGCTGGAAATGGTAAAAGGTTTTCATTAAATCAGAAATACATGGTGCTATCATACATACATTTCTCTTGCATTCGTTTCCCTTGCCATGTGGTAGTTTGAATGTTACTGAGTATTTTGTATAATAGATATGACACACCAAATCCTAATACTAAGACTTCTATTTATACTAATTCGACCATAACGGTCTTGCTATAGGATTATGCCACGTTTAGAACATGCAGGACAATGCCTCTTTCGTCTTTCCACGTGTCCCCAAATGCTCCAGCACATAACTTTCAAACTTCGAAAGTCCCGCTTCCATTTGAATTTCAAATGCTTTGGTACTTCTCCGTTTCGAACTCTCTTCCCAGACACAGCCTTGTTGTTATTTCGAGACTTCTTTAGATATGTTCCCATAATTTCCACTTGAAGCTCCAAGCTTTGACATACTTATTCGAAACACTGCTTCTGCTACTTCGAAACATGACGCTTTACCTCATTTCGATCAAAACGTTTAATTCATTTGGCTTCTAATAACATTATCAAAATCTTCAGCCAACAAATTGCCCGTTTAAAATATGTATTTCGATTCCTCTGAGAAATACCTATTTTAAACACCTACACAAGATTTTGATGGGACTTTCGAATCATCGTAACATTTAATGCATTTGACTCCAGTCACGCCAATCATAGCACCTTTTGGATTCCTTAACCGCCTGGAGCCACTTCACAGCATGGTGCAGTTACAAATAATGATTATCTTTAAATCACGCCTATTACCCATGTTAACTTTACGCCACCTCTTCATCACACCAACCCATGATCTCCACGTATCACACCTTTATTCGGTGGATGCTTAAACTTCCCCATTATAAAACATCACCAACTTGATCTTTTTCTTTTCTTTTCACACTCTAAATCTTTTAACCTCCTTCTCTCGTAAAAAAAATCCAAGCTTTCAACATCTTTCAAAAATGTCTTCTTCTACTTCATCCCAACTCAAGAAAGTCTCCAAGAAGAAAGGAAAAACTGCAGGAGCTACCATGGAAAGTAAAATCATCACTCACCAAGGTCAATCCGTTCTTGCCCCTCAGATGATTTCAAAAGAAAAAGAAATGCTGTATGCGTCACAGATACTCATTCCTACGAACGTTGCTGGTAAGAGGTTAGCTTTAAATGGCCCTCTTACGGTTTTTGAAATATTAAAAGACACCAGGACGATTTTCCCAGTTTGTTATAGCTTCAAACCCTTATTTAACAAAATGGACGCCCCTAAGGCAGTAGAATCTCCTAGTTCAAATACCATAGAAACCCCAACTGTTCCTCCTAAGGACCCCTTTGTTTTGGATTATGTAAAAAGTAATTTTAAGCCATTTCGATCTTGCCCCACCTCTGATATTGCTTATCAAAATTGGTTCACGAAAGTAGAAGCTAAGAAATCCCAGCAATGGGAAGAATTAGGCATCTATAACCTGATTAAGCTATCGAAGCCTGGTTTCACCTACAACCACCCTCTGCTATTCGCGTCCCTTTATTTCTGGGACAGTACCTATAACACTTTCCATCTCCCAGGTGGAATGATCACCCCAACCTTCTGCGACATAGCGGCCATCACTGGGCTATCGCCAGTGGGAGAAACTTATATACCCGACAACAAAGAACACTCAAGCATAATTGACTTCGAAGTCAAGCTAGCCAGTTTTTCCAAATTTATCAGTCATTACCATGCTGAGGGGGACAATGTGTCTGACGTAGAGCACATTGCTTTCTTAACCCTGTGGCTGTCAAGATACGTTTTCTGCAGTAGATCCCTACAGGTAGCTAGTAGGTTCATTCCTCTAGCTAGGGACTTGCATGAAAATCGAAAAGTGTGCCTAAGTGAACTGCTCTTAGTTGACCTCTATGAAAGCCTGAGGTCAGCTGTTTCGAGCCTCAAATCCCACACCTCCAAAAATATTCTATTGGCTGGCCCTTTTTGGTTACTCCAACTATGGCTAAATGCCATGTTCGAACCCTCCTTATCAACCGCCAACACCATTGATGAGCAAGATTCTGAGATAAATGATAGGATAGTCGAAGGCACTAGGCTTCGAATATTAACTCCCAATGACGACAAAGATGACTTCAAAGTTCAATTCTCGAAGTACATCATGATATTCTCCAAAAGGCACAAGTTCGAAGAGAGCATGGCGCCTTTTGCTTCGAGGGCTCATGGACCTTCTTGGTTCACCATGGCTCTCTCAGAAGCTATCAAGAGCAAGGAGATTCAGGATGTATGGAGAGCTTTTTTGCTACCTAGACTCATTTCTTCAAGAATAACCCCAGCCAAGAACCAAATTTTTCTCTTTGCCTACCAACCAAACTTCGTTTCGAGGCAGTTTGGCTTATGCCAACTGATTCCTGAACCTTTATTTCAAACTGAGAGCGCCATCACTTCTGGACGAACTTTCAAGGCACGGGAAGCCAAAATACAGCAAGAACAATATCAAGACTTTGCCCAATTTGAGCTGATAACCTTCGAACCTACCCATCTCACGGCTAAAGGATTTCTGGAATGGTGGACCAAGTTTTATCAAACTTATATGTTCGATACACTTACAATTCAACAGAAACTAATTGATGCCTTCGATGTGCAGGTACCAACAAAGAAAGGTATGTTTACTCATGCCAAAGAGATTAAAGCTTTCCAAAATTATTTTGAAACTACTTATGACCCCACGCGCTTGGACTCCACTGTGCATCAAGCAGCTGAGACCTTGAAGGAAAAATTTAAACAAAAAGTTTCTAAGTTAAAACTTCCTTCAGGGCTGTCACCTGAGGATAGGTATAGGTTGGCATTCGAAATGCATCCACCTAAATTTCCCAGATTACCTACCTCAGAACTGGCTCTGGCTTGGTTTCCCCCATATCCATGGTGGTTTACTTGCAAAGAGATGTTCAAATATCTTCAAAGGAAACCAAAGCCATCTGAGACTGTGACATGGGCTCGATACTGGCTTCATGATTTCCCAGGACACCTTCGATACGACCTTTCTGCCATGTCAATTAAATCTGATCAAGGCACAGGTGTGAATGCTTGGGAAAATCCCAAATGTCTTTTACTTTCCATATCTTTAACCTTTGCTTTAATTGTTTCGATTTTCAGCCATCAGGATAAAGACAGCTACCTCGAAGTCGAAAGAAGGGAGTGCCTCTCAAGCCTCCATCGAAACTACTGACAAAGTGACTCCACCCGAAACAACCACTATTGCTGCAACCATAACAACAACAATAATACCAACAACAACCAGTGTTCCAATTCCAACGGTAATCACTTAGCCTTGATGTTTCGAATTCACTCATGCTTTATGGTTTGCATCTAACTCTTCGTTTAAAATTCTTTCAGACCAACAAGCTTCCTCCTACTACTCCCAAGAAGCGGAAATCAAGCACCACTGGGGAAGACCCCAAGGCTGGAGGAAACTTAAATACTGCTTCGAAGAAGAAGCCAAAGAAAGATATTTCGAAAAGCACCGTTCCAACTAGTGTCTCTGGACTTGATTCCAGGGATGCTGCTCCCTCACCCAAATCCAAAAATCCACCTTCGACCTCCAACCCAACGTTGGAACGTATAGCTAGTAACCTCTCCTCTGAGAGTCCACAGGTAAATTGAACCTTTAAATTTTTTACAATACTAACTTCTTATTACCTTGGTGAATGTTTTTTCTTAACATTCTGTTGTTCCTTGCAGAACATCTTGAATCCAGCTTCCACTATTTCGAACTCACCATCCAGAGCTGCTGCTCCGCTCAACTCCTCTCCTCAAGGAGATTCCAGCAACCTGGTTCAAAATAAAGGTTCCTCCAATATGGCGGTTCTGGCTGGAACTTCTGAACAGCAGGATGATCAAGGTACCTCCATTCCTCTGAAAGAGATAAACGAAACAACACTTCAAACGTCTGCAGAGGATTTGCAAAGGGCTTCTCTTCAAAAGTCCCCTCTTGAAACTCTTCAAGAGGACCCAAAGGACACTCAAACTGAAGAAGAGAAAGCTGATTCTGGGCAAAGAGCCGAAGAATCTGCAGACGAAGAATCTGAGGAGGAGAATGCCAATGACGGTTCGACTGTTGGGACGGAGTCCAACGCAAATAGCAGTGAAAGGGATGGTATCGAAGTGGTGGACTTGGATGAGGATGAAGAAGACCAAGAGCACGAAACGAATGAAGGGGATGGTAATGCAACCAACGAACCCATAGAGGTTGAAATGGACGTGGCTCCCCTACGTGTGGAACTCCCTCAATCCTCTCTGTCTCGAATGACTGACGAGGAACTGGCACTTCTGAGACGAAATGACCCTATTGGGTACATGAAGGCAAAGTTGGCTCAGAGGGACGTCCCACTTTCTAGGGCTGGCACAAGTTCGACCAGCTATCCTCTTCCCACAGATGAAAGAATTGTTCTTCTTAATAAAATTAGGAAAACCATTCTCAATGTGGATATATTCGAAGTGCTTAAGCAAGATAGTACTGCTTGCTATACTATGAAGGAGCTGCTCACAAAGGTCAATCTTTCCACCTGCTCCTTGCCAGTTAGTACTCTCTTGTTCGATCTTCAGAATTTGCTGGACAACGTAACTGGTTACCTTCTCCAAGACGAATCTGCTGCCAAGAAGGTTCAAGAGAAACGCATTGCCATGGATGCCGCTTACGAACAAGCTTCGAAACTCTCTCAAGAAGCTGAGGATCAAGCTATGCATCTGAAGCAGGCAAAAACTGATTATGAGGCTTGAGCTGAGTCCATCCTTCTTTGGGAAAGGCAGATTCTGGAACTTCAACAGAAGGTTAAGGAGGCTAAAGAACAACAACTAGCCTTCGAAACCAATTCTGCTGGTAACCAATTCGAAGAGCTTCTCAACCAGGGGCTTGCGGAAATGGAGACTGCAGAACAACTTAAAGGAGAAGTGGAAACCTTGGAAGGAGCCAGGCGGTTCGCTCAGCAGAAACTTGAATCATTTCGAAGCACTTTTAATCGATTGAAAAATAATTCTTATTTCTAGATTTTGATGTTTATTTGACTATAATTTTGGTTTCTTACATGTAATATTCGAACAACGCCATTTTGGCATTGTATCTTGCCATCTTGGCTTTTTATAACATCTTGTTTACGTTGTTACTAT
Source organism: Vicia faba (assembly GCA_948472305.1). Taxonomy (NCBI): domain Eukaryota; kingdom Viridiplantae; phylum Streptophyta; class Magnoliopsida; order Fabales; family Fabaceae; genus Vicia; species Vicia faba. The sequence continues at coordinate 1,538,290,944 of OX451737.1, forward strand.
TCGAATCTCCTGCAGGCTTGGCTTATATTTCTTTAAATATTTCCCATTAACCTTTATGACACGTTTATCATCCATGAGTTCTTCGATTTCGTATGCATTGTTTGAGAATACTTTTAATATTCGAAAAGGTCCTTCCCAATGAGGTGACCATTTACCTAACGCTTTATTCTTCTTGTCCATAGGCAATATGACTCTCCAAACCAAGTCATTAATAATGAATACTTTTTTCTTCACCCTTTTATTGTATGTTCTGGCCACTCTTTCTTTTTGCCTCATCAAAATTTCCAATGCATGTAATCTAATTTCGTCCAACTCAACTAATTCATTCATCATCATTTCCCAATATAATGCAGTTGGGATTTCGTTTTGTCTCTGAATTTGAACTGATTGTAGATGAATTTCTACTGGCAACACTGCATCATGACCAAATGTGAGTTGGAAAGGCGTAGTGTTAGTAGCTTCCTTAGGAGATGTTCTACAAGCCCATAATATTTGGTCCAGAGTTTTGTGCCAGTTTCTTGGCTTTTTGCCAATATGCTTCTTGATTAATCCTATTATTACTTTATTTGCTGCTTCGACTTGTCCGTTTGCTTGAGCATAATATGGCGTTGATGTTAGCAATCTAAACCCCATTTCTTGGGCAAATCCTTGCATCTTTCTACCAGTAAACACAGAGCCTTGGTCTGTAGTTATGCTCTCTGGCAATCCGAACCTATAGATAATGTGCTTTTGTATAAATTCAATAATAGCCTCTTGATCAGCAACTATCAGTGGTATAGCTTCGATCCATTTGGTAAAATAATCTATTCCCACCAAGATGTATTTCTGTCCTTTGGACGAAGCAGGATTTATTTCTCCTATCAAATCCAATGCCCATCCTCTAAATGGCCATGGTTTGATGATCGAATGCAACTCACTTGCAGGGGCATGTTGAATTCCTGCATGTTTCTGACATTCCTCACATCCTTTAGCAAAGTCTATGCAATCTTTGAGCATGCTAGGCCAATACAAGCCGTATCGAAATAACAACCATTTCATTTTATGGCCTGCTTGATGTGCCCCACATGCCCCATTATGGACTTCAGACAATGCTAAGTATGCCTCACTTTCTCCTAGGCATTTCAATAATACACCCTCTTGGGTCTTTTTAAACAATTCGTTCCCCATGAGGAGATATGACAATGCTCTATATTTTGTTTTTCTATCCACCTTTAGAGTTGGGTCTGCTAAATAACTCTTCAATGGACTTCACCAATCTGCATCTGACAAAGTATTTATGGCTAATATTTCGAGTCCCTGTTTCTCAGCATATCCCAATCTCATACTTTCCAGATCCGATGGTGTGAATCTAGTAGCCATAACTCTTCCCCTTAATTCGACCAAATCCTTGAAGTTCTTGGTAGACACTTTATAACCTGAAGCCAACTGCGCTAAGTCATTTGCTTCTTGGTTCTCTATTCTTGGTATGTGTTGAATATCCATGTATTCAAATTTCCTCAATAGCCTATTGACTATGACGAAGTATACCATTAAATTTTCCTTTATGCACTTGTATTCCTTTGTGATTTGTTTGACCACTAATTCAGAGTCTCCTTTAATTTCGACTCTGGTTTCCCCCAATTCCAACAAAGCTTCAAGTCCAACAATGAGCGCTTCATACTCAGCTTCGTTGTTAGAACAACGAGGACCATCTAATTTATACTTGAATTTTGTTGGAATTCCTTCAGGAGAAATCAGAAGGACTCCAACACCACTTCCATTCCTGTGGGTTGAACCATCAAAGTACAATTTCCATGGTTGCATTTCGACGTAACTCATGACCGTCTGCTCAACCAAAGAATGGTCCACAATGAAGTCAGGAATCACTTGACCTTTCATAGCTTTTAAAGGCATGAAAGTCAACGAATATTCTGTTAAGGCTAAAGCCCACTTGCCAACTCTGCTATGCATTATTGGTTTTGAAAGCATATGTTTAATGACATCGAAATGAGATGAAACATAAAGATCAACAGGTTTTATATAATACTTGAGTTTCATACAAGAGAAATACAAACAGAGACATAGCTTTCCAAAGTTGCTATATCTGGTCTCTGCATCATTTAGCACTCTACTTAAATAGTATATGGCTCTTTCGACGCCATTGCTATCTTCTTGTGCTAGCATACTACCTATACTAACTTCAGAGGCATATATGTACAATCTCATGGGCTTCCCCCATGAAGGTGGAGACAAAATAGGAGGCTGAGAAAGGTATTCTTTTATTCTGTCAAACGCCTCCTGGTGAGCTTCGTTCCATTCGAAGGCTTGACCTTGCTTTAGACGAAGTAACGGAGAGAAAGCTTGGGTTCTTCCACTTAGGTTCGAGATGAATCTTCTGAGGAAGTTAATTTTCCCTAGCAGAGATTGCAACTCCCTTTTTGACGCAGGTGCTTTCGTCTCCATTATGGCTTTGGTTTTGTTCTGGTTGATTTCGATTCCTTTCTTGTGAACCACAAAACCAAGAAAATCTCCAGCCTGCACAAAAAATGCACATTTAAGGGGATTCATCTTTAAGCCATGTTTTCTCATTCGCTCGAATGATTGGCTTAAATGATGCAAATGTTTTTCTGCAGATATAGATTTGATGACTATATCGTCAATATACACCTGCATGAAGGTTTCAATGAAATCATGAAAAATTGAATTCATTGCCCTTTGATAAGTTGCCCCAGCATTCTTTAAACCAAAAGGCATCACCACCCATTCGTAGGTGCCTAAGGCTCCTGGGCAACGAAATACTGTCTTTGCAACATCTTCTTCAGCAATGAAAATCTGGTTATACCCAGAGTATCCATCTAACATACTCAAGTATTCGAACCCTGCAGCAGAATCTACTAGCATTTCTGCCACAGGCATGGAATATTCATCTTTAGGGGTTGCAGTGTTTAAATCCCTAAAATCTATGCAAATTCTTAAAGAACCATTTTTCTTAATAACAGGTACTATGTTTGCTAACCATTCGACGTACCTTGTTGTTCTGATGAATTTGCAACGCAGCAACCTTTCGATCTCAGCTTTAATTTTTGTGAGAACCGCTGGTGCGAATCTTCTGGGAGTTTGTTTGATGGGCCTCTTGCCATCTTTGATTGGCAGTCTGTGTTCGACCAACTCCCTCTTTAAACCAGGCATCTTGTCATAATCCCATGCGAAGCAATCTTTGTTTTCCTTAAGGACTTCGATCACTTCCTTCTTGAGGCCTGGGCTAAGTTTAGCACTTATGTAGGTTACTCTTTTCGTTTTTTCATCCCCTAAGTTGACTTCTTCGAGTGGATCCTGTGCCAACATTTTGGCACCTGAGTTTATGGGGTCCCTTTCGAAGCCTAAGGGTTCTTTATCATAGATGGCATCCAACCTTTGATCCATCTCAAACTCTTTGAAGGGTGAGCATTTCGAACCATCCCTACTTACTTCGTCCGTCTTTATAGTTGATTTATTTATTTCAGCCTCTAAGGCCGCTTTTGATTCGTTCTCAGCCATATAGGCCGAAATCCTTTCGAAAAAGGTAGACTCAGTCATGGCTAAGGTTGTCGAAGTCCCAGCCTGCTGGCCGTTTTTGTATAGTGCTTTCGACTCCCTCTTCTTCACTGATTATTGTTCTATCCCAGTAAAGGCCATCATGACGAAGGGTCATGTAGTAGTGGGCGTTTCTAGTTTCATTAATCTCATCATTTGGAACACACGGAGCAATCTTTGCCAGATTTTTATCATAATCCCTCTTGTCAACTAAATTGACAGTTGACATAAAGTAACTTTGGTCTGCTTCGATGTTTTCCACGATTCCATCATCTCTCCACAGAACTAGTCGCTGATGCATTGACGAAGGAACTGCCCCCACGCCATGGATCCACTCTCTTCCCAGCAGTAAGTTATAGTTGGCCTTGGCTTCGATCACCATAAACATGGTGGGCCTACAGCTTGAGCCTATTGTCAATTCCAACTGAACCACTCCCAGTGTTTTGCCCACTTTTCCCTCATAATTGGACAGAACCATATTATAGGGCTTGATGTCTCCTTCGCGGATCTCTAATCTTTTTAGCATGAAATGGGGTATCAAATTGACTGCAGCACCCCCATCCACTAGAACTTTGTTCACACCATGGACACCAACTTTCTCCCGAATGAAAAGTGGCTTGAGATGGTTCTTCATTGCAGGTTCTGGACGTTCGAAGAACGCATTTTGTTCCTCAACAGCCCCATTGTCCATCACATAGTAGCACACGGGCCTATGTTTCATCAAATCTGTGGTGTCTTCCTCCTCATATTCATTGATTTCGGTTTCCTGCCCAAATTCGCAGGGAAACACATACACCACTGTTGTACCCCAAAATTTGCCCTCGCGTTTTTCCCCAAGAAATCTCAGCTTCAAGTCTTTCCTGTTTTTTTTTAAACTGGCTCAAGAATCGGATAAACGGACTTTTCTTGACAGTCAAGCAAAATTAGGGTTTTTACTGATTTTTAGGACTCTGGATTGTTTCACAGTTGGCTTAGGGTTTTGGATGATTTTTGGTTCAATTTTGATCAGGCGAGCGTTATTTGGCATTTAATCAAGAATTAAGGGTTTTATAGGCATATTCTCAGAAAGATTAAAATTCCACAGCACTTTGCCGTTTATTCCGAGATTCGGGGTAAATTCGCATTGTTTTGATTTAATCAGCAAGAGGGGGTAGTTGGTTTGAATTCACCAAGTCAAAGGATGTGTGCAGTTTGGAATTACAATGCTTGGTAAAGAATCAGTGAAAAAGAGGATTGCGTCTGATCAGTTTTTGTGTTCGACTGTGCGTTGCTTTGAATGATGGATACGTCGAATTCATTTCTTTTGATCAACAAGGTTTAGTTGATTATTTATGGTTCTAAGAATTAAATACTTGAAATTTAACTTTCATTTTATTTAATTTAAGGAATTATAAATAACAAGTAAATAAAGAAAAGGAATTGAAAAGAATTAAATGTCAATGGAATTTTTATTTCATATTTAATAGTTGTTACAATTATTATTATTTGGATACAAGTATTTATTACGAAGTATTTAAAATAATAATAGTGTACAAAAATTAAATTGAAAATAAAAAATTCTATCCTATTTCTAATTCTTCATTCTTCACTTCGCTCCGGTGCTCCATTTTTTTTATCTGCAAAAAAGAAGAAGAAAAGTCAGAAAGCAGTTGAATTAAAAAAAGACAGATAAAATTTGCTCATCATTAGGGGCCACTGATTGGGATCAGTTAACCCTCTCTGCAAATCACGGGATTTCTCCCGGTTCACAAAGAGGGAAGAATTTCATTTTTTATTCATGAATGCAAAATGTCAAATGCATAAAATCCAAAGTTCCAACTGCATAGTTCAAGTTCAACCAAACTGAAAATCCAAGTTACCACTTTCTATCAAAAGCCAAAAGTATCAAACTTACTGTCAAAATGCCAAAATCTACTCAAAGATATCAAAGAAAAAATCAAAGAAGTACAAATTGCTGTCAAAAGTGCCAAGGCTGTCATAAAAGATTTTGGAAGATATCAAAAGAGTACAAAAGTTGGATAAAGATGCAGAGAAGTAATGTGTTATGCAAGCTAATTCTAAGTCATCATTTCCCATCAGGGCCCCTTCAGAAAGTAGAGAAATAAAATCATATTAAATTCTTTAAATTGTACTAAAAAATGAGAAGAAGAGAGAAAGAGGCAGGTTTTAGGCTTAGGCAGAAAAGAGAGAAAATATACAAACTCAAAAGAAAAGATACACAGGCCTCACAACAAAAAAAAGAGAGAACCTGCAAACTGATAAAACCAGGCCAGTACAACACAGCAAGCAAGGAGATAGGAAGAAAAATATACAAAAACCTGAAACCAAGTTCAAAACCTAAAACCAAGTTCAAACCTGCTACCAGAAGCACACCAGGTTCAAACCTGAAGCAAAACCTGCTAAGTTATGAGGCAAACCTGAAGCCCAACCTCAAACCTGCTGAAGCTTAACCTTAAACCAGAACCACCATACTGTCCAACAACATAACCTACTGCAAGCTTACCTGCTGTCAAAACCTCACCATATCAGCTTAACCAAAACACATACAAACACAGAAACTAAACTACCAAACCTGGCCTAGCCTTCAAACCTGATAAACCAACTAAAAACCTGATAAAACCTGCTAGGCATCCAGCCTGCTGCCATAACCTCAAAAGCCATACTAAGGTACAAACCTGTTGAACCCTTGTCAAACACCAAGCCCACTGCCAACACAGAAACCAACTCAAAGCCATAGCATTTCAAGCCTAAAAGCCCTCAGTAGACACATCATCGGGCATAAAACCAGCATACAGAAACATCAAAGAAGGTACATAGGCAACTCAACACTAGGCCCTCAGCATAAACATCACTGGGTAACAAAAGCTCTACGCATCCAACTCAAGACAAGTTCAAAGCGTCAATCCCAGTATAGTCAAACAAATCTAAGGCAACAAATATACAGTGTTCAAGAAGAAGAAGAAAGAAGCATATTCAAGGCAAAGTATCAAAGGCAACGTGTACACAGTAGGAAAGAAGAGATAAAGAAGTGAATCTATTTCAAGATAGGGCTTTTCAGAACATCATCATTAAAACCATAAGCAAAAAATAGCAACCAAATAAAAGATACCAGGAAAGCTCAAAGATTCGTCACGTTCCTCACGCCGTCCCGGCCTCCTGAGCGCCACTTCCCCGTCTCTCCTCCATCTCTAAGGAACGAAGGTAGAAAACTTTTCCCTCTCTTTTTCTCCTTCACCTCATAATAAGTCAAAGATCAAGTTTTAGATTCAAATGGAAATAACGCATGCAATCCGTAAAAAGAACATAAAAAACTGAAACGAACCTTGAATCACAAGTACACGGAGCTCATGCCTTGGAGGGAAGAGAGGTTTGGGGGCGACGTTGGTGGCTGGACGGAGGAGCTATGATCAGAAGGAGAGGAAACTCAAGTGAACGGCGCGCCGCTGCTAACCCTAAGCCTTTGTTCCAACTGAACGACAAAACGCCTAACCCTAAAGAAAATCGTTTCAAACCATGGGCCTGACCCGTTCTTAATTTCTCTAAAGCCCATTTATTTCCTAACAACATAAATTAGCATTTTTACAATTTAACCATTTATTTCTTACTAACCTAAATTAATATTTTACAATTAACCACTTTTTTTAATACTAACTTCATTTCATTTCTTTCTTTACACTAATAAAAACTTTTTATACTAATATAATCAAGAAAGGATAATTACAATGTTAAACCCTTTTTTATGATTTATTCTTATTATTTTATTTTATTAAAATACTTTTTACAAACAAATACTTTCTTTTTTCTAATTTAATCCTTTTTTTTTAAAATATATTTTGTACATAAATTTTAAAACATTAATTTTGTACATATCATACCTTTTTTATCATATGATTAAAATTGAAAACATTTTTAATTAAAATATATTTTTGTACATAATAGACAAAATACATACTTTTTTCTAATATTCTTAAAACACTTAATTAAAACACTTTTTTTAATATAATAAACCATGATACACTTTATACATAATTTAATTAGAAATAAGAACTTTTAATTAAAACATTGTCTTATTGTACATATCTAAATACAAAATACAAGACTAAGTAAACATTTCTTTAGGTCAAAAACCCTAATACGCTTCAATTTCACATCTCGCGCCTGTAAATAATTACATACAATACATATACATCTCATACTTACACTTACACGATACATTCATATTGCTCCTACACATTTGTTTATCTTATATCTATATATTCGATATTTACATTTGATCGCACATTCGATTTGGTTCTAACTTATTGGATACTATAAGTCTCATCCCCATTCATACACTTGTACCCCCACTCCCGGATACTATTTTGTAATAGCGTAGATTTTACATTTCCGCAATTTACCGCTTTCAATTATACCATGGTTAGACCTAGGGTTGCATGTACATAAAATAAAACGCTAGATAACCTAATACAAGACAAATACATGTAATCAATACACAATCACACTTGCACCCTCTAGGGTAATCCCACATGTTGCCTTCCAAAATGGGCCATGCTTGCACGTCGAGTATCTTTGGCAAAACAAAATCAAATGATCATAAGTCTCAAAGTGTTGCCTAAACGGAATGATCATAGTCCCTTCAAAGCAAATTGCCAAAGACACTTGGCACCATTGCATTCATGGTCCATACGATGACCCGCGCCCGTCCCGAATAAACTTCCTAAATGCAAGATTGCCCACCAAATTCAATGGTGGAACAAAATTGTTAAAAAGGGTTAAAACGTAACAAAAATCTTTGAGTACAATAGGGTAGACAAAACTCTTAGTTACTTGAGATCAATTTGAAAAAACACTTGCCTTCTTTTCAAAAACCACAATCCACAACACTTTCAAACAAACTCTCAAAAACATTTGAAAACATCTTTTCGAAAAGATCCACACTTTTGTAAAACACTCAATCACGAGTCAAATACATTAGTTGCCTAAGACAAGGCATCTTCTTCCAAAACATTTTCAAAAGCACCCACACACACACCATTTTCAAGCAATCGAAAAAACAAGGCAAGTGATCTAAAAAACCAAGTAACTAAGAGCCCATGGATAACCATGGATGAAAAGGGTGCTAATACCTTCCCTTTTCATAATCTACCCCCCGAACCCAAGAAAAATCTCAAAAGGTTTTTGCTGTGCTTTTTTAACCTTTCCTTTAGGATAAAATAAAAGTCGGTGGCGACTCTTGCTCAACCGCACAAGTGCGAATACGAACGCAAAACACTAGTCAGTTCTCCCACCGCATCACAGAACTGGCGACTCTGCTGGGGACTATTCTAAAAGTGGGGTTACCTTAGGGTTTAGATCACCTTTACTTTCAATTGATTGCTTTGTTTGCTTTACATTTGTGGGATTTGTATCGGAGTTTTATAGATCCTAAACCGGATCTGGGGAAACCCTTTTAGGTAGCATAATCTGTGAGGGACCTGTCCGGCGTATACCGACATGGGTGAAGCAGTGGCTACGTTGGTGTGGCGTCTTGGTCTGTACCGATATCCCTCGTGTAAGACGGGGAGAATATGGGTCTTCCAAGGAGTCATAAAGCACCAACCGACCTTAGAACCCTAATTGACCAACTTGGCCATTAGAACAGTAGCAGTATGCTACACTCATTGAGGCTAAACTCTCGAGATGGTTCCGGCCGCGAGAAAAGGTTGCGATGCTGGAGTTATGACCGATTGAGGGTAGCCAATGATATGAGATCCTCTAGAACCCGGTTACTTTTTATAGGACAGGTTTTAACCAACAAACTGAAAGAGGGTAGTACCTGAACCTCATACAAGCCTAAACCTAAGGCCTTGTGTGCTTTGTGTGAATATGTTTGCCTGTATATACACTTGCCTGCTTTTCGCATACATGGACATAACATCATGACATCATACCATAGCATTTTCAATAACCATTTCAAGGATCTCGAAGGTTCTTTTGATGCAGGGTTACATTGAACTAGACGTCTACCAAGGGGCAAGAGGTTCCTCCTCTAACCAATACCATCAAATTTCAAGTACAACAACTTGAATCAGTGGCTATGACCCACTCGACATGATGAGCTTGATTCTAGTGGAAAGACATCCACCGATACAAAGCTCTCCAACCAAAAGATCAAGTACAACAACTTGAATCAGTGGCTATGACCCACTTGACATGGTGAGCTTGATTCTCGTGGAAAGACATACACCGATACAAAGTTCTCCAATCAAAGATCGAAGTTCAACCTCTAACATTCTCTTGTGTTTACCCCAAGAGATCCTTGAAAACATTGCATATATATCACACATATCATTGCATAACAGGTTTCTCCCATACAGGTCTCCTTATTCTTCCTACTGTTTATTTCAGTAAGATGGATATGGAACAAACAGTGAAAGATCTCCAGGCTCAAAATGCTCAATTCCAGCAAATGTTTCTGGCTATGGGGAAAGGGCAAGAAGATCTGACAGCTCTCCTTCTCAAAGACAAGAAGAAGAAGTCCAAGAAGGCAGCCCGCATCCTAAACTTGGGGAGAAGGCCTAAGACCCAAGACCTTGCAACTCCATCCAACACAGTGGTTAGTCTTGAGGAAAACCACAATGTGGAGATTGATGAAGAGGAAACTGATTACTCCGAAGAGCAATATCCTCTCACTGATGACAAGTACAAAGAGTTGGAGGATCGCCTCAATGCTATGGAGATCCAACAAATACCTGGCTTGGATTTAGGAGACATGGGGTTGGTCCCTGGGTTGGTCATCCCTCTAAAATTCAAAGTTCCTACCGTTGCTCTATACGACGGAGTTTCTTGCCCTAAGATGCATCTAAGGTCTTATGTCCGCAAGATTCAACCATACACGGCTGATAAGAGGCTTTGGATCCATTTCTTCCAAGAAAGTCTAGTAGGGGCTCATCTCGAGTGGTTCTATCAATTGGAGAGTTCTCGCATCCACACCTGGGAAGATCTAGCCAGGGCTTTTTACGAACAGTACCAGTACAATGCTGATCTTGCACCAACTCGTGTGCAGTTGCAAAACATGACCATGGGTTCCGACGAGAATTTCAAGGGATATGCCCAAAAGTGGAGAGATTTGGCTGGTAGGGTGCAACCTCCTTTAACTGATAGAGAGTTGATCGACATCTTCATGGGAACTTTGACAGGGCCTTTCTTCAAGCACTTAATTGGAAGCTCCTCAGCTGGGTTCACCGAGCTAATACTGACTGGCGAGAGGGTCGAGGCTGGCATTAAGAGTGGAAAGATCCAGGGAGCCACAACCTCCGATACTCAGATAATTCCCTACAACGGGAAGAAAGAGTCCATTGCTGCGAACATTCAAAAGGGTCGTCATGACCAACATATAGGGGCAATCATGATCCCTAATCCTATACCTGCTCAACAGAGACAGGGGCATCAGCATAAGAAGGTCGCACCTAAGAGGCAGTTCACCAAGATCAACATGTCACTGTCTCAGGCACTGCAACACTTGTTGAAGAGGGGTATGATTACTTTGAGGGCTCCTCTCCGGAACCCAAATACTGCTGCTCCTACCTATCACCCCAATGAAAGATGTGAGTACCACTCTGATAGCCCGGGGCATGATACCAACAATTGTTGGCCTCTGAAGAACAAGATCCAAGACATGATCGATTCCAAGGAGATTGAGTTTGGTCCCCCAGAGACCCCAGCATGATCACTCCTCCTGTGCCAAATTATTGAGATTGTATTTGCTTCATTCTGAATTTTCAAAGTTGTAATCTCTTTTGTTGTCAAATAATTATCTGTTGATGTTAAACTCTGTTTTCATTAATGCATTGCATATGTTTGTCTTGAATTCATCCATGCGCTTCACTACTCTTATGCTTTTCTTTATGATATTTAACTCTTGATAAAAAGTTGCAAGCCTTTAGAGGGAGGATGACGAAACAATACCGTGATCTTATACAGTATGCTTTTGAACAGACCTTGCTGATGATGTACAGGCATTTCTTTCAATTCCCAAACACTGGAGTTATAAGGAAGTTAATCCCTAGTCAACCCCTTCGAGCCAAAGAAGTAGGAGTTTTTCTGTTCTAAACGATCAAAACCCTTGATATAAACCCGGGGCAGGGTAGTATCTCAGTTAGTTCAAAAGAAAATGCGCATTGAAGTCGCAAACTCTCAGTTCGTAACACAACGAACGACATCGAAAAAGAAAGCATTCCTTTGGAATCAAAAGACAAGGGTGGTTCCCTATCATATAGACAGTCAATCTCTCAAAAGAGAAAAGCCCACTGAGCCAAAACCTATAAAGGAGGCTTAAGAAAGCTGGGGCATCCCGCTGACAGTAATCCCGGAAAACGGTAATAGTTAGGCAAAAGTTAGGGATAACAAATCAAAATCAAAATAGTGAGGTCATTACAAAATCCTCAACAAACATGAAAAATGTTGAAAAAGAAAAAGAGATGATGACTGTCTCCCAAATTCAAACTGGTGAACCATCGCCCAAAAGTCGTTCCAAACTCAAAACAGAGTGTGACGCACAATTAACTGAGCTTAGGTTGAAGAACATCACGAAGAGCGGGTGGGTACAAATATACTTTGAGCCTTTATCCTTTGTTTCTTAAACCGTGAACCAGGCCACGTTACAACCCTTCAAAAGTCCTAATTGAAGCATGGGTTAGTTCGAAAGCATACTGTTACAAAAGGTATCCTGACTCCTATAGGGCTTTGCTTTAAATCTTGTGTCGATTTGTCTTATAAAAAGTTTTCTGCTAAAAACGCATTTTTCAAAACTTCGAGACAAACATAAACTTTGCATTATTCGAATATCACTGTCTGCATTTGACCTTTTTGTTTGACAGTGAGGAAATTCATACAGCGAATGTTCGAAGGAACGAAAACTCTCTCAGTAAGTCAAAATCACTTCAAGAGGATAACACTTCCATCAAATCCCCTATCAACAAGGGGCATGGCATGTCACAATTCAATTAACCTGGGGCAATCCAGTCAAGGTCCAACAGATCAATCAAAGTTCAGTTAACCTGGGGCAGTCTAGTCAAGATTTCAAGAAATCTCTCAATATGCAGAGTAATCTGATTCAGAACTCCTTCATCACCACTTGGGGCATTCGAATGTCAAAAGTGTTCAACAATTTCCTTATCACCTCAAAAGCAAGATATAGTTCAGATGTGACCCAGACATGGCGACATTCTATAACTCATTCAGACTTTCCAGATATAGTTCAAGATGTGACCCAGACATGGCGACATTCTATAACTCATTCAGACTTTCCAGATATAGTTCAAGATGTGAGCCAGACATGGCGACATTCTATAACTCATTCAGACTTTCCAGATATAGTTTAAGATGTGACCCAGACATGGCGACATTCTATAACTCATTCAGACTTTCCAGATATAGTTCAAGATGTGACCCAGACATGGCGACATTCTATAACTCATTCAGACTTTCCAGATATAGTTCAAGATGTGACCCAGACATGGCGACATTCTATAACTCATTCAGACTTTCCAGATATAGTTCAAATGTGACCCAAGATCTGGCGACATTCTGCAACTCATTCAGAATTTCATTCCAGATATAGTTCAAGATGTGACCCAGACATGGCGACATTCTATAACTTATTCAGAGTTGCTTCTAGATATAGTTCAAGATGTGACCCAGAGATGGCGACATTCAGTAACTTATCCCAGACCAACACCTACAGCAATCAGAAGATTCTTCCTATCCCCAGCGGAGTTCGTCACAATTCCCCAGCAGTAACTTATCTTTGCAAATCCCCAGCCAGAGAATCCTCCGGAATTCAATTCCCCTCAGAGTTTAAGTTTCAAATCCCCAGCAGATCTAAAATTTCAAACCTGTCCCCAGCGGAGCCAGACTATTGAACCTTCTCCCCCACAGAGTTTTGGAGAGGGCAAATCTTGAGTTCCCCAGTGAAGTCGCCAGAGTTACTTCCCATCAAGCCGAAGATTCTCAATCTGGCCTCCCCAGCATGAGTCTATTAGTTTGGAACTCCCCAGTAGAGGTCATCAGGAATTCTCTTCCCCAGCAGCAGCCAAGGATTTATTTTCCCCGGCAGCAGTCAAGATGCTTTCATCTTCAGCCATCTCGGATTCATGTATCCTCGGCAAGACTAGCTCATCAGCTTACATGCGCGTTCATCGCATTCATATCATGAACATTAATGTCACATGCATTGCATCATGCATCATAACATTGCATACAACTAACCCTTTGCCTTTTCAGGTAAGATCAGTCGACAGACACAGATCATCTCCCAAGATGCATCCAGAAATAGTTCAGATGTGACCCGGACACGGCGACATTCTGATACTTATTCTAGATCCATCCAGATGCATTATCGAGAAACCCTACACCGGTTCCTCTTCAACTTCAAAACTTCTGAAGACAGTTTACAGATTCTTCCCAACAACGGATGTCAATCTACCAACTGATTCAGACCCTTCTCAACTTTTGAAGACAGTTTACAGATTCTTCCCAACAACGGATGTCAATCTACCAACTGATTCAAACTCTTCTCAACTTCTGAAAACAGTTTACAGATTCTTCCCAACAACGGATGTCAATCTACCAACTGATTCAGACTCTTCTCAACTTTTGAAGACAGTTTACAGATTCTTCCCTATAACGGATGTCAATCTACCAACTGATTCAGACTCTTCTCAATTTTTGAAAATAGTTTACGGACATGTCCCAACAACGGATACTGCTCTATTGCTTGTTCAATCTCAGATAGTTTACAGATTCTCCAGACATGGACGTCAATCTGTTGCTTGTTCAGACCCCTAATTCAGAGATGTTCCAAAACATGGATGCCCTTCTGATACTTGTCCACTCACCATTGACATACAGTTCAACATGTCCAGATGGCATCTATAAGCCCATCCTCCTACCAGCAGTCGCCAAATGGCATCTGTAAGCCCATTCTCAGATGGCATCTCTAAGCCCATCCCCCGACAAAATTCTCTCGCACCAGATGGCATCTTTAAGCCCATCACCAAATGGCATCTTTAAGCCCATTCACATCTACTATCATATCGCCGAGCGCAAATTTTCTGGGCACTTTAGTGTCCAATCTCCTTTTACCTTCAAGTCGCGAAAGGCAAACTTGCCAATCTAACTCTTCAGGTCCAAGAAGATTGAACAGGGGCAACTGTTGTACCCCAAAATTTGCCCTCGCGTTTTTCCCCAAGAAATCTCAGCTTCAAGTCTTTCCTGATTTTTTTTAAACTGGCTCAAGAATCGGACAAACGGACTTTTCTTGACAGTCAAGCAAAATTAGGGTTTTTACTGATTTTTAGGACTCTGGATTGTTTCACAGTTGGCTTAGGGTTTTGGATGATTTTTGGTTCAATTTTGATCAGGCGAGCGTTATTTGGCATTTAATCAAGAATTAAGGGTTTTATGGGCATATTCTCAGAAAGATTAAAATTCCACAGCACTTTGCCATTTATTCCGAGATTCGGGGTAAATTCGCATTGTTTTGATTTAATCAGCAAGAGGGGGTAGTTGGTTTGAATTCACCAAGTCAAAGGATGTGTGCAGTTTGGAATTACAATTCTTGGCAAAGAATCAATGAAAAAGAGGATTGCGTCTGATCAGTTTTTGTGTTCGACTGTGCGTTGCTTTGAATGATGGATACGTCGAATTCATTTATTTTGATCAACAAGGTTTAGTTGATTATTTATGGTTCTAAGAATTAAATACTTGAAATTTAACTTTCATTTTATTTAATTTAAGGAATTATAAATAACAAGTAAATAAAGAAAAGGAATTGAAAAGAATTAAATGTCAATGGAATTTTTATTTCATATTTAATAGTTGTTACAATTATTATTATTTGGATACAAGTATTTATTACGAAGTATTTAAAATAATAATAGTGTACAAAAATTAAATTGAAAATAAAAAATTCTATCCTATTTCTAATTCTTCATTCTTCACTTCGCTCCGGTGCTACATTTTTTTTATCTGCAAAAAAGAAGAAGAAAAGTCAGAAAGCAGTTGAATTAAAAAAAGACAGATAAAATTTGCTCATCATTAGGGGCCACTGATTGGGATCAGTTAACCCTCTCTGCAAATCACGGGATTTCTCCCGGTTCACAAAGAGGGAAGAATTTCATTTTTTATTCATGAATGCAAAATGTCAAATGCATAAAATCCAAAGTTCCAACTGCATAGTTCAAGTTCAACCAAACTGAAAATCCAAGTTACCACTTTCTATCAAAAGCCAAAAGTATCAAACTTACTGTCAAAATGCCAAAATCTACTCAAAGATATCAAAGAAAAAATCAAAGAAGTACAAATTGCTGTCAAAAGTGCCAAGGCTGTCATAAAAGATTTTGGAAGATATCAAAAGAGTACAAAAGTTGGATAAAGATGCAGAGAAGTAATGTGTTATGCAAGCTAATTCTAAGTCATCATTTCCCATCAGGGCCCCTTCAGAAAGTACAGAAATAAAATCATATTAAATTCTTTAAACTGTATTAAAAAATGAGAAGAAGAGAGAAAGAGGCAGGTTTTAGGCTTAGGCAGAAAAGAGAGAAAATATACAAACTCAAAAGAAAAGATACACAGGCCTCACAAAAAAAAAAGAGAGAACCTGCAAACTGATAAAACCAGGCCAGTACAACACAGCAAGCAAGGAGATAGGAAGAAAAATATACAAAAACCTGAAACCAAGTTCAAAACCTAAAACCAAGTTCAAACCTGCTACCAGAAGCACACCAGGTTCAAACCTGAAGCAAAACCTGCTAAGTTATGAGGCAAACCTGAAGCCCAACCTCAAACCTGCTGAAGCTTAACCTTAAACCAGAACCACCATACTGTCCAACAACATAACCTACTGCAAGCTTACCTGCTGTCAAAACCTCACCATATCAGCTTAACCAAAACACATACAAACACAGAAACTAAACTACCAAACCTGGCCTAGCCTTCAAACCTGATAAACCAACTAAAAACCTGATAAAACCTGCTAGGCATCCAGCCTGCTGCCATAACCTCAAAAGCCATACTAAGGTACAAACCTGTTGAACCCTTGTCAAACACCAAGCCCACTGCCAACACAGAAACCAACTCAAAGCCATAGCATTTCAAGCCTAAAAGCCCTCAGTAGACACATCATTGGGCATAAAACCAGCATACAGAAACATCAAAGAAGGTACATAGGCAACTCAACACTAGGCCCTCAGCATAAACATCACTGGGCAACAAAAGCTCTAGGCATCCAACTCAAGACAAGTTCAAAGCGTCAATCCCAGTATAGTCAAACAAATCTAAGGCAACAAATATACAGTGTTCAAGAAGAAGAAGAAAGAAGCATATTCAAGGCAAAGTATCAAATGCAACGTGTACACAGTAGGAAAGAAGAGATAAAGAAGTGAATCTATTTCAAGATAGGGCTTTTCAGAACATCATCATTAAAACCATAGGCAAAAAATAGCAACCAGATAAAAGATACCAGGAAAGCTCAAAGATTCGTCACGTTCCTCACGCCGTCCCGGCCTCCTGAGCGCCACTTCCCCGTCTCTCCTCCATCTCTAAGGAACGAAGGTAGAAAACTTTTCCCTCTCTTTTTCTCCTTCACCTCATAATAAGTCAAATATCAAGTTTTAGATTCAAATGGAAATAACGCATGCAATCCGTAAAAAGAACATAAAAAACTGAAACGAACCTTGAATCACAAGTACACGGAGCTCATGCCTTGGAGGGAAGAGAGGTTTGGGGGCGACGTTGGTGGCTGGACAGAGGAGCTATGATCAGAAGGAGAGGAAACTCAAGTGAACGGCGCGCCACTGCTAACCCTAAGCCTTTGTTCCAACTGAACGACAAAACGCCTAACCCTAAAGAAAATCGTTTCAAACCATGGGCCTGACCCGTTCTTAATTTCTCTAAAGCCCATTTATTTCCTAACAACATAAATTAGCATTTTTACAATTTAACCATTTATTTCTTACTAACCTAAATTAATATTTTACATTTAACCACTTTTTTTAATACTAACTTCATTTCATTTCTTTCTTTACACTAATAAAAACTTTTTATACTAATATAATCAAGAAAGGATAATTAGAATGTTAAACCCTTTTTTATGATTTATTCTTATTATTTTATTTTATTAAAATACTTTTTACAAACAAATACTTTCTTTTTTCTAATTTAATCCTTTTTTTTTAAATATATTTTGTACATAAATTTTAAAACATTAATTTTGTACATATCATACCTTTTTTATCATATAATTAAAATTGAAAACGTTTTTAATTAAAATATATTTTTGTACATAATAGACAAAATACATACTTTTTTCTAATATTCTTAAAACACTTAATTAAAACACTTTTTTTAATATAATAAACCATGATACACTTTATACATAATTTAATTAGAAATAAGAACTTTTAATTAAAACATTGTCTTATTGTACATATCTAAATACAAAATACAAGACTAAGTAAACATTTCTTTAGGTCAAAAACCCTAATACGCTTCAATTTCACATCTCGCGCCTGTAAATAATTACATACAATACATATACATCTCATACTTACACTTACACGATACATTCATATTGCTCCTACACATTTGTTTATCTTATATCTGTATATTCGATATTTACATTTGATCGCACATTCGATTTGGTTCTAACTTATTGGATACTATAAGTCTCATCCCCATTCATACACTTGTACCCCCACTCCCGGATACTATTTTGTAATAGCGTAGATTTTACATTTCCGCAATTTACCGCTTTCAATTATACCATGGTTAGACCTAGGGTTGCATGTACATAAAATCAAACGCTAGATAACCTAATACAAGACAAATACATGTAATCAATACACAATCACACTTGCACCCTCTAGGGTAATCCCACATGTTGCCTTCCAAAATGGGCCATGCTTGCACGTCGAGTATCTTTGGCAAAACAAAATCAAATGATCATAAGTCTCAAAGTGTTGCCTAAACGGAATGATCATAGTCCCTTCAAAGCAAATTGCCAAAGACACTTGGCACCATTGCATTCATGGTCCATACGATGACCCGCGCCCGTCCCGAATAAACTTCCTAAATGCAAGATTGCCCACCAAATTCAATGGTGGAACAAAATTGTTAAAAAGGGTTAAAACGTAACAAAAATCTTTGAGTACAATAGGGTAGACAAAACTCTTAGTTACTTGAGATCAATTTGCAAAAACACTTGCCTTCTTTTCAAAAACCACAATCCACAACACTTTCAAACAAACTCTCAAAAACATTTGAAAACATCTTTTCGAAAAGATCCACACTTTTGTAAAACACTCAATCACGAGTCAAATACATTAGTTGCCTAAGACAAGGCATCTTCTTCCAAAACATTTTCAAAAGCACCCACACACACACCATTTTCAAGCAATCGAAAAAACAAGGCAAGTGATCTAAAAAACCAAGTAACTAAGAGCCCATGGATAACCATGGATGAAAAGGGTGCTAATACCTTCCCTTTTCATAATCTACCCCCCGAACCCAAGAAAAATCTCAAAAGGTTTTTGCTGTGCTTTTTTAACCTTTCCTTTAGGATAAAATAAAAGTCGGTGGCGACTCTTGCTCAACCGCACAAGTGCGAATACGAACGCAAAACACTAGTCCGTTCTCCCACCGCATCACAGAACTGGCGACTCTGCTGGGGACTATTCTAAAAGTGGGGTTACCTTAGGGTTTAGATCACCTTTACTTTCAATTGATTGCTTTGTTTGCTTTACATTTGTGGGATTTGTATCAGAGTTTTATAGATCCTAAATCGGATCTGGGGAAACCCTTTTAGGTAGCATAATCTGTGAGGGACCTGTCCGGCGTATACCGACATGGGTGAAGCAGTGGCTACGTTGGTGTGGCGTCTTGGTCTGTACCGATATCCCTCGTGTAAGACGGGGAGAATATGGGTCTTCCAAGGAGTCATAAAGCACCAACCGACCTTAGAACCCTAATTGACCAACTTGGCCATTAGAACAGTAGCAGTATGCTACACTCATTGAGGCTAAACTCTCGAGATGGTTCCGGCCGCGAGAAAAGGTTGCGATGCTGGAGTTATGACCGATTGAGGGTAGCCAATGATATGAGATCCTATAGAACCCGGTTACTTTTGATAGGACAGGTTTTAACCAACAAACTGAAAGAGGGTAGTACCTGAACCTCATACAAGCCTAAACCTAAGGCCTTGTGTGCTTTGTGTGAATATGTTTGCCTGTATATACACTTGCCTGCTTTTCGCATACATGGACATAACATCATGACATCATACCATAGCATTTTCAATAACCATTTCAAGGATCTCGAAGGTTCTTTTGATGCAGGGTTACATTGAACTAGACGTCTACCAAGGGGCAAGAGGTTCCTCCTCTAACCAATACCATCAAATTTCAAGTACAACAACTTGAATCAGTGGCTATGACCCACTCGACATGATGAGCTTGATTCTAGTGGAAAGACATCCACCGATACAAAGCTCTCCAACCAAAAGATCAAGTACAACAACTTGAATCAGTGGCTATGACCCACTTGACATGGTGAGCTTGATTCTCGTGGAAAGACATCAACCGATACAAAGTTCTCCAATCAAAGATCGAAGTTCAACCTCTAACATTCTCTTGTGTTTACCCCAAGAGATCCTTGAAAACATTGCATATATATCACACATATCATTGCATAACAGGTTTCTCCCCTACAGGTCTCCTTATTCTTCCTACTGTTTATTTCAGTAAGATGGATATGGAACAAACAGTGAAAGATCTCCAGGCTCAAAATGCTCAATTCCAGCAAATGCTTCTGGCTATGGGGAAAGGGCAAGAAGATCTGACAGCTCTCCTTCTCAAAGACAAGAAGAAGAAGTCCAAGAAGGCAGCCCGCATCCTGAACTTGGGGAGAAGGCCTAAGACCCAAGACCTTGCAACTCCATCCAACACAGTGGTTAGTCTTGAGGAAAACCACAATGTGGAGATTGATGAAGAGGAAACTGATTACTCCGAAGAGCAATATCCTCTCACTGATGACAAGTACAAAGAGTTGGAGGATCGCCTCAATGCTATGGAGATCCAACAAATACCTGGCTTGGATTTAGGAGACATGGGGTTGGTCCCTGGGTTGGTCATCCCTCCAAAATTCAAAGTTCCTACCGTTGCTCTATACGACGGAGTTTCTTGCCCTAAGATGCATCTAAGGTCTTATGTCCGCAAGATTCAACCATACACGGCTGATAAGAGGCTTTGGATCCATTTCTTCCAAGAAAGTCTAGTAGGGGCTCATCTCGAGTGGTTCTATCAATTGGAGAGTTCTCGCATCCACACCTGGGAAGATCTAGCCAGGGCTTTTTACGAACAGTACCAGTACAATGCTGATCTTGCACCAACTCGTGTGCAGTTGCAAAACATGACCATGGGTTCCGACGAGAATTTCAAGGGATATGCCCAAAAGTGGAGAGATTTGGCTGGTAGGGTGCAACCTCCTTTAACTGATAGAGAGTTGATCGACATCTTCATGGGAACTTTGACAGGGCCTTTCTTCAAGCACTTAATTGGAAGCTCCTCAGCTGGGTTCACCGAGCTAATACTGACTGGCGAGAGGGTCGAGGCTGGCATCAAGAGTGGAAAGATCCAGGGAGCCACAACCTCCGATACTCAGATAATTCCCTACAACGGGAAGAAAGAGTCCATTGCTGCGAACAGTCAAAAGGGTCGTCATGACCAACATATAGGGGCAATCCTGATCCCTAATCCTATACCTGCTCAACAGTGACAGGGGCATCAGCATAAGGAGGTCGCACCTAAGAGGCAGTTCACCAAGATCAACATGTCACTGTCTCAGGCACTGCAACACGTGTTGAAGAGGGGTATGATTACTTTGAGGGCTCCTCTCCGGAACCCAAATACTGCTGCTCCTACCTATCACCCCAATGAAAGATGTGAGTACCACTCTGATAGCCCGGGGCATGATACCAACAACTGTTGGCCTCTGAAGAACAAGATCCAAGACATGATTGATGCCAAGGAGATTGAGTTTGGTCCCCCAGAGACCCCAGCATGATCACTCCTCCTGTGCCAAATTATTGAGATTGTATTTGCTTCATTCTGAATTTTCAAAGTTGTAATCTCTTTTGTTGTCAAACAATTATCTGTTGATGTTAAACTCTGTTTTCATTAATGCATTGCATATGTTTGTCTTGAATTCATCCATGCGCTTCACTACTCTTATGCTTTTCTTTATGATATTTAACTCTTGATAAAAAGCTGCAAGCCTTTAGAGGGAGGATGACGAAACAATACCGTGATCTTATACAGTATGCTTTTGAACAGACCTTGCTGATGATGTACAAGCATTTCTTTCAGTTCCCAAACACTGGAGTTATAAGGAAGTTAATCCCTAGTCAACCCCTTCGAGCCAAAGAAGTAGGAGTTTTTCTGTTCTAAACGATCAAAACCCTTGATATAAACCCGGGGCAGGGTAGTATCTCAGTTAGTTCAAAAGAAAATGCGCATTGAAGTCGCAAACTCTCAGTTCGTAACACAACGAACGACATCGAAAAAGAAAGCATTCCTTTGGAATCAAAAGACAAGGGTGGTTCCCTATCATATAGACAGTCAATCTCTCAAAAGAGAAAAGCCCACTGAGCCAAAACCTATAAAGGAGGCTTAAGAAAGCTGGGGCATCCCGCTGATAGTAATCCCGGAAAACGGTAATAGTCAGGCAAAAGTTAGGGATAACAAATCAAAATCAAAATAGTGAGGTCATTACAAAATCCTCAACAAACATGAAAAATGTTGAAAAAGAAAAAGAGATGATGACTGTCTCCCAAATTCAAACTGGTGAACCATCGCCCAAAAGTCGTTCCAAACTCAAAACAGAGTGTGACGCACAATTAACTGAGCTTAGGTTGAAGAACATCACGAAGAGCGGGTGGGTACAAATATACTTTGAGCCTTTATCCTTTGTTTCTTACACCGTGAACCAGGCCACGTTACAACCCTTCAAAAGTCCTAATTGAAGCATGGGTTAGTTTGAAAGCATACTGTTACAAAAGGTATCCTGACTCCTGTAGGGCTTTGCTTTAAATCTTGTGTCGATTTGTCTTATAAAAAGTTTTCTGCTAAAAACGCATTTTTCAAAACTTCGAGACAAACATAAACTTTGCATTATTCGAATATCACTGTCTGCATTTGACCTTTTTGTTTGACAGTGAGGAAATTTATACAGCGAATGTTCGAAGGAACGAAAACTCTCTCAGTAAGTCAAAATCACTTCAAGAGGATAACACTTCCATCAAATCCCCTATCAACAAGGGGCATGGCATGTCACAATTCAATTAACCTGGGGCAATCCAGTCAAGGTCCAACAGATCGATCAAAGTTCAGTTAACCTGGGGCAGTCTAGTCAAGATTTCAAGAAATCTCTCAATATGCAGAGTAATCTGATTCAGAACTCCTTCATCACCACTTGGGGCATTCGAATGTCAAAAGTGTTCAACAATTTCCTTATCACCTCAAAAGCAAGATATAGTTCAGATGTGACCCAGACATGGCGACATTCTATAACTCATTCAGACTTTCCAGATATAGTTCAAGATGTGACCCAGACATGGCGACATTCTATAACTCATTCAGACTTTCCAGATATAGTTCAAGATGTGACCCAGACATGGCGACATTCTATAAATCATTCAGACTTTCCAGATATAGTTTAAGATGTGACCCAGACATGGCGACATTCTATAACTCATTCAGACTTTCCAGATATAGTTCAAGATGTGACCCAGACATGGCGACATTCTATAACTCATTCAGACTTTCCAGATATAGTTCAAGATGTGACCCAGACATGGCGACATTCTATAACTCATTCAGACTTTCCAGATATAGTTCAGATGTGACCCAAGATCTGGCGACATTCTGCAACTCATTCAGAATTTCATTCCAGATATAGTTCAAGATGTGACCCAGACATGGCGACATTCTATAACTTATTTAGAGTTTCTTCTAGATATAGTTCAAGATGTGACCCAGAGATGGCGACATTCAGTAACTTATCCCAGACCAACACCTACAGCAATCAGAAGATTCTTCCTATCCCCAGCGGAGTTCGTCACAATTCCCCAGCAGTAACTTATCTTTGCAAATTCCCAGCCAGAGAATCCTCCGGAATTCAATTCCCCTCAGAGTTTAAGTTTCAAATCCCCAGCAGATCTAAAATTTCAAACCTGTCCCCAGCGGAGCCAGACTATTGAACCTTCTCCCCCACAGAGTTTTGGAGAGGGCAAATCTTGAGTTCCCCAGTGAAGTCGCCAGAGTTACTTCCCATCAAGCCGAAGATTCTCAATCTGGCCTCCCCAGCATGAGTCTATTAGTTTGGAACTCCCCAGTAGAGGTCATCAGGAATTCTCTTCCCCAGCAGCAGCCAAGGATTTATTTTCCCCGGCAGCAGTCAAGATGCTTTCATCTTCATCCATTTCGGATTCATGTATCCTCGGCAAGACTAGCTCATCAGCTTACATGCGCGTTCATCACATTCATATCATGAACATTAATGTCACATGCATTGCATCATGCATCATAACATTACATACAACTAACCCTTTTCCTTTTCAGGTAAGATCAGTCGACAGACACAGATCATCTCCCAAGATGCATCCAGAAATAGTTCAGATGTGACCCGGACACGGCGACATTCTGATACTTATTCCAGATCCATCCAGACGCATTATCGAGAAACCCTGCACCGGTTCCTCTTCAACTTCAAAACTTCTGAAGACAGTTTACAGATTCTTCCCAACAACGGATGTCAATCTACCAACTGATTCAGACCCTTCTCAACTTTTGAAGACAGTTTACAGATTCTTCCCAACAACGGATGTCAATCTACCAACTGATTTAGACTCTTCTCAACTTCTGAAAACAGTTTACAGATTCTTCCCAACAACGGATGTCAATCTACCAACTGATTCAGACTCTTCTCAACTTTTGAAGACAGTTTACAGATTCTTCCCTATAACGGATGTCAATCTACCAACTGATTCAGACTCTTCTCAATTTTTGAAAATAGTTTACGGACATGTCCCAACAACGGATACTGCTCTATTGCTTGTTCAATCTCAGATAGTTTACAGATTCTCCAGACATGGACGTCAATCTGTTGCTTGTTCAGACCCCTAATTCAGAGATGTTCCAAAACATGGATGCCCTTCTGATACTTGTCCACTCACCATTGACATACAGTTCAACATGTCCAGATGGCATCTATAAGCCCATCCTCCTACCAGCAGTCGCCAAATGGCATCTGTAAGCCCATTCTCAGATGGCATCTCTAAGCCCATTCCCCGACAAAATTCTCTCGCACCAGATGGCATCTTTAAGCCCATCACCAAATGGCATCTTTAAGCCCATTCACATCTACTATCATATCGCCGAGCGCAAATTTTCTGGGCACTTTAGTGTCCAATCTCCTTTTACCTTCAAGTCGCGAAAGGCAAACTTGCCAATCTAACTCTTCAGGTCCAAGAAGATTGAACAGGGGCAACTGTTGTACCCCAAAATTTGCCCTTGCGTTTTTCCCCAAGAAATCTCAGCTTCAAGTCTTTCCTGATTTTTTTTAAACTGGCTCAAGAATCGGACAAACGGACTTTTCTTGACAGTCAAGCAAAATTAGGGTTTTTACTGATTTTTAGGACTCTGGATTGTTTCACAGTTGGCTTAGGGTTTTGGATGATTTTTGGTTCAATTTTGATCAGGCGAGCGTTATTTGGCATTTAATCAAGAATTAAGGGTTTTATGGGCATATTCTCAGAAAGATTAAAATTCCACAGCACTTTGCCGTTTATTCCGAGATTCGGGGTAAATTTGCATTGTTTTGATTTAATCAACAAGAGGGGGTAGTTGGTTTGAATTCACCAAGTCAAAGGATGTGTGCAGTTTGGAATTACAATGCTTGGCAAAGAATCAGTGAAAAAGAGGATTGCGTCTGATCAGTTTTTGTGTTCGACTGTGCGTTGCTTTGAATGATGGATACGTCGAATTCATTTATTTTGATCAACAAGGTTTAATTGATTATTTATGGTTCTAAGAATTAAATACTTGAAATTTAACTTTCATTTTATTTAATTTAAGGAATTATAAATAATAAGTAAATAAAGAAAAGGAATTGAAAAGAATTAAATGTCAATGGAATTTTTATTTCATATTTAATAGTTGTTACAATTATTATTATTTGGATACAAGTATTTATTACGAAGTATTTAAAATAATAATAGTGTACAAAAATTAAATTGAAAATAAAAAATTCTATCCTATTTCTAATTCTTCATTCTTCACTTCGCTCCGGTGCTCCATTTTTTTTATCTGCAAAAAAGAAGAAGAAAAGTCAGAAAGCAGTTGAATTAAAAAAAGACAGATAAAATTTGCTCATCATTAGGGGCCACTGATTGGGATCAGTTAACCATCTCTGCAAATCACGGGATTTCTCCCGGTTCACAAAGAGGGAAGAATTTCATTTTTTATTCATGAATGCAAAATGTCAAATGCATAAAATCCAAAGTTCCAACTGCATAGTTCAAGTTCAACCAAACTGAAAATCCAAGTTACCACTTTCTATCAAAAGCCAAAAGTATCAATCTTACTGTCAAAATGCCAAAATCTACTCAAAGATATCAAAGAAAAAATCAAAGAAGTACAAATTGCTGTCAAAAGTGCCAAGGCTGTCATAAAAGATTTTGGAAGATATCAAAAGAGTACAAAAGTTGGATAAAGATGCAGAGAAGTAATGTGTTATGCAAGCTAATTCTAAGTCATCATTTCCCATCAGGGCCCCTTCAGAAAGTACAGAAATAAAATCATATTAAATTCTTTAAATTGTACTAAAAAATGAGAAGAAGAGAGAAAGAGGCAGGTTTTAGGCTTAGGCAGAAAAGAGAGAAAATATACAAACTCAAAAGAAAAGATACACAAGCCTCACAACAAAAAAAAGAGAGAACCTGCAAACTGATAAAACCAGGCCAGTACAACACAGCAAGCAAGGAGATAGGAAGAAAAATATACAAAAACCTGAAACCAAGTTCAAAACCTAAAACCAAGTTCAAACCTGCTACCAGAAGCACACCAGGTTCAAACCTGAAGCAAAACCTGCTAAGTTATGAGGCAAACCTGAAGCCCAACCTCAAACCTGCTGAAGCTTAACCTTAAACCAGAACCACCATACTGTCCAACAACATAACCTACTGCAAGCTTACCTGCTGTCAAAACCTCACCATATCAGCTTAACCTAAACACATACAAACACAGAAACTAAACTACCAAACCTGGCCTAGCCTTCAAACCTGATAAACCAACTAAAAACCTGATAAAACCTGCTAGGCATCCAGCCTGCTGCCATAACCTCAAAAGCCATACTAAGGTACAAACCTGTTGAACCCTTGTCAAACACCAAGCCCACTGCCAACACAGAAACCAACTCAAAGCCATAGCATTTCAAGCCTAAAAGCCCTCAGTAGACACATCATCGGGCATAAAACCAGCATACAGAAACATCAAAGAAGGTACATAGGCAACTCAACACTAGGCCCTCAGCATAAACATCACTGGGCAACAAAAGCTCTAGGCATCCAACTCAAGACAAGTTCAAAGCGTCAATCCCAGTATAGTCAAACAAATCTAAGGCAACAAATATACAGTGTTCAAGAAGAAGAAGAAAGAAGCATATTCAAGGCAAAGTATCAAAGGCAACGTGTACACAGTAGGAAAGAAGAGATAAAGAAGTGAATCTATTTCAAGATAGGGCTTTTCAGAACATCATCATTAAAACCATAGGCAAAAAATAGCAACCAGATAAAAGATACCAGGAAAGCTCAAAGATTCGTCACGTTCCTCACGCCGTCCCGGCCTCCTGAGCGCCACTTCCCCGTCTCTCCTCCATCTCTAAGGAACGAAGGTAGCAAACTTTTCCCTCTCTTTTTCTCCTTCACCTCATAATAAGTCAAAGATCAAGTTTTAGATTCAAATGGAAATAACGCATGCAATCCATAAAAAGAACATAAAAAACTGAAATGAACCTTGAATCACAAGTACACGGAGCTCATGCCTTGGAGGGAAGAGAGGTTTGGGGGCGACGTTGGTGGCTGGACGGAGGAGCTATGATCAGAAGGAGAGGAAACTCAAGTGAACGGCGCGCCGCTGCTAACCCTAAGCCTTTGTTCCAACTGAACGACAAAACGCCTAACCCTAAAGAAAATCATTTCAAACCATGGGCCTGACCCGTTCTTAATTTCTCTAAAGCCCATTTATTTCCTAACAACATAAATTAGCATTTTTACAATTTAACCATTTATTTCTTACTAACCTAAATTAATATTTTACAATTAACCACTTTTTTTAATACTAACTTCATTTCATTTCTTTCTTTACACTAATAAAAACTTTTTATAATAATATAATCAAGAAAGGATAATTAGAATGTTAAACCCTTTTTTATGATTTATTCTTATTATTTTATTTTATTAAAATACTTTTTACAAACAAATACTTTCTTTTTTCTAATTTAATCCTATTTTTTTTAAATATATTTTGTACATAAATTTTAAAACATTAATTTTGTACATATCATACCTTTTTTATCATATAATTAAAATTGAAAACATTTTTAATTAAAATATATTTTTGTACATAATAGACAAAATACATACTTTTTTCTAATATTCTTAAAACACTTAATTAAAACACTTTTTTTAATATAATAAACCATGATACACTTTATACATAATTTAATTAGAAATAAGAACTTTTAATTAAAACATTGTCTTATTGTACATATCTAAATACAAAATACAAGACTAAGTAAACATTTCTTTAGGTCAAAAACCCTAATACGCTTCAATTTCACATCTCGTGCCTGTAAATAATTACACACAATACATATACATCTCATACTTACACTTACACGATACATTCATATTGCTCCTACACATTTGTTTATCTTATATCTGTATATTCGATATTTACATTTGATCGCACATTCGATTTGGTTGTAACTTATTGGATACTATAAGTCTCATCCCCATTCATACACTTGTACCCCCACTCCCGGATACTATTTTGTAATAGCGTAGATTTTACATTTCCGCAATTTACCGCTTTCAATTATACCATGGTTAGACCTAGGGTTGCATGTACATAAAATCAAACGCTAGATAACCTAATACAAGACAAATACATGTAATCAATACACAATCACACTTGCACCCTCTAGGGTAATCCCACATGTTGCCTTCCAAAATGGGCCATGCTTGCACGTCGAGTATCTTTGGCAAAACAAAATCAAATGATCATAAGTCTCAAAGTGTTGCCTAAACGGAATGATCATAGTCCCTTCAAAGCAAATTGCCAAAGACACTTGGCACCATTGCATTCATGGTCCATACAATGACCCGCGCCCGTCCCGAATAAACTTCCTAAATGCAAGATTGCCCACCAAATTCAATGGTGGAACAAAATTGTTAAAAAGGGTTAAAACGTAACAAAAATCTTTGAGTACAATAGGGTAGACAAAACTCTTAGTTACTTGAGATCAATTTGCAAAAACACTTGCCTTCTTTTCAAAAACCACAATCCACAACACTTTCAAACAAACTCTCAAAAACATTTGAAAACATCTTTTCGAAAAGATCCACACTTTTGTAAAACACTCAATCACGAGTCAAATACATTAGTTGCCTAAGACAAGGCATCTTCTTCCAAAACATTTTCAAAAGCACCCACACACACACCATTTTCAAGCAATCGAAAAAACAAGGCAAGTGATCTAAAAAACCAAGTAACTAAGAGCCCATGGATAACCATGGATGAAAAGGGTGCTAATACCTTCCCTTTTCATAATCTACCCCCCGAACCCAAGAAAAATCTCAAAAGGTTTTTGCTGTGCTTTTTTAACCTTTCCTTTAGGATAAAATAAAAGTCGGTGGCGACTCTTGCTCAACCGCACAAGTGCGAATACGAACGCAAAACACTAGTCAGTTCTCCCACCGTATCACAACCACGTTACAGTTCAAGTTAAATGAAGACTCCCCCTCCGATTCGAAGTTATCTGTTATCATATCTTCGTCCTCTTCCGGGTCTGGAGTGTATTCCTTTGGTTCATCGCGTTGTTCTTCAGAGAAGAGCCTCCTATTGACTGGAGGTTTGTCTTCAGTTTGATTTTTTGGTTTGTTGGTGCTAGATTCACCTTGGTTTTTCGTTGAAGTAACCCCTTTGTTTGCCACAGCTTCTCTCTCAGCCTTTCGAATCCTTTGCTGTCTGCGCCACTGGGATCTTGACATGGGGTTCCTTCCTTTGTAATTTTCTAATCTCACCTCCTCCCTTTTTGCTGTGTTGAATTGCCTCCTGTATGTCACAGCATGGCGTGCATTTCGTTCAGCGTTTCTCCATCTATCTTTGCCTTTGTCATTTCTGACCTGTAACCATCTATCGGTTGGCACTTCAGTAGGGAGTTTGAAAGTCACTCTTCGAGCAGCCTTGGGGTGAGGGCTATCAGGCCTTCGCTGTTTGTGTCTGCTGTCGAAACGTGGGCCCATCTGGGCAGTTTCTTGATGGTTCCAGCAAGGGGCGAAGGGAATCGTTTCGAAGGCCCTGGCCATGCTTTGGTCATACACAGCAGAACACCTTGGGTAAATCAAGCACTTGGTTGCCCCTTTGTAGTAGCGAAACACAAATTCCAGCAAACTTTCTCCAGCCTTGGGATAACACCTAAAAAGCTGGTTATCATGGCGCCAATTGTTGCCAGTTCGAGTCCTCTGTACCCTTTCGAAATTCGTAGCGATTCTTTGATTGTAGAGGATGCTGCACCTAGGGCACAATATCATGCCTGAATCTCCTTTGTGGAATGTCATGAGATAATCCTTGAGACTAGCATCTCCAGTGTGATTATCCCCCATTCTATACTTTTCTTTTTCTAAGTATTTTTCCACTTCCTCCATCTCAGAGCGAGGTCTTTCCATATCCACCATATTTATTTCAACATCTCCCCCTTTAGCTTCATCATCACCCCATCCTGTGGGCTTTATATCCTCAATCTGAACCTTCGAACTCTCTGGGGCAGAATATTTGACCAAATAGTCAAATTTTCCACTGGGTTCCCCTAGAGTGTCCCATATTTCCTTCTGAAGGGAAATTGGCTGCGTGATTTGGACTTTCTCCAATTCCAGCCTCAAGCCTTCAGTGACTTGTGTTAATTCTTGGTTTTGATTTCCCTGGCCTTCAGTAGCCTGGGTTTCTCTTGCAACAGCTACAGGTGCGGCAATCGGAGTCGCTGGCGTATTCTGGATGTCTTCAGTGACCTCCTCGCTGACTTCGACCATCACCCAGTTTTCAACTCCAGTACCCTTCTCTCCTGTTAGGGCGTCGCTTTGATCAGTTTCCACCATGTTGACCTCTCCAATGCATGCAGGCTCGAAGTAGTTGGTGTCTGCAACGTCCAAGGGATCTTCGTCCACTTTCATCTTCACCTTATCAGCAAACTTTAGTCTGCCATCTTTGATCGCGTTTTGAATCAGGTCCCTGAAAAGAAAACATTGTGAGGTTTTGTGGCCTAGGAAACTATGATATTTGCAAAATCCTCTCTTCTTTCTCTGATCCAAAGGAGGTATTTTGACATTTGATGGCATAATTAGTTGGCCATCTTTGACAAGTAAGTCAAAAATCTCGTCACATTTAGTGACATCGAAGGTATAAACCTTCTTTGGAAATTTGTCACTTTTTTCATTTTCAACAATGTCTTTCCCTTTTGTGGGAACTAACAATTTGTAGGAATAAGGCGGGGCCTGTTTTAATTCAGCGAGGTCGATTTCGAACTCTTCGAATTCGAATTCAGGATATTCTTCTGCTTCCTCAGTCCTAACATAGGAAATCCTTTCTTTCTTGCTATTCTTAAAGACTCTGGCTTTTTCGGCCCTTAGTCTTTCGACCTGTCGAACCCTATCGGCTAACTGAGCCATATCCCTCAAATACTGAGTGTCTAGTTTCTTTCGAATAGAATAATCCAAGCCACCAGCGGCCATTTCGACTAACTCATGTTCAGGCACTACTGTGTAACATCTGGATTTCAAAAGCCTAAATCTATTCAAATAATCATCTATGGGTTCGGTGAACTTTCTCTTAACACTGGCCAATTCCTTCAAACTTATTTTCGACTGTCCCATGTAAAATTGTTCATGGAATAATCTCTCTAAGAGAGCCCAAGTGTCAATGGACCCCGGAGGCAAAGTGGTAACCCTTGTGAAGGCGTTTTTTGTCAAGGAACTTGGGAAGTATTTGATCCTGAGATCTTCATTATTGGCTATATCTCCCGCTTCGGTTAGATATCTCGCTATGTGTTCGACTGTTGACTCATTGGTATCCCCAGCGAACTTTGTAAATTTAGGGACTTTATATCCCCTTGGTAAATCAGTATGCATTATGCAATCCAATATAGGAGAAGCGTAATTTGGCCTTCTCATTCCTGTGTTGAGGCCATTCTGGGCCATGACTCTCTCTATCATGGTGGTTAGGTTGTTTTCTGCCAAGATGTTATCGTTTCGAATTCTATGAACGACAGCATCGGCATCTTGATTTTGACCAACCAAAACAACTCCCCTAGGCTGTTCTTCTCGAAACTCTGGGGCTTCTAGCCTTTCGACCCTTGCCCCTGGTTCCATAATTTCCCTTTGTGGGCCCGGGATTATTGGGGCTTCTAACCTTGGTGCCCTGGCCCCTAAGTTAACTTCTTCTCTGGGTGGTCTATAAATTGGGTCGTTAGCAATTTGTTCTATAACAGGCATGTTTGCTCGAAATCCCGCCTGATTCTGCCTACGCCTTTCTGGGGGAGCAAAGAAATCTGCTATTCGACTCATATTGTCAGCGTTTTCTCTGTTTGTAGCAGTCACATTTTGCACTATTGGGGCAAATATCTCCTGCATGGTTTGTGCTAACACCCCTATCATATTATGGTTACTGTCATCCATCAATTGCCTAAAATCCAACTGGTTGTCTGTGGTTAAGATAGGCATTGTGCTATAACCCACCGACCCTTGGTTATTTATCATAAACTGATTCGCCCCAGACCCAGACCCTAGTTGTAGAGACGAATTCGATGTGGAATTGTGTAAACCTGCCATAAAAGATGTTGGCATTCCATAAGAGGAATTTCTGGTTCTATTCCCATCGAAACCGGGTGGTCTAGTTAATAGAGTGGCGAAATGGGATTGTGTCCCTGATGGTGGAACGAATCCCCCAGGGTAGCCAATGGTTCCAGTATTTCCTAAGATCGAACTATTAGTTGATATGCCACTTACTCCATTGGTGGCTATGTTACTGGTCAAAGATGCAACAGACTGTGCATTCGAAGGGATTACATTAGATGTTCCGATCGAAGTGGACGCATTAGTGCCTGTTGTATGTGGGCCATTTTGGTCCCCTTATTGATTGTCTGAATTAGACATTTTGTCCAAACGTTTTCTTCTGGATAAAGGTTGGTTGCTGTTGGTTATCTTACCACTTCTCAGGTTCATAAAACAGCAAACTTCTTAGGTTCCAACGTTTTTTGTAATGGTTATGTCTCAACAATCCTTATTTATAATATCCAATTATTGGTCCCATCAGGTGTGCCAATTTGTTTCCAGTGATTTCTGGTAAACAACCGCTAGTCTTCCAAACTATCGAATAATCTTTCTGACTGTTATTCAATTCCTCTGGTAACTCACAGGATCGACTAGATTGATCCTAGGACTCCTTGGATATTAAGGTTACTCTTACGATCGAACAAATATTCATGGTTGATATTGTATATGTGTTTGGCTTATTTCAATTTCTCTCTCTAAAAGTCTAAAGATGTAATCAAAATGTGTGTGTGAAAACTAAGTTACATGAATAAATGCTAATTGTAAAGACATGTAAAATTGCATAAAAGTGAAGTAAATGGTTTCGACTTACAAAACAGTTAATATAAAGGATTTCTGGAACGTAAAAGGTTTGAAATATGAAGAAAGCGTTTAATGCAAGAAATCTTTAAATGACTTTAAGTAAAAATATGCGTTTGAAGGATAAGACTTAAAGGTAAAGGTATGGAAAATATGACAGTTTTCTGAGATATAAAGTGCTTGAAATATGAAGAAAACATTAAAATGTAAAACTTTGAAGAAGAGATTTCGAAGTGAAAAGACTGTAAATGAGAAAACTTGTAAATGTTATTTGACAAAAGGATAAAGGAAAGTGCTGGAAATGGTAAAAGGTTTTCATTAAATCAGAAATACATGGTGCTATCATACATACATTTCTCTTGCATTCGTTTCCCTTGCCATGTGGTAGTTTGAATGTTACTGAGTATTTTGTATAATAGATATGACACACCAAATCCTAATACTAAGACTTCTATTTATACTAATTCGACCATAACGGTCTTGCTATAGGAATATGCCACGTTTAGAACATGCAGGACAATGCCTCTTTCGTCTTTCCACGTGTCCCCAAATGCTCCAGCACATAACTTTCAAACTTCGAAAGTCCCGCTTCCATTTGAATTTCAAATGCTTTGGTACTTCTCCGTTTCGAACGCTCTTCCCAGACACAACCTTGTTGTTATTTCGAGACTTCTTTAGATATGTTCCCATAATTGCCACTCGAAGCTCCAAGCTTTGACATACTTATTCGAAACACTGCTTCTGCTACTTCGAAACATGACGCTTTACCTCATTTCGATCAAAACGTTTAATTCATTTTGCTTCTAATAACATTATCAAAATCTTCAGCCAACACCTATACCAAGTTTCAAGCTTTGAATCAAATTTTTGCCAAGTCAATTGGACAGTTGACCTAAAAATCAGTTGTATTGGGGAAAAAGTCAACTATGGCCAATTTACAGTCAAACCTTACAATTTTTGATCCACATCAACATTATAGACTCATATGAACCATTTGATCAAGTTTGTACCCCAATTCCTCAAGAAATTTGATCAGATCTTCAAAAGGGCAAAATGGTCATTTTTAGGGTTTTGACTGTATAAGGGCAATTTCTGATTTTTCACCTGGCCAATGACAAATTGGGTTCAAGCATGGATTCAAGGACTCAATGGCATCATCTTGACCTATTCACAAGGTTCAAAAGATGCCAAATGCATTGGATTGACATATGAATTTTTCAGTCAACTGATCAAAATTTGACTGTACACTGAAAAGTCAAACTTTGACTTTTTGGTCAAAATCAAGTGCCAAGGGTCATTTTTCATCAAGATGAGTCAAAACATGAAACTTGTTCATCAAGAAACCTAATTTTGCAAATTAGGGTTTAAGATTGAAAATTTTCATAACTTAGAATTTTTCTAAGTTATGAAATTTTCTTATTTTTTCTCAACTTTGCCCAACATTTTCACCATGATGAAATTGGATTCAAACAAAACTTCTAACATGAAAGTTGTATTCCTCCACAAATTCTACAACTTTGATTCATAAAGTTTTCCCAAAAGAAGCTTGGATATCAAGTTACAATTTTTGGAACAAGAGTCCATAAAACTTTTAACTTAGTGAAATTTTCCCCTAGTTTAGGCAGGATTTTGACCTATCTTCATGACCATTTTTCACATAATTCCACTTGGAATATCAAAATTAATTTCAAAGATGGATTGTATAAAATGTTACAAGATTTCCAAAATATCCAAGAACTCTCCAAAATCATTTATGGTTAGGGAGAATCGAAGATTTGAATTTGGCAAAAACTCACTTTGATCCATGTCATTTTCATGTTGACACAAGTTGCAAAATATGTCCAAACTTGCTTTGTACTTGATTACAGGTCTCTAAACCCTTCCACACTCAAAAATTAAATGCAAATACAATGGACATTAGTCTTATTCTGATCAATGGAGCTTGGCACAATGAATAAATCCATTTATGGCATAAAGGTTGCAATACCATTTCCATAAAGCATACTTTTTGCAATTTTGTATTTCTTGAGCCATGGACCCGATCTCTTGATACAAACAAAGTCCACAAACTTCAGAAAAAGCTCACAAACCCTATGCAGACCTTGATCTAGCTTGTACAACCTTGGCCTTTGTCACTTCCTACCTTTTCTTCAAAAAAAAGTCATTGTGCCAAAAGTCCACAACTCTTAAATCTGATAAGAGAAAGTCTTGGCAATATTAAAAAACAAGTTTTTCACATTGCCTTGAGTCAGAAACACGAGCCATTCATCCCTCAAGCCTTCCAAAACACAAAAACACATTCCTCTTGCAAAACAGGGCAGCTTCTGCACTTTGAGTTCCATAACAAAAACTACCCATGCATTTTGCCCCAAACCTGTTCCAATACCTTCCATATAACCCACCTGAGCTATCCCAACCATTGACCATTGATTGTAACTCCATTTGCAAGCTTCACCATTTCTGTTTTCAGCTTGTGCAGGTTGACTTCTACAAGCTTGTTCAAGCAAATCCAAAGCAAGCTAAGCATTGGGGAAGGTCAGAGGAAGTTCAAGCAAGCTCCCAAGCATCTCAGGCCCCACTAAAAAGATCTAGATTTCCATACTCGTGTTCAACTGAAACAGGTATTTGTCAATTTTCTATCTCTCTCTTTCGGAATCATTAGGCTTAGGTTTGTGAATACAAAATGTAGTACTCATAGCCCTTAAGCTGTACATATGCTTAGTTTTCATTTAAGTTAAGTGTGCTGAGAGAATTTGATTGATGAACATCCTGAAAAAGTTAGGTTAGAAATTAGGGCCACAGAAATTCTCTCTGGTCTTTGAGAGTTAGATTAAGTTTTTTATATGGTTAGAATTGTATGATCATGCTCTATAACTTTCATGTTGCAAGTTTTCGTTTTTAAAGCACAAATGCAGGAGATACGAGTTGTACATCAGAACACGCGTTTTTTGTGTTTAAACGAAGGTTGAAGATGAAGTGTTGGGATGGGCTTGGCTTGGCATGACTTTTTGCACCCCCTAATCTGCTTCTTGCACCCCCTGGCTCATTTCATTATATTTTTGTATTTTTTCTATTTATTCTTCATTTATGATTTTATTTTATATTTTTTAAACATAAAAAATATCAAAAACATTTTCATGAATTTTCACATTTTATTTTATTATTATTTTTATTATTTTTTAGACATAAAAATAATTATTAAATAGTATATACTTTTATTTTCTTTAATAAAAACTTATAAATATTATAGAAATATTATATATTTTTATTTTTATTACTTATACATATAAAATAATATTTTTTCACATGTTTTATTTCTTAATATCCTTGTATATATTTATATTTATTTTCTTGTACATAAAATAAATAATATAATATATATTATCTTAAAACAAAAAAAACTATGGTTTCCACCCTTATTAAAAATAATATATTTTTTTTCTAATACATTTTATTTTTTGACACTTTAATATATTTTTATTTATTTATTTTATTGTACATAAATAAATAAATATTATAATTTTTCATACATATTCTTAAACCAAAAATTAGGGTTTTTACCCTTAACAAAAATAACTTTTTATTTTCTTACATTAAATATTTTATTTACACACATAAAAATAAATAAAAACATTTTTTGCATATTCATAATATTTTGCATATTTATATTTTATTGCTTATTTAAGTATTGCTTATTTATTATTTGATGCAAAGAATTCAATTTGGATGTAATAGAAAATCTTAGGGTTTTATTTTCTTGCAAATACCCCCTATCCAAAATTGTATCCCCCTCCCCATATCAATGTTGTAATAGTCGTAGATTTATTTTGCGCACTTTATGCTTTCAAATATGCCATGATAGAGATTAGGGTTTGTATGCAATATTCAAAATCAAAACAAATAGTTAGACCTAATACAAGACCTAAATGCAGGAAAATGACAACACAATACACACATGCACCCCTAGGGTTTCATCCACTTGTTGCCTTTAAAATGGCCATGATATGCATGTTGAGTATCTTGGCAAAACAAAAACAAAATAAAAGATCATAGTCCCTCGATGACGCTATCTTGGTTGCCTATACAAAATGATCTAGTCCCTCAAAAAATTGCTAAAGATACTTAGCCCTATTGCTATCATGGTCAATACGATGACCCGCACCTGTCCCGTTTAACATCCAAACACAAGGTTGTTTACCAAATGCAATGGTAAAACAATACTGTCAAAAGAGTTAAAATGTGTAGGGAAGATCTTTGAGTAAGATAGGGTAGACGACTCTTAGTTACTTGATCAAAACTTGCAAAAACATCCTTGCTATTTTCAAACACACCTCACAACACAATTTCAAAACATTTCCCAAAACAAAACTTTCAAACATTGAAACATCTTTTCAAAAATACAATACACCTTTGTATACATTCAAACAAGAATCATTACAAAGGTTTCCACAACGATGGCTTCTTTTAAAAATATTTTCAAAACCACACACAAAGCACCATTTCAAATAATTGAAAAGAAAAAGCAAGTGATCTAAACAAGTAACTAAGAGCCCATGGATAACCATGGATGAAAAGGGTGCTTGCACCTTCCCTTTTCATAATCTACCCCTCTAACCCAAGAAAACATCTCAAAGGTCTTTCCTGTGCTTTTTGACCTTTCCTTTGGATAAAATAAAAAGTCGGTGGCGACTCTTGCTAAACCGGAACATTTGCAAATACAAACGCAAAACCTCAAGTCAGTTCTCCCACCGCATCACAGAACTGGCGACTCTGCTGGGGATTTCTTCTAAAAAGTGGGGTTACCTTAGGGTTTAGATCACCTTTACATGCTTACTTTGTTTGCTTTGATTGCTTTACATTTGGTTCTATTGTTTGGGTTTGAAATCCTCTACCCGTATTTGGGAAACATTCATAGGTAAATAGCAATACGTTGTGGAAACTGTGCGAGGTATACCGACATGGTTGAAGCAATAGCTATATTAGTGCGACATATTTGTGGGTACCGGTAGCCTTTGAGTTAATCAAAGAGAATACGGGGCTGCTGAGTGATGTCATGAAGCACTAATGGACTTTTAGAACCTTTACTTGACCATATTGGCCTTATTAGGGGTAGTGAGATGACCGGCTTTGGTGCAGTCCGAAGTTGGTAGATACTCGATACTACACTCATTGAGGGTTGTTTTCTTGGAATATTTCGGTCGCCAGTAAAGTGGCTAAACTGAAACAAGGAACACAGAAAATAATCCAGTGATATTGAGCTCCTTAGAACCCGGTTACTATTTATAGGACAGGTTGAGCCAACTAACTTCAAGAGGGTACTTACCTATGAAACCCCATGCAAGCCTGAAACTAGGAACTTGTGTGACTTGCTTGTACATATACTTGTGCATACATCATGAACATCATAAAGCATCATATGCATCCACTAACCATTTCAAGGGTTTGGATCTTCATCTTTGTTCTTGTTTTGTAGGTAATGGAATCTCTTCGCAGGAAAACAATTCAAGTTAACCTTGTGAGAATCCCTCCTCAACTCAAGGAACTTGATTCCAAGATTCCAGGGAATTATCCCTTCAGTGAAAGACATGGTAGACTTCTCAACTTGGTCAACTCCAACATTGAAGAAGACATGGTGAAAGTTCTCTTCCAGTTCTTTGACCCCCTACACCATTGCTTTATATTTCCTGATTACCAACTAGTTCCTACTTTGGAGGAATTTTCTCAACTCCTGAGGATTCCTATTCTCCATAAACTACCCTAAAATGGTACAGAAAGAGAGCCAAAGCCTGAAGATGTTGCTCAAGCCTTACACTTGCAACCATCTGATATCAAAGGTCATTGGGAAACTAGAAGTGGTGTCAAGGGTTTCTTGGCAAAGTTTCTGTTTGAGAAGGCACAAGACTGCTGTAATTCTCTAGATCTACAAGCTTTTGAGGAGATTGTAGCACTTATCATCTATGGGTTGGTCTTGTTCCCAAACCCTGACCAGCTTATAGATGTGAATGCTGTCAAAATTTTCATATCTCGGAATCCTGTGCCTATATTGCTTGGGGATATCCTCCACTCATTTCACACATGAACAATGAGGAAAAGAGGTGTTCTCATGTGCTGTACTCCTCTTCTAGCAAGGTGTTTTATTTCTCACCTTCCCTAATCAGTCTTGAAGAATGAACAAGGCTTAAGGTGGTCATAACGGTTGATGACTCTTACACATTCTGATGTTCATTGGTGTTCTCGGTCCAGAGAAAATGTCATCATCACTGATCGTTGTGGGGAATTCCCTAATGTCCCATTACTTGGCATTAGGGGAGCCATTACCTACAACCCCTGCTTGGCTCTAAGACAATTTGGGTATGCCCAAAGGGATGGCCCTCATGACATGCTGATTCCATACTTGGTTTTTGACTTCGACAACAACGCTCAAGGACTTCGACAAAGGTTTATCCGAGCTTGGAGGATGCCCAACATGGTGGACAGTAAGACCTTGGGACACAAGAATTCCATCCCCCTTGAGACTTACCTCAAGTGGGTACGAACCCGCGCCCAAAGTCTTATGATGCCTTACCCCTACATTCTTCCTATG
Source organism: Vicia faba (assembly GCA_948472305.1). Classification (NCBI taxonomy): domain Eukaryota; kingdom Viridiplantae; phylum Streptophyta; class Magnoliopsida; order Fabales; family Fabaceae; genus Vicia; species Vicia faba. The sequence goes on from OX451737.1 coordinate 1,538,331,077, forward strand.
ATCAAAGAGCCTGTTATGGAAGGAGAGGTTCCATACACCCTCCTACATCCTGACATGCCACCATCATTGGAAGATTTGCAAAAGAGTTGGATACAGCTCAAGGAAGAACGTAATACTTTTGAAGCCAACTTCTACTCCAGTGAGAGGAAAGTTTTGGAACTTACTCATCAAATCCATGAAGAGCAGACTCTCAACACCTACATAGCACCGAAGAGGATGCGCAACGTCTTTTTACATTAGAATTTTGTATTATTTTTTCCCATGGGGCACTTATGTACTAACAAATTTTATCTTATTAATATGATGTGTGTTCTTTTTTGTTTACAACAAATTTGAATTTCTGAATCCTTGAATGCATTACACGAATACATATCATTCATCATATGCATAAGCAGGTCTTCACACCAGGTTTCCTTATCTCTTTGCTGTTTATTTTAGCAAGATGGATATAGAGCAGACAGTCAAAGACCTACAGGCGCAAAATTCACAGTTCCAACAGATACTCATAACCTTGGTAAAGGGTCAGGAGGAACTCAAAGGTCTACTGGAAAAAGAAAAGGAGAAGAAGAAAAAGAAAAGAGTGGGCGTGGCCACTATGGGAAGAAGATTTGAGAACCAAGCTAGAAGGGTCCTGGATTTCCCCTCGATGTCAGATGAAGGGGTTGGCAAAGGAAAGGGAGCTGCAGTACCCTCTGAGTCTGAGGCTGAAGAAGAAGAAGAGGATGAAGATTATTCTGAGCAGTAGTACCCTCCTGCAGACGACAAGTATAAGAATCTGGAAGAGTGTTTGGAAGCTATAGAGGTACAAAGAGTGTCTGGGCTGGATTTCAAAGAGCTAGGGTTGGTTGTTGGGATTGTGATCCCCCCTAAATTCAAGGTGCATACATTTGCTAAATACAATGGTTTGGCTTGTCCGAAGATGCATCTACGGTCTTACTTCAGAAATATCCAACCTCATTCTTCTGATAAGGATCTGTGGGTCCACTTTTTTCAAGATAGTTTGTCGGGTATGCAATTGGATTGGTTCTACCAGCTTGAAATATCTGATGTACACAACTGGGAGGATTTGGCTGCTGCCTTCTACAGACAATATCAATATAATGCAGATTTAGCACCTACTCGTACTCAATTACAAAGTATGGGTATGGTCTCTAATGAAGGCTTTAAGGAGTATGCCCAGAAGTGGAGGGACTTGGCTGGAAGGGTGCAACCACCTTTGTCTGAGAGAGAGCTTATGGATATGTTTTTGGGGACCCTATCAGGTCCATTCTTTAATCACTTGATCGGGAGCTCATCTGCAGGGTTCACCGAGCTAATTCTGACTGGTGAAAGAGTCAAAGCTGGCATTAAGAGCGGTAAAATTCAAAAGGATGCATCTGCTTCTGCTGCTATCAAGAAAACTTTTCCAGCCAAGAAAGAAGTCTCAGCTGTTTACTCCCATAGAAGTCAAGGAAGATTAGAGTGCCGACCAGCGGTGGGGGCTGTGATGATTCAGAATTCCGTAGCCGATCAACCTTGAAACAGTCAACCTAGAACCGACCAAGCGAGGGTGGAAAGGCCTGCACGAAAACTCACTCGGATCAATATGACACCTGCTCAGGTTCTCCCTCATCTGTTGAAGTTAAACCTTACAAACTTGAAAGAGGTGCCGAAGAACCCAAATACCTCTTCTCCCTACTACCATTCAAATGCAAAGTGTGCCTATCATTCGGACAGTGTGGGGCACGACACCAACAATTGTTGGGCCCTCAAAAACAAAATCCAGGATTTAATAGATGCCAAGGAGGTGGAGTTTGACGCCCCTGAAAAACCTAATGTGATATCCGCTCCAATGCCAAAACATGGTCACAATGTCCATGCTATTGTACAAGATCTTTATGTTATTATTGTTGATGACTTAATGACTCCATTACCAATGATCAAGATGAATCTGTTGAAAGCCGGGATTTTCCCGGGTTGTGAAAAAGATTGTTACCTTTGTTCGACCTTGCAATTCGACTGTCCTTTATTGAAGTTAGGCATCCAACGCCTAATGGATAATCAAGAAATCCTCTTTAAGAAAACCCCTGTTACTCCTGTTACTCCTGTTACTCTAATCAACGATGTTGCTATAATCACCATTTCCGACAATCTTTCCAAGGTCTCCAAAAGACCTGTTAAGATTACACCCGATCCAAAGTTTGTACCTCTGAAGATAACAATGTCGGGGCCTATCCCATACAAGTCCAACAAGACAATACCATGGAATTATGGAGGAGAGATCTTCTACCACGGTGTTAAGAAGATCGAATCAGTTGAAGAAAGTTCCGATGAAGAGACTCCTGACGTAGGAAATATTGCGGGGACAAGTAAGATCACCCGCATCAGAAGAATCTTCTCTCCGGAGATTGCTCCTCCAAGGGAAATCTTCGGACCCTCAAATGCTCATAAGGTTACTCTTGTGCCAGTCAACACATCTGTATGAACTCTAGTGATTGAAGAAATCATAACTCCCGAAGTTGTACCCTCTGCTATTACTGCTGATAAAGGTAAGGGGATCCAAGAAGCGCCCTTCAGGACGAGGGCTCAACCTTTGGTCATCCTCGAGACCACTCAAAAGGAAATGGAGGAGATTTTAAAAATAATTAAGAAAATCGACTATGATGTCGTAGAACAACTGGGGCAAACCCCTTCAAAAATCTCTATGCTGGCCCTATTGCTCTGTTCTAAAGCCCATGCCAAAGCCTTGATCAAATTCCTGAAGACGGCCCATGTGCCTCAAGAAACCTCCACGGACCAGTTCCAGGAGTGTGTAGCCAGCTTAACCGCCGACAATGGTCTTGGCTTCTCCGATGCCGATCTAACATCTAAGGGGAGAAAGCATAACGACGCGCTGCATGTCTCGGTGGAATGCAGAGGGACTACTCTTGCTCACGTTCTGGTTGATATCGGGTCGTCTTTAAATGTATTTCCTAAGAAAGCATTGGACAAATTGGACTATGAAGGTTTGACCTTAAAGCCCAGCAATATCGTTGTAACAGCCTTTGATGGTTCTAAGCGGATGGTCCACGGGGAGGTGGACATCCCAATTAAAGTGGGTACTGAAACTTTCCACTCCACATTTTATGTCATGGATATCCGTCCCTCCTACTCTTTCCTGTTAGGAAGACCCTGGATTCATCATGCTGGGGCCGTTACATCTACTCTGCATCAGAAGCTTAAGTACCCAGTCCAGGGGAAAATTGTGACAGTTCGTGGCGAGGAGGAGTATATGATAATCCATCTGAATTCATTCCGCTATGTTGAATTAGATGGTGAATTCATCGAGACCCCCTTTCAGCACTTTAAAGAGGTTTCTCCTAAAGTTGCGGTAGCCAAGACAATGACTTATGTGCCCATCATTACCAAACCTGTGTCCCGGATGTCATCCCTTAAATATGCAAAGGCTGTGATCGAGGAAGGAGGAAGCACAATATGGGGACAACTGCCATATTTTCCTTATAAGACAGATAAGTTCGGCTTTGGTTTCATTGTTGCTAGTCAGAAGGTTGTGCGTCGCTCCCGGGATGGAGGACTGCCATTGAAAATCACTCATCATGGAGTTCATGCTTTAGAGGATGATGAAGAAAAGAGCAATTTCGAAGACTAGATCTTTCCAACTATTGAAGGAGGACTGAACAACTGGGAGTCGAAAGAATTTGTTCCCATTACTTTCATCAATCAGTAATTTATCTTTTGAACATTTTCTGTTGGTCTGTAATAATTTTTTAAAACAATTCGTACACTGTTTGCCTTATTCCTTACCCGGGGCATGTAGGTCCATTTGTAAGGGTTTGATTTTTCATCTTTATATGCCATTTTTAATGAATCATGGACGTTTTCATATATAAACTTTTGTGTTCATTTTCTTTCTTTTTACATTTTATTTGTTTAAAGGTGGCTATCCCTTACACACACCCACACTCACAAAATGCAGGTACCCATCCACTCTAGATTCTATGGGTAACAATTCTGCTATGGCCTTCAGTGACTCTGAAAATCTGGTCAATCATGCCGAATACAAAGGTGATGAAGACTGTGAAGTTCCTGGAGAGTTGGCCAGACTTTTGCAACAGGAAGAAAGGGCTATTCTACCTCACGAGGAATTGTTAGAGACTATCAACTTGGGAACAGAGGAAGACAGAAAAGAGGTTAAAGTGGGTGCCAACCTAAAGCCGAATGTCAAAGAGCGCTTAGTTCAGCTTCTGAATGAATATGTTGAGATCTTCGCCTGGTCCTACGAAGACATGCCAGGACTGGATACAGATATTGTGGTTCACCATCTCCCTACAAGAGAAGATTGTCCACCAATCAAGCAGAAAGTCCACCGAATGAGGCCCGACATGTCCAAACAGAACAAAGTTGAAGTGATGAAGCAGTTCAATGCTGGCTTTCTTGCTGTTACTTCCTATCCACAATGGGTTGCTAACATTGTGCCCGTGCCTAAGAAGGATGCCAAAGTCAGAATGTGCGTAAATTACAGAGACTTAAACAGGGCTAGCCCTAAAGATGACTTTCCGCTATCGCACATTGACATCTTGGTTGATAATACAGCTCAACATAAGGTATTCTCTTTCATGGATGGATTTTCAGGGTACAACCAGATCAAAATGGCCCCCGAAGACATGGAGAAGACTACTTTTATTACGCAGTGGGGTACCTTCTGCTATAAAGTGACACCATTCGGACTGAAGAATGTCGGGGTAACCTATCAGCGAGCCATGGTAGCTTTGTTTCATGACATGATACATCACGAGATTGAAGTCTATGTAGATGACATGATAGCCCGTTCACAAACAAAAGAAGAACACCTCGACCATCTCCAAAAGTTGTTTGTCAGATTGAAGGAGTATAAGCTCAGACTGAACCCTAACAAGTGCACTTTCGGAGTCAGGTCCGGTAAACTTTTGGGATTCATCGTCAGTAACAAAGGCATCGAGGTTGATCCTACCAAAGTCAAAGTTATACAAGAAATGCCTACCCCTCACACAGAGAAGGAGGTCAGAGGTTTTTTGGGACGCCTAAACTACATTGCAAGGTTCATTTCTCACCTAACATCTACCTGTGAACCAATCTTCAAGCTATTGAAGAAAGATCAGGTGATTAAATGGAATGATGACTGCCAAGTTGCTTTTGATAAAATCAAGGAGTATTTGCTGGAACCTCCTATCTGTTAGAACAAAGTTTGAATCTACTACCCTAAGTTTAAGTTTTGATGATAACAAAATGCTAAGATACATTAATTGTATGATTCATGTAAGACACACATGCTATCTAAAAATTACATTCTGTTTTACAGAAACTCTGATGGGTATCAGCATGAGAACATCCTCATCAGTATCAGAAAATCGGATATCAACATCAGCATCAGAAGATGCTATATCAGATACCGGAATCAGAAGATCAACTTGCACTTATGCTGAAGATTGATGAACAAATCTGCGCTCAACACTCTGAACTCTGATAAAGACAACAACAGTTCATCAGCACTTAAGCAGCATCAGAATGAGCCAAAGCCAGAACACGCTTTAGTTGCAACGGTACTGTGCATTCAAGATGAGTTATTACCAACGACATCATTCCAGACAAGATCTGCTTAATAAGGAAAGATTGTTATTGGCATTGAAACAGAATTATTGCTCCAACGTACACTAATTCCAATGCTATATAAACAAGTCAATGAAGATTGAATTGGCTAATGCTCTACAACAATCTACACGCCTAAAAGCTATTCATCATCTTCCTCACTCTCAGTTTTTCTAAAAGCTATCAAATTCCTTACTCAACTATTTTAGCAATCTAGTTCTCTTAAGCTTAATTTGTGTAGTATCACAGTTATGATAAAGAGTTTTATAGAAAACATTCACACACCTAGATTTCAATTCTTTGTAAGAAAGTAATTCCTTGAGAAACCGGTTTGTGGTTTGACTCAAGAAGGCTTTAGCAGTTGTTAAAGCAGATTGTAATATTCAGTTGAATATAGTGGATTAAGACCTCGTTGGAGAGAGGCGAAATCACCTTGACGGGTGGACTGGAGTAGTTTGAGATCAAACGAACCAGGATAAAAATACTGTGTTGATTGCAATTGATTTCAAGTTTTAACAATTCAACCCCCCTTCTTGTGTTTTTCACTTCTTCAATTGGCATCAGAGCTCCTGGTTCTGAGCTAAAACACTTAACCGTGTCAGTACAAGATCCAACGTCAGAAAAACACAATGGCAGGAATTTATCAACACACCAGCAATGACAACAATGAAGACAAATACAGATTCAGCGGCAAACCTCCAGTCTTTGATGGAGAAAATTTTGATTACTGGAAAGACAGAATTGAAAGCTTCTTTCTGGAACATGATGCTGATCAGTGGGACATGGTGACAAATGGATACACGCACCCTGTGAATGCAAGCGGTCAGAAGATTGATAGGAAGGCAATGTCTGACCAACAAAAGTGTGACTTCAAAAATCACCACAAGGTCAGAACCATTCTTCTCAGCGCCATCTCTTATGCTGAATATGAAAAGATCTCCAACAGAGACACAGCAAAGAACATGTTTGACTCACTCAGAATGACGCATGAGGGCAACGTTCAGGTCAAAGAAACTAAAGCTCTTGCGCTCATCCAGAAGTATGAGGCATTCAAAATGGAAGAAAGTGAATCCATTGAAACAATGTTCTCAAGATTCCAAATTCTGGTGGCTGGTCTCAAGGTTCTGGACAAAGGATACTCTACTGCTGATCACGTCAAGAAGATCATCAGAAGCTTACCAAAGCAGTGGAGGCCAATGGTTACAGCTCTGAAGCTAGCAAAAGATCTCAACAAAATTTCTCTGGAGGAACTTATCAGCTCCCTCAGAAGTCATGAGATAAAGCTAGAAGCTGATGAACCTCAGAAGCAAGGTAAGCCTTTAGCATTAAAATCTATAAAAAAAATCTGAGTCTAAAGTTTTGCAGGCAGTTGAAGAAACATCTGATGGATCCTCATCAGAAGAAGATGAACTTTCTCTTCTCTCCAGAAGAGTGAACCAACTGTGGAAGCAGAGGCAAAGGAAGTTCAGGAATCCCAGAAGATCTGATCAGAACGAGTCTTCTTCCAGATACAGAAGAACAGATTCTTCCTCTGGATACAGAAGATCTGAAGGCTCCTCAGGAAGCAGAAAGCCAAACAACAAGGACATCATCTGCTATGAGTGCAATGAGCAAGGACACTACAAGAGTGACTGCCCAAAGCTTCAGAGGGAAAAGCCCAAAAAGAAGTTTGGAAGAGAAAAGAAGAAAAGTCTCATGGCTACATGGGATGACTCTGACTCGTCTGAAGCTGACTCAGAATCAGACGATGAGAGAGCAAACATAGCTCTAATGGCCACCATTTCAGAAGATAATGAAGCTTCTGAATCAGACTCAGAATCAGATACTGAAGAGGTATTTCCTGACTTTGCAATTAATTTTACTAAGGCTGAACTTGCTGAAAGCCTTAATGAAATTCTGGAAAGGTACCAGCAGATTAGAGTTAAATTCAGAAACCTGAAAAGGAATCTTGAATCTGACTCTGATAAGACTGAGAGTCTTAAATTGGAAAATTCTGAGCTGAGAAATAAAATTTCAAAATTAGAAAATGCTTTACAAAACTCTCAGAAGGAACCAATTTCTGAAACTCCTAGCAGCGCTGATGAGATCATCAAGGAGTATGATCACAGTTTCCAGAAGTTCCTTGCTAAAAGCATAGATAGAAGCAAAATGGCTTCAATGATCTATGGAGTTAGCAGAAACGACAGGAAGGGAATAGGATACCAAGGTAAGGTTCCTACACCAAAGAATGTCATGGATTTAACCATTAAACACACTCCTCTGAACTCACATTTTGTGTATGGTCACACACATGATATTAAATACACTAGCAGTAAGTATTCTGTGAAACCAAAATTCAACCAAAGTTTTGGTAAATCTAACAAATCAGGACCCAAGAAAATCTGGGTACCTAAGGATAAAATAATACATGTTGCAGATATCTTTAACAGCAAATCAGAAACACCAGTCATGGTACCTGGACTCTGGCTGCTCGCGACACATGACAGGAAGAAGGCATATGTTCCAAAGCCTGGAACTTAAGCCTGGGGGCCACGTTGGCTTTGGAGGCAATCAGAGGGGAAAGATAATTGGCTCTGGAACTGTAGGTAATGGAAATCTTCCCTCTATAAATAATGTTCCGCTAGTAGATGGATTAATGCATAATCTGTTATCCATAAGTCAATTAGCTGATAAAGGTTATGATATAATCTTTAATCAAAAATCATGTAAAGCTGTTAGTCAGAAAGATGGGACTATCCTGTTTAATGGAAAGAGGAAAAACAACATCTATAAAATCAAACTTTCTGAACTGAAAAGTCAGAATGTAAAGTGTCTTCTGTCTGTTAACAACAAGCAGTGGATCTGGCACAGAAGATTGGGGCATGTTAGTATGAGAAGAATATCTCAGATTAACAAACTCAATCTGGTCAGAGGACTTCCTAATTTGAAGTTCAATTCAGATGCTCTGTGTGAAGCATGTCAGAAAGGCAAGTTTGCAAAACCTTCTTTCAAATCTAAAAATGTTGTTTCTACCTCTAAGCCATTAGAACTTCTGCACATTGACTTATTTGGACCAGTTAAAACTGCTTCAGTCAGTGGCAAGAAGTATGGGTTAGTAATCGTAGATGACTATAGCAGATGGACATGGGTAAAGTTCTTAAGACACAAGGACGAGTCACACTCTGTGTTTGTTACCTTCTGTAACCAAGTTCAGAATGAAAAGGATCTTAGAATCGTTAAAGTCAGAAGTGATCATGGTGGAGAATTTGAAAACAAAGATTTTGAGTCATTCTTTAATGACAGAGGCATTCTGCATGATTTCTCTTGTCCTAGAACTCCCCAACAAAATGGAATTGTAGAACGAAAGAATAGAACATTGCAAGAAATGGCCAGAACCATGATCAATGAGACAAACGTTGCTAAGATCTTTTGGGCAGAGGCAATAAACACAGTGTGCTACATTCAGAATAGAATCTCAATAAGACCTATTCTGGAAAAGACTCCATATGAATTGTGGAAGAACAGAAAGCCCAACATTTCATATTTTCATCCATTTGGATGTACTTGTTTTATGTTAAATATAAAAAATTATTTGAACAAGTTTGACTCTAAAGCACAGAAGTGTATTATGTTAGGATACTCTGAACGCTCAAGAGGGTACAGAGTATACAATACAGAAACACAGATTGTGGAAGAATCAATCAGTGTTCATTTTGATGATAAGCTTGACTCTGAAAAGTCAAAGCAGAATGAAGTCTTTGCAGGTATGGAAATTGAATTTACAGGTTCTGAAGACAAGTCATCAGAAGCTCTCAACACAGGCACCCCTTCAACATCTGAAAGGAGCACTGCTAGCAATCCTACAACAGCTGCTGATCAACCTCATAAGAGACTACCCAGAAGCAGCTTGGATCACCCAGAAGAAACTATCTTAGGAAGAAAGGAAGATCCAATCAGAACAAGAGCAAGCTTCAGAAACTCTGAAGAAACCCTCATGGGACTTGTGTCTCTGATTGAACCTTCTTCTATTGATGAAGCACTTCTGGACAACAACTGGATTCTAGCAATGCAAGAAGAGCTGAATCAATTCACCAGAAATGACGTATGAGATCTTGTTCCCAGACCAAAAGGATTCAACGTCATTGGAACAAGATGGGTGTTCAGAAACAAGCTTAATGAACAAGGTGAAGTCATCAGAAATAAAGCACGACTGGTAGCACAAGGTTATAGTCAGCAAGAGGGAATAAACTACACAGAGACCTTTGCTCCAGTCGCCAGGTTAGAATCTATCAGACTTTTAATTTCATTTGCTGTTAATAGAGGCATCACTCTGTATCAGATGGATGTCAAGAGTGCATTCTTAAATGGTTATATAGAAGAAGAGGTTTATGTGCACCAACCCCCTGGTTTTGAAAATACAAAACATCCAGAACATGTTTTCAAACTAAAGAAGTCACTATATGGTCTGAAACAAGCTCCCAGAGCTTGGTATGAAAGACTAAGTAACTTTCTGTTAGAAAATGAATTCACCAGCGGGAAGGTGGACACTACCTTATTCTGTAAGTCAGTTAAGAATGACATCTTAGTCTGTCAAATTTATGTTGATGATATTATTTTTGGATCTACTAATCCTTCTCTTGGAAGAAAATTTGCTAAGTGTATGCAGGCAGAATTTGAGATGAGCCTCATGGGGGAACTGGAATTCTTTCTAGGAATTCAGATCAATCAAACTCCAGAGGGAACTTACATTCATCAGAGCAAATATGTCAGAGATCTTCTGAAGAAATTTGACCTCTTAGAATGTAAGCCATCAAAGATTCCAATGCATCCCACGTGCATTCTGGAAAGAGAAGAGGTAAGCAAAAAGGTAGAACAGAAGGTCTACAGAGGTATGATTGGCTCTCTCCTTTATCTGACAGCTTCAAGGCCTGATATCTTATTCATCGTATGTATTTGTGCTAGATTCCAATCAGATCCTAGAGAATCTCACTTAACAGCTGTTAAGTGAATTTTCAAGTATCTGAAAGGTACTACTAATCTGGGTTTATTTTATAGAAAATCCAGTGATTACAGCTTAGTAGGCTACTGCGATGCTGACTTTCCTGGAGACAGAGTATAGCGTAAAAGTACTTCTGGAAGCTGCCAGTTTCTGGGAGAAAATCTGATCTCTTGGTCCAGCAAAAGGCAATCCACAATTGCGTTATCAACAATAGAAGCTGAGTACATAGCAGCAGCAGGATGTAGCACACAAATGCTCTGGATGAAAAGTCAGCTTGAAGACTTCCAGATTTTTGAGAGTAACATCCCTATACTCTGTGACAATACTTCTGCTATTTGCTTAAGTAAGAATCCTATTTTACATTCTAGGGCTAAGCATATAGAAATAAAACATCACTTCATTAGGGACTACATTCAGAAAGGAATTTTGAACTTAAAATTTATTGATACAGACCATCAATGGGCTGATATCTTCACTAAACCCCTTTCTGAAGATAGGTTCAATTTCATTCTGAAACATCTCAGCATGAAAATCTGCCCAGAGTGAAAATGCTTTAATTCTATATATTATCCTTCAGAATGTATTTATTTTACTGTGAACTTCTGATCAATCTCTTTTCAGAAAGATAGAACATGCAGATTGTATCAGATGTTATTCTTAAAGATCTGAGCGTTTCAGCTAAAGGATAGACGTGCTGCTCACTAAATCAAACAAGTGTCATCCAATCATCAGCAAATCTCTGAAGCAGAAAGCATGCACGCTTCTGAGAAGGCAAAACGCTGATTGGGTGCATTGAGACACATGTTTGGTAACCGTTTCAAGTATCTTTCTCAAATCCCCCAAAATCAGCAAGCATTAAATGAAAGTAATCATGTTTTTAAAACGTAATCATGAATTATTTCTCTTTCTTGAAACCGTTTACACATTCAAAAATTATTTTGAAATCTATTTAAGCACATTAACATCTCACATTAATCCTTTACCGTTTCTTACAATCTTACAAATATTTTCTGCATTTTCCTTGTGTGTTCATCTCTCTCAAAAGAAACCCATTTTTCAGTTTTCTCAGAAAAACCCTAAGTGTGAACATGGCAACCTCTAACAATGTTTCTGCAGGTTCTCAGAAGGAGGCTTCTTCTGAACAATACCAAGTTCCCTTCAGAACACTCCTTACACCAGTGAAGAATTTGGAAGTGCTGTCTGAACTAATTGTTGACTTCTCCAGTCTGAAAGAAAATGGATTTGACTTGACAGAAGAAGTTAGGGCACAAGGATGGGAGAGATATTTTGATAGGTTGGTTGGATCAACGTTCCCAGTCTTGGTCAAGGAGTTCTGGATTCATGCGTACTCATCAACGCATCAAGTCACCTCCTACATAATGGGAAAGAAGATTGTGATCACTGAGGATCACATAGCAAGATTGATTGGATACAGTGGCGGTGGTATCCGCTGTATCGACATGGCTGAAAGATGCTCTGACGTTGCTGTCATTGCCAGGCAGATTTTCACCCATGGGGTTCCCAACAGCAAGATCAGAGACTTAAAGGATCAGGACACAATATGGGCGAAGATCATTCTGGGGTGCTTTAATCACATGAAGCCAACAAGCTCCCTTGATTATATAAATATAGATCAGCAGTTTCTGATCTATTTTATTAATCAGAAGGTAAAAATCAACTTGGCTCATCTTCTGTTTAATCACCTCAGGACCAGCGTCAAGGAGACAAGGGAAGAAGAAAGAACAAAAAGGGATTGGATACGCTTTGGCAGGTTAATATCAGATATTCTGACTGAGAATAGGCTGATAGAGCACCTTACAGAAGCTCAGGAATTAAGTTCTATTGAACCTACTGTTGGCAAGCCTCTGAACGCCAAGAATCTGAAGAAAATGAAACTGATAGAGAATATCAGAAAGGAGCCCAGCGTTACTCCTCTTGCTGACATCACCAGCAGAAGAGTCCCACTGAACGACTTTCCACTATTCTCTGAGATTGAATCAAAACCAGTTGTGGTTCTCAGATACTTGGACGCTTGCAAGGCTGATAGTACAGATCCCAAACTGAATATCAAATATCTGCACCAACAACAACCAGAAGTTGCTATGAAGAAGATGAAGAAAAGAAAGGCCACTTCAGAAGGACCATCCCAGCAGACCCCTAAGAAAAGAGGTAATTTATCTGCTGCTTCTGTTTTAAATTCTTCTGCTATTCCAACATCAATCCCAACCCCAGCTTCACATGAACTTCCAATCCCCATACCAACTATTGATGAAACCGAACTAGAAGATGACCCTTCTGAGTCACTGACTCTCAGAAGACCCCGCACCAAATCCCAAACTCCAAAACCCACAACATCAACAGCATCAGAACTTGACAAAGTTCTGTCTGAAATTGATGAACGTGTTTCCGCTCACCTCTCAGATAATCCAAACACTCAACCAGAGATTGCCCACTCTCCTCAACCAGAACAACCTCTCTCACCCATACCAGAAGAACCACAAATTTTTGAACAACCAGAAATTCCTCCTCCTTCTCCACAACCAGCAATTCCTCCTCCCTCTCCTCAACCAGAACTTCATCCACCATCACCTCAACCATCACCTCCACAACCTGAGTTTCATCATTCTGAAACTCCATCACCTGAACCTCATTCTCTTCAATCCTCTGAGCCACAACCCTTGGAAATTCAGCTGCCATGTGGAACAACTGTAACCATGGCCCAGCTGCCATCCTCGCCAGAAACTACCCCTCCAAACACTCAAAACAGTCCTATTATCATCTCTGATTCTCCCACTCCATCTCCCAAACAAACATCTCCCAAACAAACTACTGAAGACCACAGCAGGACCTTCATCGATTTAACAATCCTTGACCGTCTTGCTGATCTCAAAAATAAAATAGCCATTCCAAAACCAAAACAACTAGATATTGGCTCTGGCATTGTGAATTTTGAAACAGGCTTGCAGCAGTGGATTGCTTCTCTAAAGCAAGTTTGTCCTGGAATGATTGATCCTGCTGCCTCAGACCAACTCTGGACACGATTCAGAATTTGGGTACAAGCTGAAGCCCTCAAATTGCAAGATATCAATTATGAGCAGGCACAACAGAATTTCAACAAGCTGCTGAAGGAAGTTGGAAGTCAGCTACTGAAGGAAGACGTGCTCCTTCTGGATAGTGAGCCATGGTCTGAGAAGCGCCCAGCTTCAAAAGTGCAGCCAGAAGAAGATCAGACAACTCAAGCTGAAGAGGTTAGACAAGCTGAAGATGTTGCAGAAAGCTCTCAGAAGCTTCCTGCTTCTGATGTTTCTCAAGCTGCCTTGGACAGGCAGACTCTGGAAGAGCTGAGGCTGAATGATATTCGTCTGCAGCAAAGAATGGATGAAAATGATCAGAAGATGAAGGAAAGGATGGACGTGCAAGACAGCAAGATAGATACAGTAGTCAGCATGGTGCACAAGCAGAATGAAACTGCTGATCAGATTAAGGCAATGTTGGAGACTCTGTTCACACGCTTTCCTACCCAACCTTAGTTTTTCATTCATGCCATTTTCAATGTTTTCTTTGCATATCTTCTGTACCGTTTTGTCTGGATCTGAATTTTAATATAACAAGTTTTTCTGCTCTGATCGTTTTAGCACATCACTTACACTTTTTGATTGCTGACAAAAAGGGGGAGAACAAGAATGATATTTTTCAATAACGGATTACTGAGACAAAAAGTCTCAAACATGCTAACACTCTGACATACTTGAATGTTTTCTGTTTTTGCATAAGTCTACAGGTACAAGAAGTTAATCACCTCTGATACACTGAAGCTCTGAAGCTCTGATATTCTGATCTGAAGCTCTGATATTCTGATGATCAAAGAAAGTCAATAAAGATCTGATCCTGAAGAACTCTTGGAATTAAGAAGGGAAGTAATAAATTCAGGGGGAGTATCTCCGATCTAAACTCTGATATCTCTTTATCCCTTATCTTTGATAACTTCCTACTTAATTCTGATACAACTTATTAGTTAGTTATCTCTGATACTTTTCACGCTAATTTTCAATTATAAAATATCTAGTTTTTGTCATCATCAAAAAGGGGGAGATTGTTAGAACAAAGTTTGAATCTACTACCCTAAGTTTAAGTTTTGATGATAACAAAATGCTAAGATACATTAATTGTATGATTCATGTAAGACACACATGCTATCTAAAAATTACATTCTGTTTTATAGAAACTCTGATGGGTATCAGCATGAGAACATCCTCATCAGCATCAGAAAATTGGATATCAACATCAGCATCAGAAGATGCTATATCAGATACCAGAATTAGAAGATCAACTTGCGCTTATGCTGAAGCTTGATGAACAGATCTGCGCTCAACACTCTGAACTCTGATAAAGACAACAACAGTTCATCAGCACTTAAGCAGCGTCAGAATGAGCCAAAGCCAGAACACTCTTTAGTTGCAACTGTACTGTGCATTCAAGATGAGTTATTACCAACGACATCATTCCAGACAAGATCTTATTAATAAGGAAAGATTGTTATTGGCATTGAAACACAATTATTGCTCCAACGTACACTAATTCCAATGCTATATAAACAAGTCAATGAAGATTGAATTGGCTAATGCTCTACAACAATCTACAAGCCTAAAAGCTATTCATCATCTTCCTCACTCTCAGTTTTGCTAAAAGCTATCAAATTCCTTACTCAACTATTTTAGCAATCTAGTTCTCTTAAGCTTAATTTGTGTAGTATCACAGTTGTGATAAACAGTTTTGTAGAAAACATTCACACACCTAGATTTCAATTCTTTGTAAGAAAGTAATTCCTTGAGAAACCGGTTTATGGTTTGACTCAAGAAGGCTTTAGCAGTTGTTAAAGAAGATTGTAATATTCAGTTGAATATAGTGGATTAAGACCTCGTTGGAGAGAGGAGAAATCACCTTGACGGGTGGACTGGAGTAGTTTGAGATCAAACGAACCAGGATAAAAATACTGTGTTGATTGCAATTGATTTCAAGTTTTAACAATTCAACCCCCTTCTTGTGTTTTTCACTTCTTCACTATCTTGATGCCACCCGTCGAAGGAAGGCCTTTAATCATGTATCTGATTGTTCTGGAGAATTCAATGGGGTGCGTACTGGGCCAACATGACGAGTCTGGCCAAAAAGAGCATGCCATTTATTACCTTAGCAAAAAGTGTACCGACTGTGAGACTCGCTACTCACTGCTAGAGAAAACTTGTTGCGCTTTGGTATGGTCTGCTCGCCGGCTGAGGCAGTATATGTTCACACATACCACTTTATTGATCTCTAAGATGGATCCGATCAAGTACATCTTCAAGAAGCCTGCTTTATCCGGAAGAATCGTTAGATGGCAGATGATCCTCACCGAATATGATATACAATACACAACCCAAAAAGCCATAAAGGGGAGTGTGCTAGCCGATCATCTGGCCCATCAAGCTATCGAAGATTACCAATCCATGAGGTTCAACTTTCTCGACGAGGATATCATGACTTTGAGTAACATTGAAGAAAACAGACCGTATGACGGACCTGAACAAGGATCCCGATGGACTCTGTACTTTGATGGTGCCTCCAACGCACTTGGAAACGGTATCGGCGTGGTACTTATCTCCCCAAAAGGTTTCCATACACCTTTCACTTCTAGACTCTGCTTCAGCTGCACCAACAACATGGCCGAGTATGAAGCTTGTATCTTTGGTCTCAAGGCTGCTATTGACTTGGGAATCAAATCTTTGATTGTATTTGGGGACTCAGCTTTCGTTATCAGTCAAATCAAAGGAGAGTGGGATACTAAACACCCTAGCCTCATCCCTTACAAAGAACATGTCTTGACATTGTTACCACATTTCGAGCAGATTACCTTTGAGCACTTCCCGCGAGAAGAGAATCAGTTGGCAGATGCGCTAGCTACAATGTCGTCCATGTTTAAACTTAACTGGGATAATGAGGCACCTCAAATCACCATCGAACGAATGGACGAACCTGCACATTGTCACGAGATTAATACCGAAGAAGTAGTGGAGCGACCTTGGTTTCATGACATCAAAAGGTATCTCGAAGCACAAGAATACCCTGAAGGAGCTTCAGTCAACAACAAAAAGTTCTTAAGGAGGTTCGCAGCCAAGTTCTTTCTGAGCAATGGTATCCTATACAAGCGCAATCTGGATTGTGTCCTACTCCGTTGTGTGGACAAGGTTGAATCTAAGCAGATCATGGTTGAACTATATAATGGAACCTTTGGCACCCACTCAAGCGGTCATACAATGGCTAAAAAGATTCTACGGGCAGGCTACTACTGGTCTACCATGGAAGTTGATTGTCATCAACATTCCCGTACTTGTCATAAATGCCAAATCTATGCTGACAAGGTACATATTCCTCCAGTTCCTCTCAATGTCTTAACAGCTCCTTGGCCATTAGCGATATGGGGAATCGACATGCTTGGAGAGATCAAGCCTACAACATCTAATGGACATTATTTCATCCTGGTGGCCATTGATTACTTTACCAAGTGGGTCGAGGAAGCTTCCTTCGCCTCCGTTATAAAGAATGTGGTTGCCCGTTTCATCAAGCAGAACCTCATATGCCGGTACGGTATCCCCGACAGGATCATCACTGACAATGGTACAAATTTGAACAATAAAATGATTCAATATCACAATTCATCTCCCTATCGGCCAAAGATGAACGGTGATGTCGAAGCTGCGAACAAAAATATCAAGAAGATCATTCAAAAGATGACGGTGACCTACAAGGACTGACATGAGATGTTACCGTTTGCTCGGCACGGGTACCGTACCATGGCACGCACTTCAACTAGGGTCAACTTAACTTGATTGACGAAAAGTGACTTACTGCTGTTTTCCATGGTCAGGCGTATCAGAAACGTATGATCTAGGCCTTCAACAAGAAAGTCAAGAGACAAGTATATCAAGTCGGGGACCTTGTAATCAAGCGAATCATATTGCTGCAAAGTGATCCCAGGGGCAAATAGACTCCTACTTACGAAGGACCATTTGTGATCAAAAACATCTTTTTCTGGTGGGGCAATGCTCCTGACCACCATGGACGGCGATGACATGACGCACCCTGCGAATGCAGACATAGTCAAAAGATACTACGCATAAACGACCCGACAAGTTGAAAATCCAAAAGGGAGACTTGGGCAAAAATGGGTATCCCGGTGAATAGAAAACCCGAAAGGGCGGTTCAGGAAAAAATTAGGGATAAAACAAAAAAATATGTACACCCGGCAAGTTAAAAACCCAAAAGGGCGACTTGGGAAAAAAAGGGTTTCCCGGTGGATCGAAAACCCGAAAGGGCGATCCAGGCAAAAGTTAGGGAATTAAAGCGTATGACTATGTCTCATCGGATCACTTTAAGGACAATCTCTTCACGGACAAGTTCCAAGCTTCTGATCAATCCAATCATTGTGGACGAAGCAACGAATGGACAAGATACTTAGAGTTATGAAGGCTATAGCAGAATAGGAACCCTGTGGAATTTTTACACATAGCCATCTTTCTTTGTATAATTTTTTCTCAATTTTATGACAACATTCTCTTACTAGGATGTCTGTCTCCTTTGTACAAAATACTTACACAAAGTTAATACAAAGATACTTCAAAATGAAGAAAACTATTTGCCATTTATTTTTCTTTACACTTGTGTTTTATTTGAAAACGTCCAATGATCTATTAAATGAGCATATGCATTTGAATATAATCACTGCTTACAAATAAAACGAAATGAGAAAGAATAATTACTGACAGATTGGAAGTATGGGAAAACATCTTTAGGCTATTCCAGGAAAAAAAATCCTCAGCAGAGCTAAAGCCTTGGAATACATATCCCCAGCGGAGTTAAGTTTCAAAATCCCCATCAGATTTGAGTTTTCAAAACCCCCAATCCTTAGCGGAGCAAAACTGTGAACTGCAAACCCTCAGTGAAGATGAAACTTTCTTCCCCAACGCAGTCCAAAACTTCAACCCTTAAACCTCGATGGAAGACCATCTAGTTTCCTCCAATTCCCCACAGAGTTATTTCCCAACAGATCAAAGATTCTCATTCTCATTTCTCCAGTTGAAGCCTCCCAAGTTCCAATTCCCCAATAGAGATCGTCATAGTTTTCCTTATTCCCCAGCCATAGTCATCAAAATTCTCTGGATTCCTCAAGCAGGTTTCCCAAGCAGACTTGAAGGATCCCTATATCCCCAGGAAATTCATGAAGGATCCTCACATCCCCACAAGTTGCCAAGGATTTTTCTATCCCCAACAGTGGTCCAAGGATTTCTCACCTTCAATAATCAAGATTTTGAATCTCCAACAGCGGTCAAGGATTTATTTTCCCCGGCAGCATTCAAAGATTTCATTGTCTCCAGCTATCAAGGATTTATTTTCCTCAGCAAGACGGCTAATCAGCTTACATGCGCATAACATTACATTCATATATCATAAACATTGATAGAACACATTTTATTGCATCATACATGTCATGCAACATAACTTTGTGTTTCAGCTAACATTTTACCCTTTTCAGGATGAGATTAAAAGCTATCGTTAATAACTATTCAAAGATTTCAGATACAGTACGGATACACTCCAAGACATGGAAGTCATTCTGCTACTCATTTGGATCTCTTATTCAGATATAGTATAGATACACCCCATACGCGAAGGTCATTCTACTACTCATTCAGACTTCATAAATCAGATACAGACTAGATACGCTCCAGACACATAAGCCATTCTATCTCTCATTCAGATTCAACTATCAAATTCAAGTCCAGATACACTTCAGACACGGAAGTCATTCTGTCACTTATTCGGATCCCAGTTACAGTACGGATACACTCCAGACACGGAAGTCATTCTACTACTCATACAAGTTTCAACTTCAGATACAGTCTAGATATGCTCCAGACACGGTTGCCATTCTATCACCCATTCGGAATTTATCCCCAGCCCAGAGATGCTTCATACATAGATGTTTCTCTGTCGTCCATTCAGAATTCAGATACAATACAGATACACACCAGACACGGCAGTCATTATGATATTCATTCAAGAATCAAATACGGTTACATCTCGGATACGCTCCAGACACAGACGCCATTCCTTTGCTCATATAAATCCAATCTCGAGATACAACTCAGATACGTTCCAGATACGGATACCATTCTGGTGTTCATTCTCCTAATTTTCAACAAACAGACTTGGATGGCATCTCTAAGCCCATCTCCAGCAAAATTCTACCATCTCCAAATGGCATCTTTAAGTCCATTCCCTCATTTACATTTTTGACGAGTGCAAATTTACGGGCACTCTAGTGTCCAATCATCTTTTACCTTCGAGTCACGAAAGGCCAACTCGCCAATCTAACTCTTTAGGTTCAAGAAGATTGAACAAGGGCAGCTGTTGTACCCCAAAATTTTTCCTCTCATTTTATCAAGATTTCCCCTCACAAGACTCTTTGAACTCCAGACAGGATTAGGGTTTGCTCTGCACAAGACATCTCCTTCCACTAATGACCTAAATTAGGGTTTGAGTTTGCACATGGATTTTTGGAATTTAAATGCTTAAAGTTACTTTCATACTTCATGTTGGACTTATAAGATTTCCACTACCAAGTTTCAAGCTTTGAATCAAATTTTTGCTCGGTCAATTGGACAGTTGACCTAAAAATCAACTGTATTGGGGAAAAAGTCAACTATGGCCAATTTACAGTCAAAACTCACAATTTTTGATCCACATCAACATTATAGACTCATATGAACCATTTGATCAAGTTTGGACCACAACTCCTCAAGAAATTTGATCAGATCTTCAAAAGGGCAAAATGGTCATTTTTAGGGTTTTGACTGTATAAGGGCAATTTCTGATTTTTCACCTGGCCAATGACAAATTGGGTTCAAGCATGGATTCAAGGACTCAATGGCATCATCTTGACCTATTCACAAGGTTCAAAAGATCTCAAATGCATTGGATTGGGAGATGAA
Source organism: Vicia faba (assembly GCA_948472305.1). NCBI lineage: Eukaryota > Viridiplantae > Streptophyta > Magnoliopsida > Fabales > Fabaceae > Vicia > Vicia faba. Next base: position 1,538,351,684 of record OX451737.1, read on the forward strand.
TTTTTCAGTCAACTGATCAAAATTTGACTGTACACTGAAAAGTCAAACTTTGACTTTTTGGTCAAAATCAAGTGCCAAGGGTTATTTTTCATCAAGATGAGTCAAAAAATGAAACTTGTTCATCAAGAAACCTAATTTTTCAAATTAGGGTTTAAGATTGAAAAATTTCATAACTTAGAATTTTTCTAAGTTATGAAATTTTCTTATTTTTTCCCAACTTTGCCCAACATTTTCACCATGATGCAATTGTCTTCAAACAAAACTTCCAACATGAAAGTTGTAGTCCTCCACAAATTATACAACTTTGATGCACAAAGTTTTCCCAAAAGAATCTTGGATCTCAAGATATGATTTTTGGAACAAGGGTCCATGAAACTTTTAACTTAGTGAAATTTTGCCCTAGTTTAGGCAGGATTTTGACCTATCTTCATGACCATTTTTCATATAGTTTCACTTGGAATCTCAAAATGCATTTCAAATTTGGATAGTAGAACATGTTACAAGCTTTCAAAAATGTCCAAGAACTCTCCAAAATCATTTATGGTTAGGGAGAATCGAAGATTTGAATTTGGAAAAAACTCACTTTGATCCATGGCATTTTCATGTTGACACAAGTTGCAAAATTTGTCCAAACTTGCGTTGTACTTGATTACAGGTCTCTAAACCCTTCCAAACTCAAAAATTAAATGCAAATACAATGTACATTGGTCTTATTCTGATCAATGGAGCTTGGAACAATGAATAAATCCATTTATGGCATAAAGGTTGCAATACCTTTCCATAAAGCATACTTTTTGCAATTTTGTATTTCTTAAGCCATGGACCTGATCTCTTCATACAAACAAAGTCCACAAACTTCAGAAAAAGCTCACCAACCCTATGCAGACCTTGAGCTAGCTTGTACAACCTTGGCCTTTGTCACTTCCTACCTTTTCTTCAAAAAAAAAGTCATTGTGCCAAAAGTCCACAACTCTTAAATCTGATAAGAGCAAGTCTTGGCAATATTAAAAAACAAGTTTTGCACATTGCCTTGAGTTAGAAACACGAGCCATTCATCCCTCAAGCCTTCCAAAACACAAAAACGCATTCCTCTTGCAAAACAGGGTAGCTTCTGCACTTTGAGTTCCATAACAAAAACTACTCGTGTGTTTTGCCCCAAACCTGTTCCAATACCTTCCATATAACCCACCTGAGCTATACCAACCATTGGCCATTGATTGTAACTCCATTTGCAAGCTTCGCCATTTCTGTTTTCAGCTTGTGCAGGTTGACTTCTACAAGCTTGTTCAAGCAAATCCAAAGCAAGCTAAGCATTGGGGAAGGTCAGAGGAAGTTCAAGCAAGCTCCCAAGCATCTCAGGCCCCACTGAAAAGCTCTACATTGCCATACTCGTGTTCAACTGAAACAGGTATTTGTCAACTTTCTATCTCTCTATTTAGGAATCATTAGGCTTAGGTTTATGAATAAAAAATGTAGTACTAATAGCCCTTAAGCTGTACATATGCTTAGTTTTCATTTAAGTTAAGTGTGCTGAGAGAATTTGATTGATGAACATCCTGAAAAAGTTAGGTTAGAAATTAGGGCCAGAGAAATTCTCTCTGGTCTTTGAGAGTTAAATTATGTTTTTTATATGGTTAGAATCGTATGATAATGCTCTATAACTTTCATGTTGCAAGTTTTCGTTTTTAAGCATAAATGTAGGAGATACGAGTTGTACATCAGAACGCGCGTTTTTTGTGTTTGAATGAAGGTTGAAGATGAAGTGTTGGGTTGGGCTTGGCTTGGCATGACTTTTTGCACCCCCTGATCTGCTTCTTGCACCCCTTGGCCCATTTCATTATATTTTTGTATTTTTTCTATTTATTTTTCATTTCTGATTTTATTTATATTTTTTAAACATAAAAAATATCAAAAACATTTTCATAAATTTTCACTTTTTATTTTTTTATTTTTTTATTATTTTTTAGACATAAAAATAATTATTAAATAATATATACTTTTATTTACTTTAATAAAAACTTATAAATATTATAGAAATATTATATATTTTTATTTTTATTACTTATACATATAAAATAATATTTTTTCACATGTTTTATTTCTTAATATCCTTGTATATATTTATATTTATTTTCTTGTACATAAAATAAATAATATAATATATATTATCTTAAAACAAAAAAACTAGGGTTTCCACCCTTATTATATATAATATTTTTTTTTCTAATACATTTTATTTTTTGACACTTGAATATATTTATTTTATTTATTTTATTGTACATAAATAAATAAATATTATAATTTTTCATACATATTCTTAAACGAAATATTAGGGTTTTTACCCTTAACAAAAATAACTTTTTATTTTCTTACATTAAATATTTTATTTACACACATAAAAATAAATAAAAACATTTTTTGCATATTCATAATATTTTGCATATTTATATTTTATTGCTTATTTAAATATTGCTTATTTATTATTTGATGCAAAGAATTCAATTTGGATGTAATAGTAAATCTTAGGGTTTTATTTTCTTGCAAATACCCCCTATCCAAAATTGTATCCTCCTCTCCATATAAATGTTGTAATAGTCGTAGATTTATTTTACACACTTTATACTTTCAAATATGCCATGATAGAGATTAGGGTTTGTATGCAATATCCAAAATCAAAACAAATAGTTAGACCTAATACAAGACCTAAATGCATGAAAATGACAACACAATGCACACATGCACCCCTAGGGTTTCATCCACTTGTTGCCTTTAAAATGGCCATGGTATGCATGTTGAGTATCTTGGCAAAACAAAAACAAAATAAAAGATCATAGTCCCTCGATGACGCTATCTTGGTTGCCTATACAAAATGATCCAGTCCCTCAAAAAATAGCTAAAGATACTTAGCACTATTGCTATCATGGTCAATACGATGACCCGCGCCTGTCCCGTTTAACATCCAAACACAAGGTTGTTTACCAAATGTAATGGTAAGACAACACTGTCAGAAGGGTTAAAAATTTGTAGGGAAGATCTTTGAGTAAGATAGGGTAGACAACTCTTAGTTACTTGATCAAAACTTGAAAAAACATCCTTGCTATTTTCAAACACACCTCACAACACAATTTCAAAACATTTCCCAAAACAAAACTTTCAAACATTGAAACATCTTTTCAAAAAAACAATACACCTTTGTATACATTCAAACAAGAATCATTACAAAGGTTTCCACAACGATGGCTTCTTTTCAAAACATTTTCAAAACCACACACAAAGCACCATTTAAAACAATTGAAAAGCAAAAGCAAGTGATCTAAACAAGTAACTAAGAGCCCATGGATAACCATGGATGAAAAGGGTGCTTGCACCTTCCCTTTTCATAATCTACCCCCCGAACCCAAGAAAACATCTCAAATGTCTTTCCTGTGCTTTTTGACCTTTCCTTTGGATAAAATAAAAAGTCGGTGGCGACTCTTGCTAAACCGAAACATTTGCGAATACAAATGCAAAACCTCAAGTCAGTTCTCCCACCGCATCACAGCTTGTATGGAAAGACTGAAAACAAAGCGCTAGCAAACCTAATAACAAAGATAAATGAACCGAATTGAATCACTTGCACATATACACCTCTAAGGTACGCCCACTTTGGTTGCCTTTCGGAAAATAAAATAGTCATGTCCCTCAAATATGGGGACGCTTTAGCAAAGACCCATAAATCAAAAGATCATAGTCCCTTGATGAACCTACATTGTTTCCTTTCGGAAAATGATCTCGTACCTTAAACAAAATTGCTAAAGCGTCTCCATATGTTGCCTTTATGATTGTACGTCTCTTTGAATGTCCCTTAAACATCCAATGATAGGGCTACCTACTCACTAATAGTAGGATATCACTGTCTAAAGGATAGGAGGAAAAGAACAAACATTTTTGAGTATAAGTAGATAGTTCTTAAATGCTTGCTCAAAACAAACTTTTGCACTTACACAAGACACTTCAAAAACACTTTCAAAAAATGCTTTATCAACACTCTTGAGGACTGATACAAGAGTTATCATAAAGCGAATCACCGCACTAAGGCATTTTCAAAAAATAATTTTCAAAAGACACAAAGCACAAGGTATTTCAAAATGAGTTAAGCATCTAAGAGCTCGTAGAAAACTACGAATGGAAAGGGTGCTTACACCTTCCCTTTCCATAATCTACCCCCCTTACTTAGAAAAATCTCGAAAAGGTCTTTTTATGTTCTTTTCACCCTTTCCTTTGTTGGATAAAAGAAAAGTCGGTGGCAACTCTTACTTACCGCAACATTTGCGAACACAAACGCAAAACCAGTATAACAGTCAGTTCTGCCACCGTATCACAGAACTGGCGACTCTGCTGGAGAAATAAAAAGTGGGTTTACCTTAGAGTTTAGTTCATCATTTTAAATTGCTTGTATGCTTTCCTTGCTTTACCTTTGAGGTTTTGTTGGGGTATTCTTGTAAAGATCATACACCCGGATCTGGGGCAAATTTTTAGGTAAACAACAATAGATCATGGAGACTGTACGACATAGACCGATATGGTTGAAGCGATAGCTGTGTTGGTGTGACACTTTGGTTGGCACCGGTATCCCTTGTGTTGAATCGACGAGAATACGGGGCCACCGCGTGGTGTTGTGAAGCACTAACGGAACTTAGAACGTTAGTTGAACAAACTTGGCCATTAGAAAGTAGTGAGATAGCCTACCTCGGTGTAAAGCTGGGGATTGGTTGATACTCGATGCTACACTCATTGAGATCGGACTTTCAAGATGTTTCGGTCGCAAGAAAAGATTTCTAAGCTGAAATAATGCCCGATAAAGAAAGATCAGTGATATTGAGACTCCTTAGAACCCAGTTACTTTTCTAAGACAGGTTGAACCAACTAAACTTCAAGAGGGTATTTACCTATAAACTCCATGCAAGCCTAAACCTAAGGTCTTGTGTGTTTTGCTTGTGTGTGATTAATTTACTTAAACATGACATCATGCATCATAACATCCATTTTTTATTACACTGACCATTTCAAGGACCATGGGAATTTATCTTTGTTCTGTTTTGCAGATCATGGCTTCTGCTCGTAGAAATACTATCTGAATCTACTTTTTAAGAATACTTCTCCAACTCAAAGATCTAGTATCAACGCTTCCTGAGACTTCTTTGTTCACCAAGAAATACGTCCGACTTCTCAATCTAGTTACCTCGGGCTTTGATGAGAAGATGATGAGTGTACTCTTTCAATTCTTTGACCCTAAACACCATCACTTCACTTTCCCAGACTATCAGTTGGTACCCACCATGGAAGAATTCTCTCAAATATTGGGTACCTATTCTTGATCAGATGTCGTTCACCGGTTTAGAAGAAGCTCCAAAGCCAGAAGTCAATGCAACAACTTTGCATTTGAAATGGTCTGACATTGTATCCAACTGGGAAACAAGAAGCGAAGTCAAGGGTTTTCTAGTCAAGTTCCTATTAGAGAAGGCTCAGTTGTTTTGTGATGATTTGTATTTCCAAGCTTTTGAGGAGGTTCTGGCCCTTCTAATCTGGTTTAGTGTTATTCCCTAATCCAGACTTACTCATAGATATGAATTCTATCATGTTTTTCCTCTCTCGTAACCTTGTTCCTACTCTACTTTGAGACATCTTATATACCCTCCACACTCGCACCATCAAGAGAAAAGGGATTCTTATGTGTTGTGTGTCATTGCTGTCAAGGTGGTTTATTTCTCACCTCCTTAAATCAGTATTGAAGAATGAAGAAGGTTTGGGTTGGTCACAAAGGATAATGTCACTTTCTCACTCGGATATTCTCTGGTACTCCCGATCTACGGGAGATATTTCTGTCATTGACCGGTGCAGGGAATTCACTAATGTTCCGCTACTTGGCATTAGGGGAGGCATAACTTATAATCCTTATTTGGCTTTGCGACAATTTGGTTATGCCCGAAGGGATAGTCCCCACGATATGCTTATCTAGGGAATTATGTTTAACTACGAGGATGATGTTCAAGGGTATCGTCAGAGGTTCATACGAGCTTCGGGCATGGTAAACAGATTTGATACCAAGATCTTGGGGCCTAAGACTTCTATCCCTATGGAACCTTATCTCAAATATGTACGAGCTCGTGCTCAGAACCTTATAATGCCGTATATAGCCATCTTACCAGTACTTGTGGAGCCCATCACCGAAGAAGATGTTCCTTATATAGTTCTCCATCCTGATGTGTCCACTGATCTTGAAGAGCTGCAGAGATCCTGGATTCAGTTGAAGAAAGAATGGGATACCTTTAGAGGTTATTTATATGTCAATGAGAAGAAATTGTTGGAGCTCACGAAGCAACTTCATGAAGAAAAAAGTCTTAATGTCTATCTCGGCACAAATAGGAAGCGCCCATGGGAAACCTGATTTCTTGGATTTTAGAAAAAAATTTAAATTATAAGCCTAAAAGGCAATTGCATTTTAAATTATACTAATAAAATCTTTGTTTCATTTTGGTTCACAAATTTAAATTTCCCGAAGTCCTTGAAAACATCGCATAAGCATAACATACACTTCATTGCATAAGCAGGTATTTCAAGACAGGTTTCTTATTCTTTTCATTGTTTATTTCAGCAAAAGAAATGGCTCTCGAACAAATAGTAAAGGATCTTCAAGATCAAAACGCTCTATTTCAGCAGATGTTCCTGGATCTGGCCAAGGGGCAAGAAGATCTGAAATCTCTGATCATCAAAGAGAAGACCAAGAAGCCAAAGAAACCAGCTGGTGTCTTGAATTTGGGTAGAAGGTTCAGAGGTCCGACCAAGCGAACTCTAGATTTCGCAACCACGTCGAATGAAGTGGACAATCAAGGAGAAAATCCCATGGAAGAAAAAAATAACCCAAGGTATGAGGAAGATGAACCTGAGTATTCTGAGGAGCAGTATCCTCATACTGATGATAAATACAAACAGCTAGAGGATCGAATCAATGCTATGGAGATCCAGAGGGTACCTGGGCTGAATTTTGAAGAGCTAGGACTGGTCTCAGTGGTAGTCATCCCACGGAAATTCAAGGTCCCTACATTTTCTAAGTACGACAATGTCTCCTGTCCTAAGCTTCATTTAAGGTCGTATGTCAGGAAGATTCAACCTCACACTACTGATAGGAATATGTGGGTACATTTCTTTCAAGAGAGTTTGTTGGGGACTCAGCTGGAATGGTTCTATCAACTTGAAATAACCAACGCTCATAATTTGGAAGATCTGGTTGCTGCTTTCTACAAGTAGTATCAATATAATGCTGACCTCACCCCAACTCGTACACAATTGCAAAGTATGTCTATGGGTTTCGGCGAGGGTTTTAAATATTATGCCCAAAAGTGGAGAGACCTTGCAGGAAGAGTCCAACCCCCATTGTCTGATAGGGAGCTGGTGGACATGTTCTTGGGCACGTTGTCTGGTCCGTTCTTTAACCATCTGATTGGAAGCTCTTCTGCTGGGTTCACTGAATTGATACTGACTAGTGAACGGGTAGAGGCTGGCATCAAAAGTGGTAAAATACAGTGAGATGCATCCTCCAGTACAGCAAAGAAACCATTCACTGGAAAAAATGAAGCCAGTGCAGCTTATGGCCAACGAAATCACAACAAAACTGAACATCGTCTGACGGTAGGGGCTGTTATGATTTCCAATCCTGCATCAAACCAGCAACGAAACAATTAGCACAGGGCGGATGCACCCAGAAGACAGTTTACCTGGATCAACATGACCTTGTCCCATGTTTTGCCACATTTGTTGAAGTCCAATCTGGTGACGCTAAAGGAGGCCCCGAAGAATCCTAATATTGCCTCTCCCCGCTACAACCCAAATGCTCGATGTGCCTACCATTCTAAAACTCTAGGGCATGATACAAATGATAATTGGGCTTTGAAGAACAAGGTGCAAGACCTTATTGATGCAAAGGAGGTTGAATTTGATCCCCCTGAGACTCCCAACATCATAACTGCACCTATGCCTAAGCATGGCCCAGGAGTCAATGTTATTGATGTTGTCTCCGCCACAGAAGATGATGACAATAGGTATAACTTGGACAAATGGATCTTCCCAACCATCAGCGGTGGACTCAACAATTGGGAGGCCAAAGATTTTGTTACCATTACTTTTATTCAAGAGTAATTTTTATTTTTGTTTTTAAGGATATGTAATATTTGAACAATTGAAATTTTAAAGCCTTGTGTCTTACCCGGGGCACAATGGTATATTTGTGAGGGTCATTACTTCATTTTTATATGTCATCAATAAAACATTGGACGTTTTGCATACAAATTTTGCGCTCTTTGTTTTTATTTTCTGCTTTCTACTTTATCAAAAAATATACAGCTATACTCTTACACACACCCAGGTATTAAACTGCAGATCCACATCCACTATGGATCCCATTGATAAAGGTTTTGCTATTTCCAGTTATGACTTTGAAAATCCAATCTGCCAAGCCGAGGACGAAGGTGAGGAAGATTGTGAGGTACCAGGAGAACTTGCCAGACTATTACAACAGGAAGAAAGGGAAATACAGCCTCATGAAGAGCCAGTTGAGCCAGTGAACTTGGGTACTGAAGAGGACAAGAAAGAAGTCAAGATAAGTGCCGATCTGGAGCATAGTGTCAAAGAGCGGTTAATAAAGATGCTACATGACTATGTTGAGGTTTTTACCTTGTCATACAAAGACATGCCAGGACTTGACACTGATATCGTGGTTCATCGTCTGCCTACAAAAGAGGATTGCCCTCCAGTGAAGCAGAAGGTTCGTTGCATACGGCCTGAGATGTCAAAAGAGATCAAAGCCGAAGTCATGAAACAGTTCAACACTGGCTTCTTAGTTGTCACCTCTTATCCACAATGGGTTGCCAATGTTGTTCCAGTACCTAAGAAGGACGGTAAGGCACGTATGTGTGTGGATTACAGAGACCTAAATAGGGCAAGCCCCAAGGATGACTTTTCACTTCTGCACATCGATGTTCTGGTTGACAACACCGTACAACATAAGGTATTCTCCTTCATGGATGGCTTCTATGGGTATAATAAAATCAAAATGGCACCTGAGGACATGGAGAAAACGACCTTCGTCATGCAGTGGGGCACTTTTTGTTACAAAGTTATGCCATTTGGGTTAAAGAACGTCAGGGCAACCTATCAGCGTGCCATGGTAGCTTTGTTTCACGATATGATCCATCACGAGATAGAGGTATATGTGGATGATATGATAGCCAGGTCTCAGACTAAAGAAGAGCACCTCGATCACCTACAAAAGTTGTTTGAAAGTCTGAAAATGTACAAACTGAGCTTGAACCCAAATAAGTGAACTTTTGGAGTAAGATCGGGTAAACTTCTAGGCTTCGTTGTCAGTGGCAAAGGTATTGAAGTTGACCATGCAAAGGTCAAAGCTATATAAGAAATTCCAACTCCTTGCTTGAACTACATTGCCAGATTCATTTCCCACCTAACCGCTACTTGTGAGCCAATCTTCAAATTACTGAAGAAAGATCAAGCAGTGAAGTGGAATGACGACTGCCAGGACGCCTTTGACAAAATCAAAAAATATCTACAAGAGTTTCCAATTTTAATGCCTCTAGTTGAAGGAAGACCTCTGATCATGTACTTAACAGTGTTAGAGAACTCAATAGGGTGTGTGTTGGGGCAGCATGATGAGTCTGGTCGAAAAGAGCATGCGATATACTACCTTAGCAAAAAGTTTACCGACTGTGAAACAAGATACTCACTGCTCGAGAAAAATCGTTGCGCTTTGGCATGGGTTCTCGCCGACTAAGACAATATATGTTGACCCACACTACCTTGTTGATATCTAAAATGGATCCTATCAAGTACATCTTTGAGAAGCCTGCTCTCTCCGGAAGAATAGCAAGATGGAAGATGATACTGACCAAATATGACATTCAGTATACAACCCAGAAAGCAATTAAGGGAAGGGTGTTAGCTGATCATTTAGGTCATCAGGCTGTGAACGACTACCAATCCACGAATTTTGAGTTCCCGAATGAGAACATCATGCTAGTAACTGATTGTAAAGAACCTGGACCGAATGAAGGACCTAAAAAAGGATCCCGATGGACTATGGCTTTTGACTGAGCTTCCAACGCTCTTGGCAATGGCATCGGCGTTGTTATCATATCTCCTGAAGGTTGTCATACTCCTTTCACTGCCAAGTTATGTTTCAATTGTACCAATAATATGGCTGAGTATTAAGCATGCATCATGGGTCTCAAAGCTTCTATCAACTTGAGGATCAAATTCTTGAGTGTATTTGGAGACTCGGCCTTAGTAATTAGTCAAATCAAAGGAGAATGGGACATGAAGCATCCTAATCTTATCCCTTACAAATAGCATGTGTTGACATTGATTCCATATTTTGAAGAAATTACCTTTGAGCATTTTCCACGAGAGGAAAATCAACTAGCAGACACGCTAGCTACTATTTCATCCATGTTCAAGGTCAGGTGGAATAATGAGGCTCCTCAGATCACTATTGAGAGAATGGATGAACCTGAATACTGCCATGAGATTGATACTGAAGAAGTAGTGGATAAACATTGGTTTCATCAAGTTAAAAGATATCTCGAAGCCCAAGAGTATCCTGAGGGAGATTCCGTCAATGATAAGAAGTTTCTAAGAAGGTTCTCTTCCAAGTTCTTCCTTGGTAATAGGAGCCTCTACAAGCGCAATCATGATTCTACCTTACTTCGGTGTGTAGACAAGAGGGAGGCAGAAAAGATTATGGCTTATTTGCATGAAGGTACCTTTGGCACCAATTCTAGTGGGCACACGATGGCTAAAATGATCCTACGGGCATAATACTATTGGTCCACTATGGGAGTAGACTGTTATCAGCATTCGTAGACTTGTCACAAGTGCCAGATCTATGCTGATAAGGTGCATGTGCCTCCAGTTCCTCTAAATGTCCTGACTGCTCCTTTGCTGTTTGCAATGTGGGACATCGACATGATCAAAGATATTAGACCTACAACTTCTAATGGGCACCGCTTCATCCTTGTTTCCATTGATTACTTCACAAAATGGGTCGAGGCGGCTTCATTTGCTTTTGTTACCAAGAATGTGGTGGCCCGATTCATCAGACATAACCTTATATGTCGGTACGACATTCCAGAAAGAATCATCACGGATAATGGTACCAATCATAATAACACTATGATCACCGAGCTCCGCATGTAGTTCAAGATCCAGCATCATAACTCTTCTCCTTACCGACCGAAGATAAATGGCGATGTAGAAGCTGCTAATAAAAACATCAAAAAGATCATACAGAAGATGACAATGACATATAAAGACTGGAATGAGATGTTACCATTTTCTCTTCATGGTTACCGTACCACCGTGCGCAAATCAACAAGGGCAACTCCTTTCTCTTTGGTATACAATATGGAAGTTGTCCTACCCATAGAAGTCCAGAACCCTTCCTTGAGAATCATGAAGTATGCAGGTTTGAGTGAAGACGAATGGATTCAGACTCGACTTGACCAATTAAACCTGATTGACGAGAAGAGGCTTGCGGCTGTCTGTCGCGGTCATATGTACCAAAAGCGTATGATTAAAACTTTTAACAAGAAGGTCAGACGTCAATTATATCAGGCTGGTGACTTGGTAATCAAGCGCATCATACTGCCACAAGGTGATCCCAGGGGCAAATGGACTCCCACATACAAAGGGACATTTGTAATCAAGAACATATTTTCTGGTGGAGCCATGATCTTAACCACTATGGACGGTGACGACCTTCCGCACCCGATAAATGCAGACATAGTTAAAAGATACTACGCATGAAAAAAGACCCGCTAGGTTGACTGGCCTAGGAAAAAATAAGGGAATCCCGATGAACCAAAAGGGTTCGGGAAAAAATTAGGGATATACATATGAAAAAATATGTACACCCGGCAAGTCAAAAACCTCAAAAGCGGCTTGGGCAAAAAAGGGTATCCCAGTGGATTGAAAACCCAAAAGGGTGGTCCAGGAAAAAGTTAGGGATTTAAAGCATATAACTATGTCCCGTTGGATCACCTTACATCCAATCTTCAGTATCAACTATCAAGCTCAAGTGGTACTAATCAATCTAGTCAGCTTCGGACAAGTAGCGAAAGAGATGAGACGCTCAAAGACATAAAGGCAATAGCAGAATGGGAACCCATTGGGATCATTTCACATATCTGTTTTTCTTTGTATACTATTTTTGTATAGTTTCCATTCTTACGACGACATTCTCTTACTAGAATGTTCGTCTCCTTGTAAAAAAATTGCTTATCCAAGTTAATACAAAGGTATTCCTTTGAAAGTGCAAAATTATTTGTTTTTATTTTTCTGTTTTGTTTGCAAAACGTCCAGTGATTATTTTTGAACATATGCATTTGATGGTGATTGCTGCTTACAAATATACGCATAAAAAATAGAAAGACAATTACTAATGGCTTTAAGAAATGGGACAATGTCTAAGGGCCATTGTGATACGGTGGGAGAACTGACTTGGGTTTTGCGTTTGTGTTTGCAAATTTTTCGGTTTAGCAAGAGTCGCCACCAACTCTTTATTTTATCCTAAGGAAAGGTCAAAAAGCACAGGAAAGACCTTTGAGATGTTTTCTTGGGTTCTGGGAGTAGATTATAGAAAGGGAAGGTATTAGAACCCCTTCTATCCATGGTTATCCATGGGCTCTTAGTTACTTGCTTAGATCACTTGCCTTTGCTTTTCAATTGTTTAAAATGGTGCTTTGTGTGTGTGGTTTTGAAAATGTTTTGAAAAAGATGCCTTGTCTAGGCAACCTTTGTAACAATTCTTGTTTGAATGTTTTACAAAGGTGTTTGTCTTTTTGAAAAGATGTTTCAATGTTTTTGAAAGTTTATTTTGAAGTTGTGTTGTGATGTGTGTTTTGAAAAATGGAAAGGATGTTTTTCAAGTTTGATCAAGTAACTAAGAGCTATCTATCCTAATTTACTCAAAGATCTTTCTTATGTTTTTAACCCTTTTAACAGTGTTGTTTCACCATTGTATTTGATGAACAACCTTGTGTTAGGATGTTAACGAGACGAGCGCGGGTCATCGTATGCGATCATTGAAGGCAACTTGTGAGACGCTCTAGCAATTTTGTAAGGGACGAGATCATTTTATCGAAGGCAACATCGAGGGTCATTGAGGGACTAACGATCTTTGTGTATCGAAGGGGCATTTGCTAGAGTGTCTCATACTCGAGGGACATGATTGCATTTTCCGAGGCAACAAGCAAGATTACCCTAGAGGTGCAAGTGTGAATGGTGTATTGATTTTCATGCATTTATCTTGTATTAGGTTATCTAGCGGTTGATTTTGAATCTTCGCATACAAACCCTAATTACTATACAGTATATGGAAAGCGATAAATTGCGGGAATTTAAAGTCTAAGCTATTAAAAATAAGTATCCGGGGATGGGGATACAAATGTTTTACAAATGGGGATGAGTCTTATCAGAATAGTAATGTCCAAGTATTATTTACAACCAAATCGAATCGTCGCATTCTCAATGTAAAAATATAGCAAGGTATAAGAATCAAAGAGAATCAAAAGTATTGTGCCATGCATATGATTATTTACAAATGATCAAAATGTTAACCTAATGCAAATTAAGTATTATTATTTTTGTGTTTTTGTTAATTATATGTAAACAAAAGGTTTTTTTTTTTAAAGAAAAATATATTTAACTTAAAAAATCTATTATTTATGCATTTTTGTTAATGTTATTTAGGAACTCTTATAAAAAGATTTATTAAACAAAAAAAGTTTTAAAACAAAAATATATTATTTACATGCTTTTAAATGTAATAAAAAAAAGCTAATAAGAGTATTTTGTGTGAAGAGTTTAATATATTATTCTTTTACTTAATCAAAAATGAAAATATGGTAGTATAAAAAAAAGATGTTTTCAAAGCATAATAAAAAAAGGAAGTGGGCTTTAATGGATGTGTCTGGCCCAAATAACAAAACAAAGTAAATTAAAAAAAAAGGGGTGTATGCGCTGAGAGGGGTATTGGGCTTTGCGTTTAGTGGGGCAGAGGCCCAAATTGTTTGTGACAAGTTTTGTTAGGGTTTGTTTGTATTTTGTTCATACTTAGGTTTTCAGTTTGACGAACGGCGCCGCTTCCTTCTTGTCTTCTTCGTCTTTCTCAAACAGAGCCTCTGACTAACCCTCTCCTCGCCTCAAGCCACTAGACACCACCTCCAATCTCCTCTCTCCACGGTTGTACCAGGCGGTGATAAAAAAGGGTAACGATTTTCTTCTTCATGTTTTAGGGTTCTTTAGATTTTAATCTTGCATGTTATTGATCTTTGATTATTTTTTGTTTATGTGAGGTGTAACAGAAGGAAAGGGAATTGATACCTTTGGGTTTAGTTGTTGGAGAGGAGACGGAGGATTGGACGGCGGCGCTTCTCAGGTGGTCGGGCGAGGGAGCGAGACGCTGATGAAAGCTTGCTTCCTGGTATTTGTATCTTTCTCCGTTTTGTGATGAAAACAATTTTGAAACCGCTATGATATTCGTTTCACTATCTTCCTCTCTTGGTGTTTGTCAATGATGATATTCCTCTGAGATGCTTTTACTTCTGAGTTACTTTTGCTTCTGACTTTCTTCCTCTCTTTTTGTCAATGATGATAATATTATTTCTGAGATGCTTGCAATAGTTGTTGTTTGATTGCTTGATGATTTTGACCCTGTGATGATGTTTTGCTGAAAACACTTATTGGCTATTGTTGTTATGATATCTTGTTTGGATTTGAACAAGCTTTAGGGCTTGTTGTGCAGGCAGGTTTTTCTGTTTTCTTGTTTGGTATTGAAGTTTTAGGAAGGCAGGCTTTTTGGTTACAGGCTTGTTTTTTTGAGGTTTTATGCAGGCTCTGGTTTGAAACAGGTTTTTAGCAGGTTTGAAGACTTGCTTGGAGGTTTTAATGCAGGTTATAAGGCTTTGGTGTAGGCTTGCTTATCTGGTACAGGCAGGCTTGAAGGTTTGCTTCTGGTTTTGTAACTTGTACAGGCAGGCTTGAAGGTTTAAGTAGGTTTGAACCTTTTGTTTCTGGTTTTGGTAAGGAAGGGAGTTATGCAGGCTTGAAAGCTTGCTACTTCTGTGGATTTTGGCGTGTGGAAGCAGGCTGGTGTTTTCAATATCAGTTTGTGGTTCTTTTTTCTTTGTGAACTCCCCCCCTTTGAACTGTTAGAATCATGTTATATTTATCTATTCTAAGCCTGCCAAACTGCAAACCTTTCTTACTTTTCTCTTTCTCTCTCTCCATAAGCATATTTTATTGCTTAAAAGTACTTTTTTATGAAAAGTTTGTTGGCTTGAAAATGATGAAAATGTTTTGACAATATTGCTTGCTTGCAATTTGGTTTTCTTCTGCAATGTACTTTCTTCCAGATTTTCTGCATTGCCTTTTTGATAGCTTGTATGCAACTTTGTTGACAACTCTTTGACAGTTTTGTTGACAGCTCTTTTTGACAGTTTGGTTTGCCTTTATGCAACTTAGTTTGCCCAGTTTTGACATTGTAACTTAGCTTGCTCAGATTGACAATGCAATTTGTTTGTTCAGTTTGAACTTATGCAGTTTTGTGCATTTTGTTTAATTGATTCATATGCTTGCAAACATTTATTACTTTTCCTCTTTGTGAACCAAGAAGAGAAATCTTCTTGCGATTTGCAAAGAGGACGAGCAAAATACGATGAAAACCAAAACAAACTGATTCCGGCCAACAATCTTTAATGATGAATTTTTGATTATCTGTCTGAGAATGCCTTTTTAATTCATCTGTACTGATTTCTTTTTCCGTCTTTGCAGGTAAATACCAGTTGGGGATCAGAGAAGTATGAAGACTTCAAGAGGCTTAGAAGATAGTTTTATTTTATTTTTAATCATTGTAATAAACATTATTGTAAATACTGTAAATAAATTTACTGTATTCAAATAAGACTTGTAACAACAATTAAAATAAATAAAATCTTTTTTCAGATATTTCAATCTTTCTTTTGCACTGTTTATTTATTTATTTAAATCTATTGAATTAAAATAACTGGAAATGCATCCCAATTATTTTAACTTAGATAAAATAAATAATTAACAAACGTTGTAGTCTCACAACTTCGCATTAACCAACAATACGCCCGGCATTCCAAATAACCAAAAGCATTGCACAGTTAAACAAACAAACGTCCACATGCCTTTTACTTCACAGATTAGACCAATGGTTCAAACTTTCAATCAGAAGCCTCACCTTATATCACATATGTTTATACTTTGAGAAACAAACAGAAATCTTGAACAAGCGTCAAAACCATGTGACAGTCAATTGAAAAGAACTGTGGAATCAATTCCTTATGAGAATGCGTGTGCAAACCATAATTTGGGATTTACTGATAAGAAAAGCCTGTTTGACCAATTCTTGAGCCAATCTGAAAAATCAGGAAAAGCCCGAAGCTGTGATTTCTTGTGAAAAAGAGGAAGGAAAATTTTGTGGTACAACAGTTGCCCCTGTTCAATCTTCTTACACCTGAAGAGTTAGATTGGCGAATCTGCCATTTGCGACTTGAAGGTGAAAGATGATTGAACACTAGAGTGCCCAGAAATTTGCATTCGGTAATGTGAGGATAGAGGGAATGGGCTTAAAGATTCCATTTGGAGAGGTGACAGGATCTTGTCGGGGGATGGGCTTAAAGATGCCATCTGGAATGTATGTTGTAGGTGAAATAAATGAGTATCAGAAAGGTGTCCATGTTTTGGAATATCTCTGAACTGGGAGTCTGAACAAGCAATAGATTGACATCCGTATTTGGAGAACCCGTAAACTGTTTTCAGAGGTCTTGAAGTTGAATAATCATGAGTTGGTCGAGTAGATATTTGTCCTGGCTGGTTTCAGGTATTAATCTCTGACCTGAGAAAGAAAGATAGTTTCCTGGCTTGTTACAGGTATTGATCTTCAATCCCTCGTCCACAAATGGTTTTCCTGGCTTACTACAGGTATTGATCTGGAACTCGAAAAGGTTGGTCGATGAGATAGTTGTCCTGGCTGGTTTCAGGTATTAATCTCTGACCTGAGAAAGAAAGATAGTTTCCTGGCTTGTTACAGGTATTGATCTTCAATCCCTCGTCCACATATGGTTTTCCTGGCTTGCTACAGGTATTGATCTGGAACTTGAAAAGGTTGGTCGATGAGATAGTTGTCCTGGCTGGTTTTAGGTATTAATCTCTGATCTGAGAAAGAAAGGTCTTCCTGGCTTGTTACAGGTATTAATCTTCAATCTCTTCATGTAGATAACTTTCCTGGCTTGTTACAGGTATTAATCTACAATCAGTCGTCCACAGATATTTTCCTGGCTTGCTACAGGTATTAAAATGGGATCTGAAAAGGTTGGTCGAGAAGATATCTGTCCTGGCTGGTTTCAGGTATTAATCTCTGACCTGAGAAAGAAAGGTCTTCCTGGCTTGTTACAGGTATTAATCTCCAATCTCTTCATGTAGATAACTTTCCTGGCTTGTTACAGGTATTAATCTACAATCAGTCGTCCACAGATATTTTCCTGGCTTGCTACAGGTATTAAACTGCGATCTGAAAAGGTTGGTCGAGGAGATATCTGTCCTGGCTGGTTTCAGGTATTAATCTCAGACCTGAGAAAGAAAGTCTTCCTGGCTTGTTACAGGTATTAATCTTCAATCTCTTCATGTAGATAATTTTCCTGGCTTGTTACAGGTATTAATCTACAATCAGTCGTCCACAGATATTTTCCTGGCTTGCTATAGGTATTAAACTGGGACCTGATTTCATCTTCATTGACAGGCTTCGCCTCAGAAAAATATTTAGGAATCGATTTAACTGATTTTGTCTGAGAATTTAACTGCATCCTTCCTGAAAGGTAAAGGTCAGTCATATGCAATGCATGATATGGATCAAGCAATGATGTTCTCAACATAAATGAGATTGTATGGTATTATGCGTTTATGCATGTATCATGATGTATGGAAATGTAATGTTTTAGCTGGGGAAAATAAATCCTGGAGCCGCTGGAGAGTTGAGTTGAGTTCTTCGTTTCCACTGGGGATGATGAACGAAGATGATTGTGAGAATAAACCTGTAGGAGAAAATAACTCCGTTGGGGAATAAACTTGATGAAGAGATTACTCTGAGGGGAATTACTTTGTGGGGAAAATGTTTATTCCTGCTTGGGAAAAATAGTTCAGGAGTCTTAGTCGTCCGTTGCTCTACTGGGGAATCGAAGTTGAACTGATATCTGGTCGGGTCCAGGTTTTGTAGTAACTTGTTGGGGATTGTAGAGTAGTCTACTGGAGAAGAGGAGTTGTGGTCCTTTGATTTGTAGTAGTCGGAGAGGCAAACTCAAGCTGGGGAATCCTGTCGTCAGTCTGCTGGAGAGGTGACATCTTCGTTGGGGGAAGTCCTCGAGGATTCTTGAGGTTGATTCAGCTGGGGAAAGGTTTTCAGAGATTAAACCCTTGCTGAGGAGTCATCCCATGAGAAGGACTTTGGGGAGACTTGTCATTTCCCCTAGTAGCGAATGTTTGTGGCATTGTATGTAACCCTTCACTGAGATTGACGTCCAATGTCCCAAGTGATGGTGAAGGAGGCCTGCCCCTGGTTACTCTTCAATTCTTTGAGAGATTTCCTGGAATCTTGACTGGACTGCCCCAGGTGTGCTGGATAGTGAGATGTCATGCCCCCTTGTTGATAGGAGATTTGTCAATGGAAGTGTCATCCTTTTTGAAGTGATTTTGCTCACTGAGAGGGCTTTCGTTCATCGGATATTCGTTGTGTGAATTTCTCCGGTGTCAAACAAATAGCCAAATGCAAACAGTGATATTCAAGTAATGCAAAGTTTATGCTTGTCTTGAAGTTTTGAAAAAAAATGCATTTTTAGCAAGTAAACTTTTTATAAGACAAATTCAACACAAGATTTAGGGCAAAGCCTTACAGGAGTCAGGATACCTTTTGTAACAGTATGCTTTCGAACTAACCCATGCTTCAATTAGGACTTTTGAAGGGTTGTAACGTGGCTTGGTTCACGGTTTAAGAAACAAAGGATAAAGGCTCAAAGTATATTTGTTCCCACCCGCTCTTCGTGATATTCTTCAATCCTAAACTCAGTTAAGTGTGCGTCGAACTCTATTCGAGTTTGGGACGACTTTTGGCGATGGTTCACCAGTTGAATTTTATGGAAGGAAGTCATCATTTTTGCAACATTTTTCATGTTATTGAGGATTTATAGTGACCTATTTCTTTTGATTTGTTATCCCTAACTTTTGCCTGACTGTTCCTGTTTTCGAGATTACAGTCAGCGGGACGCCCCGGCTTTCTTAAGCCTCCTTTGTAGGTTTTGGCTCAGTGGGATTTTCTTTTCTGAGAGATTGACTGCCTATGAGGTAAGGAACCATCGTTGTCTTTTGGTTCCAAAGGAATGTTTTTTTTGGTGTCGTTCGTTGTATTACGAACTGAGAATTTGCAACTTCAATGCGCATCTTTTTTTTGGATTAACTGAGAGACTACCCTGCCCCAGGTTTAAATCAAAGGTTTCAATTTGTGTTTAAAACAAAAAACTCCTACTTCTTTAGCTCGAAGGGGTTGACTAGGGATTATCTTCCTTATAACTCCAGTGTTTAGGATTTGAAAGAAACACATGTACATCGTCAGCAAGGTCTGTTCAAAAGCATATTGTATGAGATTATGGTATTGTTTCGTCATCCTCCCTCTAAAGGCTTGTAACTTTTAGCAAGAGTTAAATGTCATAAAGAAAGCATAAGAATAGTGAAAACGAATAGATGAATTCAAGACAAACATATGCAATGCATTAATGAAACAGAGTTTAACATCAACAAATAATTGTTCGAATAACAAAAGAAATTACAACTTGAAAATTCAAATGGAACAAAAGTCTCTCAGTTCAAGCTTTGTCATTTCAAATGGAAAACCTTAGGGGATTGGTAGAAGAATTCACTGTGACTGTCTTGTGCGAGTTCCAATGCTGCTTCATCAATCAGGTCTTGGATTTTGTTGCTCAATGCCCAACAGTTATTAGTATCATGCCCCGAGCTGTTGGAGTGATATGCACACCTTGCATCAGGATTGTACCTTGGGTAGGCTACGTTGGGATTCTTAGGAGGGTCCATTAACGTCACCAGATTCAATCTCAACAGGTGCTGTAAAGCTCGAGACCGCGACATGTTGATCATAGTGAATTGTCTTTTAGGCGTGACCTCCTTACGCTGATGCCCCTGTCTTTGTTGAGCAGGCGTAAGATGTTGTTGAGCTTGTGACCCTGAAGCAAGGTGAGGGGCTTTTCCATTGCCTTCTTGTCTCAGAGGAGGTTGAATGATGATTTGATCTTCAGCCCCAGTTGTCTGCCCCACTTGGTTATCTCGAAGCAGTTTGTTGACGAGAACCCTGAGCTCTTCTTGTCTTTGAGCCAAGTCTTGGATGAGAGCCATCTGACTCACCAGTTGCCCCTTCAATATGGCTATCTCAATTCGTAGCTCCAACTGGTCATCTCTGTCGTCCCCAGGATTTCCCACGATCATGGCCCTGGTGAGGAGCGCCTTGTGTGACACCCCAATTTAATTCAATTGTTAAATAATTAGGAATTTAATTATTAAATTAATTAAAGGCTTAATTTATAATATTTTGGATTAAATGAATGAATTAATTATGGAATTAAAAAGGAAGACCGGGGGTGTAAAATTGAATTAGAGGTGTGTGTAGTAAAAAGCTCTATTAAAATAATTACTAATTATTATTATTATTTGGAAAATAATAAAAGGAAAAGAAAAAGAAGAATAAAAAGGAAAAAGGAAAAGAAGGGTTTTGGGAAAAACTCAGTGTACGTGAAATTGGAGAAGAGAAGAGAAGAGAGGAAAAAGCCAAACACCGGGAATTCGAAGGATCATCGCGAGGTAAGGGGTGATTTCGATTATTTAATATGCCTTATAGATTTTGGGATCAATAGAATTGATTAGGCATGTTAGGAATCCCAATTTAGGATTTATGAAATTCAAACCCCAATCCCACGAAATTATGTTTTGATTCAATTTGAGTTTATGAGGAAATTGTATGATGTTATGGTGTGTTGTAATCTCATTAGAATCATGTACTATAACTTGTTTTGGCAATTCTGTGAGTTGGATTCGTATGGGTATGAATTGGATGGGTTTTGGAATGAATAAATGCTGTCAAATAGCAGTTTTTGACTTTTCAGGTCGCAGGAACCGGTTCCCAGTGGAGAGGAACCGAGTTCCCAGTGTAAATTTGCGAGGAAACTGACTTTTTCAACTCAGGAACCGGTTCCTGTTAGGTAGGAACCGGGTTCCAGTACATTTTCCAGAATGGGTGTTTTCTGAACTTCGCAGGAACCGGTTCCTGTATATGTAGGAACCGGGTTCTGCTGTAACTTTTTGAAAAATACTAAACTTTGAAAATTCATAACTTTCAAACCATAAGTCCGTTTTGAGTGCCGTTTTAGACGTTATTTCTTAAATTAAACACTCTATCTTATAAAATAAGAAAAATATTATTTTATGAAAAATTATTTTAAAAAGATTCGAATTTCCGATTCTTGGTAAATCCTGGTATTTTGAGAATGATGTAGAATCGTTGTGAAGTGTTCTGATTTGGTGAATGAGAATTGATACTCATGTGTTGTGCCTGCTATCCATTATGATTGAGATGTGATCCTGTGGTATATTGGTTTTGGCATTATTTGGAATTATGTTGTGATCATATTCCGTTGATTGATATGGCATGTTAGTGATGTACATGCATATGCATTATTTTGGTGAAGTTAATTCCCATTGTGTGGAATTTGACTTGTATTGCCATTAACCGATACCCGAGAGTGATGGGTGGTTAGGCTGGATTCATGTCCGAGTGTGATGGACGAATCGATGATTGCTTCGGCTGGATTCATGTCCGAGTGTGATGGACGAATTGATGGTTACTGTATCCGAGAGTGATGGATCAGTGATGGGTGACTTGGTCACGTGTTGGTACCACATGCATTGTGTCTGCATTTATGTTTGCATGGAATTGTAACATGTTAGGATGTCTTCCAGTGTTACAATTCTTTGGTTGATTCTTGAATTGTGCATAATGACTTGTATGATTGTAACTGTGTGTTGAATCTGAATTTATGCTTAAATGGGTGAAATAATATGCTTGTGATATAATGTTGATTGAGAAACTTATAATGCATGTTAATTATGAGAAATCTCACCCTTACTTTAATGATTTCAGATTAAAGTTAGCAGCTCAGGAGTTGGTGAGGATGGCTCTAGAGCTATGTTATTTTAGTCCGCGTGTCAGTGTCGTGCTCTGATAGGTTGTAACATTGGGGGAAACGTTTAAATGACGAGTTTTATTTTCTATTGTTTAATTTATGTTGGGAATACTTACGAAGTGAAGTTATTCCGGTTTTGAGATATTTCCGCTGTGTAGAACATTATGTTGATTTAAATATTTATAATAATAATTCCTTCAGTAAAGCATGACAACTGTAAATTTGAGGTTTTATATTTATCTTGAATTGTGACATCCCTGTTTTTCATGTTACTCTAATTTAATTAATATATTCGCGGGTTATTTTTAGAAGGGGTGTTACAATAGTGGTATCAGAGAATAGTCGGTCTTGTCTTGTTTCGTTATCCCTTTTGTATGCGACTAGTGTAAGATGACACTGTCGATACTTGTGTGCTGATGAGGTTGTGTTGTAATGTTACAGAACAATGGCCGGAAGAGGTAATGGAAGAAACGACGATGCTCTTGCTGAAGCATTGGGAATGTTGGCTGGAGTACTCGGAGGGAACCAGCAGGAAGCTGTGATTGGTGCTGACCGACAATTGGGGAATTTTCAGAGGAATAATCCTCCGTTGTTCAAGGGTGCACATGATCTCGAAGGTGCTCAGAAGTGGTTGAAGGAGATCGAGAGGATCTTCAGAGTAATTGATTGTGCTGAAGGGCTGAAGGTGAGATACGGAACTCACATGTTAGCAGAGGAAGCTGATGACTGGTGGGTTGCTACCAGAACTGAAATGGAAGAAGATGGTATTGCGTTAACTTGGGCTGTGTTCAGGAGGGCTTTTCTGAAGAGGTACTTTCCTGAGGACATCAGAGGCAAGAAGGAGATTGAGTTTCTGGAACTCAAGCAGGGTAACAAGACTGTCAGTGAGTATGCTTCGAAGTTTACTAAGTTAGCGAAGTATTATGCTCATTATGCTAACGATGCAGATGGAGAATTTTCCAAATGTATCAAGTTGGAGAATGGTCTTCGTGATGAGATTAAGCAGGGTATTCGGTATCAGCGTATCCGAAGATTTCCTGATCTGGTTGACTGTAGTAGGATTTTAGAGGAGGATCTTGCTAGCACTAAGTCGAATGCTTGAGGGCATGTCGATAGGAAGGGTAAGCAACAGATGGATCGTGGTAAGCCTTATGATAGAAATAATCAGAAATATGGTGGTTGGAGGAAGCCTAGTGGGGGAGACTCTGGTTCTTCCATTAAGTGTTACAGATGTGGTGAAAGGGGGCATGAAGCTAATTAGTGCAAGAATGATGCAAAGAAGTGTGACAACTGTGGGAAATTTGGTCATGTAGCTGCTGAGTGCAAAGTCAGAAGGATAACTTGTTACAACTGTGGTGAAGAAGGTCATACTCGTCCTCAGTGTACAAAACCCAAAAAGGAACAAGCTGGTGGTAAAGTGTTTGCATTATCTGGGTCAGAGACTAAGCCAGATGATCGGCTGATTAAAGGTACATGTTTTATTAATGACATACCTTTGATTGCGATTATTGATACTGGAGCTACGCATTATTTTATTCCTTTGGATTGTGCTAAAAGATTGAATTTGGAAATTTCTAATATGGATGGAAGTATGGTTATTGATACTCCTGCGTTGGGTTCAGTGACTACTTCGTATGTTTGTAGGAATTTTCCTATTGTGATTTTTGGTAGGGGTTTCGGTATGGATTTGGTGTGCCTACCGTTAGAGCGACTTGATATCATCCTTGGAATGAACTGGTTGGAATTCAACCAGGTTCATATCAACTGTTTTGCGAAGACGGTTATTTTTCCTGAAGAGGTTGGTGTCGAAGATGTGACTATGTCGGTTAAACAAATGAACCTAGCTGTGAAAGATGGTGCTGTGGTATTTATGTTGTATTTTGCAATAGAAGCAGAGGGAAAAGAAAAGACTGATGGATTTCCAGTGGTGAGTGAATTTCCAGAGGTGTTTCCGGAAGACGTTAGTGAATTGCCACCTGAGAGGGAGGTAGAATTTACTATAGATTTGATTCCTGGAACTAGTCCGGTGTCGATGGCGCCTTACCGTATGTCGGCATCTGAATTAGCGGAGTTAAAGAAATAGTTGGAGGAGTTACTTGAGAAGAAGTTTATTCGTCCGAGTGTTTCGCAGTGGGGTGCTCCGGTGTTGTTGGTTAAGAAGAAAGAAGGTTCAATGAGATTATGTGTTGATTATAGACAACTGAATAAAGTTACAATCAAGAATCGGTATCCTTTGCCGAGGATCGATGATTTGATGGATCAATTAGTTGGAGCTTGTGTATTTAGTAAGATTGATCTGAGATCTGGATATCATCAGATTCGTGTGAAGTCGGAAGATATTCAGAAAACTGCATTTAGAACGAGGTATGGACATTACGAGTATTCTGTTATGCCGTTTGGAGTTACTAATGCACCTGGTGTTTTCATGGAGTATATGAACAAGATATTTCATCCGTATCTTGATAAGTTTGTGGTGGTGTTCATTGATGATATTCTAATTTATTCGAAGAGCGATGAGGAGCATGCAGAACATCTCAGAGTTGTGTTGAAATTGTTGAAAGAGAAGAAGCTTTATGCGAAGTTGTCCAAGTGTGAATTCTGGTTAAGTGAAGTAAGTTTTCTTGGCCATGTAATTTCCAAGAGTGGAATTGCTGTGGATCCTACGAAGGTAGAAGCAGTATCTCAGTGGGAAGCACCGAAGAATGTTTCTGAGATCCGTAGTTTTCTGGGTCTTGCAGGTTATTACAGGAAGTTTATAGAAGGATTTTCCAAATTAGTGTTACCGTTGACTAAGTTGACCAGGAAGGGTCATATGTTTGTTTGGGATGTTGAATGTGAGAAAGGATTTCAAGAGCTGAAGAGGAGGTTGACAAGTGCTCCGATCTTGATTTTTCCAAATCTGACTAAGTCTTTTATTGTGTATTGTGACGCATCATTAATGGGATTAGGTGGTGTGTTGATGCAAGATAAGCAGGTGGTGGCTTATGCTTCGAGACAATTGAAAGTACATGAAAGGAATTATCCGACTCATGATTTGAAGTTGGCAGCTGTTGTGTTTGTTTTGAAGTTGTGGAGGCATTATTTATATGGTTCTCGGTTTGAGGTGTTCAGTGATCACAAAATTATGAGGTATCTCTTTGATCAGAAAGAGTTGAATATGAGGCAGAGGAGATGGTTAGAATTTCTAAAGGATTATAATTTCGGTTTGAATTACCATCCTGGTAAGGCAAACGTTGTTGCGGATGCCTTGAGTAGGAAGTCCTTGCATATGTCGATGTTAATGGTCCGTGAGTTAGATTTGGTTGAGCAGTTCAGAGATTTAAGTTTGGTATGTAAAACTACTCCGAATAGTGTGAAATTGGGTATGTTGAAACTGACTAGTGGTATTCTGGGAGAAATTCGGAATGGACAGAAGTCCGATGTTGGGTTAGTTGATAAATTGACATTGATCAACCAAGGTCAAGGAGGCGAGTTCCGGATTGATGAGAATGGTGTTATGAGATTTGGTAATAGGGTGTGTGTGCCGGATGTTGCAGAGATTAGGAAGAGTATTTTGGAAGAAGGACATCATAGTGGATTGAGTATTCATCCTGGTGCTACTAAAATGTACCTTGATTTGAAGAAGTTGTTTTGGTGGCCGGGAATGAAAAAGGAAATTGCTGAGTTTGTGTATGCTTGTTTGGTTTGTCAGAAGTCGAAGATTGAGCATCAGAAACCGTCAGGATTGATGGAACCGTTGTTTGTTCAAGAATGGAAATGGGATGGAATATCTATGGATTTTGTGTCTGGTTTTCCAGGGACATCGAAGAATTGTGATTCTATCTGGGTTATTGTTGATCGGTTGACGAAATCTGCTCACTTTATTCTGATAAGAATGGATTATCCGATGGAAAGGTTGGCAGAATTGTATGTTGAGAAGATTGTGAGTTTGCACGGTATTCCTTCTAGTATTGTGTCGGATCGAGATCCGAGGTTTACATCTAAATTCTGGACGGGATTGCAAGAAGCTTTGGGTACTAAGTTGCGTTTGAGTTCCGCTTATCATCCACAGACAGATGGTCAGACGGAGAGAACGATTCAGTCGTTGGAAGATTTGTTAAGAGCTTATGTGTTGGAGAAAGGTGGAGCTTGTGATAGTTATCTACCATTGATTGAGTTTACCTATAACAATAGTTTTCATTCGAGCATTGGTATGGCTCCGTTTGAGGCATTGTATGGTAGGAGGTGTCGGACACCGTTGTGTTGGTATGAATCTGGAGAGAGTGCTGTGATTGGACCGGAAATTGTCCAACAGACTTCGGAAAAGATTAAGATGATTCAGGAGAAGATGAGGACTTCTCAGAGTCGTCAGAATAGTTATCATGATAAGAGGAGGAAAGATCTTGAGTTTAGCGAAGGAGAACATGTTTTTATGCGAGTTACTCCGATGACTGGTATTGGTCGAGCTTTGAAGTCAAAGAAGTTGACTCCACGTTTTATTGGTCCGTTTCAGATTTCCAAGAGAGTTGGGAAAGTTGCTTATCAGATTGCTTTGCCGCCGTCACTTGCAAATTTGCATGATGTTTTTCATGTATCTCAGTTGAGGAAGTACATTGCTGATCCGTCTCATGAGATTCAGGTAGACGATATACAGG
Source organism: Vicia faba (assembly GCA_948472305.1). Taxonomy (NCBI): domain Eukaryota; kingdom Viridiplantae; phylum Streptophyta; class Magnoliopsida; order Fabales; family Fabaceae; genus Vicia; species Vicia faba. Next base: position 1,538,378,688 of record OX451737.1, read on the forward strand.
TACGAGAGAATTTGACTGTGGAAGCGGTACCTACGAGAATTGAGGATCGGAAGTTGAAACAGTTGCGAGGCAAGGAGATCGCGTTGGTAAGAGTAGCTTGGGGAGGACCAGCAGATGGAAATGTCACTTGGGAGCTGGAGAGCCAGATGAAGGACTCGTATCACGAACTGTTCGTCTAAGGTATGTTTTCGAGGACGAAAACTCTTTTAGTAGGGGAGAGTTGTGACACCCCAATTTAATTCAATTGTTAAATAATTAGGAATTTAATTATTAAATTAATTAAAGGCTTAATTTATAATATTTTGGATTAAATGAATGAATTAATTATGGAATTAAAAAGGAAGACCGAGGGTGTAAAGTTGAATTAGAGGTGTGTGTAGTAAAAAGCTCTATTAAAATAATTACTAATTATTATTATTATTTGGCAAATAATAAAAGGAAAAGAAAAAGAAGAATAAAAAGGAAAAAGGAAAAGAAGGGTTTTAGGAAAAACTCAATGTACGTGAAATTGGAGAAGAGAAGAGAAGAGAGGAAAAAGCCAAACGCCGAGAATTCGAAGGATCATCGCGAGGTAAGGGGTGATTTCGATTATTTAATATGCCTTATAGATTTTGGGATCAATAGAATTGATTAGGCATGTTAGGAATCTCAATTTAGGATTTATGAAATTCAAACACCAATCCCACGAAATTATGTTTTGATTCAATTTGAGGTTATGAGGAAATTGTATGATGTTATGGTGTGTTGTAATCTCATTAGAATCATGTACTATAACTTGTTTTGGCAATTTTGTGAGTTGGATTCGTATGGGTATGAATTGGATGGGTTTTGGAATGAATAAATGTTGTCAAATAGCAGTTTTTGACTTTTCAGGTCGCAGGAACCGGTTCCCAGTGGGGAGGAACTGAGTTCCCAGTGTAAATTTGCGAGGAAACTGACTTTTTCAACTCAGGAACCGGTTCCTGTATAGGTAGGAACCGGGTTCCAGTACATTTTCCAGAATGGGTGTTTTCTGAACTTCGCAGGAACCGGTTCCTGTATATGTAGGAACCGGGTTCTGCTGTAACTTTTTGAAAAATACTAAACTTTGAAAATTCATAACTTTCAAACCGTAAGTCCGTTTTGAGTGCCGTTTTAGACGTTATTTCTTAAATTAAATACTCTATCTTATAAAATAAGAAAAATATTATTTTATGAAAAATTATTTTAAAAAGAGTCGAATTTCCGATTCTTGGTAAATCCTGGTATTTTGAGAATGATGTAGAATCGTTGTGAAGTGTTCTGATTTGGTGAATGAGAATTGATACTCATGTGTTGTGCCTGCTATCCATTATGATTGAGATGTGATCTTGTGGTATATTGGTTTTGGCATTATTTGGAATTATGTTGTGATCATATTCCGTTGATTGATATGGCATGTTAGTGATGTACATGCATATGCATTATTTTGGTGAAGTTAATTCCCATTGTGTGGAATTTGACTTGTATTGCCGTTAACCGATACCCGAGAGTGATGGGTGGTTAGGCTGGATTCATGTCCGAGTGTGATGGATGAATCGATGATTGCTTCGGCTGGATTCATGTCCGAGTGTGATGGACGAATCGATGGTTACTGTATCCGAGAGTGATGGATCAGTGATGGGTGACTTGGTCACGTGTTGGTACCACATGCATTGTGTCTGCATTTATGTTTGCGTGGAATTGTAACATGTTAGGATGTCTTCCTGTGTTACAATTCTTTGGTTGATTCTTGAATTGTGCATAATGACTTGTATGATTGTAACTGTGTGTTGAATCTGAATTTATGCTTAAATGGGTGAAATAATATGCTTGTGATATAATGTTGATTGAGAAACTTATAATGCATGTTAATTATGAGAAATCTCACCCTTACTTTAATGATTTCAGATTAAAGTTAACAGCTCAGGAGTTGGTGAGGATGGCTCTAGAGCTATGTTATTTTAGTCCGCGTGTCAGTGTCGTACTCTGATAGGTTGTAACACTGGGGGAAACGTTTGAATGGCGAGTTTTATTTTCTATTATTTAATTTATGTTGGGAATACTTACGAAGTGAAGTTATTCCGGTTTTGAGATATTTCCGCTGTGTAGAACATGATGTTGATTTAAATATTTATAATAATAATTCCTTCAGTAAAGCATGACAACTGTAAATTTGAGGTTTTATATTTATCTTGAATTGTGACATCCTTGTTTTTCATGTTACTCTGATTTAATTAATATATTCGCGGGTTATTTTTAGAAGGGGTGTTACACCTTGACCTCTTCTTGTCCCTTGGATAGGTTCAAGAACATCTCTTGAAGTTGAGCGTTTTGAGCCTGGATGTCCTTGATAGTCTGCTCTAGAGCCATCTCTACTGAAATAAACAGTAGGAGAATGTAGCGGTGAAAATAGGAGATCAAGCTATTAATTAACTTGACTCGCAAAAGCAAGAGTCGCCACCGCGCTTTATTATTTCCAAGGGAAAAGGGAAAAGGGAAAAGAGCGAAATAAAACCCTTAAATATGCAATGTAAAATAATACTTAAAAGTAATGAAAATACAATGCATTTTTGAAAAGAGATCTAGAGTTCGGGGGTTGGTTATGCAGTGGGAAGGTATTAGCACCCAATGCATCTGCGGTACTCCGCAGGAACCTTTTGAAATATCTGTTTTTTTGGTTTAAAATTGTTTGTTTGATTAAAATGATTCGTTTGGCTAAAAGATGGGTATGGACGAGATTTTTGAAGATACGACGACCTAGTGTCAAAGTTTTGACTTAAAAGGTGTGAGTCTGAAAATGGAGTGTTTTGGGAAAATTATCTTGAGTTTAGCAAAATAGTAAACAAACAAAAAATGAAAAAAGGGTATTCGCACGATCGGATGAGATGTATTTGATGACGTGAAGTCAACAAATTTAAATCTTTCCCTTGGAGTAAGAAAAATAAAATGAACATCAAAATATAAACATTCAGAAGTTCACAAGAAAATAAATCTGACAAAAACAAATTAATAATCAAGAGGCACCGAGAAATTAAAATGATAGAAATATACAAATAAAAAGGAATATAACTAATTATCTAAAGAAGTTATTCGAACTAAATTAAAAATTACTTACTAAAATAATTCTAAACTAATTACAAATTCTAAGGTTATAAAAAAAATCTAGTATTATTGAATTTGATCTAAACTAAACTAAAGTTTTAAAATTTAGTAAGTTAAATCTAGATTAAATTAAAATCCTAAGATTACTAAATTAAATCTAAAACAAATGAAAACTCCAAAGTTACTAAACTAAATCTAAATCAAATAAAATTCTAAAACTACTAAACTAAATTTAAATCAAATAAAAACTCTAAAGTTATTAAACTAAATCTAAATCAAATAAAATTCTAAAACTACTAAACTAAATTTAAATCAAATAAAAACTCTAAAGTTATTAAACTAAATCTAAATCAAATAAAAATTATAAACTTATTAAACTAATTCTAAATCAAATAAAAATTATAAATTTATTAAACTAATTCTAAATCAAATAAAAATTCTAAAGTCACTAAACTAAAACTAAACAAATAAAATTCTAAAGTTAACTAAATAAAATCAAATAAAATTCTAAAGTCACTAAACTAAAACTAAACAAATAAAATTCTAAAGTTAACTTAAATAAAATCAAATAAGATTCTAAAGTTATTAAACTAAAACTAAACAAATAAAATTCTAAAGTTAACTAAATAATATCAAATAAAATTTTAAAGTTATTAAACTAAACTAAAACAAATAAAATTCTAAAATTTACTAAATGAAATAAAATTCTAAAGTTATAAAATAAATCTAAACTTATTAAAGAATTCTAAATTAATATTAAACTAAATTAATTATAAGATTTACTAATATTATTTTTTATTTTTTTATTTTTTAACCAAAAACGGAAATATTGTTTATTAACAAACAAAGTGTTAATCAATTCAAATTATTACTAGATCAAAACCAGTAAACACACTTAATCCCATTTCCTAATTCATAAATTTTGAAAGATTATAAAACCCAAAAAACAAGTATGAGAGGGAGAGAAAATAATGACAGTACAAAAATAAAAAAAACAATTGTTGCTTCATTATCTTTTCTTTGTACTTCATTCCACCGCCACCATCCGTAACCTCCACCGTCGGAGCTATATCAACCACCACGCGACCTCCTCGCTGCCGCTGAACTGAAATCTCCGTCAACCGCTCATCTTCGACGAAGTCGTAGCAACTTCGAGCGAGCCCTGTGAGGTCCTCACCGGTGGCCATGGTCCAGATCTCGCGCCACCCCACTTCATCCCTCCGGACGATTCTTTCCGTTGCCACCACTCTTTCGTCTTCAATCAGTACACGATGTTTTGTTTTGGATTAATTAATTTTTGCTTGAGTTTTATAGTTATGACAGATTTGCAAAAAAGTGAAGACCATGACTTTGTTTGAGAAGAAGTATATAAGAGAAAGAAGAGAAGAGAGATGCATTGTCTGATGATAGAGATAAGGTACCCTCTTTTTATTTTTATTTTTACATCTTTGTTTTTCATGATTTAAGAACAACAAAAATAAGATCTAGTTTTCCAGTTTTGTTTCTATTGTAACAGTAACAACACAATTTTGCAACATGGCATAAGCAACAATTTTCGGCAACAATTTTAATCTATGTGTACAATCAATAATACAACACAGTAAGATATTAAAGGAAATCAAGAAGCACTTACATGGTCGGAGCTAGTCCAACGGTTTACCGACTCTGACAAGTATAATAAAACCAGAGATGAGGTAATAAAGCTTCTATTCCTTCCACTTAACTCTAGAAATTCTTGAAATTTTTGTTGCTGAAAAATATTGTTGAAACTGTTGCGGTGAATCCTCTTCTTGCAGGTTGAACATTAGTAGGGAGAAGATTTCTTCTCTTTCAATTTGACAGCATAACTCTCCTCATCTAATTTTTCTTCCCTATTTTCATCTGATTTTTCTTCTCACTTTTCTTTCTCTAATTTTTCTTTTCTGTTGAATAATGCCTCCATTTTATAGAGAAAAATGATAAATCTTGGGGGGAAAGTTGGTGCATCTGAACTATTTGTAGTTAACTGTTTTATTTCTTTTTGAATGCAAATTTGTATGGCTATTTTTGTTGTTATTTCTTGGACTGCTTTGGACAGGGTTTGGACATCATAGCAACATGTTTTTTTGGCATTATTTTTGGACTGATATGCATGGTTTGGAGCAGCATACAGTAGTAGTTTTTTGGCATTATTTTTGGTCTGATATGCAGGTTTTGGAGCAGCATACATCAACAGTTTTTTGGCATTATTTTTGGATTGATATGCAGGTTTTTTGGACCATTTGTGCAGAATTATTTTGACTTGTTGTGGCAGCAAGACAGTAGCATAGAAACAGGATTATTTTGGTGGTTTAGCATAAAGATTTCATGTAATTTTAGCACTTTAGGACTTAGGAATTCATGTGTTTGTGTATGGTTTTTATAATGAGATATGAAGTGGTGATGATTTTGTAATGGAAGTATTTTGTAACCTCTTGAATTCACATGAATGAAAGTATGAATCTTGAATGAAATTCTTGAATAAATTCTACACCACATGATCTTGCTCTCTTAATTTAATCTCCAGTCCGAATTGACACACAATTTGATTCCAATTAATATTTGTGTCGAAATTTGTCTTTGAATTTGAAATGCATGAATGATGAATGAAGTTGAATTCTTGAGAAAGGTCTTGAATAATTCTTAATATTTTGAACAATTCACATTAATGAACTTGCACTCTTGGAATAAACTTCGGGAAATTGGAATGCATCTTACTCAAGACATCAAATTCATAAACCTTCTTGAATCTCTCTTGCAAATAAGAACCCCAATGTTATTTGACAAATTCGGATATTTTGGCTTTATGGTATTGGTTACTTGAAAGAAAACTTCACAACAATGAATCCAAATCTTAATTCAAATCTCAAATCCAAGTTAGCTTGCAAACCACAAGAATTCAAAGAATTCTCAACCCTAATTCGCGTCTTCACCTCATAGTAATTTACAATACAGACCAATAGCGTAAATCGTGCCTTTAAGAAATTTAATCGACAATCCACCTTAATCCAATGATTGCTACAGTTCAATTGCAAAATGACTTGAAGTAGTCCATAAGCAATCAAAGAATCATTGGACTAAAACTCCAGTTTCATGAATTATCCCAGCAGAAAAATCAAACGTTCTTGAGAAAACGTCTGTGGCATGACTTGAACTTTAATCTTAGAAGTAATCTCATAAACAACGCTATTTGTGATACTTTGCAAAAGAATCGCCTCAGGACGTTGAAAATTGAAGAAGTTATGACCGTTTGAAATTGAACTTGCAAGAGTTGACTTTTGATCGAAATGCTTTGAATCAACCTGCAAACTTGATCTTTCTTCGCATTCTAAAGCATCTTGATGCACATGTAAACCAGTGATGATGAAATCTTGACCGTGCTTTTGGGGAATTTTGGAAGAAGCTTGAGACCACTTATCGAACAAGGCGTGGAAATAAACACACGATCCTCTGAAGATCCGAGAGACAGAAGTTATCATACTTGAAACAACTGTGATCAAAATAAGCCTGAACAAAGCTTTAGAAGTCGTGTCTTTATGAATCAGTCTTCGAGAATCAATAATCAATTGTACTTCTGGCCTGAAGAACTCAAAACCCTAATTGAAGCGCAATGCTTGATGTCCTTGATTTAGACCTGTCTCTGCACATGAAATCAAAGAAACAAAAAAAAACACACATTTCGTGCATGAGTAGAAGTTAGTGATACACAGGCTAAGAATGTTCAAAACACTTGATAATTTCTGCATAGTTAATGCTCGAAGGTGAGAGGTTAAAACTGACTGTATTTAGTGACCTTGACTTCTGTATAAAAATGAAAAAAAGTAAAAATGGGATCTTAGGTCAAAAATTGGGGTATGACAGCTGCCCCTATTTAAGTTTCTTCTATCTGGAGATATGAAGATTGGAATCTTCATTTCGACGAGATTGAAGGGACTTAAATATAGAATACACAATTTTTGGCCTTAAGATACCACAATTATGTTTATGATATGATATGAATGTAATATTTTTAATTTAATGAGGAACGATGCCGCATGAGACAAACTACTGTTGGAGAAACCAAGCACATTATACAGTAATCCCACAGGAGAAGAGATTATAACTCCACTGGGGAACATAGTCATAGACTTCAAATGAGAGACTCTTATTAGAGAATAACTTTGAGCGAAGAAATGAATGATTTACATCAGTATTGAGACTGGAAAAGAAATGGTTTACATCAGCACTGTGACTGGAAAAGGAAATGATTGACATCAGTACTGAGACTGGAAAATGATTGTCATCAGTACTGAGACTGGAGATAAACATCTCTGACTTCTAAATTATACCAAGAACGGTAACACAATTCTTTTTTAACCAAGATATCGCTTCAAAAGGATAAAATACAAGCTTCCCCATGGAACTCTTCCAAAGAGGTGTCGTTTGCTGAGTAAACATTATTGTTGGGGATACACAAGCTGCTCAAATAAAGAGGCTGCCACTTGCTATCTTTCAAAGGTGTCAATAACATACAAGTTGCTCATGAAGAGACCACCGCTTGCTGTTTTTCAAGAGAACAATAACACACAAGTTGCTCATGAAGAGACCGCCGCTTGCTGTTATTCAAAGATAACAATAACACACAAGTTGCTCATGAAGAGACCGCCGCTTGCTGTTTTCAAAGGTGACAATAACATACAAGTTGCTCATGAAGAGGCTGCCGCTTGCTGTTTTCTCTAAGGTATCAATAACATACAAGTTGCTCATGAAGAGACCACCGCTTGATGTTTTTTCCAAGGTATCAATAACATACAAGTTGCTCATGAAGAGACCGCCGCTTGATGTTTTCAAAGGTGTCAATAACATACAAGTTTCTCATGAAGAGATCGCCGCTTGATGTTTTTCAAGAGAACAATAACACACAAGTTGCTCATGAAGAGACCGCCGCTTGCTGTTTTGAAAGGTGACAGTAACACACAAGTTGCTCATGAAGAGACCGCCGCTTGCTGTTTTGTTGAAGATACTCATAAAATATCGTGAAGATATTACTGGAGGTGAGAATCAATAATTTCATCGGGGATGGACAAACTGCTCATGAAGAGACCGCCATTTGTCATAACATAAAGAAATTCAGAAATAATCAAACTGCTCAAATAAGGAGTCAGTCGCTTGTTGTCACGTCGATATTCCCGAAGAAGGTTATGATAACACTACTAGGGAACAAAGTTCCTCTTCAATGGGGAACCATGAATAAATCCTTCCTGAGGAGACCACGTATTTAAATTGCAAAGTAAATTCACTCTTCATCTAGGTTTCACAGCCTAGAGATATCCACAGGGTATCATTCACAAGAGACAAAGCTCAATCCAGGAATAAACTGGAGAGAAAACAGTCAAACAAGACTCCACCCAATGAGGAAACAACTCAAATGGGGATTTATCCTATCCAGAGATGGAAAATGAAAGCTAAAGCAAGATTCTTCCACGAGAGTTAACTCTGTGGGGAATTAGAAAGGAGGCACACTTTCTGCTTAAGTTGACACTCTATTTGAGGAGAGGAAATATGATAACCAAAGTATACATATCAAGAACATCAACAAATATCAATGTGTGTGCATGATGCAAGTGTGAATGAATAAATGAATGTTATGTATATGCTGACAAAACAAATAGAGGAGATAGACAGAAGATGATAAGACATCACAGCACAACCCGACACTCAGCTAATCTCAACAAGATGGTAACATTACTGGAGATAAAAACAAAAGCCATCATTGGAGAAAAGTCCTTTTACAAGGCTTAAATATCTATGAAGAGGAAGATATTTTTTGGTAGAAAACCCAAAGTCTAGTCTTCTATCGTCAATAATCCATTGAAAGGATAACAACACAAACAATGTTTCAACTGGAAAAAATCATGCTTAGCTGGAGATACTGGGAACACCACCCTCTGATAATGTGTGCAAAACATATCACATATCTTAACAAATCTGGATTGCCCCTGGGACTAATTTTGGATGCCCCAAGTTTACTGCTGATAAGCTGCATGTTGCACGATAATTCTTGCGAATAAATTCACTTCTAAAGTTCCCAAGCTATATGGTTGATGATGAGAAATCATCTCAAGAGGATTTTACAAAAGACCTGGCATTCACCATGCTCTGGTGTCTTCAAACTCTTAGAGAGATTCATCGAATCTCGATGTGATTGCCCCGGATTAACTGTAGTTGGCACAACAAAGTCTTCAAATTTTTCCCCAAAAGAGTAAACAAGTTGGGAAAGTATTAACTAGGAGAAGCAACATGTTCATGCTTAAGGTCTTCAGCTGACATGCCCCTGGATATGATTTTTTCTTGAAATGATTCTCCAATTACTCAACATAGTTTCAAGCCTTAAAAGAATAAACTCATCACTGTTGCTTATATGTGAGCTTCCTTGATATCAAACAAATGTTTTGCAGTTAGAAAAGTTTATTAAGAGAATGAAAATTCTAATGCAACAGTTATGTAAGTCTTGAAGATTTTGAAAGATATCGCACAAATTTTGCGAGTTAAAGCACCATTTATTTTTGTATAGGAAAAACATATGATACCAACATAACTATTTAGAACATTCATGGGAGTCAAGAACACTATCTCATTGAAGTATGCTTTCAAAATAACCTTGCTTCAATTAGGACTTTTGAAGGTTGTAACGTGGTCTGATTCATGGTGTTTAGAAAAAAGATTTTAAGGCTCAAAATATTTGGTGCCCACCCATTCTTCATGATGTTCTCCAACCCTATGTTCAGTTAATTCAAACATGAGTGTTCATCTCTCAAAAGGATTGTGTGAAGGTTAAGGAAATGACGAGGCTTTCAGTGTAGCAACCACCTTTATGTCTTCGTGTTTGTAGTCACCAATTTGTTCTTTTCTTTGTATTCTTTTCTTTGCAATTTTATTTTCCATAACTTTTGCCTGAACTAATTCTTTTGAATTGATAATCCAGCGGGACTGCCTGATTTTTGCTTAAGCCGCACGTTTTCAAGTTTCCGACTTAGCAGGCTTTTTCTTGATTTTTTTTTTAATTTTTGATTTTTGAACAAAACATGTGACATTAGCTTGTCTTTACTTGTTGAGAGGATTGTGACTGCCTCGTTTCTTGATGAATGAGGGATAACATTGTGGTTCCACATCTTCTGGCTTCATTATACATGAAGAATAGCCCTCGCAGTTTCTCTTCGGAAACATCTTCCTTTTGAATTTTGAACACTCAATCAGATTAACTGAAAACTACCCTGCCCCAGGTTAAAATTCGAGGGTTTTTTCGTATAGAAAAGAAACTCCTACTTCAAGGCTCAAAAGGGGTTAGCAAGGGATTATCTTCCTTATATCTCCGGTGTTTAGGGATTTGAAACAATGCCTGTACATCATCAACAAGATTTTATTCAAAAGCATACAACCAGAGATTTTGTGTTTTTTAGATCATCATCCTCCCTTCAATCTCTGCCTAGGCAAGAGACTGGGCAACAAGTTAGTATCATAATGCAAAAAGCAATTTAAAATTTGAAAACAAATATGAGTGAAACGAATGAATTTCTTCAAGACAAACATGCTCATTGTATTAAGATAATCATTCAAATGCAAACAAGTTCTTACATGCAAACAATGTTTTGATAAACAAGAAAAATTGCAACAAGCAGAAATAAGTTAATGATCGGGGAAGGCTTTCCATCTGGACTTGAATCACCGAAAACATCTTTCAAAACTCAAAGTGACCATCAATTGTGTTTACTCTTCGGCACGTGCTTGATTTGAACTTCAAAACCAACGTCCTTGAATGACAATCGGTGAATACTTTTATCATTGCTTCCTCCTTCTTAGAAGGATTGACTTGGGCAGCAACCAAAATTTCAACCAAAACAGTTGAGTGATCCATACCAGCTTTCAAAATAGTCATCTCTCTACGGAGTTCAGAAACCTCTTGCTTGATATTCTCCATTGTTCTCTTAGCGCGAGTGTTGTACTGGTAAGACCAAAGGAAAAATAAGACTCGGAAAAAGACATTTGAAAGTGAAACAAAAAATGTAGAATGATGTATGATATGCAAAAGAGAGTTTTTATTTGATTTTCAAGGAACTCAAGATATTAAGTTGTAAACATCAAAGTATGAAGATAGAAGATGAATTTTAAATTGGCTCCAAACATTGATCAAGTTATCATCAAGATCAATCATCCATTTTGGTGGATTAGGGTTTTCGCCCTATCAACACCCAAGATCCATTGAGCTTGACGAAACCTGTGATGTTTACAAAGAAAGACCTCCAAATTCCTTCAAAGTCAAGTGAAAAGGGTTTTATGGATGCATGAATGCATGGCTATGCAACAACCACAAGCAAGGTCACAAATAAAGTCGAAAGGTTCAACGTCACGAGCATGGAGTCAAGGTGAGGAACACCCCCAAGGTATGTACTAACGGTTTAATCACACCTGTAGAACAAGGTTCTAAGAGTCCCCGAAGTCTAAATTCCTCCTTCGGATATTACCAACGTCTTGATTACTCAATAATCAGCAATATTCTCAAGAGAAACTCATCCGAGCGTAGCATCGCGTAACAATTACTTCTGGATTACTCCGTTATAATCTCCGCGCTACACCTAAAAGGCCAAGATGGGTTAGGGTTCTACGGTTCCCAGCTTCTTTGGCTCCCAGGTCGAAAATAATAATGTCTTCCCGATTACTCGGTAAACAAATATTACGTTCAAAAGGGCCTTCCACTGAGTGGGGGATCTCATGCCTCCTTCTTCGGGATTACTCCCTCAAAGTTAACATGACTATACCGCCCGTCCTATTCCTAAGTGTAACTTAGTCCGGGTATAGGACTTGTCCTTTGTAAATATTATCAACACCCAAATAATCATAATATATACATATAATCAAACAATCAAATAATGATAAAACAGATAAAACAAATTAGGCTTAACCCACTTAGGGATGGACCAGCAAGAGGTCAATCTTTCCCCAACAGAGTCGCCAATTCTGTAGCGGTGAAAATCGGAGATCAAGCTATTAATTAACTTGACTCGCAAAAGCAAGAGTCGCCACCACGCTTTATTATTTCCAAGGGAAAAGGGAAAAGAGCTAAATAAAACCCTTAAATATGCAATGTAAAATAATACTTAAAAGTAATGAAAATACAATGCATTTTTGAAAAGAGATCTAGAGTTCGGGGGTTGGTTTTGCAGTGGGAAGGTATTAGCACCCAATGCATCTGCGGTACTCCGCAGGAACCTTTTGAAATATCTGTTTTTTTGGTTTAAAATTGTTTGTTTGATTAAAATGATTCGTTTGGCTAAAAGATGGGTATGGACGAGATTTTTGAAGATACGACGACCTAGTGTCGAAGTTTTGACTTAAAAGGTGTTAGTCTGAAAATGGAGCCTTTTGGGAAAATTATCTTGAGTTTAGCAAAATAGTAAACAAACAAAAAATGAAAAAAGGGTATTCGCACGATCGGATGAGATGTATTTGATGACGTGAAGTCAACAAATTTAAATTTTTCCCTTGGAGTAAGCAAAATAAAATGAACATCAAAATATAAACATTAAGAAGTTCACAAGAAAATAAATCTGACAAAAACAAATTAATGATCAAGAGGCACCGAGAAATTAAAATGATAGAAATATACAAATAAAAAGGAATATAACTAATTATCTAAAGAAGTTATTCGAACTAAATTAAAAATTACTTACTAAAATAATTCTAAACTAATTACAAATTCTAAGGTTATAAAAAAAATCTAGTATTATTGAATTTGATCTAAACTAAACTAAAGTTTTAAAATTTAGTAAGTTAAATCTAGATTAAATTAAAATCCTAAGGTTACTAAATTAAATCTAAAACAAATGAAAATTCCAAAGTTACTAAACTAAATCTAAATCAAATAAAATTCTAAAACTACTAAACTAAATTTAAATCAAATAAAAACTCTAAAGTTATTAAACTAAATCTAAATCAAATAAAATTCTAAAACTACTAAACTAAATTTAAATCAAATAAAAACTCTAAAGTTATTAAACTAAATCTAAATCAAATAAAAATTATAAACTTATTAAACTAATTCTAAATCAAATAAAAATTATAAATTTATTAAACTAATTCTAAATCAAATAAAAATTCTAAAGTCACTAAACTAAAACTAAACAAATAAAATTCTAAAGTTAACTAAATAAAATCAAATAAAATTCTAAAGTCACTAAACTAAAACTAAAAAAATAAAATTCTAAAGTTAACTTAAATAAAATCAAATAAGATTCTAAAGTTATTAAACTAAAACTAAACAAATAAAATTCTAAAGTTAACTAAATAAAATCAAATAAAATTCTAAAGTTATTAAACTAAACTAAAACAAATAAAATTCTAAAATTTACTAAATGAAATAAAATTCTAAAGTTATAAAATAAATCTAAACTAATTAAATAATTCTAAATTAATATTAAACTAAATTAATTATAAGATTTACTAATATTATTTTTTATTTTTTTATTTTTTAACCAAAAACGGAAATATTGTTTATTAACAAACAAAGTGTTAATCAATTCAAATTATTACTAGATCAAAACCAGTAAACACACTTAATCCCATTTCCTAATTCATAAATTTTGAAAGATTATAAAACCCAAAAAACAAGTATGAGAGGGAGAGAAAATAATGACAGTACAAAAATAAAAAAAAACAATTGTTGCTTCATTATCTTTTCTTTGTACTTCATTCCACCGCCACCATCCGTAACCTCCACCGTCGGAGCTATATCAACCACCACGCGACCTCCTCGATGCCGCTGAACTGAAATCTCCGTCAACCGCTCATCTTCGACGAAGTCGTAGCAACTTCGAGCGAGCCCTGCGAGGTCCTCACCGGTAGCCATGGTCCAGATCTCGCGCCACCCCACTTCATCCCTCCGGACGATTCTTTCCGTCGCCACCTCTCTTTCGTCTTCAATCAGTACACGATGTTTTGTTTTGGATTAATTAATTTTTGCTTGAGTTTTATAGTTATGACAGATTTGCAAAAAAGTGAAGACCATGACTTTGTTTGAGAAGAAGTATATAAGAGAAAGAAGAGAAGAGAGATGCATTTTCTGATGATAGAGATAAGGTACCCTCTTTTTATTTTTATTTTTACATCTTTGTTTTTCATGATTTAAGAACAACAAAAATAAGATCTAGTTTTCCAGTTTTGTTTCTATTGTAACAGTAACAACACAAATTTGCAACATGGCATAAGCAACAATTTTCGGCAACAATTTTAATCTATGTGTACAATCAATAATACAACACAGTAAGATATTAAAGGAAAGCAAGAAGCACTTACATGGTCGGAGCTAGTCCAACGGTTTACCGACTCCGACAAGTATAATAAATCCAGAGATGAGGTAATAAAGCTTCTATTCCTTCCACTTAACTCTAGAAATTCTTGAAATTTGTGTTGCTGAAAAATATTGTTGAAACTGTTGCGGTGAATCCTCTTCTTGCAGGTTGAACATTGTTTGGGAGAAGATTTATTCTCTTTCAATTTGACAGCATAACTCTCCTCATCTAATTTTTCTTCCCTATTTTCATCTGATTTTTCTTCTCACTTTTCTTTCTCTAATTTTTTCTTTTCTGTTGAATAATGCCTCCATTTTATAGAGAAAAATGATAAATTCTTGGGGGGAAAGTTGGTGCACCTGAACTATTTGTAGTTAACTGTTTTATTTCTTTTTGAATGCAAATTTGTATGGCTATTTTTGTTGTTATTTCTTGGACGGCTTTGGACAGGGTTTGGACATCATAGCAACATGTTTTTTTTGGCATTATCTTTGGACTGATATGCATGGTTTGGAGCAGCATACAGTAGCAGTTTTTTGGCATTATTTTTGGTCTGTTATGCAGGTTTTGGAGCAGCATACAGCAGCAGTTTTTTGGCATTATTTTTGGATTGATATGCAGGTTTTTTGGACCATTTGTGCAGAAGTTTTTTGACTTGTTGTGGCAGCAAGACAGTGGCATAGAAACAGGATTATTTTGGTGGTTTACAATAAAGATTTCATGTAATTTTAGCACTTTAGGACTTAGGAATTCATGTGTTTGTGTATGGTTTTTATAATGAGATATGAAGTGGTGATGATTTTGTAATGGAAGTATTTTGTAACCTCTTGAATTCACATGAATGAAAGTATGAATCTTGAATGAAATTCTTGAATAAATTCTACACCACATGATCTTGCTCTCTTAATTTAATCTCCAGTCCGAATTGACACACAATTTGATTCCAATTAATATTTGTGTCGAAATTTGTCTTTGAATTTGAAATGCATGAATGATGAATGAAGTTGAATTCTTGAGAAAGGTCTTGAATAATTCTTAATATTTTGAACAATTCACATTAATGAACTTGCACTCTTGGAATAAACTTCGGGAAATTGGAATGCATCTTACTCAAGACATCAAATTCATAAACCTTCTTGAATCTCTCTTGCAAATAAGAACCCCAATGTTATTTGACAAATTCGGATATTTTGGCTTTATGGTATTGGTTACTTGAAAGAAAACTTCACAACAATGAATCCAAATCTTAATCCAAATCTCAAATCCAAGTTAGCTTGCAAACCACAAGAATTCAAAGAATTCTCAACCCTAATTCGCGTCTTCACCTCATAGTAATTTACAATACAGACCAATAGCGTAAATCGTGCCTTTAAGAAATTTAATCGACAATCCACCTTAATCCAATGATTGCTACAGTTCAATTGCAAAATGACTTGAAGTAGTCCATAAGCAATCAAAGAATCATTGGACTAAAACTCCAGTTTCATGAATTATCCCAGCAGAAAAATCAAACGTTCTTGAGAAAACGTCTGTGGCATGACTTGAACTTTAATCTTCGAAGTAATCTCATAAAAAACGCTATTTGTGATACTTTGCAAAAGAATCGCCTCAGGACGTTGAAAATTGAAGAAGTTATGACCGTTTGAAATTGAACTTGCAAGAGTTGACTTTTGATCGAAATGCTTTGAATCAACCTGCAAACTTGATCTTTCTTCGCATTCTAAAGCATCTTGATGCACATGTAAACCAGTGATGATGAAATCTTGACCGTGCTTTTGGGGAATTTTGGAAGAAGCTTGAGACCACGTATCGAACAAGGCTTGGAAATAAACACACGATCCTCTGAAGATCCTCGAGACAGAAGCTATCATACTTGAAACAACTGTGATCAAAATAAGCCTGAACAAAGCTTTAGAAGTCGTGTCTTTATGAATCAGTCTTCGAGAATCAATAATCAATTGTACTTCTGGCCTGAAGAACTCAAAACCCTAATTGAAGCGCAATGCTTGATGTCCTTGATTTAGACCTGTCTCTGCACATGAAATCAAAGAAACAAAAAAAACACACACATTTCGTGCATGAGTAGAAGTTAGTGATACATAGGCTAAGAATGTTCAAAACACTTGATAATTTCTGCATAGTTAATGCTCGAAGGTGAGAGGTTAAAACCGACTGTATTTAGTGACCTTGACTTCTGTATAAAAATGAAAAAAAGTAAAAATGGGATCTTAGGTCAAAAATTGGGGTATGACAGAGAATAAGGAATCCTGAAAAGGAAAACCTGTTATGATACAATGCATGATATGTGGATGCATGTTTTCAAGAATCTCTCGGGGTAAACACAAGAAAAATGTTAGAGGTTAAACTTTGATCAATATCTTTAATTGGAGAACTTTGTAATGGTGGATGTCTTTCCACGAGAATCAAGCTCACCATGTCAAGTGGGTCATAGCCCCTGATTCAAGTTGTTACACTTGATCTTTGACGGTGTTTGTTTAGAGGAAAATGAAACCTCTTACCCTATGGTAGACGTCTGGTTCAACGTGACCCTGTATCAAAAGACCCTCGAGATCCTTGAAATGGTTATTGAAAAAATGCTATGGTATGATGTCATGATGTTATGTACATGTATGCAAAAGTAAGCAAGTGTATATACAAGCAATCATATTCACACAGAGCAAACAAGTCCTTAGGTTTAGGCTTGCATGGGGTTTGTAGGTAAGTACCCTCTTGAAGTTAGTTGGCTCATCCTGTCCTAAAATAGAAACCGGTTCTAAGGAGCTCAATATCACTGGATTATTTTCTATGTTCATTGTTTTGGTTTAGCCACTTAACTGGCGACCAAAATATTCCAAGAAAACAATCCTTAATGAGTGTAGTATCAAGTATCTACCAACTTCAGACTGCACCAAAGTCGGTCATCTCACTACCCCTAAAAAGGCCATGATGGTCAAGTAAGGTTCTAAGAGTTCGTTAGTGCTTCATGACATCGCTCAGCGGCCCCGTATTCTCCTTGACTACTCAAGGGCTACCGGTACTCACAAATATGTCACACTAACATAGCTACTGCTTCAACCATGTCGGTATACCCCGCACAGTTCCCTCACAGTTTATTGCTATTTACCTAAAAAAGTGCCCTCAAATCCGGGTGTAGGATTTAAAACAAACCCAAGCAAGGAACCCAAAAAAGGAAATCAATCAAAGCAAGTATGTAAAGGTGATCTAAAACCCTAAGGTAACCCCACTTTTAGAAATATGTCCCCAGCAGAGTCTCCAGTTCTGTGATACGGTGGGAGAACTGACTTGGGTTTTGCGTTTGTGTTTGCAAATGTTTCGGTTTAGCAAGAATCGCCACTGACTTTTTATTTTATCCTAAGGAAAGGTCAAAAAGCACAGGAAAGACCTTTGAGATGTTTTCTTGGGTTCGGGGAGTAGATTATAGAAAGGGAAGGTATTAGCACCCCTTCTATCCATGGTTATCCATGGGCTCTTAGTTACTTGCTTAGATCACTTGCCTTTGCTTTTCAATTGTTTGAAATGGTGCTTTGTGTGTGTGGTTTTGAAAATGTTTTGAAAAAGATGCCTTGTCTAGGCAACCTTTGTAACAATTCTTGTTTGAATGTTTTACAAAGGTGTTTTTCTTTTTGAAAAGATGTTTCAATGTTTTTGAAAGTTTGTTTTGAAGTTGTGTTGTGATGTGTGTTTCGAAAAATGGCAAGGATGTTTTGCAAGTTTGATCAAGTAACTAAGAGCTATCTACCCTAATTTACTCAAAGATCTTTCTTATGTTTTTAACCCTTTTAACAGTGTTGTTTCACCATTGTATTTGGTGAACAACCTTGTGTTAGGATGTTAACGGGATGAGCGCGGGTCATCGTATGCGATCATTGAAGGAAATTTGTGAGACGCTCTAGCAATTTTGTAAGGAACGAGATCGTTTTATCAAAGGCAACATCGAGCGTCATCGAGGGACTAACTATCTTTGTGTATCGAAGGGGCATTTGCTAGAGTGTCTCATACTCGAGGGACATGATTGCATTTTCCGAGGCAACAAGCGAGATTACCCTAGAGATGCAAGTGTGAATGGTGTATTGATTTTCATGCATTTATCTTGTATTAGGTTATCTAGCAGTTGATTTTGAATCTTCGCATACAAACCCTAATTACTATACAGTATATGGAAAGCGATAAATTGCGGGAATTTAAAGTCTAAGCTATTACAAATAAGTATCCGGGGATGGGGGTACAAATGTTTTACAAATGGGGATGAGTCTTATCAGAATAGTAATGTCCAAGTATTATTTACAACCAAATCGAATCGTCGCATTCTCAATGTAAAAATATAGCAAGGTATAAGAATCAAAGAGAATCAAAAGTATTGTGCAATGCATATGATTATTTACAAATGATCAAAATGTTAACCTAATGCAAATTAAGTATTATTATTTTTGTGTTTTTGTTAATTATATGTAAACAAAAGGTTTTTTTTTTAAGAAAAAGATATTTAACTTAAAAAATGTATTATTTATGCATTTTTGTTAATGTTATTTAGGAACTCTTATAAAAAGATTTATTAAACAAAAAAAGTTTTAAAATAAAAATATATTAGTTACATGCTTTTAAATGTAATAAAAAAAAAGCTAATAAGAGTATTTTGTGTGAAGAGTTTAATATATTATTCTTTTACTTAATCAAAAATGAAAATATGGTAGTATAAAAAAAAGATGTTTTCAAAGCATAATAAAAAAAGGAAGTGGGCTTTAATGGATGTGTCTGGCCCAAATAACAAAACAAAGTAAATTAAAACAAAGGGGGTGTATGCGCTGAGAGGGGTATTGGGCTTTGCGTTTAGTGGAGAAGAGGCCCAAATGGTTTGTGACAAGTTTTTTTAGGGTTTGTTTGTATTTTGTTCATACTTAGGTTTTCAGTTTGGCGAACGACACCGCTCCCTTCTTGTCTTCTTCGTCTTTCTCAAACAGAGCCTCTGACTAACCCTCTCCTCGCCTCAGGCCACTAGACGCCACCTCCACTCTCCTCTCTCCACGGTTGTACCAGGCGGTGATAAAAAGGGTAACGATTTTCTTCTTCATGTTTTAGGGTTCTTTAGATTTTAATCTTGCATGTTATTGATGTTTGATTATTTTTTGTTTATGTGAGGTGTAACCGAAGGAAAGGGAATTGATACCTTTGGGTTTAGTTGTTGGAGAGGAGACATAGGATTGGACGGTGGCGCTTCTCAGTTGGTCGGGCGAGGGAGCGCGACGCTGATGAAAGCTTGCTTCCTAGTATTTGTATCTTTCTCCGTTTTGTGATGAAAACAATTCTTAAAACGCTATGATATTCATTTCACTATCTTCCTCTCTTGGTTTTTGTCAATGATGATATTCCTCTGAGATGCTTTTGCTTCTGAGTTGCTTTTGCTTCTGACTTTCTTCCTCTCTTTTTGTAAATGATGATAATATTATTTCTGAGATGCTTGTAATAGTTGTTGTTTGATTGCTTGATGATGTTGACCCTGTGATGATGTTTTTCTAAAAACAGTTATTGGCTATTGTTGTTATGATATCTGGTTTGGATTTGAACAAGCTTTAGGGCTTGTTGTGCAGGAAGGTTTTTCTGTTTGCTTGTTTGGTATTGAAGTTTTAGGAAGGCAGGCTTTTTGGTTACAGACTTGTTTTTTTGAGGTTTTATGCAGGCTCTGGTTTGAAACAGGTTTTTAGCAAGTTTGAAGACTTGCTTGGAGGTTTTAATGTAGGTTAGAAGGCTTTGGTGAAGGCTTGCTTATCTGGTACAGGCAGGCTTGAAGGTTTGCTTCTGGTTTTGTAACTTGTACAGACAAGCTTGAAGGTTTAAGCAGGTTTGAACCTTTTGTTTCTGGTTTTGGTAAGGAAGGGAGTTATGCAGGCTTGAAAGCTTGCTACTTCTGTGGATTTTGGCGTGTGGAAGCAGGCTGGTGTTTTCAATATCAGTTTGTGGTTCTTTTTTCTTTGTGAACTCCCCCCCTTTGAACTATTAGAATCATGTTATATTTATCTATTCCAAGCCTGCCAAACTACAAACCTTTCTTACTTTTCTCTTTCTCTCTCTCCATAAGCATATTTTATTGCTTAAAAGTACTTTTTTATGAAAAGTTTGTTGGCTTGAAAATGATGAAAATGTTTTGACAATATTGCTTGCTTGCAATTTGGTTTTCTTCTGCAATGTACTTTCTTCCAGATTTTCTGCATTGCCTTTTTGATAGCTTGTATGCAGCTTTGTTGACAGCTCTTTGACAGTTTTGTTGACAACTCTTTTTGACAGTTTGGTTTGCCTTTATGCAACTTAGTTTGCCCAGTTTTGACATTGTAACTTAGCTTGCTCAGATTGACAATGCAATTTGTTTGTTCAGTTTGAACTTATGCAGTTTTGTGCATTTTGTTTAATTGATTCATATGCTTGCAAACATTTAATTTTACTTTTCCTCTTTGTGAACCAAGAAGAGAAATCTTCTTGCGATTTGCAAAGAGGACGAGCAAAATACGATGAAAACCAAAACAAACTGATTCCGACCAACAATCTTTAATGATGAATTTTTGATTATCTGTCTGAGAATGCCTTTTTAATTCATCTGTACTGATTTCTTTTTCCGTCTTTGCAGGTAAATATCAGTTGGGGATCAGAGAAGTATGAAGACTTCATGAGGCTTAGAAGATAGTCTTATTTTATTTTTAATCATTGTAATAAACATTATTGTAAATACTGTAAATACATTTATTGTATTCAAATAACACTTGTAACAACAATTAAAATAAATAAAATCTTTTGTCAGATATTTCAGTCTTTCTTTTGCACTGTTTATTTATTTATTTAAATCTCTTGAATTAAAATAACTGGAAATGCATCCCAATTATTTTAACTTAGATAAAATAAATAATTAACAAACGTTGTAGTCTCACAACTTCGCATTAACCAACAATACGCCCGACATTCCAAATAACCAAAAGCATTGCACAGTTAAACAAACAAACGTCCACACGCCTTTTACTTCACTGATTAAACCAATGCTTCAAACTTTCAATCAGAAGCCTCACCTTATATCCCAGATGTTTAGACTTTGAGAAACAAACATAAATCTTGAACAAGCGTCAAAACCATGTGACAGTCAATTGAAAAGAACTTTGGAATCAATTCCTTCTGAGAATGCGTGTGCAAACCCTAATTTGGGATTTACTGATAAGAAAAGCTTGTTTAACCGATTCTTGAGCCAATCTGAAAAATCAGGAAAAGCCCGAAGCTGTGATTTCTTGTGAAAAAGAGGAAGGAAAATTTTGGGGTACAACAGCCATCCACAAAACCCCGCAGATATTTCCTCCAACAGATACCTTCTCTAGCAGATACAAAGACATCCTACTACAAGGTCACTGCCATATTCTCGGTATGCAACCTAATGATTTTAGGTGTTCTTATATCCCTGATGGAGCAAGAATCTCCAATTACTTCTCCAACAACAAAAAAGATTCCCTAGTGAAGTCGCCAAGATTCTCAGGATTCCCCAACAAGATTTCAACAAAATTCCCAAGCAGTTCACAGAGTTTTCCTTCCCTGACAGAGTTTATTTCTCTAATAGCGGAAACTCATCTCCCAGCGTTTCAAATTCAACAAATTTGAAGACCTACATTCTTCATCCCCATCTGCAATCATGAATTTATTTTCTCTAGTTCAACAACACTGCAGTAGAACAACTGATACGTTCATACATTGCATTCATATATCATTTTACAAACATCATAGCATATGCAGCACAAATGCATATATCACAATCTCATTTATTTTGAGAGAATCGTGTAATTCATACATCTTTTCATCGCATGAAACTAACTTTACCTTTTGGGTTGAATTTGCAGACACATAAACACTATCAACTTTTACAGCAGGTCAAAGACTAATGCCCGAAACCAGACGGAGAAACCATCTATACGACCAAGTGGTATGAACTCTCGAAGCAAGATGGGTTTACACAAAAATACAGCAGGCCACAGATTAATGCCCGAAACCAGACGAAGAATTATCTACGTGACTGATGTTGCCAAGTCCTAGATTAATACCTGTAACAAGCCAGGACAACTATCTGTGGGAAACCGACTATAGATTAATACCTGTAACAAGCCAGGAAAACTATCTTTTTTTCTCAGGTTAGAGATTAATACTTGAAACCAGACAGGAAAATTATCTCGACGACCGACAAAAAACAAGTCCCATATTAATACCTATAACAAGCCAGGACAACTACATGTGGACAACCAACTGTAGGTTAATACCTGTAACAAGCCAGGAAAACTATCTACATGAGGATATTGAAGATTAATGCCTGTAACAAGCCAGGAAAACTATCTTTCTTTCTCAGATCAGAGATTAATACCTGAAACCAGACAGGACAGCTATCTCGATGAACGAAAAAACAAGTCCAAGATTAATATTTGTAACAAGCCAGGATAACTACCTGTGGACGAACGACTGTAGGTTAATACCTGTAACAAGCCAAGAAAATTATCTACATGAGGAGATTGAAGATTAATACCTGTAACAAGCCAGGAAAACTATCTTTCTTTCTCGGGTCAAAGATTAATACCTAAAACCAGCCATGACAACTATCTCAACGAACGAAAATTTTCAAGTTCCAAATTAATACCTGAAACCAGACAAGACAACTATTTGTGAACAGCTGATTTGTAGATTAACATCTGAAACCAGACAGGAAAACTATCTACATGACCGGATGAAGCAATCTTACATGGGTTTCTTCTCATGATCTCCAGATGCAGTCTAACACGGACTCATCCTGAAGAAATCTTACACGGGTTCCTTCTCAAGATCTCCAGATGCAGTCTAACATGGACTCATCCTAAAGCAGCTCCGCATAGGCTCCTTCTCTTATATCTTCGGATGCAGCCTAACACGGACTCATCCTGAAACATCCATACATAAGCTCTTTCTAATACATTTTCAGGTAACGGTTAATTATCCCCAGCAAGTTACTGTGAAGCCTGGATTTCAACCAGAAAGCAGCAAGCTCTCATCTCTCCAGTACAGAGATAACTCCTAAGTAGAGTCTTGAACAACTGAAGCTCCTAGACTCTATTCCCGATAGAGTTTTCCTAAAGCGGGAGAACAACAGAAACCCACATTCCCCAGTGGAGTCCTCCTCAGACAATAGGAGCAAGAACTCCCTACAAAGGGACCTTTTATGAAATCAGCATCTACATTGGATGGCATCTTTAAGCCCATCACTGACGGCTTTCAGTCATCTTCTCCAAATGGCATCTGTAATCCCATTCCCGACATCATCAACCATCAGTGTTACTTCATTCGAGTGCAAATTTCTGGGCACTCTAATGTTCAATCATCTTCCACCTTTAGATCACGAAAGGCAGACTAGCCAATCTAAATCCTCAGTGTGATACGGTTGCAGAACCGACTGTTATATACTGGTTTTTCATTTTGCATTTGCAAATGTTGCGGTAAGTATGATATGGTGGGAGAATTGACTTGGTATGTTTTACGTTTTATCGCAATGTTACGGTTAGCAAGAGTCGCCACCAACTTTTCTTTTATTCCAAAAGGAAAGGCTGAAAAGAACAGGAAAGACCTTTGAGATTATTTCTTGAGTCCGGGGGTAGATTATGAAAAGGGAAGATATTAGCACCCTTTTCATCCATAGTTATCTATGGGCTCTTAGTTGCTTGCTAGATCACTTACTTTGTTTGAAAATATGTTTTGTGTGGTTTTTGAAAGTATTTTGAAAAGGCGCCTTCGTTTAGGAAAACTTTGTAATAGTTCTCATTCGTAAGAACGTATACAAAGTGTTGGACTTTTGAAAATATTTCATGTTTTGAAAGTGTTTTGAAAGTATTTGTTTTGAATGTGTTGGTGTTTATTTTGAAAATAAGCAAGGATGTTTGATTTGATAATGAGCAAGCAACTAGGAACAATCTACCTACTCAAAGGTCTTTGTTCATTTCTTCCTTCCTTTGATATTGCTATCTTACCATTGATGTGGTAAGAAGCCTTATCTTTGGATGTAAAGGGACGGGCATGGGTCATCGTATAGTCATGATAGCAATGTTGTGAGATATCTTAGCATTTCTCTTTGAGGGACTAAGATCATTTTGAAAGGCAACATTGATAGCGTCATCGAGGGACTATGATCTTGTATTTTTTATTTTTTTTGCTAATACATCCCACATGCATAACATGACCATTATTATAAGGCAACAAAGTGGAGTTTACCCTAGGGGTGCAACTGTGCGAGTGTGTTTGATTTACATGCATTGTTTATCTTGAATTAGGGTTTACTAATTATTAATTTTAATCTTGCCATATAAACCCTAATTATTAACATTTATATAAAAGCGATAAATTGCGGAAAGTAAAATTACTATGCTATTACATCATTAGGGGAGGGGGTATATAAAATTACAAATGAGGATTGCAAGTAAACCTAATTATCTATTACAACCATATTGAATAATGTACAAGAATTGAAAATATAATGTACAAGAATGCAAATGGAAAAGAAATGTTTTTTATTTGGTTTTAATTTAAAGGTTTTAACCTAATTACTAAAAAAAGGAAAAATAATTAATTAAAGATAGATAAAATTAAACCTAAATTAAATAAGAAAAGAAAATAAGTTTGAAGCATTTTTAGGGTTTTTTATGAAAAAAAGGTTTTAACTTAATGAAAATAATATGAAAATTAATTATTTAAAAGAAACTTAAATTCTAAATTAATTTAAAATAAAAAAGAAAAATAATTAAACCTAATTCTAATTAATAATTTATTAAGAAAAAGAAATTGAATTTGTTAAGAAAATATTTTTGTTCTTTTTATTTTATAAAGAAAATAAAAATATAAAATTTGAAAATAATAAATAAAAATATTTCGGATTTTTTATTAATAAAAATAATAATATTAATAATAATAGTAATAAAAAATAATAAAAGAAAATTGAAATAAAATAAAATAAGAAAAATAAAATAAATAAAAACGAAATAATAAAAAGTTGAGCGAGGTGTGAGAAACTGAAGGCAGGGGTGAGAAGTTAGCAAAAATAAAAGGCCCATTGATTGGAGGCCCAGGCACTGTTGTTTGAAACAAAAAGGAAAGAAAAATGAGAAAATTTTAACAAAAGGTAGCGTTGTGACTTGAACCCATGACCCTTACCATACACACATGCTACCTTTGTCACTGGGGTGGCTGTACATCCGGTAACATAAACAAAACAATAAATAAATAACACAAGTCAAGTCCTGAAAATGACTTCATCTTCAACCTCCAGCCATGGTTCCTATAACTTGCACATTTCTAAACAAAAATGAAAGATGCAAACATGAAAGTTGCTCCATTTTTCCATACGAATCCAACCATATAAATATCATAAGCTATAAATCAAAGATGAATGAGAATTTCTAAAAGTACCAAATTTTGACCAAACTTTTTTCTGAGATTCAAACCTAAAATTCTCTAAGCTCAATCAATATAAATGAAATCTATGGACATGTACAATTTTAGGGCAATGATGTCTACATTTTATCTTTGTAAATGCAAGCCTAACAATGCCTTAATGAAAAGATAGATGTTCAGAAATGATACCTCAAAATTGGAAACCGTGAAATACAAAGGAGCTTGATTCAAGGTGCTGCAATGATCAGGTTAGCTTCCTCAAGTTCCCAAGTAACTAATGCAATGGTTAGCTTGAGCAATGGATGGCTGGAATGGCATGGAGAAGTCAACTTGCAGTGCTCTGTTTTTGAGTTTGGAATATGATGAAGATTGAGTTATAGTTATAAAACATGGATGGAGATCGATTATATTTGATGTGTAGGAGCTTTGTGATTGATTAGGAAGGTAGCGCACGTGGGAATTGTGAGTTGCAAGTTCAAAGTCAGAATCTATGCATCAATGGAGTTTTTTGGACAATTTTTGGCTTGCAAGTGTTTGAGAGAGTTTCAGGGTGCTTAAGCCCGTGCCTTAGCTCACAAATAGTGCATCTATTTATAAGCAACAAGTTTTGAGACTTGTATTTGATCAGAATTCAAAATCACATGTTTAAGCTCAACATGTGATTTTCTTGAGAAATCAAGTTTCAATGCCTTCTGTACTTGCTATTTTAGAGGGGTTATGCTTTAAACAAACTTGCTTATGACTTTGTAGATGAAGCGTGATCAGAGGGAACAAGTGAGAGGCTCAAGAATTGACTTTGTGCATAAAGCTTGCTTTTCAAGAATGACATTGTTAACTTTCTTCCCAAAATGGAAATTTAAATTGGACAATGCTTAAAACACTTGGATTATAGCTCAAAAGTTTGTGTAATCCATTAATAATGGATAGATACACAAGTTAGAAGGCCTGCAAAGCAAGATTATGAAGCCTAATATTGAGATTGGATTATGTGTTCATCAAGAAATGGCTTATAATTCAAGAATGAAACTCTAACTTCCTGCCTTCGATTCTCCTAGCTCAAGTATGATCTCAATGAGTTCTTGTACATTTTGGAAAGCTTGTAAAATCCACTATAACCTTCATGTTTGAAATTTTTGAAGATTCATTTTGGAACTATGTGAAAAATTATCATGAAGTTAGGTCAAAATCCTACCTAAACTAGGGCAAAATTTCACTAAGTTTTCAAGTTTCATGAACATGTATTCACAAAATCATAACTTGAAATCCAAGCATTTCTAGAAAAAGTTCTGCTATACAATGTTTTAGATCTCATTGATATATACAACTTTCATGTTGGAAGTTTCCTTTCAATCATCTTGCATCATGGTGTTAATTTGGCTCAAATTTGTGAAAAAAAGTGAATTTCCAACACTTTGAAAAAAAATTCTAAGTTTAGAAATTTTGACTTTTCAAAATGAAATCTTAAATTTTTGATTTCTTGATGAAAAAGTTTCATATTTTGACATGCCTTTATGAATTGTAATCTTTGTAACTTGATTTTGATCAAAAAGTTAAAGTTTGACTTTTTAGTATATAGTTGACTTTTCATCAGTTGACTAAAATTCATCTGTCAATCAATTAAACTTGAGAAATGTATTGAGACATGTCATTAGGTCAAAATTATGCACTTGAATCCTTGGGATCATGTCTCAAACCAACAAGTCATTTGCTAGGTCAAAAATAAAAAAATGCACCTTATCAATTAAAACCCTAATTTTGACCATTTTGCCCTTTTTATGATCTGATCAAATTTCTTGAGGAATTCTAACCCAAACTTGATCAAATGACATATATGAGTTCATAATATTGATATGTACCAAAAATTATGAAGTTTGACTGTAAATTGACCATAATTGACTTTTTCCCCAATATAGTTGATTTTAGGTCAACTAATCAATTGACTGAGCGAAAATTTGATCCAAGACTTGAAACTTGACATGAGCAATCTTGAGGGTCCAAAATGATCCCTGAAAGTCATATGGGCCATGAAAAGTCCATTTGTCCTTGTGCAAACTCAAACCCTAATTTTCAGTTATCAGTGCTTGAGGAGGTGTCTTGAACTGATCAAACCTTGTGCAGTCTTGAATAAATGGAAATCTTGTGAGAGATTAATTGAGAAATGAGAGGGAAAATTTTTGGGTACCACAACTGCCCCTGTTCAATATTCTTAAACTTGAAGAGTTAGACTGGCGGATCCGCCATTCATGACTTGAAGGTGGAAGATGATTGAACACTAGAGTGCCCAGAAATTTGCACTCGAAGATGTATTGGGAATGGGCTTTTAGATTCCATTTGGAGTAATAATGGTAAATACTGGAAGAAGTATCATCACATGTTCACAAGGGTTATTAAAATGCAGATGTATGCATGATGTTCACAAGATGAATGAGATCATGCTAAATGTATTTTGTATGTATATGCTATGGTGTATGAACGCGGGATTCATATTTATCCGGGAAAATAAATCCCTGATTGTTGCTGAGGAATTTTGAATCCCGGATTTCTGTTGGGGATTATCTCTTGAATATTAGTTGTTATCCGGTTGGGTCCAGGCTTTACATCTTGTTGAGGATGAGGAAGTCAACTGCTATCTGGTCGGATTCCAAGCTTCATGGTAACTTACTAGGGAAGAATAAATTAACTTTTATCTGGTAGGATTCCAAGCTTTGCAATAACGTGAAGTGGTAACTACTATCCGGTCGAGTCCAGGCTTTGTGGTTTTTTTTTTGAAAAGTTATACTATTATCTGGTAGGGTCCAGGCTTCATAGTGTCTTGTTGGGGATTGTAGCTAGTTGTTATCTGGTCATACTCCAGGATTCATAATAACTTGCTTGAATAGACGAAGTTAAATTGATATCTGGTTGGATCCAGGCTTTACAGATTTTGAGGTGGGTGAAGTTAATTGCTATCTGGTAGGGTCCAGGCTTTGTAATAAACTTGTCTGAAGAGATAGAGTTGAACTGATATTTGGTCGGGTCCAGGATTTACAGTAACTTGCTTGGAACTTAGTGGTTATCTGGTCAGATTCTAGGTTTCACAACAAACTTCTGGTGGGAATTTCTATTTGGTCGGATCTAGGCTTCATAATAACTTACTTGAAGAGATGAAGTTGAAACTGATATCTCGTCGGATTCAGGATTCACAGTAACTTGTTGGGGTAGAGGCAAACATTATTGGGGAAAAGAAGTTAAACCATGGTCTGGTCGAGTCCAGGTTCTTCTATATCTCGAAGAGCTAAACTATTATCTGGTCGGGCCCAAGTTTCATAGTATTGGAAAATTTACATTGTTATCTGGTCGGGGCCAGGCTTCAAAGTGCCTTGAGAAGTTAACTATTATCTGGTTGGGTCCAGGCTTCATAGTAGCTTAATAATTGTACTATCATCTGGTCAGGTCTAGGCTTCATAGTATCTTTTGGAGATAGCAAAGGTTTTGTCGATGACTTTACTGGGAATTAGGTTGTGGCCCTTTGTTTGTAATAGTATGAAAGGCAGACTCCAGTTGGAGAGTGTAGACTCAGTCAGGGAAGACAGACTCAATTTGGGAAGATAGACTTTGTCGGGGAATTTTGTTGATTGTTGTATGTTGGGGAAATAAACCCTATTGGGGAAATAAACCCTGTTGATGAATACTCAATGAACTGCTGACGAGGTGAGTTCTTTTAGGAAGAGATCCACAAGGCTTCTTCTTGTAGGATCAACTTAGCTGGGAGAGAGCTGTCAAGAGATTGAGACTCTGGTTGGAGATCAGCCTATACAAAGAGACTTTGTGAGCAACTTTGTTGAGGATTGGTTTATTGTAGCCGGTCTTGTGGGGATAATGTTAATGAAATAAACTCTGTGGGGATATTCCATATACATTAAATAGATGCTTGTTGTTGTTTAGCAGGACACATGTACCAAATAGTTTTAATTATGTTCACATGCATACGTTCGTTCAATTTTAGTCATTGGACATTTTTGCATTCAAGACAAAAACAGAAAGTTTGCACTTCAAAGTATATTTGTATTAATATTTTGCCCATGAATAGGCGCTTTTTGTACAAAGAAACGGAGATCCC
Source organism: Vicia faba (assembly GCA_948472305.1). Classification (NCBI taxonomy): domain Eukaryota; kingdom Viridiplantae; phylum Streptophyta; class Magnoliopsida; order Fabales; family Fabaceae; genus Vicia; species Vicia faba. The sequence continues at coordinate 1,538,408,673 of OX451737.1, forward strand.
AACTCTACTATTGCCCCAATGTCTTTGAATGCCCCTTGTCGTTGACAGAAGTTGATTGAATTGATCTTGGACCATTTGAACTCAAACCTTGGTGATAAAGTCTACTGTGATGATTCCACGGGACATAGTCATACACTTTCAATCCTTAACTTTTTCCTTGACCTCCCTTTCGGGTTTTTAGCCCACCAGGATACCCATTTTTTCCCAAGTCGCTCTTTCGGGTTTTCAACTTGCCGGGTGTACAAATCTTTTGCATATATCCCTAATTTTTGCCCAAACCTTTTGGTTTTCCGGGGTGCCCTTATTTTTCCTAGGTGTGTCAACCTAGAGGGTCTCTTATACGTATTATTTTTTAACTATGTCCGCGTTTATAGGATGTGGGAAGTATTTACCATCCATGGTAGTCATCATCATGGCACCGCCAGAGAACACTCTCTTGACAACAAATGGCCCTTCGTAGGTGGGAGTCCATTTTCCCCTGGGGTCTCCTTGTGGCAGAATGATGCCCTTATCACCAAATCACCAGCTTGATATACTCGAGGCTTGATCTTTTTGTTGAAAGCCTTGACCATGCATTTTTGGTACGTCTGACCATGACAAACAGAAGCCAGTCGTTTTTCATCTTTTAAAGTTCAACTGATCCAATCTTGTCTGAATCCACTCGTCTTTGCCTAGGCCTTCTTCATTCATAATCCTTAGTGAAGGAATCTGAACTTCTACTGGAAAAAAACTTCCATTCTATAGACTAAAGAAAAGGGAGTTACCCCAGTTGACGTTCTAGCTGAAGTACGGTAGCCATGAAGAGCAAACAATAACATTTTATACCAGTCCTTATAGGTTACTACCATTTTCTGCATAATCTTCTTAATGTTTTCGTTGGCCTCTTCAACTGTGCCATTCATTTTAGGTCTATATGGAGAAGAATTGTGATTCTTGATTTTGAACTGAGTGCAAAGCTCGGTGATCATAGCATTGTTGAGGTTAGTCACATTGTCGATGATGATCCTTTCAGGGATACCATAGCGGAAGATGAGGTTATGTTTGATGAATCTGGCTACCACGTTCTTGGTGACTGAAGCAAAAGAAGTGGCTTCGAACCATTTGGTGAAATAATCAATAGCGACCAGAATGAAGCGGTGTCCATTGGAAGCAGTGGGTTTGATTTCTCCAATCATGTCAATGCCCCACATTGCAAATGTCCACGGAGCGGTCATGACGTTCAAAGGGATAGGAGGCACATAGACCTTGTCAGCATAGATTTGGCATTTATGGCAAGTTCTTGAATGTTGATGGAAATCAGTCTCCATTGTTGACCAATAATAGCCAGCTCTAAGGATTTTCTTGGCCATCCTATGTCCACTTGAGTGAGTGCCAAAGAGACCATCGTGCATATCTTCCATAATTTCCTCTGCCTCCTTCTTGTCCACACATCAGAGTAGAGTAGAGTCATGGTTACGCTTGTACAATATTTCGTTACTTAGGAAGAATTTGGCTGAAAATCTTCGTAAGAACATTCTGTCATTGATGGATGCTCCTTCGGGATACTCATGTGCTTCAAGGTATCTCTTTACCACATGGTACCTTGGCTTTTCTGTGTCAGTTTCGAGCTCACAGCAGTGCGCCAGTTCATCGAATCTCTTAATTGTGATCATAGGAGCTTCGTTGTCCCATCTGACTTTGAACATAGAAGACATGGTGGCCAAATCATCGGCTAGCTGATTTTCTTCCCTAGGGAAGTGCTCAAAGGTGATCTCTTCGAAGTAGGGAATCAGGGATAGCACAGGTTCTTTGTAAGGGATGAGATTATGTGCTTAGTGTCCCAATCTCCTTTTACTTTGCTAATCACTAGAGCGAAATCCCCAAACACATTCAATGTTTGATCCTCAAATCAATGGCAGCCTTCGGACCCAAAATGCACGCTTCGTACTCGGCCATGTTGTTCGTGCAATCGAAGCATAATCTAGAAATGAAAGGAGTGTGAAAACCATCAGGGGAGATGATCACAACACCAATTTCATTACCCAAAGCATTGGAAACCACATTGAAGACCATAGTCCATCGGGATCCTTGTTTAGGTCCGTCATATGGTCCAGGTTTCGCACAGTCGGTCACTAGCACGATGTTCTCATCTGGGAAGTCAAACTTCATAGACTGATAATTATCAACAGCTTGATGGGCCAAATGATCTGCTAGTACACTTCCTTTGATGGCCTTTTTCTTTGTGTATTGAATGTCGTACTCAGTCAAGATCATTTTCCACCTAGCTATCTGTCCAGAAAGAGCAGGTTTCTCGAAGATGTACTTGATTGGGTCCATCTTAGAAATCAACAAAGTTGTATGAGTCAACATATATTGTCTTAGCTGGCGAGCAGCCCATGCCAGAGCATAGCAAGTTTTCTCGAGCAGTGAATATCTGGTTTCACAATCGATAAACTTTTTGCTCAGGTAATAAATAGCATGCTCTTTTCGGTAAGACTCGTCATGTTGGCCCAAAACACACCCCATAGAATTCTCTAGCACTGTCAAGTACATGATCAAGGGTCTTCCTTCAACTGGAGGCATGAGAATAGGAGGTTCTTGCAGATATTCTTTGATTTTATCGAAGGCAGCCTGGCATTCATCATTCCATCTGACTACTTGATCTTTCTTCAAGAGTTTGAAGATTGACTCACAAGTAGCAGTCAAGTGAGATATGAAGCGGGCGATGTAATTGAGACGACCCAAGAATCCTCTAACTTCTTTTTCAGATTGGGGGATTGGAATTTCTTGGATGGCCTTTACTTTAACAGGATCGACTTCAATGCCTTTACCTCTAACAACAAAACCTAGAAGCTTTCCAGATCGTACTCCAAATGTGCACTTGTTAGGGTTCAACCTTAACTTGTACTTTTTTAACCTCTCAAATAGTTTGTACAGGTGATCGATATGTTCCTCTCTAGTTTGTGAACTGGAAATCATATCATCCACATATACCTATATTTCATGATGGATCATATCATGAAGCAAAGCTACCATAACCCTTTGATATGTTGCCCCTGCATTCTTCAATCTGAACGGCATGACCTTGTAGCAAAAGGTGCCCCATTACATAAGGAAAGTGGTCTTCTCCATTGTAGCGATAAAAAATGTAGCGGGGTAAATCGGAGATCGAATTATTGATTAATTCGTCTCACAAAAGCAAGAGTCGCCACCGCGCTTTATTGTTTCCAAAGGAAAAGGGAAAAGAGCGAAATAAAACCCTAAATATGCAATGTAAATAATACTTTTTAAAAGTAATGAAAATACAAGGCGTTTTTGAAAAGAGATCTATGGTTCGGGGGTTGGTTATACAATGGGAAGGTATTAGCACCCAATGTATCTATAGTACTCTATAGGAACCTTTTGAAATATCTGTTTATTTAAAATTGATTGTTTGATTAAAAATAAATCGTTTTGGCCGAAAAGGGATACAGACGGGTTTTTGAAGATACGACGACCTAACGTCGAAGTTTTTGCTTAAAGGGCATAAATTTTGAAAAGATTGAATACTTGAAGGAAAATTGTCCTAAGTTTTAATGAAAATGCAAATATTCGCGCGATTAGACTTGAGGACATGAAGTCAACAAATTTATCATTTTTCCTTTGGATTTAAACGTAAACGGAATAAGCAAATAAATATGAAATAAATAAACAGAAAAATTATGCGGATAATGATTAAATAACAATAGTTAAATGATAGACTAAATGATGTGAATAATGCATTTTTTATAATTTTGTTTAATATTAATAAAAAGAAAGTATTTTTAATAGCTTTCATTTTTTACGCATTTTAAAATGGATAAAAATAAAATGAGAATTAATTAAGGGGAATAAAAATATTTTTTAGCTTTTAAGTTCTATTTTTTATATATTTTTGGAGTTTTGATATTAACTAAAACGAGTGAATTAATTAAATAAAATATTTTTCATTTCCATATGTTTCTAAATTTAATATGTTTTCTTTTTTAATATAAAGTATTATTAAAAGATGACTTAATGGCCTATACTAAATTGAGTATTTTTAACTAATTTTATAAAAATACCTTAATTAATATAACAAAATTGTTCATTAGTCATTAATACCATTAAGAATAAATATATTTAATTAACTATATAAAAGATTGTTTATTATTACTAATTAGAAACAAAAGTGAATTAAGCTAATTTATTAAAACAAACTAAAGGAAATAACAAGATGGGCCAAAAGGGGTTTTAGGAGGCCCAAGCTTAATAGTATCAGAAGCAGGATGGGGGGGGGGGGGGTGGAAGAAGCAAATCGTTTGGGCTAAAGGCAGCAAAATGGGGTAAGGCCCATTTCATAAGTTGTTTCTTTTAGGGGTTAAACAATGTTTAGGGAAAGCAAATTAGGGTTAAGGTTTCTTGGTCAGAAACGGCGCTCCTTGTTGTCCGTATCGTCTTCTTCGTCCTCGCGCGTTATCTTCTTCAATCGCTTCTGAAACCTCCTCATGTTTAATGGCCACCAGCTCCCACTGTCCTCTTCCCTCCAGCCAAACGTTAAGGGGGCGACGGATTTTACGGTACAAATTTCGTTTAGGGTTTTAATGTAAATGCATGTTCATGTTCTTTCTGCTTGATTCTGATTTCGTTTTATTGTTTGTGGGAGGTGTTATGAAGGTAAAAGGGGGGAAAGGAAATCGTTACCTAGAGGCGGAGACAGAGGAGGAACAGTTGGGTGCGACGGAGGCCACGACAAGGAAGGATAGGCGCGAGCTTGCTTCGGACTACTGGACCCTGGTTTGTGTATTTTTCCTTCTTCTTCTTGCTTTGGTATTCTGTATGCTTTTTCTTTGGACGATGATGCTATGCTGAGACTTTTCCGGTTGCCTTGAATATGCTATGTTGGAACACTTTGTTTTGATTAGCTTTCCTCTTCTTCTCTTCCTTGCCTTGTTACTGTTGCCTTATGATAGCCCATGATGACGAGTTCTGAGGCCTTATGTGTGTTTGGACATGGTTTCAATGGTTTATGCTTTGCTGGTTTGAAATGGTGATGGTGTTTGTTGGTTTATGATTCTACTGGTTTTTGAAATGGTGATGGTGTTTGTTGGTTTATGATTCTACTGTTTTTTGAAATGCAGTTGGTTTGAAATGGTGATGCAGTAAGTTGTAGTTGATGCAGGTTTTACTGGTTTTACTGGTTCAGGCCATGTTTTGATTCATGTTGGTTCGGCAGGTTTGACAGTAGGCTATGGTTTTAGGTTCTGATATGGTTTTTGATATATGGTTTTGATGATGTGGTAGGCAGGTTTAGGCCAAGGTTCATGACATATTGGTTTTTGACAGGTTTATGGTGATATTGGGTTGAGGGTTCAATCAGTTTCGGTGAGGTTTTCTATGGCTTAAACAAGTTGTTGAGGTTTAGGCCATGTTGTGGTCTGATTCTACAATGGTTCTATGCAGATTGCAGGTTTATGCAGTAACAGGTTTAGGAGGGCTTGGGAAAAAAAGATTTTGCTTTTTGATAGTTTTGCTTGGAGATCGATTCCTTCTGATATGTGTGATTTTGTTATGTTATAACAGTCTTTTGGCCTTCAGGTTTCCGTTGAGGGCTTTGGTATATTTTTTTAATATATTCTTGGTACTTCTGCACCCTTACTGCTCCATATGGTTTGTCTCTATTCCTATTTCATGTTTTTACTTCCTACTGACTGTGTTACTCCAGTTTGTCTTGTATCTCTTCCTGCCTAAACCAAACCTGCAAAACCACACTTCTATCTCTCTTCTCTCTCATAAGTACCAACTTGATATTTAAATGATGTACTGTACTATTTTATGAAATTGCAAAAGTGCTGGAATATGATGAAAAAGGAATGTTATATTGCTTGTAAAATTGTTTAAACTGCATATTTTTAACTTGTCTACTGCATGGCACTGTGGGAGCCTCTTTGTATGTTTGGCCTCTTCCTATATGGGCATGTTTACGTTGCAATTTGGCTTTGAAAGTGCATATGTTGTTGATTTTTTGTATGCTATTTGTCAAACATTTGAATTGATGCATATTGTTTTGAACTATGCAGTGGGCTTTTGAAAATGCAATTGATTTGAAAAATGCAGTTCTTTAACAAAAATGACTTTGTGCATTCATTTATAAAAATTCCTCTCTTTTTTGTGAACCGGGAGAAATCCCGCGATTTGCAAAAAAGGGTAAACTGATTCCAGCCATTGCTTTTAATGATGAACACTAAATAGTTTTCTACTTTTAATTATTTGTTCAATTCTAATTTCTTTTAATCGTTTTGCAGGTAAAATCAAGTGAGCAGACAAAAAGGCATTGGATAGAAGATTTAGAATTAGGAAACATTAGATTAATTTTTATTTCATTTTAACTTTGTAAAATTATTATTGTAAATTTGTTGTAATAAATACAATATTTACACAATAATTGTACAATTAGAAGAAAATGAATAAAATTCCAATATTTGCCAATTAGTTTCCTCCTTCTCTAATTATTTATTTTATCATTTACAATTTTTTAAATCGTACAATAATTGAAAATAAATTTCAATTACCTAAATTCAGAATAATAAACAAATAGATAAATAATATCATTGATCAATTAATAGTTTCAATTATTTAATTCATTATTCATAACTTTCTAAATTATAATAATTAAAAATAGAATTTCAATTATTTAACTTAGAATGATAAATAATTAAATAATCATTATTGACCAATTAATGAATTTTTCCAAATATTTATTATATTATTCATAAATCTTTAAATTATGTAATAACTGAGAATAAATTCCAGTTATTTAACTTTAAGATAGTGAATAATAAATAAACACTGTCTGCATGATTAATACGCCTCTTTTCTAATATTTATTTTATTATCTATACATCTTTAAATTATATAATAATGGAAAACGAATTCCGATTATTTAAATTTAAGATAATAAATAATTAATAAACATTGTTTTAGCATGAATCGATTAAATAATTTAGTGTTCAAAATAAATAGCTCTCGGCCTGAAAAAGTTATGAATTTTTAAAATCAATAGATCAAAACACTTGTAATGTAATGATGCAGATATGAGATGATATCTTAGGTCAAAATTTGGGGTACAACAGCTGCCCCTATTTAAGTTTCTTCTATCCGGAGATATGAAGATCGAAATCTTCGTTTCGACGAGATTGAAGATACTTAAATACATAATTACGCAAATTTTGTCCTAAGATGCCGTCGTCATGTTTGATATGAATGCAGTGATTGAATTTACAGAGAAAGATGTTATATGAAACATGACAATGTTGGAGGAATCGAACACCAACAAGACACAGATACATGGATTAAACACCAACTGGGGAAACGAGCTATCGACTTTAAATGACAGACTCCTGACAGTGAACAAAATTGAGGGAATAAGACCTCTGACCCTAACAAAGAGAGCATCTTGCATAGGCCATAACAGATTATTGACCCAAAACAGTGAGTTCGCAACTCAAGGTCAATGATAGACAGAGAGTATCAAATTGCTGATAACAGATTACCGATCTCTGAAGGTAATGATTCATGACAAGCTTCTCAGCGAGATTTTCGGAGATATACTCATTCATGCTGATATAATAATATTGTAGATACGCAAGTTGTTCAAATAAAGAAAACTGCCACTTGTCGTCGTCCAAAGAAAATACCAATAACATACAAGTTGCTCAAATAAAGAGGCTGCCACTTGCTGTTGTCCAAAGAAAATACCAATAACATACAAGCTGCTCAAATAAAGAAGCTGCCGCTTGCTGTATTCCGGAAAAGTAATAAAGTACAAGTTGCTCAAATAAAGAGACCGCCGCTTGCCGTCTTCCAAAAATAATGATAACGCACAAGTTGCTCGTGAAGAGCTGCCGCTTGTCGTTTTCCGAAGATAAAAACAACGTACAAGTTGCTCGTGAAGAGCTGCCGCTGCCGTTCTCCGATGTAATAATACGTACAAGTTGCTCATGAAGAGCTGCCGCTTGTCATTTTCCCAAAATCATAATAACGCGCAAGTTGCTCGTGAAGAGCTTCCGCTTGTCGTTTTCCCAAAATCATAATAACGCGCAAGTTGCTCGTGAAGAGCTGCCGCTTGTCGTTTTCCCAAAATCATAATAACGCGCAAGTTGCTCGTGAAGATCTGCCGCTTGTCGTTTTCCTAAAATCATAATAACGCGCAAGTTGCTCGTGAAGAGCTGCCGCTTGTCGTTTTCCCAAAATCATAATAACGCGCAAGTTGCTCGTGAAGAGCTGCCGCTTGTCGTTTTCCCAAAATCAATTCAGAACGAAATTGCGATGATATTGGCAGAGAATAAAATCCTCGTCGAAGAGAACCATGAATCAATCCTTCCCGAGGAGATCACATACTTAAATGTGCAAAACAAATGCACCATTCGTCTAGGTCGCGACTTCACTGGGGAAAATCATGAGATAGCCTATGCAAGAGGCAACAACTTCATCCAGGAATAAACCAGAGAGGAGATAGTCAAACAAGACTCTACCCAATGAGAAAGTAATTCGATTGGGGATTCATCCTATCCAGGAATGGATAAGGTAAGCTGAATCAAAAATCATCCACGAGGATTAGCTCAGTTGGGGAATTTAGAAAGGAAGCACATTTTCTGCCTAAGCTAACCTTCTACTTGGAAAGAAATATGTACGTTGTTTGAACAACAAAGTACGACCCAAAATCAACGGAAATGTGGATATGCATGTTGATATGAGTGTAAATGAGTAAATGAATGTTATGCTGACAAAACAGACAGATGGAATATCTTGAAGATAATAAGATGTCACAGCAAAATAGATACTCGGCCAATCTTGAAAAGACGGAAGATAACCGGAACTGGAAACACAAAGCAACGTCGGAGCGTAACGCTACAAGGCTCAAGTCTTCTGAGGAGAAAAGCATCCAAATCCAAACTTACAATACCAATAAACCACTGGCACGAGACGAAGTGTACCGCACTTCAAAATCTCCCAAACAAAGGTAGCTAAAACAACACTTAACTGGAACAACTAGGGAGTCACCAACTTAGCACCACTATAACCAAGCGCGCACACAGCCAACACTTCATGACGATTTTGAAAGAAAACAAGTTCATCATGCAAGTATAAATTACTGTACTGTTTTGCATTTCATGGCTTGACCATCTTCGGAACGACTGTTAATATTCCTTTCGTTATTCGCGACACATTTTAGAAATAAGAATATTTTAAATACTTTGTTTCAAATATTGCCGTAAAAATTAAAATTTTGCCCACGAAAGGTAATGCTCAAATTTCATTAATAAGTTGGTGGTTCGCTAACAATGCGCCTCCAACAGTTTACAAAAGTTTGGGAAATAGTACATGAAATAAAAGGTTACACAAAAACAATGATCACCATTCTCCCTAACAACTTTGAATTCCAAAATATGCTCAGATGCCTCGGCCGGGATGACCAAAAACTTGCTTAAGCGAAATACTTCTTGACTGCATCGGCGTTCCAGGGACGCGGGAGTTCTTCACCGTCCATATTGGTGAGAATCAAAGCACCTCCAGAGAAAACTTTCTTAACAACATACGGTCCTTCATAATTCGGAGCCCACTTGCCCCTAGAATCAGGTTGGAAAGATAATATCTTCCTGAGCACAAGGTCACCTTCTCTGAACTCGCGCGATCGAACCTTCTTATCAAAAGCCTTCTTCATTCTCTGCTGATACAATTGACCGTGACACAACGCTGTCAATCTCTTTTCTTCGATTAAATTCAACTGATCATATCTACTTTGACACCATTCGGCCTCAGAAAGTTTAGCTTCCATCAACACTCTCAGAGACGGAATCTCAACCTCCACAGGGAGTACGACTTCCATACCATAAACCAGGGAAAATGGGGTTGCACCTGTTGAAGTTCGAACTGAAGTACGGTATCCATGTAAAGCAAACGGAAGCATTTCATGCCAATCTTTATAGGTTACCACCATCTTCTGGACAATCTTCTTGATGTTCTTGTTAGCAGCTTCAACAACCCCATTCATCTTCGGCCTGTAAGGAGAAGAATTATGATGTTCGATCTTGAACTCTTCACAAAGCTCTCTCATCATCTTGTTATTCAAATTCGAACCATTATCAGTGAAAATTTTGCTCGGGATACCGTATCGACAAATGATCTGATTCTTGATAAATCTGACTACCACCTGTCTGGTTACATTAGCATAAGATGCTGCTTCCACCCATTTAGTGAAATAATCGATCGCTACCAAGATGAAACGATGGCCATTTGAAGCTTTGGGTTCAATCATTCCAATCATATCGATGCCCCACATAGAGAAAGGCCAAGGTGAAGAGATAACATTGAGGAGAGTCGGTGGCACATGCATCTTGTCCGCATAAATCTGACATTTATGACATTTCTTCACATACTTGCAGCAATCAGATTCCATCGTCATCCAATAGTAACCGGCTCTCAACATCTTTCTAGCCATTGCATGTTCATTGGCATGAGTGCCAAAAGATCCTTCGTGTACTTCTTGCATCAGCATGTCTGCTTCACGCCTGTCTACGCATCTTAGCAAGACCATGTCATAATTCCTCTTATACAACACTTCTTCATTGAGGAAGAAACTGCTTGCCAATCTTCTCAACGTCTTCCTATCTTTATTGGATGCCCCAGGCGGGTACTCTTGAGTTTGAAGAACACATTTAATGTCATAGAACCACGGTTTTTCGTCGGTAACCTCTTCTATTGAGAACACATGAGCAGGTCTATCAAGGCGCATAACTCTGATTATAGGCACATCGTTCCAATCATTCACTTGAAACATTGAAGACAAAGTAGCCAAAGCATCAGCCATTTGGTTCTCATCTCTAGGGATATGGTGTAATTCCACCTTATTGAAGAAAGTTAACAATCTTCTAGCGTAGTCTCTGTAAGGGATCAAACCAGGATGACGAGTCTCTCATTCTCCTTTGATTTGATTAATTACCAATGCCGAATCTCCGTAAATATCAAGAATCTTGATCCTTAGATCCACTGCTTCTTCGAGACCCATAATACATGCCTCATATTCAGCCATGTTGTTCGTGCAGTCAAACTTCAATCTCGCCGTGAACGGGATATGAGTACCTCGGGGAGTGACGATGATTTCCCCAATTCCATTCCCATAGGAATTCACAGCTCCGTCAAATATTAAACCCCAACGGGATTCAGGATCATGTCTTTCTTCAGGTAACGACTCTTCACAGTCTTTAGCTATCAAGTACATAACATCTTCATCTGGGAAATCAAACTTGATGGATTGATAATCGTCAATTGGTTGGTGAGCCAAATGATCGGCTAAAATACTTCCTTTGATCGCTTTCTGAGTGTGATATTCAATGTCATATTCAGATAACAACATCTGCCAACGGGCTATTCTTCCAGATAAGGCGGGCTTCTCAAAGATATACTTGATCGGGTCCATTTTAGAGATCAACCAAGTAGTGTGATTAATCATATACTGGCGCAGACGGCGAGCAGCCCAAGCTAAAGCACAACAGGTTTTCTCAAGCAATGGGTACCGAGACTCATAGTCTGTGAATTTCTTACTCAAATAATATACAGCATGTTCCTTTCTTCCAGTCTCATCTTGTTGACCAAGCACACATCCCATGGAATCTTCCAATATAGTCAGGTACATAATCAAAGGTCTTCCTTCCACCGGAGGAATCAAAATGGGAGGTTCAAGTAAATATTCTTTGATGCTGTCGAAAGCTCTCTGACAATCTTCTGTCCACACACATCCTTGGTTCTTTCGGAGAAGCTTGAAAATCGGCCCACAGGTAGCAGTCATATGAGATATAAATCTAGAAATATAGTTCATTCTCCCAAGGAATCCTCTTACTTGTTTTTCCGTCTTGGGTGCGGGCATTTCCCGAATAGCTTTGACTTTATCAGGATCTACTTCAATACCTTTCTGACTGACAATGAAACCCAGAAGTCTTCCAGAACGAACGCCAAAAGTGCACTTGTTGGGATTCAGACGGAGTTTGTACTTCCTCAAACGCTGGAATAACTTCAATAAATGTTCCAAATGATCCTCCTCAGTCTGTGATTTGGCAATCATTTCGTCCACATACACTTCGATCTCCTTATGCATCATGTCTTGGAACAAAGCAGTCATTGCCCTTTGGTATGTTGCGCCAGCATTCCTCAAACCAAACGGCATAACCCGATAACAGAAAGTTCCCCAAGGTGTAATGAAAGCGGTCTTCTCCATATCTTCTGGTGCCATCTTGATTTGATTGTAACCAGAGAAACCATCCATGAAAGAAAAGACTTTGAACTTGGCAGTACTGTCGACCAATACATCAATATGAGGTAATGGGAAGTCATCCTTCGGACTAGCTCTATTCAGATCTCTGTAGTCTACACACATCCGAACTTTGCCATCTTTCTTTGCAACAGGCACTATGTTGGCTAACCACTGAGGATAAACCGACGTAACAAGGAAGCCTGTGTTAATCTGTTTCTGAACCTCCTCTTTGATCTTGTCTGCCATGTCGGGACGAGTCCTTCTCAACTTCTGCTTGATCGGCGGACATTCAGGTCTCAATGGTAAACGATGCTCCACAATGTCGTTGTCCAAACCTGGCATATCTTGGTAGGACTAAGCAAACACGTCAACATACTCTTTGAGAAGCTCCAACATCTTCTCCTTAACTTCCAGAATAAGCAATGCTCCGACTTTGACTTCCTTTCTATTTTCTTCATCACCCAAGTTGACTAACTCCACAGGTTCTTCAAATGGTTGAATAATCTTCTCATCATGCTCGAGCAAACGGGAAATCTCAACAGGAATCTCTTCATCATCCTCTTCTTCGGCTCTGAACACAGGGAATTCAAAGTTGGGAGAGGGCATAGGATCATTGTTTTCGATGGTTAAGTCATGGATTAATCTGCACATATGATTATGCTTTATTTTAGAAATCGATTTGTGCAAATAAAACAAAAGGTTATTAATTAATTTTCATTACTATTTCCCCGAAAAAGTGAAAAATAAAACAGTAGTGGAAAAAATAACATTTTTATTCATTAAAGGGAAATACTTGAAACAAAGAGCCCAGACATTTCTCTTTTGCCTTGGGCAGAGCAAAAGGAATTATTTTTCATAGCCCGACACAAAATACGTTTCGCCTTGGGCAGAGCGAATTTTTTTCAAAGGAAAATAAACAAAACATTACTCGGAAATATGCATAACCACAGGAACATCAACAACTATCCAGTTTTGGCAAGCCAATCCAGGCGTCACAAAAACGGGCAAATCTTCCTCGGAATCATCATCTATGATATCATCAACCTCAGGATGTACAAACCCTGCACTTCGGAACACCTCTTGAATCGGACGAACAACCACCTCTTTCTTGACTCTTGCAGATACCGGATGAAAACCCAGACCTTCCCCCGACTTGTTCTCAGGTAACGTCAACACCTGGCCCCATCCTTCGGCCGAACCACTCTCCACCACTCGCCGCGCATCCTCAAAAGAAAAGATGGATGCCCCTTGCTTCTTCACTGTATTCTTAGCAACAGAAAGACCTTGGAACTGGGTTCCAACATCCTCGTCCGCATCAATAAAAGAGAATGATGATAAATGGCTTACCACCATAGCTTGCTCTCCCCCAATCATCACTAGTTTCCCATGCCTTACAAACTTTAGTCTCTGATGAAGCGTAGAGGTGACTGCCCCGACATCATGGATCCAGGGACGACCCAATAAACAACTGTAGGCAGCACGAATGTCCATCACTTAGAAAGTGATTTGAAAAGTATGGGGACCAATCACTATAGGAAGATCCACTTCACCAATGACTGTTTTCCTAGAACCATCAAACGCTTTAACAATTACTCCACTGGGTCTCATAGGAGCACCTGGATATGAGAGCCGAGATAACGTAGTCTTGGGCATCACATTCAAAGACGAACCTGTATCCACCAACACACTTGATAAGGTATCATTTCCACAACTTACTGAGATATGCAAAGCCATATTATGGTTTCTCCCCTCCTCCGGGAGTTCTTCATCACTGAAACCAAGATTGTTACACGAAGTTATATCTCCCACAATTCCATCGAACTGGTCAACCGTCACATCATGATCCACGAACGCCTGGTCCAAGACCTTCATCAAGGCTTCTCTATGCGCACCAGAATCTCTTAATAAGGCAAGCAAGGAAATCTTGGAAGGTGTTTGCAAAAGTTGGTCAACGATCTTATATTCACTTCTCTTGATAAGCTTCAGGATCTCATCATCCTCAGGGTGAGGGATAGGTTCACTGGATCGGCCTATCTCAACCCTTGGTTCAACATTTCTTACTGGAATCTCCGCCGGTATGGGCCTCCTAACTTGAACTTCTGGTCTCTTCAAAGGTACTGCTGCAAAAACACGTCCACTTCTTGTAACTCTACTCACATCAGCAATGTTAACAAAAGACGGTCTCGTTGGTATAGGGACTTCTACCCCATTCTCAATCATTGTGGCATTATACTTATACGGTACAGCTTGGTCTGAGCTGTAAGACACAGGGCCAGGTGGGTAAATAATCAAAGGATCAACAGGTGCAGTCTGACTGTCGTAAGCAATCTCTACTGATTCAGGCAAATTGAATTGTGGTATGATAACATTCACTTCATCCTCCGGATTTCGGTCATAGGTAATAGTGATAACTCTCTGATCTAGCAACTTCTGAATATCCTCCTTCACAATAGGACAATCATCCTCTCTTGAACAAAATTCACAAACATCATAATCATGCTGGTGCCTAACAAAGGCAAGTCTTCTCAAACTCTGATGTAACCTGATCAACGACTCTCTTATATGTTCAACTTGAAAAAATCGGAACTTCCCCGGACAACCTTCCACCATATTCACTGAAGCTGCCCCATGTCGAGGCAAAGGATTATCTCTAACATTTGGATTAACATCCTTGAAAGACAAGATACCATTCTTAATCAATCTTTGTACGCCCGCCTTCAGAGCAAAGCAATTCTCAAGGTTGTGCCCCGGCGACCCTTGATGATATTCACAAAACTGATCCGCCTTGTACCACGGAGAAGTACTGTTCGGTGCGACAGGAGGAGGCTTTGTCGTGATGAGATTCTTTCTGATAAGAGCAGGGAACAATTCAGTATAAGTCATAGGAATGGCATCGAACTGCGGTTTTCTGGGTGAACGGTTCTGATTGTTGAATGGATAAGCCTGTTGTCGAGGCTGCTGCTGAAATGGCCGTTGTTGAGTTGGTGGAGTTTGATGAGCTGGGGTCATCAAAGCTGGGCGGACAGCCGGAGTGACTGCCGCAACATGAGAGTAACCTCTCCTAGGTCTACCAGGGAACAAAGCACTGACATCCTGCTCTTTTCTTTTCGAAAAAACATTTCCAAACTTCTAAGTACTGCTAGACGGACTTCCTTCTTTAACCAAACGCCCTTCACGAATCCCTTCCTCTAACCGCATGCCCATGCTTACCATTTCGGTGAAGTCACTGGGTGCGCTGGCTATCATTCTTTCATAGTAAAAGGAACCTAAAGTCTTCAAAAATATCTTCATCATCTCTTTCTCCTCAAGAGGTGGATAGATTTGAGCAGCAATTTCACGCCACCTCTGGGCGTATTCCTTAAAAGATTCCCGGTCTCTCTGCGACATCGCCCGGAGTTGATCCCTGTCCGGTGCCATGTCTACGTTGTACTTATACTGGTGAACAAAAGCTTCGCTAATATCGTTAAATTTACGGATCCGAATACTGTCTAAGCCCATATACCACTTTAGAGCAGCACCCGTCAAACTGTCTTGAAAATAGTGAATCAACAAGTCATGATCATCGGAATACATAGACATCTTTCTCACGTACATTGTCAAATGACTTCTAGGACACGAATCACCTTTATATCTCTCAAAGTCTGGCACTTTGAATTTTGCTGGAATCTTGACATTCGGAACTAAACAAAGGTCATGCGTGTTCTTCCCAAACAAATCCTTCCCTTTCAATGCTCTAAGCTCCTTCTGCATTTCCTGGAACTGATCCTGAAATTCTTCCATTCTATCAAAAAGACCCAAACTTTCAGCAGGCTCAGCAGGATAAGTAGGTTCATTCAAGTATGGCACGGAGTGGACCACAGGAGCAACGGTTGTCATAATCGGTTGCGGAAAAGGTGTCACAGACGGAATTACTGGCGGCATAGCAGTTGTCTCTGGCTGAGGAAAAGACAAAGCAGGTTGAAACAAAGGTTGTGCGGCAGACTGATACCCCTCTGGCACAAAGTTGTAAGGCATTCCCCACGGAAAACCTTTCGGCATCTGATGTTGAAGCGGAGAGTTGATTTGAGTCACGGAGGCAGGAACGGTGACAATCTCGGAAACCACTGGAGTTGAAGTCTGAATCTCGGCAGCTGTAGTCGATGGCTGATTCTGAACAGCCACCAAACTTTCCACTAACGCAATTAACTTTTCCATCTCGATACGAAGTGTAGCAACTTCCCCATGAAGCTCATGATTTTCCTGTTCCAAATGCTCCATTTTCCTCTGAAGATTGGCCCGAGTGTCGTATCGGTGAGACAGCTTGACAACCTTCGGGAGTGGAAAAAGAACAAGGATAAGACTCTAAAACATGTGAAGTGGAATGTGGAATGATGCATGATGTGCGATGCAAATGATGATTCATTTTAAAAGTTTTTCAAGGAACTTTAATAATTTTGCATACATCAATGGTAAAGGAATTTGGAACAACAAAAACTCAATCCATTAATCGAAAGCGATAAATTACAACTTACAATTTGGAATATCAAAACAGTAAATTACAACTTTGGGATAACAAATCCAATAATGAAAGCAATAAATTACAACTTCGAAACATGAAATCCATAATAAAGTGATAAATTACAATTTTAAAACATGAAATCTAAAATAAAGCAATAAATTACAACTTTGGAGCATGAAGCCCATAATAAAACAATTAATTACAACTTCGGAGCATGAAGCCCTTTTACATAGTTTTACAAAATGACATCAATAAAACAAACTAAAAGCTAAAGATCACTCGGAATCCTCAGATGAAGGTCCAAACACCAACTGTAACTGGAGCTTCTTGATCTTCTCTTCATAAAAGTCTTCCATCTCTCTCTTCTCAGCTATCAGTCGATCAATGATTTCCTTCTGCGGATTAGGAACAAGAGCAACGCTTACCGAACCTTCCTTCTTTCTCTTCCTCTCACTAGCATACTTCTTCAGTAAAGCGTCCTTTTGACGAAGCTTCTCATCATGATCAATAAACCAGCCTTCTTGAATAAAGAGTAAATCCTCCTTTTCCTTTAGCTGTCGAGTCAGGACCCGATTCTCATATTCAGACATATTGTACTTTTCCTTCCAAGCATCCCTCTCGGACTTCATCCTAGCCAGATCTCCTTGGTATTCTCCTATATCCGCGATAGGGATAACAACAGATGATGGTGCAATTGCTGGGAATAAAGGCTTCTCAAGTTTATAGGGCATCTTGAGAGCACAAGCCCTAGCACGGACCCACTGTAAGTAAGGCTCCAAAGAAACGGCACCTCTATGTCCCAGCATATCTCTCCCTTTTCTATGGATGTGGCGCCAAGCTCCTTCGATCTCCCTCTTAGCTGCCTGATGATCCTGTCCTTCCTGAAGAAAGAAACCACTCACATGGATGTTGTTTGGTTTATCTCTCATCGGGTACCCGAACTGACGGCGCGCGAGAACAGGGTTATAGTTGATTCCACCTCTCGTACCGAGAAGAGGTACGTTAGGAAAAGCCCCACAGCTATCAATGATCTCCACGTCGTGGTAAACTCGATTATACCAGTCAATGTCGAAATGAGTGAGAGCCATAATCTTTGGCGCCCAACGCGGTTCCTTCTCGAGATCCCAGAAAGCATCAGACCCAGGTAGGTGCGAAACATACCACTGATACAGCAACGGTGCACAGCAAATAATCATCCCTCCTTGATAAGAGTTTCGAAGATGGATGGAGTAGTATGTATCTCCTAGCAGCGTAGGGACCGGATTTCCAATCAGGAAAATTCGGATGGCGTTGATATCCACAAACTTATCAATGTTAGGGAATAAGAATAGACCATATGCGAGTAAAGCAAACACGTCTTCGAAGGCAACAGTATCCTTTGTCTCAGCAAAATGACGAGCTTTCTTCAACAAAAACTGCACCGACAAACCCCGGATTCCCCCTTTCGTAGTCATGTTCTCCTCTACCTCTGACTTCTTTAAGTGGGTGATGGTTGCTATCTCGTGAGATTTGGGCTCCTCTTCTAATCCAGAAAAAGGAACACGGTCGGCGATCGACAAACCAAGAATATAGGAGTACTCCTCTAAAGTGGGAATCAACTGATAATCCGGAAAGGTGAAACATCGGTACAAGGGATCATAGAATTGAACCAACGTGTTGAGGATGCCTTTCTTCATCTTGCGCTTCATGAGCGGTACGATGGACCCATACTTCTTCTGAAAATCCGTCGGACTCTCGATCTTCGGAATCAAACTCTTCAGTTCTTCAATCTCGGGCTCCTTGAAACTAAAGCTTCGAGTATTTCTCCTTCCAAGTTCAATAATAACCTGAGATGTCTGCAAAAATCATTCTGAAGTTCCTTGGAAAACAAGTTTTTTACAAAGATGTTGATGAATGCATGAATGAATGATAATGCAACAGTCACACACAAGCTTGCAAACATGGGGTTCAAAGGTTCAACGTTCAGCATGGAGTCGAGGGTAAAGCCCACCCAAAGGTATGTACTAACGGTTCAATCACACCTGTAAGACATGGTTCTAAGAGTTCCCAGAGTCTACATTCCTCCTTCGCATATTACCAACGTCTTGATTACTCAATAATTAGCAACATTCTCAAGAGAAACTCGTCCGAGCGTAGCATCGCGTAACAACTACTTCCGAATTACTCCGTTATAGTCTCCGCGCTACACCTAAAAAGGCCAAGATGGGTTAGGGTTCTACGGTCCTCAACTTCTCGGGCTCCTAGGTCGAAAATAATAATGTCTTCCTGATTACTCGGTAAACAAATATTAAGTTCAAGAGGGCCTTACATTGAGTGGGGGATCTCATGCCTCCTTCTTCGGGATTACTCCCTCAAAGTTAACATGACTATACCGCCCGTCCTATTCCTTAAGTATTACTTAATCCGGGTATAGGATTCGTCCTTTGCAAAAACACAAACACCCCAATTTAAACATATAATCAAGCAAATCAAATAATAGTAAAACAGATAAGACAAATTAGGCTTAACCCACTTAGGGATGGGCCAGCAAGAGGTCAATCTTTCCCCAGCAGAGTCGCCATTTCTGTAGCGATAAAAAATGTAGCGGGGTAAATCGGAGATCGAATTATTGATTAATTCGTCTCACAAAAGCAAGAGTCGCCACCGCGCTTTATTGTTTCCAAAGGAAAAGGGAAAAGAGCGAAATAAAACTCTAAATATGCAATGTAAATAATACTTTTTAAAAGTAATGAAAATACAAGGCGTTTTTGAAAAGAGATCTATGGTTCGGGGGTTGGTTATACAATGGGAAGGTATTAGCACCCAATGTATCTATAGTACTCTATAGGAACCTTTTGAAATATCTGTTTATTTAAAATTGATTATTTGATTAAAAATAAATCGTTTTCGCCGAAAAGGGATACAGACGGGTTTTTGAAGATACGACGACCTAACGTCGAAGTTTTTGCTTAAAGGGCATAAATTTTGAAAAGATTGAATACTTGAAGGAAAATTGTCCTAAGTTTTAATGAAAATGCAAATATTCGCGCGATTAGACTTGAGGACATGAAGTCAACAAATTTATCGTTTTTCCTTTGGATTTAAACGTAAACGGAATAAGCAAATAAATATGAAATAAATAAACAGAAAAATTATGCGGATAATGATTAAATAACAATAGTTAAATGATAGACTAAATGATGTGAATAATGCATTTTTTATGATTTTGTTTAATATTAATAAAAAGAAAGTATTTTTAATAGCTTTCATTTTTTACGCATTTTAAAATGGATAAAAATAAAATGAGAATTAATTAAGGGGAATAAAAATATTTTTTAGCTTTTAAGTTCTATTTTTTATATATTTTTGGAGTTTTGATATTAACTAAAACGAGTGAATTAATTAAATAAAATATTTTTCATTTCCATATGTTTCTAAATTTAATATGTTTTCTTTTTTAATATAAAGTATTATTAAAAGATGACTTAATGGCTTATACTAAATTGAGTATTTTTAACTAATTTTATAAAAGACCTTAATTAATATAACAAGAATAAATATATTTAATTAACTATATAAAAGATTGTTTATTATTACTAATTAGAAATAAAAGTGAATTAAGCTAATTTATTAAAACAAACTAAAGGAAATAACAAGATGGGCCAAAAGGGGTTTTAGGAGGCCCAAGCTTAATAGTATCAGAAGCAGGATGGGGGGGTGGATGAAGCAAATCGTTTGGGCTAAAGGCAACAAAATGGGGTAAGGCCCATTTCATAAGTTGTTTCTTTTAGGGGTTAAACAATGTTTAGGGAAAGCAAATTAGGGTTAAGGTTTCTTGGTCAGAAACGGCGCTCCTTGTTGTCCGTATCGTCTTCTTCGTCCTCGCGCGTTATCTTCTTCAATCGCTTCTGAAACCTCCTCCTGTTTAATGGCCACCAGCTCCCACTGTCCTCTTCCCTCCAGCCAAACGTTAAGGGGGCGACGGATTTTATGGTACAAATTTCGTTTAGGGTTTTAATGTAAATGCATGTTCATGTTATTTCTGCTTGATTCTGATTTCGTTTTATTGTTTGTGGGAGGTGTTATAAAGGTAAAAGGGGGGAAAGGAAATCGTTACCTAGAGGAGGAGACGGAGGAGGAACAGTTGGGTGCGACGGAGGCCACGGCAAGGAAGGACAGGCGCGAGCTTGCTTCGGACTACTGGACCCTGGTTTGTGTATTTGTCCTTCTTCTTCTTGCTTTGGTATTCTGTATGCTTTTTCTTTGGACGATGATGCTATGCTGAGACTTTTCCGGTTGCCTTGAATATGCTATGTTGGAACACTTTGTTTTGATTAGCTTTCCTCTTCTTCTCCTCCTTGCCTTGTTACTGTTGCCTTATGATAGCCCATGATGACGAGTTCTGAGGCCTTATGTGTGTTTGGACATGGTTTCAATGGTTTATGCTTTGCTGGTTTGAAATGGTGATGGTGTTTGCTGGTTTATGATTCTACTGGTTTTTGAAATGGTGATGGTGTTTGTTGTTTATGATTCTACTGTTTTTTGAAATGCAGTTGGTTTGAAATGGTGATGCAGTAAGCTGTAGTTGATGCAGGTTTTACTGGTTTTACTGGTTCAGGCCATGTTTTGATTCATGTTGGTTCGGCAGGTTTGACAGTAGGCTATGGTTTTAGGTTATGATATGGTTTTTGATATATGGTTTTGATGATGTGGTAGGCAGGTTTAGGCCAAGGTTCAGGACATATTGGTTTTTGACAGGTTTATGGTGATATTGGCTTGAGGGCTCAATCAGTTTCGGTGAGGTTTTCTATGGCTTAAACAAGTTGTTGAGGTTTAGGCCATGTTGTGGTCTGATTCTACAATGGTTCTATGCAGATTGCAGGTTTATGCAGTAACAGGTTTAGGAGGGCTTGGGAAAAAAAGCTTTTGCTTTTTGATAGTTTTGCTTGGAGATCGATTCCTTCTGATATGTGTGATTTTGTTATGTTATAACAGTCTTTTGGCCTTCAGGTTTCCGTTGAGGGCTTTGGTATATTTTTTTAATATATTCTTGGTACTTCTGCAACCTTACTGCTCCATATGGTTTGTCTCTATTCCTATTTCATGTTTTTACTTCCTACTGACTGTGTTACTGCAGTTTGTCTTGTATCTCTTCCTGCCTAAACCAAACCTGCAAAACCACACTTCTATCTCTCTTCTCTCTCATAAGTACCAATTTGACATTTAAATGATGTACTGTACTATTTTCTGAAATTGCAAAAGTGCTGGAATATGATGAAAAAGGAATGTTATATTGCTTGTAAAATTGTTTAAACTGCATATTTTTAACTTGTCTACTGCATGGCACTGTGGGAGCCTCTTTGTATGTTTGGCCTCTTCCTATATGGGCATGTTTACGTTGCAATTTGGCTTTGAAAGTGCATATGCTGTTGATTTTTTGTATGCTATTTGTCAAACATTTGAATTGATGCATATTGTTTTGAACTATGCAGTGGGCTTTTGAAAATGCAATTGATTTGAAAAATGCAGTTCTTTAACAAAAATGACTTTGTGCATTCATTTATAAAAATTCCTCTCTTTTTTGTGAACCGGGAGAAATCCCGCGATTTGCAAAAAAGGGTAAACTGATTCCAGCCATTGCTTTTAATGATGAACACTAAATAGTTTTCTACTTTTAATTATTTGTTCAATTCTAATTTCTTTTAATCGTTTTGCAGGTAAAATCAAGTGAGACAAAAAGGCATTGGATAGAAGATTTAGAATTAGGAAACATTAGATTAATTTTTATTTCATTTTAACTTTGTAAAATTATTATTGTAAATTTGTTGTAATAAATACAATATTTACACAATAATTGTACAATTAGAAGAAAATGAATAAAATTCCAATATTTGCCAATTAGTTTCCTCCTTCTCTAATTATTTATTTTATCGTTTACAATTTTTTAAATCGTACAATAATTGAAAATAAATTTCAATTACCTAAATTCAGAATAATAAACAAATAAATAAATAATATCATTGATCAATTAATAGTTTCAATTATTTAATTCATTATTCATAACTTTCTAAATTATAATAATTAAAAATAGAATTTCAATTATTTAACTTAGAATGATAAATAATTAAATAATCATTATTGACCAATTAATGAATTTTTCCAAATATTTATTATATTATTCATAAATCTTTAAATTATGTAATAACTGAGAATAAATTCCAGTTATTTAACTTTAAGATAGTGAATAATAAATAAACACTGTCTGCATGATTAATACGCCTTTTTTCTAATATTTATTTTATTATCTATACATCTTTAAATTATATAATAATGGAAAACGAATTCCGATTATTTAAATTTAAGATAATAAATAATTAATAAACATTGTTTTAGCATGAATCGATTAAATAATTTAGTGTTCAAAATAAATAGCTCTCGGCCTGAAAAAGTTATGAATTTTTAAAATCAATAGATCAAAACACTTGTAATGTAATGATGCAGATAGGAGATGATATCTTAGGTCAAAATTTGGGGTACAACATCCATGTCTTCGGGAGCCATCCTAATTTGATTATATCCTGATAAGCCATCCATGAAAGAGAAAACTTTATGTTGAGCAGTATTATCGACCAAGACGTCAATGTGAGGTAGAGGGAAGTCATCCTCGGTGCTTGCCCTATTCAGATCTCTATAATTTACACACATGCGAACTTTTTTGTCTTTCTTCGGTACTGGCATCACATTTTCAACCCATTGGGGGTAAGATGTCACAGCTAGGAATCCTGCATCAAATTGTTTCATCACTTCAGTTTTTATCTTTTCATACATGTCAGACCTCATACGATGAACCTTTTGTTTGACAGAAGGACAGAAAGACAATGAACATGAAGTTTTGAATGCAAAAGAGTCCAATGGTTTGTATTGAGTGATTATATGATAAGATGAACATAAATAAAACCCTTAACAAATGGACCAAAGTGCCCCGGGCCAGGCACATGGCATAAAAGTCATTGTTAAATATTACAGACAAAATGTTCTTGAATTAATAAAAAAGCAAAATAAGTGATTACTCCTTAATGAAGTGGATGGGCACGAAGTCCTTTGCGTGCCAATTATTTAGCTCCGTTGTAGTAGGATACACCCAATCTTCAAATGTAACTTCATCATCAGAATCACCTAGAGCGTTGACTTCATTGACACCCTTGCCATGATTTGGCATAGGTGCGGTGATTACATTCGGAGATGGAGGAGGATCAAATTCAATAGTCTTGTTATCTATAAAGTTCTAAATTTTATTCTTCAAGGCCCAACATTGGTCAGTCTCATGCCCGAGACTACTTGAGTGATAAGCACATTTGGCATTTGGATTGTGCTTTGGTGTATCGGGATTGGCTGGAGGATCACGCAGTGTCACCAAATTAGCCTTTAGCATGTGTTGTAAGGCTTGGGATAGTGACATGCCTATCCTCATGAGCAGTCTTCTCGGAGTTTGAAAATATTGGTGATTAGCAGATGGTCTTTGAGTAGGAGTTGGATTGGAGATTCAGACAACATTAACAGACTGGCGGTCATCCTTCTTGGTACGGGCCCTTGCCCCATACACAGTATTGATTTCTTTCTTTGCGGAAAAAGGTTTCTTTACAGGATTGGAAGTGGAGGAAGATGCCATGGGAATCTTCCCGCTTTTGATGCCGCTTTCAACTCCTTCACCGGTTAAGATCAGCTCGGTGAAACCGGAAGAAGAACAGCCAACCAACAAGTTAAAGAAAGGACCAGATAAAGTTCCCATAAAAATTTCAATGTGCTCTCTATCAGTCAAAGGTGGTTGAACCCTACTGGCAAGGTCTCTCCACTTTTGTGCGTATTCTTTGAATCCTTCAATCTTCCTCATTGTCATATCTTGCAATTGAACTCTTGTTGGCGCCAAGTCGGCATTATATTGGTACTGGTGGTAGAAAGCGGTGGCTAAGT
Organism: Vicia faba; assembly: GCA_948472305.1. Classification (NCBI taxonomy): domain Eukaryota; kingdom Viridiplantae; phylum Streptophyta; class Magnoliopsida; order Fabales; family Fabaceae; genus Vicia; species Vicia faba. The sequence goes on from OX451737.1 coordinate 1,538,433,407, forward strand.
CCTCCCATGTATTGATACGGGAACCATCCAACTGGTAGAACCACTCTAGTTGTGTTCCGGCCAAGCTTTCTTTAAAAAAGTGAACCGAGAGTTTCTTATCAGCGGTGTGCGGTTGTATCTTGCGCACATAAGATTTCAGGTGAATTTTTGGACAGGAAACTCTGTTGTATTTTGCAAAGACTGGTATTTTGAATTTGTGGGGAATGACAACCCCGGATATCAAACCTAAATCATCAAAATCATAACCGGGGACAGCTTAAATCTCGACGGCCTTCAATCTGTTTTCTAACTGTTTGTACTTGACATCAGCGGGAGGATACTGCTCGTCAAAATAATCATCATCAGACGCTTGATCGTTGATTCACCCAGCCTAGGTACTTCTAGCTTCTCCAATCTGATTCTCATCTTCCTCAGATGAGTCTTCCACTATCGGGATCTGACGGACCGACTCTTTGAACCTTCTACCCATGTCGACCAGATCTTTCCTCTTGGGTTTCTTCTTGGCTTCCAGCAATGCCATTATATCTTGTTGCCCCTTGGCTAGGGCTAATAGAGTCTCTTGGAATTGAGAGTTTTGTGTTTGAAGATCCTTCACTGTTTTCTCTAAATCCATCTTGCTGAAATAAACAGCAAAGAGATAAGGAAACCTGTTATGTTATGATGCATGAAAGATGTATATGCAAATGATTTCAAGGATTTATGAAATTTAAATTTGTATAGACAAAATAATGAACAAACGTTAATTTCCATTAATTAGTTCGAAATGATTACAACATGCCTCTTGGGATTACAAAAATAACTTTCTAAGATAAAAAGATTGAACGCGTCCTCTTCGGCGCGAGATAAGCATTCACACTTTGCTCTTCATGTAGTTGCTTCGTAAGCTCCAATACCTTATTCTCACTAGCGTAGAATTGAGCTTAGAAAGTATCTCGTTCTTCCTTTAGCCAAATCCAAACTTTTTGCAAGTCTTCAAGAGAAGTAGGCATGTCAGGACGGAGGACAGTGTACGAGACATCTCCTTCAACCACAGGTTCCATGATAACTGGTAAGATGGAGGGATAAGGCATCACAAGTTTCTGAGCACGAGCTCATACCCACCTAAGGTAAGGCTCAAGGGGAATGAAATTCTTATGTCCCAGCGTCTTTCTATCCACTTTGCTTACCATCCTCCAAGCTCGTATAAAACTTTGATGGTAACTTTGATTGTCACTCTCATATTCGAATACCACTCCTTGGATGAGCATCTCATGGGGACCATCCCTTCGGGTGTAACCAAACTGTTGTAAGGCTAAGCAAGGGTTATAAGTGATACCTCCTCTAATGCCAAGCAAAGGGACGTTAGGTAACTCTCCAAAACGGTCGAAGATAGTAACATTCTCCAAGGATCAAGAACACCAATGGATATCTGAATGTCTGAGTGTCATCAACCTATGGGACCGCCTCAAACCTTGCTCGTTCTTCAAGACAGATCGGAGAAGATGAAAAATAAACCATCTAGTTAATAGAGGAGTGTAAAACATGAGGATCCCTCTCTTCCTCAAAGTGCGAGAGTGAAAAGAATGTAGGATATCTCCTAATAAAGTAGGCATCAGATTGCGAGACATGAAGATTTTGATAGCATTTACATCTATGAGTTGGTCAGGGTTGGGAAACAAAACCATCCCAAAGATGAGAAGGGCCAAGATTTCTTCAAAAGCTTGTAAGTCTAAATAATGCCAGCAATCTTGAGCTTTCTCAAACAAGAACTTGGCTAAGAAACCTTTGACACCATTCCTTATTTCCCAATTAGTCGTGACATCAGATTGTTGCAAGTGTAGCGCTCGGGAAATCTCTTTAGGTTTTGGATCTTTTTCCATACCGTTGAAGGGTAGTTGATTGAGAATGGGAATCCTCAAGAGCTGTGAGAATTATTCTAGAGTAGGTACAAGCTAATAATCAAAAAAAGTGAAGCAAAGGTGTAGAGGATCAAAGAATTGGAAAAGCACCTTCATCATATATTCATCAGTGTTGGAGGTAACCAAGTTTAGGAGGAGACCATGTCTTTCGGTGAATGAAGAATTTCCAGGGAACCTTGATGCTAACTCTTTGAGTTGAGAAGGAATTCTTACGAGAATGACTTGGATAGTGTTTCTGCAGATAGAAGCCATGTCCTACAAAACAGAACAAAGATAAATCCCAATAATCCTTGAAATGGTTAGTGAGAATGAGCATGATGTTATGATGTTTATGATGTTATGTACAAGTATATACAGACAAGGCAAACAAGTCCTTAGGTTTAGGCTTGCATGGAGTCTTATAGGTAAGCACCCTCTTGAAGTTTAGTTGGCTCAAACCTGTCCTAGAAATAGTAACCGGGTTCTAAGGGGTCTCAATATCACTAATCTATCTTATCGGGCACTATTTCAGCGCAAGCCTCTTTCACGGCGACTGAAATATCCCGAGAAGTCAAATCTGAATGAGTGTAGTGTCGAGTATCAACCAACTTCAGATTGCACCAAAGCCGGCTATCTCACTACATCCTAATGGCCAAGTTGGTCAAGTAAAGGTTCTAAAGTCAGTTAGTTCTTCATGACTCCACACAGCTGCCCCGTATTCTCCTTGACTACTCAAGGGCTATCGGTACCCACAAATGTGTCACACTAATGTAGATATTGCTTAGAGGATTTAAAACAAACCCAAACAAGGAACCAAAATGTAAAGCAAATAAGTTAAACAATGAAAGCAATTAAAGATTATATATCCATAAGGTAACCCAACTTATAAGTTTTTCCCCAGCAGAGTTGCCAATTCTGTGATACGGTGGGAGAACTGACTTGAGATATTTTGCATTTTATCCCAATATTGCGGTTAGCAAGAGTCGCCACTGACTTTTCTTTTATCCAAAAGGAAAGGCTGAAAAGAACAGGAAAGACCTTTGAGATTATTTATTGAGTTCGGGGGATAGATTACGAAAAGGGAAGGTATTAGCATCCTTTTCATCCATAGTTATCTATGGGCTCTTAGTTGCTTGCTAGATCACTTGCTTTGTTTGAAAATGTGCTTTGTGTAATTTTTGAAAGTATTTTGAAAAGGAGCCTTCGTTTAGGCAAACTTTGTAATAGTTCTCATTCGTAAGAACGTATACAAAGTGTTAGACTTTTGAAAATGTTTCATGACTTGAAAGTGTTTTGAAAGTGTTTGTTTTGAAAGTGTTGGTGTTTTTTTTTTAAATAAGCAAGGATGTTTGATTTGATAATGATTAAGCAACTAGGAACAATCTACCTACTCAAAAGTATTTGTTCATTTCTTCCTTCCTTTGATATTGATATCTTACCATTGATGTGGTAAGAAGCCTTATCTTTGGATGTAAAGGGACGGGCGTGGGTCATCGTATAGTCATGATAGAAATGTTGTGAGATATCTTAGCATTTCTCTTTGAGGGACTAAGATAATTTTGAAAGGCAACATTGATAGCGTCATCGAGGGACTATGATCTTGTATTTTTTATTTGTTTTTGCTAAGACATCCCACATGCATAACATGACCATTTTTATAAGGCAACAAAGTGGAGTTTACCCTAAGGGTGCAAGTGTGCGAGTGTGTTTGATTTACATGCATTGTTTATCTTGAATTAGGGTTTACTAATTATTGATTTTAATCTTTCCATACAAACCCTAATTATTAATATTTATATAAAAGCGATAAATTGCGGAAAGTAAAATCACTACGCTATTACATCATTAGGGGAGGGGGTATATAAATTTACAAATGGGGATTGCAAGAAAATTAAACCTAATTATCTATTACAATCATATTGAATAATGTACAAGAATTGAAAATATAATGTACAAGAATGCAAATGGAAAAGAAATGTTTTTTATTTGGTTTTCATTTAAAGGTTTTAACCTAATTACTAAAAAAAGTAAAATTAATTAATTAAAGATAAATAACATTAAACCTAAATTAAATAAGAAAAGAAAATAAGTTTGAAGCATTTTTAGGGTTTTTTTTATGAAAAAAAGGTTTTAACTTGATGAAAATAATATGAAAATTAATTAATTTAAAGAAACTTAAATTCTAAATTAATTTAAAAGAAAAAAGAAAAATAATTAAACCCAATTCTAATTATTAATTTATTAAGAAAAAGAAATTAAATTTGTTAAGAAAATATTTTTGTTCTTTTTGTTTTATAAAGAAAATAAAATATATAATTTGAAAATAATAAATAAAAGAAAACTGAAATAAAATAAAATAAGAAAAAGAAAACAAATAAAAATGAAATAATAAAAAGTTTGGCCAGATGTGTGAAAGTGAAGGCAGGGTTGAGAAGTTAATAAAAATAGAAGGCCCATTGATTGGAGACCCAGGCGCTGCTGTTTGAAACAAAAAGGAAAGAAAAATGTTGAAAATTTGAACAAAAGGTAGCGATGGGACTTGAATCCATGACCCTTACCATACATGCGCGCTACCTTTGCCACTGGGGTGGCTGTACATCCGGTAACATAAACGAAACAATAAATACATAACACAAGTCAAGTCCTGAAAATGACTTCATCTTCAACCTCCAGACATGGTTCCTATAACTTGCTCATTTCTCAACAAAAATGAAAGATGCAAACATGAAAGTTGCTCCATTTTTCCATACGAATCCAACCATATAAATATCATAAGCTATAAATAAAAAATGAATGAGAATTTCTAAAAGTACCAAATTCTGACCTAACTTTTTTCAGAGATTCAAACCTAAAATTCTCTAAGCTCAATCAATATAAATGAAATCTATGGACATGTACAGTTTCAGGGCAATGATGTCTACATTTTATCTTTGCAAATACAAGCCTAACAATGCCTAAATGAAAAGATAGAAGTTCAAAAATGATACCTCAAAACTGGAAATCGTGAAATGCAAAGGAGCTTGATTTAAGGTGCTGCAATGATCAGGTTAGCTTCCTCAAGTTCCCAGGAAGCTAATGTAATGGTTAGCTTGAGCAATGGATGGCTGGAATGGCCTAGAGAAGTCAACTTACAGTGCTCTATTTTTGAGTTTGGAAGATGATGAAGATGGAGTTACAGTTATGAAACTGGGATGGAGATAGATTATATTTGATGTGTAGGAGCTTTGTGATTGATTAGGAAGGAAAATGCACGAGGGAATTGTGAGTTGCAAGTTCAAAGTCAGAATTTGTGCATCCATGGAGTTTTTGGATAATTTATGGCTTGCAAGTGTTTGAGATAGTTTCAAGGTGCTTAAGCTCGTGCCTTAGCTTACAAATAGTGCCTCTATTTATAAGCAACAAGTTTTGAGACTTGTATTTGATCAGAATTCAAAATCACATGTTTAAGCTCAACATGTGATTTTATTGAGAAATCAAGTTTCAATGCCTTCTGTACTTGCTATTTTAGAGGGGTTATGCTTTAAACAAACTTGCTTCTTACTTTGTAGATGAAGTGTGATCAGAGGGAACAAGTGAGAGGCTCAAGAATTGACTTTGTGCATAAAGCTTGCTTTTCAAGAATGGCATTGTTAACTTTCTTCCTAAAATGGCAATTTAAATTGGACAATGCTTAAAACACTTGGATTATAGCTCAAGAGTTTGTGTAATCCATTCATAATGGATAGATACACAAGTTAGAAGCCCTGCAAAGCAAGATTATGAAACCTAATATTGAGATTGGATTATGTGTTCATCAAGAAATGGCTTGTAATTCAAGAATGAAACCCTAACTTCTTGCCTTCAATTCTCCTAGCTCAAGTATGATCTCAATGAGTTCTTGGATATTTTGGAAAGCTTGTAACATCCTATACAACCTTCATGTTGGATATTTTTGAAGATTCATCTTGGAAATATGTGAAAATTGTCATGAAGTTAGGTCAAAATCCTGCCTAAACTAGGGCAAAGTTTCACTTAGTTTTCAAGTTTCATGAACATGTCTTCACAATCATAACTTGAAATCCACACATTTCTAGGAAAAGTTCTTCTTTACATTGTTTTAGATCTCATTTAAATATACAACTTTCATGTTGGAAGTTTCCTTTCAATCATCTTGCATCATGGTGTACATTTGGCTCAAAGTTGTGAAAAAAAGTGAATTTCTAACACTTAGAAAAAAAATTCAAAGTTTAGAAATTTTGACTTTTCAAAATAAAATCTTGACTTTTTGATTTCTTGATGAAAAAGTTTCATATTTTGACATTTCTTGATTAATTGTAATCTTTGAAACTCGATTTTGATCAAAAAGTCAAAGTTTGACTTTTTAGTGTACAACTAACTTTTCATCAGTTGATTGAAATTCATTTGTCAATCAATTGAACTTAAGAAATATTTTGAGCCATGTCATTAGGTCAAAATGATGCACTTGAATCCTTGGGATCATGTCTCAAACCAATAAGTCATTTTCTAAGTCAAAAATAAAAAATTGCACCTTCTCAGTCAAAACCCTAATTTTGACCATTTTGCCCTTTTGATGATCTGATCAAATTTCTTGAGGAGTTGTATTCCAAACTTGATCAAATTACATATATGAGTTCGTAATATTGATATGTACCAAAAATTATGAAGTTTGACTGTAAATTGACCACAGTTGACTTTTTCCCCAATACAGTTGATTTTAGGACAATTGATCAATTGACTGAGCAAAAATGTGATCCAAGACTTGTAACTTGACATGAGCAATCTTGTGGGTCCAAAATGATCCATGAAAGTCATATGGGGCATTAAAAGTCCATTTGTCCTTGTGCAAACTCAAACCCTAATTTTCAATTATCAGTGCTTGAGGAGGTGTCTTAAGCTAATCAGACCTTGTGCAGTCTTGAATCAATGGAAATCTTGTGAGAGATTACTTGAGAAATGAGAGGCAAATTTTGAGGCACCACAGTAAGTAAGAGTTACCACCAACTTTTATTTTATCCAAATTAAGGAAAAGGTGAAAAGAACAGAAAAATACCTTTCGAGAGTTTTCTGAGTAAGGGGGTAAATTATGGAAAGGGAAGGTGTTAGCATCCTTTCCATCCATAGTTATCTACAGGATCTTAGAGGTTTGCTCATTTTGAAAGTACTTTGTGCTTTGTGGGTTTGAAAAATGTTTTGAAATGCCTTGGTACGGCGAGTTGCTTTGTGTTTAACTCTTGTATCAGTCTTCAAGAGTGTTAACAAAGAAAATGTTTTTGAAAATAGTTTTTTTTTATAAAAGTAGTATTTGTGTAAGTGCAAAATGTTTTTGAGCAAACTTCTAACAGCTATCTACTTTGTACTAGAAAAGGTAGTTCTTTTCCTCCTACCCTTTAGACAGTGTTATCCTACTATTAGTGAGTAGGTATCCTTGTCGTTGGATGTATGAGGGACATTCAAAGGCACATTACAGTCACGAAGGCAACTTGTGGAGACGCTTTATCAATTTTGTTTAAGGAATAGATCATTTACCGAAAGGCAACTGTAGGGTCATCGAGGGACTATGATCTTTTGATTTATGGGTCTTTGTTAAAGCGTTCCTGCCTTATGACTGTTTTACTTCTGAAAGAAACCAAAGTGGGGTACCCTAGAGGTGTATATGTGCAAGTGTGTTATGTTCAGTTATTTTGTCTTTTTGTTAAGTTTGCTAACGTTTGATTTCAGTCTTTTCATACACGCCTAATTACTAGCAGTTAATATATATTGCAGAATATAAAATGCAGAAGGTAAAAACCTAGACTATTACATGGCTTTGGGGAGGGGGATATTTATATGTCTAAACTTTGGGGAGAATAAGGAAAGCAATAAAATAAAAGAGTCCTAATTACAGTCTATTACAACCAGGAGGCGGATACAATAATATGAAACAGTGCGAAAGAAAAATAACGCGCGAATTTGAAAAGACGTTTAAAATCCTAAGAATAAAATCTTTTTTTTTGTTTTTTGTTTTGGTTTTTTATTTATGAAAAGAAAATAAATTGAGAAAAATAAAAATAAACCTAAATTCTAATTTATTTTTAATTTTTTTGAGAAAAGGATGTTAAAATTAATTAATTAATTAATTCAGAAATTGATTTAATTAATAAAATTTGATCCTAATTTTTTTATGATGATTTTTTATTTTGTTTTTATGTTAATTTAAAAAAAACTATAGAAAAGAAATGAACAACAAAAATAAAAATATAAGAAGAAAGATCTTTCGATCCCCGGAAAAGATAACTTTCAATCCAATGAAAAGTTTCATCCTTCGATCCAGGGACAAGGTAGCCTTCGATCCAGTTGAGGATATTGTTAAGGGTGTATGTTGTATTCCTGCAGAAAATTTATTAGGGAAAACAAGATACAAGTCCAGATTTGGGTTGAATCTAGCCTTAGATTTGATAGCCTGTGGCTGCATAATCCTAATTAGGATCCTCTGGGTCTGAATTGAAGGCTACTTCATTTGTCTTACAACCTCATGAACCTTGAGATTCTAAAGAAAATATGGATTGTGCCTAAGACATGGCACGATCCTAAACCCTGCGCTTAATCTTGCATGTAGCATATGAAAGCAATAATAAACATTAGCAATAACATGAATGCATGATTAATATGAATTTAAACATTGCATGCTTATCTAGTTTGAGATCGAAAATAAGTTACCAACATATTAATTGTTTGAGTGATGCTCCAGTGAATGTTGGGGCCTGTCTAGTACTTGGGAACGCCTCTTGCAGATTTCAGGGGGTAAGTGGAGCATTGTTGAATATTACTTCGATTTAGATCACTTATGAGATTTTTTTGATAAATTTGGTGGTTTATGGGGCAGCGTATCTCCAATGTGTGTGTCCCTTTGGCTTTCAAGCACGCTATTTATATAGAGTAGAAGGAAGGTGACAAGAAGATAATGGTTTAAACAGCCATAACCAAATGTTTTCAAAGCCATGAATGAAGTTTTGTAACATTGCAAAAGTCATGGAAACGTGTCCATTTTGAAATTTGAATGTATGTGGACATTTTGGCTCCTTTGAATACCCTCTAGTGTTACTCTTTGACTGGTATCAAGTTGCCTCTTTCGACTGGACCTCTTGTGTAGCCTTCGAATGGGTCTTTAGATGGTCCTTTTGTGTACCCTTCGAATGGGCCTAACATGCATGTTAAAGTGCGTACAATTGTTTAAAATGGGGCCATTGCCTAGTCGAAGCTGGCACAAAGGTAGCCTATGTCTTGTGGATGCCAGCATGAAGCAAGTCAAAGCAGGCATAAAGGAAGCCATTGCCTAGGCGAAACTCGCACAAAGGTAGCCAGTGCCTTGTGGGTCGAAGGAAACTTTTTTCCTGGTGAATCAAAAGAAGCTTTTGCCTGGTGAATCAAAGGCAAAACTGGAGGAGTCTTGGCCTTGTGTGCTTCAGGCAACCTGAAGAGGGGTCTTTGCCTTGTGAATCGAAGATCAGTGAGAGGGGCCTTTTGCCTTGTGAGTTGAAGGCATGCTGATGGGTCTTTGCCTTGTGAAACCAAGGCAATCATGAAGAGGCATACGTGCGTTGGTGACACGTTGAGGGGCCTTTTTCCTAGTGGGAACTTTGTGAATCGAAGGCCAGTTTGAAGAAGTTCTTACTTTGTGTGCTGAAGGCATGCACAGAGGGATAATTTGCCTAGTCGAAACAGGAATCAAGCTTTCTCCAAAGACAATCAAATGCTCAATCGAAGAAAGAATTAAGCTTGCTCCAAAGAGACCAAATACCCAAACGAAGCAGGAATCCAGGTTGCATGCAGGTAGCCATTGCATTTTTAAATCAAGCCATCATGTAAAGCCAATGGTGAAATCGAAGGAGCACTAACAAGAGGCCCTTCCCCTTTGGGTAGAAGGAGGTTGTTTCAAAGGAAACACATGCCCAGTCGAAGCGGGTATGCAGCAAACAAGAAAAATACCAAGGCTTCAATCGAAGCTTGGAAATTTGAGGCAAGCTTGAGGGAGGTTAGGTTCTCAAACGAATTCTGTCCAAATACCAATTGAAAGGCCCTTTAACATGCTAATCAAAATACTTTGTTAAGATGCCAATCAAAGACTCCTTGTTTATCTTTAAAAATTTTATTTTTTCCTTTAATCAAATGCTTGTGACCACCCATACAAGAAAAAAAACTTGGAAAACATGAGAGGGCAGATTTTGGGGTACAACAGCTGCCCCTGTTCAATCTTCTTAAACCTGAAGATGTAGATTGGCTTGTCTGCCTTTCGTGATCTTAAGGTGAAAGATGATTGAACACTAGAGTGCCCAGAAATTAGCACTCGTATGAAGTAACACTGATGGTTAATGATGTAGGGAATGGGCTTACAGATGCCATTTGGAGGAGATGATAGAGAGTCTTCAGAGATAGGCTTAAAGATGCCATCCAAAGTAGATTCTGATTTCACACATGGTCCCTTTGGGGGTTCCTGTTCCTGCTGTCTGAGGAGGAGTCCTCTGGGGAATGTGGGTTTCTATTTTATCTTCTGTTTGAAGAAAACTCTATGGGGGAATAGAAACTATCAACTTCAGTTTTTCAAGGCTCTACTGAAGAGTTATCTCTGGAGAGATGACAATTTGTTGTATTCTGATTGAAGTCCAGGTTTCCAGTGATTTGCTTGGGATAATGGAAATAACCTTTATCTAGAAATGTATTAGAAAGAGCCTGTGTAGGGCTGCTTCAAGATGAGTTCGTGTTAGACTGTATGAGAAGAAACCTGTGGAAGATTGTTTCATCTGGTCATATAGATAGCTTTCCTGTCTGGTTTCAGGTGTTAATCTACAATCAGCTTATTCACAGATAGTTGTCCTGCCTGGTTTCAGGTATTAATCTGGAATTTGAAAATTGTCGATCGTTGAGATAGTTGTCCTGGCTGGTTTCAGGTATTAATCTCTAACCCAAGAAATAAAGATAGTTTTCCCATCTAGTTTTAGGTGTTAATCTTCAATCTTCTTATGTAGATATTTTTCCTGGCTTGTTACAGGTATTAATCCACAGTCGATCGTCCACAGATGATTCTCCTAGCTTGTTACAGGTGTTAATCTAGAACTTGAAAATTGGCGGTCGTTGAGATAGTTGTCCTTGCTGGTTTCAGGTATTAATCTCTGACATGAGAAAGAAAGATAGTTTTCCTGGCTTATTACAAGTATTAATCTTCAATCTATTCATATAGATAGTTCTCCTAGCTTGTTACAGGTATTAATCTATAGTCGGTCGTCCACAGATAGTTCTCCTGGCTTGTTACATGTATTAATTTGGAACTTGTTTTGCTGGTCACGTAGATAGTTTCCCCGTCTGGTTTCGGGCATTAATCTGTGGCCGACTGTATTTGTTGGTAAACCCGTCTTGTTTCGGGAGTTCATACCACTTGGTTGTACAAATAGTTTCCCTGTCTGGTTTCGGGCATTAATCTTTGACCTGCTGTAAAAGTTGATAGTGTTTGTTTATCTGCTAATTTAACCTGAAAAGGTAAAATCAGTTTCATGCGATGTCATGATGTATGAATTGCATGATGCTCCCAAAATAAATGAGATTATGAATTATGTATTTGTATGCACATGCCATGATGTATGAACATGTAATGCTGTTGTGCAGTATATTTGTTTGGGAAAATAAATCACTGACTGCTACTAAAGAGCACCGGGAAGTTGAATCTCGGACTGCTGTTGGTGAGTGAAAAAGTGATTTCAATTTTCGCTGGGGATAGTGAATGGAGATAGTTTTGTTAGCGATTCCCTCTCTCTGCCGAGGATCTTCGACTTCTATTTGAGAATGATTTTGCCAAGGGGAAGAGCTCTGTTGAAAAATTTCACCAATTTGGAGAAATAAACTCCGTTGGGGGATGAACTTCCGTAGCTAGAGAAATAAACTCTACCGGGGGTAAGGCTTTATAAATTACTTGAGATTTATAAAAATCTGTTGCGGAAGGTGAACTCCATAAACTGTTTGGGGATTTTGTTGAAATCCTTTAGGGGAATCTTGAGAAGCTTGGCGACCTCACTGGGAGATTTTGGAGGGGTAATTAGAGATTTTTGCTCTGCCGGAGATGTGAGAACAACTGACATCAATAGGATGCATGTTGAGAATATGGCAGTGACCTTGTAGTAGAATGCCTCTGCCTCTGTACCTGCTGGAGAAGGTATCTCCCAGGGAAGACATCTGCGGGGATCTTGTGGATGGCCCTTAGATATTGTCCCATTTCTTAAAGTCAATAGCAACAGTCTTTCTGTTTTTAGGTGTATATTCGTAAGCAATAATCATATTCAAAAGCATATGTTCAAAAATAATCACTGGACGTTTTCGCACACAAAACAGAAAAAAAATAAAAAACAGAAGTTTTGCACTTCAAAGGAATAGTTTTGTATTAACTTGAGTAAGTGTTTTTGTACAAGGAGACAGATATCCTAGTAAGAGAATGTCGTCGTAAGAAAACAAAAATAGTATACAAAGAAAAAACAGCTATGTAATAATCCCATTGGGTTCCCATTCTGCTATTGCCTTTATGTCTTTGGGCGTCTCATACCTTTCGCTGCTTGTCCCAAGATGATTAGATTGATTAGTACCGCTTGAGCTTGATAGTTGATACTGAAGATTGGCTGTAAGGTAATCAAACGTGACATAGTTATACGCTTTAAATCCCTAACTTTTTCCTGGACCTCCCTTTCGGGTTTTTAGTCCACCGGGATACCCTTTTTTGCCCAGGCCGCATGTTCAGGTTTTCGACTTGCCGGTTGTATATTTTTTTTATGTATATCCCTAATTTTTTACGGAACCCTTTTGGTTCTCCGGGATGCCCTAACTTTTTCCTAAGTCAGCTGACCTAGCGGGTTTTTGTTTATGCGTAGTATCTTTTAACTATGTCAGCGTTTACCAGGTGTGGAAGGTCGTCACCATCCATAGTGGTTAGGATCATGGCTCCACCAGAAAATATGTTCTTGATTACAAATGGCACTTCGTATATAGGATTCCATTTGCCCATGGGATCACCTTGCGGAAGTATGATGTGTTTGATTACCAAGTCACCAGCCTGATATACCTAACGTCTGACCTTCTTGTTAAAAGCTTTGATCATACATTTTTGGTACATCTGACCATGACAGACAGTCGCGAACCTCTTCTCTTCAATTAGGTTTAACTGGTCAAATCGAGTCTGAACCCATTCGTCTTTGCTCAACCCTGCATCTTTCATGGTCCTCAAGGAAGGGATTTGGACCTGAATGGACAGGACAACCTCCATACCGTATACCAAAGAGAAAGGAGTTTCCCCTGTTGATGTGTGCATTATGGTGTGGTAACCATGAAGAGAAAATGGTAACATCTCATGCTAATGTTTATATGTCACAGTCATCTTCTGTATGATTCTCTTGATATTTTTGTTACCAGCTTCAACAGCGCCATTCATCTTCGGTCGGTAGGGAGAAGAGTTATGATGCTGAATCTTAAATTGCGTGCAAAGCTCGGTGATCATAGTTTTGTTGATATTGGTACAATTATCTGTAATGATTCTTTCTAGAATCCCGTACTGATAGATAATGTTATGTTTGATGAATCGGGCCACAACGTTCTTGATAACATAATCAAATGAAGTTTCCTCGACCCACTTCGTGAAGTAATCAATGGAAACCAGGATGAAGCGGTGCCCACTAGAAGCTGTAGGTCTGATTTCCCCAATCATATTGATGCCCCACATTGCGAATGGCCAAGGAGAAGTCAAGACATTTAAAGGAGCTGGAGGTACATATATCTTATCAGCATAGATCTGGCATTTGTGACAAGTTCGCGAATGATGATAACAATCGGCTTCCATAGTGGACCAGTAGTATCTTACCCGTAGGATCTTTTTAGGCATTGAATGTCCACTGGAATGAGTGCCAAAGGTACCTTCGTGTAAGTCAGCCATAATCCTTTCTGCCTCACTCTTGTCTACACACCGAAGCAAGGTAGATTCGTGGTTGCACTTGTAGAGGATCTCGTTACTGAGGAAGTACTTGGCAGAGAATCTTCTTAAGAACTTCTTTTCATCGATTGAAGCTCCCTCAGGATACTCTTGGGCTTCAAGATATCTTTTGACTTCATGGTATTAAGGCTTGTCAACTTCTTCTTCAGTACCAATCTCGTGACAATATGCTAGTTCGTGCATCCTCTCAATGGCGATATGAGGAGCCTCATTATCCCACCTGACCTTGAACATAGATGACATCATGGCTAGTGCGTCCGCTAGTTGATTTTCATCTAGTGGGAAATGCTCAAAAGTAATTTCTTCAAAGTATGGGATTAATGTCAACACGTGCTCTTTGTACGGGATGAGATTAGGATCCTTCGTGTCCCATTATCCTTTGATTTGGCTGATTACCAAAGCCGAGTCTCCAAACAAACTTAAGAACTTGATCCTTAAATCGATTGCAGATTTGAGACCTATGATACATGCTTCATACTCATCATGTTATTGGTATAGTTGAAACATAGCCTAGCCGTGAAAGGAGTTTTACAACCTTCAAGAGATATGATCATAGTGACGATGCCATTGCCAAGAGCGTTGGAAGCTCCATCAAAAACCATAGTCCACCGGGATCCTTTTTCAGATCCTTTATCCGGTCCAAGTTCTTCATAATCAGTTACTAACCTGATGTTCTCATCCAGGAACTCAAAATTCATGGATTGGTAGTCATCCACAGCCTGATGAGCCAAATGATCAGCTAGTACAATTCCTTTAATTGCTTTATAGGTTGTATACTGAATGTCGTATTCGGTCAGGATCATTTTCCATATTGCTATTCTTCCGGGGAAGCGGGCTTCTAAAAGATATACTTGATAGGATCCATTTTAGATATCAACAAGGTAGTATGAGTTAGCATATATTGTCTTAGTCGGCGAGTAGCCCATGCCAAAGCACAATAAGTTTTCTCAAGCAGTGAGTATCTTGTTTCATAGTCGGTAAACTTTTTGCTAAGGTAGTATATTGCATGCTCTTTTCGACCAGACTCGTCATGCTTCCCCATCACACACCCCATTGAACTATCTAATACTGTTAAGTACATTATCAAAGGTCTTCCTTCAACCGGAGGCATCAGAATTGGAGGTTCTTGGAGATATTCCTTGATTTTGTCAAAGGCGTACTGGAAATCATTATTCCACTTCATTGCTTGATCTTTCTTTAGTAATTTGAAAATTGGCTTACAAGTAGCAGTCAGATGGAAAATGAATCTGGCAATTTAGTTTAGGCGTCCCAAGAATCCTCTAACTTCCTTCTCAGTGCGAGGAGTCGGAATTTCTTTTATAGCTATTACTTTTGCAGGATCCACTTCAATACCTTTGCTGCTGACAACGAAGCCTAAGAGCTTATCAGATCTTACTCCAAAAGTGTACTTATTCAGGTTTAACCTCAGTTTGTATTTCTTCAGCCTGTCAAATAACTTTTGTAGGTGATCAAGGTGTTCCTCTTCGCTCTGAGACCTAGCTATCATGTCATCAACATAGACCTCTATCTCTTGATGGATCATATCATGAAACAAACTACCATGGCCCGTTGATAGGTTGCCCCGAAATTCTTCAACCCAAATGGCATAACCTTGTAACAAAAAGTTCCCCACTTTGTGAAAAAGGTCATCTTCTTTATGTCCTCAGGTGCCATCTTGATCTGATTATACCTGGAGAAACCATCCATGAAGGATAATACTATATGTTGTGCGGTATTGTCGACCAGAACATCAATGTAGGGAAGCGAAAACTCATCCTTGGGGCTTTCCATGTTTAGGTCTTTGTAATCCACAAACATACATACCTTACCGTCCTTCATGGGTACTGGAACAACATTAGCAACCCATTGTCGGTAGGACGTGACAGCTAAGAAAACTGCATTGAACTGTTTCATGACTTCAGCCTTGATCTTTTCTGACATATCCGGCCGCATACGACGAACCTTATATTTCACTGGAGGGAAATCCTCTTTTGTAGGTAGGCGATGGACCACAATATCGGTGTCAAGTCCCGGCATGTCTTCGTATGACCAGGCAAAAACTTCAACATAATCATGTAGCATCTATATTAATCGCTTTTGACACTGGGATCTAAGTTGGCACCTACCTTGACTTCTTTTCTATCTTATTCAGTACCCAAGTTCACTTGCTCAACTGGCTCCTCATGAGGTTATATTTCCCTTTATTCCTGTTGCAACAGTCTGGCAAGCTCTCCTGGTATCTCACAATCTTCCTCACCTTCGTCCTCGACTTGGTAGATTGTATTTTCAAAGTCATAATGAGCAATAGAAGAACCATTATCAATGGGATCCAGAGTGGATGTGGATTTGCAGTTTGATATGTGAGTGTGTGTAAGAGCATAGTTGTTTTGATAAAGTAAAAAGCAGAAAAGAAAGGTAGAGAGTGCAAATTTTGTACGTAAAAAATGTCCAATGCTTTATTAATGACATATGAAAATGAAACATGATAACCCTCACAAATAAACCATTGCGCCTCGGGTACGACACATGGTTATAATGTTTTAATTA
Source organism: Vicia faba (assembly GCA_948472305.1). Classification (NCBI taxonomy): domain Eukaryota; kingdom Viridiplantae; phylum Streptophyta; class Magnoliopsida; order Fabales; family Fabaceae; genus Vicia; species Vicia faba. The sequence continues at coordinate 1,538,449,829 of OX451737.1, forward strand.
TTCAAATATTACATATCCCAAAAACAAAAAAGAGACAATTACTCATGAATAAAAGTAATCGGCATAAAATCTTTAGTCTTCCAGTTGGTGAGTACTCCACTGACAGTTGGGAAGATCCACTGGTCTAAGTCACAGTCATTATCATTGTCCTCCAAAGCATTAACCCCATGATTGCTGATACGTAGGGGTGGTCCTCCGGCACGAGCACGACGAACAACCCTTTGAGCTCCTGATGTAAAACCCAAACCAAACTTGTCAGATTTGTAGGGAATATCCGGAATTTGGCCCTAAATTGTACACCCACCTTATTCAACAACTGCCCTGGAATCTTTCAGAGAAGCCATCTTCAGCGGAGGCCTGGTAATATTTGGAACACTATAAGAGGTTTGGTTGCAGCAACGGTCTATAAAACCTTCTTAAAGTTCTGACAGGGGGTCTCAATGAACTTGCCGTCCATTTCAATGTACCTGAAAGAGTTTAGTTGGCTTACCATGTACTCCCCCTCTCCATGGGCCGTGGTAATTTTCCCATTGATGTGGTATTTCAGCATCTGATGTAGGGTAGAAGTCACAGCGCCAGCCCCATGGATCCAGGGTCGACCCAATAAACAGGAGTAGGACGAGCGAATGTCCATCACATAGAAAGTAGAATTAAAAGTATGAGTGCCCACTTTGATAGGGATGTCCACCTCCCCATGCACCATTATTTTAGAACCGTTGAAGGCTCTCACCACAATGTTACTAGGCTTCAGAGTCAATCCTTCACAATCTAACCTGTCAAGGGCCTTCTTGGGAAGAACATTCAGTGATGAACCTGTATCCACTAGAACATGGGCCAAAGTAGTTCCCCTGCACTCGATAGAGACTTGCAGGGCATCATTATGTTTCCTTCCTCTGGGAGTCAAATCAACATCATAGAAACCTAACCCATTGTCAATAGTCAAACTAGCCACATAGTCTTCAAATTGATCAGCAGAGGTTTCTTGTGGCACATGAGAAGTCTTGAGGAATTTTACTAAAGCCTTGGCATGGACTTCAGAGCACAGTAACAGGGCCAGCATTGAGATTTTGGAAGGGGTCTGCCCCAGTTGTTCAACCACGTTTTAGTCACTCTTCTTGATTATCTTTAAGATTTCTTCCATTTCCTTCTTAGAAGCCTCAAGAATGGCTTATGGATGTGCATTCGTCTGGACAGGATCCACCAATACCTCTTTGCCCCGAGTCTCGTCTGACTCGGTAGTAGGGATAACAGTAAGACTAACAGCATGAGTAGTAATGGGAATGTTGACAGCAGCAGCAAGAACAATATAGGAGTGGTGACAGTTTTAGGTGGAGAGATCTCGGGAGAGAAAACTCTTCCGCTTCTTATTATCTTACTGGTTCCGGCGATATTGCTAATGTTAGGATCAGAGTCTTCAGCATCTTTGTCTTTCACAACCAGTGAATCTTGTTTGACGCTATGGTAATAGATATCAACCCCATAGTTCCCGGGAACGGCGTTATCTGAGGAATATGGTATAGGTCTAGGGAAAGTATTTATCAATGGAGCAACTTTTGGAACAGATGTAATCCTGACAGGTCTTTTGGATGAGACCTTAGAAGGATTTGCGGAAATGGTAATGATAGAAACATATTCATACATAGTACTTGTAACTGGAGTCTTCTCAAACTGGATTTCTTTATCATCCATCAGGTACTGAACACCTTCCTTTAGTAAATGGCACCCATTAGGTAAGGACAAACATAAGTGACAACCTTTTCCATAATCCGAAAATAAATCGTCCTACAAGAGATTCTTCTTAATATTCAGGAGTTGAGTATCCAATTCATCAACAGAAGCAAAAAACATGTCATCATCAATAGCATTAATACCACGGTCGTGTTTGGGCATAGGGGCAGTTATAACATTATGGGTCTCAGGGGCATCAAATTCAATCTCCTTTTCCTCAATCAAATCTTGTACCTTGTTCTTCAAAGCCTAGTATTCGTTTGTATCATGGCCTAGACTTTCAGAATGGTAAGCACATCGAGCATTTGCATTGTAGTGAGGAGATGTAGTGTTGGGGTTTTTGGGAGCCTCTTTTAAGGTAACCAAATTGGACTTCAACAGGTGTGGTAAAACCTGGGATAAGGTCATGGTGATCCGGGTAAACTGTCTCCTTGGCTTATCTATTCTGGACTGATTATTCTGTTGTCGGTTTGATGCAGGATTGGAAATCATAACAGCCCCTACCATCAGACAATGCTCAGTTTTATTAAGATTTCTTTGGCCATAAGCAACACTGACTTCCTTCTTCCCTGTGAATGGTTTCTTTGTAATACTTGAGGATGTATCTCTCTGTATCTTACCACTTTTAATGTCAGCCTCTACTCGTTCACCCGTCAAGATCAATTTAGTAAATCTAACGAAGAACTTCTAATCAGATGGTTAAAGAATGGCCCATATAATGTGCCCAAGAACATGTCCACCAGTTCCCTATCAGACAATGGAGGTTGGACTCTTCCCGCAAGGTCTCTCCATTTTTGGGCATAATCTTTAAAGCCCTCACCGGAATGCATAACCATACTTTGTAATTGCGTACGAGTTGGGACGAGGTCAGCATTTATTGGTACTGCTTGTAGAAAGAAGTAGCCAAATCTTTCTAGTTACGGACGTTGGTTCCCTCTAGCTGATATAACCATTCTAGTTGAGTCCCTGATAGAGTGTCTTAAAAGAAATGCACCCATAAGTTCATGTCAGCAGTGTGTGGCTGGATCTCCCTGACATAAGATCTGAGATGTAGCTTAGGACATGAGACCCCATCATATTTAGCAAATGTGGGTACTTTGAACATTTGCGGGATAACCACTCCAGAAACCAACCTTAGCTCTTCGAAATCCAGGCCAAGTACCCTCTGAACTTCCATGGCGTTGAGTCGTCCCTCTAGTTGTTTGTATTTATCATCAGCCAGAGGGTATTGTTCCTCGTTGTAATCAGCTTCATCTTCTTCAGACCCGGGGTTGTTGTCTCCTTCCTTGGGCTCTCCATCTTGATTGTCTCCTTCTTCCGACGTGGTTTCAAAATCTAGAACTCGCTTAACCGGTCCTTTGATCCTTCTTCCCAAATTCACTAAACCAGCTAGTTTCTTTTCTTCTTCTTATCCTTGATAATCAGAGCTTTCAAATCTTCGTGTCCCTTAGCTAGATTTAGGAACATTTCTTGGAATTGGGCATTTTGTACCTGAAACTCCCTAACTGTTTGTTCAAGAGCCATTGTTGAAATAAACAACGAAGAAGATAAGAAGCTTGTCCTAAGACCTGTTTATGCAATGATATGTATGATATATGTATGCAACGCTTTCAAGGATTTCTAAGACTTAAACTTGCTTAGCCAAAGGGAAAACAAACGTTAATTGCATTAAGAAGTTTAAGCGGTTACAATGATGCCTTTTGGGCTTACAATAACAAAGCAAAAATGAATTCTCAAAGAAAAAAGGGACTCAAGTTTCCCACGGGCGCATCCTCTTTGGTGCAATGTAGGAATTTATACTCTTCTCTTCGTGAAGTAGCCTGGTGAGCTCTAAAACCTTTTTCTCGCTAGCGTAGAATTGGGTTTCAAAGGTATCCCGTTCCTCTTTGAGTTGAAACCAGAATTTTTGTAACTCCTTAAAATTAGTCGGCATGTCAGAATGAAGAACAATGTAAGGAGTGTCTCCCTCAACAACAGGCTCCATGATGATGGGTAGTGTGGTATAATAAGGCATCATGAGACTTTGAGCACGGGTTCGTACCCACTTAAGATAAGGCTCAAAAGGAATGGAGTTCTTATGTCCCAGTGTTTTGCTAACAACTTTGTTCATCATGCCCCAAGCTCTTATGAACCTCTGGCGATAGCCCTTAACATCATTCTCATAGTCGAACATGATTCCTTGGTGTTGTACCCCAAAATTTTCCCTCTCATTTCTCAAATAATCTCTCACAAGATCTTCTTTAGTTCAAGACTGCACAAGGGTTGATCAGCTCAAGACACCTCCTCAAGCATTGATGACTGGAAATTAGGGTTTGAGTTTACACAAGGACAAATGGACTTTTAATGCCCCATATGACTTTCATGGATAATTTTGGACCCTTAAGATTGCTCATGTCAAGTTTCAAGTCTTGGATCACATTTTTGCTCAGTCAATTGATCAGTTGACCTAAAATCAGATGTATTGGGAAAAAAGTAAAATATGGTCAATTTACAGTGAAACTTCATAATTTTTTATCCATAAAAATAACATGAACTCATATATGTCAATTTATCATGTTTGGATCACAATTCCCTAAGAAATTTGATCAGATTATCAAAAGGGCAAAATGGTCAAAATTAGGGTTTTGACTGAGAAGATGCAATTTCTGATTTTTGACCTAGCAAATGACTTATTGGGTTTGAGACATGATCTCAAGGATTATAATTCTTCACTTTTACCTAATGGCATGGCTCAAAACATTCCTCAAGTTCAATTGATTGACAGTTGAATTCCAGTCAAGTTATGAAAAGTCAATTGTACACTGAAAAATCAAACTTTGACTTTTTGATCAAAATCAAGTTCCAAAGATGACAATTCATCAAGAAATGTCAAAATATGAAACTTGTTCAACAAGAAATAAAAAAGTCAAGATTTCATTTTGAAAAGTCGAAATTTCTAAACTTAGAATTTTTTCTAAGTGTTGGAAAATTCATATTTTTTCACAACTTTGAGCCAATTTTTCACCATGATGCAAGATGATTAAAAGGAAAATTCCAACGTGAAAGTTGTAGATTTTAATGAGATCTAAAACATTGTAGAACACAACTTTTTCTAGAAATGCATGTATTTCAATATATGATTTTAAGAAGACATGTTCATGAAACTTGGAAACTTAGTGAAATTTTGCCCTAGTTTAGGCAGGATTTTGACCAAACTTCATGGACATTTTTCACATAGTTCCAAGATGAATCTTCAAAAATTTCCAACATAGATGTTATAGAGGATGCTACAAGATTTCCAAAATGTCCAAGAACTTCTTGATATCATACTTGAGCAAGGAGAATCGAAGGCAAGAAGTTAGAGTTTCATTCTTGAATTACAAGTCATTTCTTGATGAACACATAATGCAATTTCAATGTTAGGCTGCATAATATTGCTTTGCAGGCCTTCCAACTTGTGTATATATCCATCAATAATGGATTACACAAACTTTTGAGCTATAATACAAGTGGTTTAAGCTTTATCCAATTCAAATTTCCATTTTAGGAAGAAGGTGAAGAATGTCATTCTTGAAAAACAAGCTTTATGCACAAAGTCAATTCTTGAGCCTCTAACTTGTTCCCTTTGATCACACTCCATCTACAAAGTCAGAAGCAAGTTTGTTTAAAGCATAACCACTCTAAATTAGCAAGTACACAAGGCATTTAAACTTGGATTTCTCAAAAAATCACATGTTGAGTTTAAACATTTGTTTTTGAATTCTGATCAACAACAAGCTTCCAAACTTGTTGCTTGTAAATAGAGGCACTATTTATGAGATAACACACGATCATTAACACCCTGAAACACTTCCAAACTCCCTAAAACCAGATATTTCCCAAAACTCCATTGTTTCACAATTTCTCACTTTGAACTTGCAACTCATATTTCCCTCGTGCGTTTCTTGGATTTTCACTTCCTAAAGCTTCCTTACATCAAATACAACGCATCCCCATCCTTATTCCAGAACTGTAACATCATTTACCATAACCTTCATAACCAAAAAACAGAGTCTGCACATTGACTTCTCCAAGCCATTCCATCTATCCATTACTCAAGCTAATCATTGCATTAGCTTCCTGGGAACTTCAGGAAGCTAACCTGATCATCACAACTCCATGAAAGCAGCTCAAACTCATTTCACAATTTCCAATTTTGAGCAACTTTCATGTTTGCATATTTCATTTTTGTTAAGAAATGGTGAAGTTACAGATGTTTAGGTTGGAGGTTAAAGATGAAATTATATTCAGGACTTGATTTGTGTTATATGTTTACTATTTCACCAATGTTACCGGATGTACAGCCACCCTAGTGGCAAAGATAGCACGTGTTTGTGTTTGAGGTCATGGTTTCAACACCCAGCACTACCTTTTGGTTCTATTTTTCACATTTTCACTCTTTTTGTTTTCAAAACAGCAGTGTTGGGCCTCCCCCTTTGGGCCTTCCTTTTTTTGCTTTCTCTAACCCCCTGTTTAGTTTTGCAGGCTACTCCATTTTATTTTATTATTTCATTTACTTTTATTTTCTTTTTCTTATTTATATTTTATTTCAGTTTTCTTATTATTTTTTATTATTATTATTAATATTATTTTTATTTTTATTAATAAAAAATCCAAAAAATATTTTATTATTATTTTCACACTTATTTATTTACTTTCTTTATAAAACAAAAAGAACGAAAAATATTTTTCTTAAACAAATCAATTTCTTTCTTTAATAAATAAATATTTAGATTTAGGTTTAATTATTATTTTTCTTATTTTTATTTAACTTAGAACTTAGGTTTCTTTTAATTAATTAATTTCCATTTTATTTTTATTAACTTAAAACCTTCCATATAAAAAACCCCAAAAAATATTTCAAACTTAATTTCGTTTTTTATTTAGTTCAGATTTAATTTTGTTTATTTTTAACTAATCATTTTCTTAATTAGGTCAAGACCAAACCCTTTCACGAAAAACCAAACAAGAATTATTTCTTTTTCAATTTGCATTTGTACATTATATTTTTTCAATTCTTGTATATTATTCAATATGGTTGTAATAGATAATTATGTTTAATTTTCTTGAAAATCCCCATTTGTAAATTTGCACACCCCATCCCCTAATGATGTAATAGCTTAGTAATTTTACTTTCTGCAATTTATCGCTTTATATAAATGCTAGTAATTAGGCTTTGTATGGAAAGATAAAATCAGCAAGTAGAAAACTCGAATCCAAGATAAATAATACATGTAAATCAAACACATTTGCACACTTGCACCCTTGGGGTGATTCCACTTTGTTGCCTTAAAAAAATGGCCATGTTATGCATGTGGGATATCTTAGCAAAAAGCAATCAAAAATACAAGATCATAGTCCCTCGATGACGCTATCAATGTTGCCTTTCAAAATGATCTTAGTCCCTCAAAGAGAAATGCTAAGATATCTCACAATAGTGCTATCACGGCTATACAATGACCCACGCCCGTCCCTTTACATCCAAAGATAAGGCTTCTTACCAAATCAATGGTAAGATAGAAATATCAAAGGAAGGAAGAAATGAACAAATACTTTTGAGTAGGTAGATTGTTCCTAGTTGCTTTCTTATTTTTCAAATCAAACCTCCTTTCTTATTTTTAAAACAAACACCAAACACTTTCAAAAACACATTCAAAACATTTTCCAAACATGAAAAATTTTCAAAAGATCAACACTTTGTATACGTTCTTACAAACGAGAACTATTACAAATATTGCGTAAACGAAGGCGCCTTTTCAAAATACTTTCAAAAACACACAAAAGCACATTTTCAAACAAAAGCAAGTGATCTAGCAAGAAACTAAGAGCCCATAGATAACTATGGATGAAAAGGGTGCTAATACCTTCCCTTTTCATAATCTACCCCCGAACTCAAGAAATAATCTCAAAGGTCTTTCCTGTTCTTTTCAGCCTTTCCTTTTGGATAAAAGAGAAGTTGGTGACAACTCTTGCTAACCGCAACATTTGCGATCAAACAAAAAATACCAAAGTCAGTTCTCCCATTGTATCACAGAACTGGCGACTCTTCTGGGGAGAAAATTAAAAGTGGGGTTACGTTAGGGTTAGATCACCTTTATTTTCTTTCATTATTTGACTTGGTTGCTTTAGATTTTGGTTCCTTGTTTGGGCTTGTTTAAATTCTCTACCCGAATTTAAGATACCTTATAGGTAAGTAGCAATACGTTGTGGAAACTATGCGGGGTATGTCGACATGGTCTAAGCAATAGCTACGTTAGTGTGACACATTTTTGGGTACCGGTATCCCTTGAGTAGTCAAGTAGAATACGGGTCCGCTGAGTGGTGTCATGAAGCACTAACTGACTTTTAGAACCTTTACTTGACCAACTTCGCCATTAGGACGTAGTGAGTTAGCCGGCTTTGGTGCAGTCCGAAGTTGGTTGATACTCGATACTACACTCATTGAGGTTTGACTTCTCGGGATATTTCGTTCGCCGTGAAAGAGGCTTGCGTGAAACAATGCCCGAGAAGACAGATCAGTGATATTGAGATCTCTTAGAACCCGGTTACTATTTCTAGGACATGTTTGAGCCAACTAAACTTCAAGAGGGTACTTACCTATGAGACTCCATGCAAGCCTAAAACTAAGGACTTGTTTTCCTTGTTTGTATATACTTACTTGTACATAACATCATAAACATCATGACATCATACTCATTCTCACTAATTATTTCAAGGATTTTTGGGATTTATCTTTATTCTATTTTGTAGGACATGGCTTCTATCAACAAGAATACTATCGAAGTCAATCTCGTGAGAATTCATCCTCAAATCAAAGAGTTAACATCAAGGGTCCCTGAGATTTCTTCATTCACCGAAAGACTTTGTCGCCTCCTAAACTTGGTTACCTCCAACACTGATGAAGATATGATGAAGCTGTTCTTCCAATTCTTTGATCCTCTACACCATTGCTTCACTTTTCCTGATTATCAAGTTGAGCCTACTCCAGAAATTATCACAACTCTTGAGGATTCCCATTCTCAATCAACTACCCTTCAACGGTACGAAAAGAGTTCCAAAACCTTAATAGATTGCCCAAGAACTACACTTGTAATAATCTGATGTCACAACTAATTGGGAAACAAGGAGTGGTGTCAAAGGTTTCTTGGCCAAGTTCTTGTTTGAGAAAGCTCAAGATTGTTGGAACTCTTTGGACTTACAAGCTTTTGAAGAGATTGTGGCCCTTCTCATCTATGGGATGGTTTTGTTTCCAAATCCTAACCAACTCATAAATGTAAATGCTATCAAAATCTTCATATCTCGCAATCCAGTGCCTACCTAGTTGGGAGATATCCTACATTCTTTTCACTCTCGCACTATGAGGAAGAGATGTATCCTCATGTGTTGCACTCCTCTCTTGGAAAGATGGTTTATTTCTCATCTTCCCCCATCTGTGTTGAAGAATGAGAAAGGTTTGAGGTGGTCTCATAGATTGATGACGCTCAGACATTCAGATGTTCATTGGTGTTCCCGATCCTTAGAGAATGTTACTATCCTTGACTGTTATGGAGAATTCCCTAATGTCCCCTTGCTTGGAATTAGAAGAGGTATCAATTACAACCCCTTCTTAGCCTTACGACAGTTTGGTTACACCTGAAGGGATGGTCCACATGAGATGTTTATCCAAGGAGTGGTATTCGACTACGAGAGTGACGATCAAGGTTATCGTCAGAGGTTTATACAAGCCTGGAAGATGGTAATCAAAGTGGATAGCAAGACGCTAGGACACAAGAATTCCATTCCCTTAGAGCCTTACCTTAAGTGTGTATGAGCTCGTGCTCAGAAACTTGTGATGCCTTATCCCTCCATCTTTCCAGTTATCATGGAACTTGTGGTTGAAGGAGATGTCACATACACCGTCCTCCATCCCGACATGCCTACTTCTCTCGAAGACTTGCAAAAATGTTCGATTCAGCTAAAGGAAGAACGAGATACTTTTGAAGCTCAATTCTATGCTAGTGAGAAAAGAGTCTTGGAGCTTACAAAGCAACTACAAGAAGATCTAAGTGTGAACGCCTACCTTGCGCCGAAGAGGATGTGTTCAGTCTTTTTATCTTAAAGAGTTATTTTGTAAGCCTAAGAGGCATGTTGTAATCTTTTCAAACTAATTAATGAAAATTGACGTTTGTTCATTCTTTTGTCTATGCAAATTTAAATTTCATAAATCCTTGAAATCATTTGCATATACATCTTCCATGCATCATAACATGACAGGTTTTCACACAATAGGTTTCCTTATCTTTCTGCTATTTATTTCAGCAAGATGGATCTAGAGAAAATTGTGAATGATCTTAGGGCACAAAACTCTCAATTCTAAGAGACTCTAATAGCCCTACCCAAGGGGTAGCAAGATATGATGGCAATTCTGGCAGCTAAGAAGAAGCCCAAGAAGAAAGCTCTGCTCAACATGGGTAGAAGGTTCAAAGAGTAGGTTCATCAGATCCTGGTAGTGGAAGACTCATCTGAGGAAGATGAGAATCAGATTGGAGAAGATAAGAGTACCCAGGATGGGTGCATCAATGGTCAAGCATCTGATGATGATTATTTCGACGAGCAATATCCACCCGCTGATGTCAAGTATAAGTAGTTAGAAGACTCATTGAAGGCTATTGAAAACCAAGTTGTCCCTAGTTTAGATTTTGATGATTTGGATTTGATCTCTGGGGTTTTCATTCCCCACAAATTCAAAATACTAGTCTTTGCAAAGTACGATGCAATTTCCTGTCCAAAACTTCACCTGAAATCTTATGTGTGCAAGATACAGCCGCACACCACTGATAAGAAGCCCTGGGTTCACTTTTTCCAAGAATTCTTGGCCGGAACACAACTAGAATGGTTTTATCAGTTGGATGGATCCCGTATCAATACCTGGGAAGATTTAGCTACCGCATTTTACCACCAGTATCATTATAACGCCGACTTGGTGCCAACAAGGGTTCAGTTGCAAGATATGACAATGGGGAAGAACTAAGGATTTAAAGAATATGCATAAAAGTGGAGAGACCTCTCCAATAGGTTTCAACCACCCTTAACTAATAGGGAGAATATTGACATGTTTATGGGCACTTTATCTGGTCCATTCTTTAACTTGTTGGTTGGCTGTTCTTCTTTCGGTTTCACCGAATTAATCTTAATCGGTGAAAGAGTTGAAAGCGGCATCAAAAGTGGGAAGATTTCCATGGCATCTTCCTCCACTTCCAATCTGGTCAAGAAACATTTTCCTGCAAAGAATGAAATCAATGATGTGTACGGGGCAAGGGCTCGTACCAAGAAGAATGATCATCTGTCTGTTAATGTTGTCTGAATCTCCAATCCAACTCCTGCTCCAAGACCATCTGCTAATCCTCAGTGTTTTAAAACTCCGAGAATACAATTTACGAGGATAAGAATATCATTATCTCAAGCCTTACAACACTTTCTAAAGTCTAATTTAGTGACATTGCGTAATCCTCCAGCCAATCTAGATACCTCTTCACCAAAGTATAATCTGAACGCTAAATGTGCTTACCACTCAAGTAGCCCCAGGCATGAGTCTGACCTATGTTGGGCCTTGAAGAATAAAATTCAGGATTTGATTGATAACAAGACTGTTTAATTTGATCCTCCTCCAACCCCTAATGTAATCACGGCGCCTATGCCGAAACATGACAAGGGTGTCAACAAAGTTAATGCTATAGGTGATTCTGATGAAGAAGTTGCATTTGTAGATTGGGTGTATCCTACTACAACGAAACTAAAGAATTGGAATGAAAAGGACTTTGTGCCCATCTCCTTCATTGAGGAGTAATCACTTGTTTTTTTTCTTTCTTAATTCAAGAACATTTTGTCTGTAATATTTAACAATGACTTTTAAGCCATGTGCTTGTCCCGGGGAACTTTGGTCCATTTGTCAAGGGTTTTATTTATGTTAATCTAATCATATGATCATTTAATACAAATCATTAGACTCTTTTGCATTCAAGTCTTTGTGTTCATTGTCTTTATTTTCTTACATTTTTCAAAATAGCCATGTATCTTACATGCACACACACACTCTTGCAAGTCCTCATCCACTCTGGATCTTGTTGCCAATGACTTTACTACTGCCGACTATGACTTCGAATGTCCAATTAACCAAGCCAAAGACGAAGGCGAGGAAGATTGTGAAATACCAGGAGAACTAGCCAGACTTCTATTACAAGAGGAAAAAGTTATTCAGCCGCACGAAGAGTCAGTTGAAGTCATCAATTTGGGTACTGAGACAGACAAGAAGGAAATCAAGATCGACGCTAACTTTGAAAGCAGTGCAAGAGCAGGTTGGTTCAGATGTTTCATGATTATGTGGAAGTATTTGCTTGGTCTTATGAAGATATGCTAGGGTTGGATACTGACATCGTAGTTCATCGTCTGCCTACAAAAGAAGATTGTCCTCTTGTCAAACAGAAAGTTCATCGCATGAGACCAGACATGTCTGAAAATATAAAAGCTGAAGTGATGAAACAATTTATGCAGGATTCCTAGTTGTGACATCCTATCCCCAATGGTTTGAAAATGTGTTGCCAGTGCCAAAGAAAGACGAAAAAGTTCGCATATGCATAGACTATAGGGATCTGAATAGGGAAAGCCCCAAGGATGACTTCCCTCTACCACACATTGACGTCTTGGTCGATAATACTGCTCAGCATAAAGTCTTCTCTTTCATGGATGGCTTCTCAGGCTACAATCAGATAACGATGGCTCCCAAAGACATGGAGAAGACCACTTTCATCATGCAATGGGGCAAGTTTTGCTACAAGGTCATGTCGTTCGGATTGAAGAATGCAAAGGAAACATATCAAAGGGCTATGCTAGATTTGTTTCATGATATGATCCATCTTGAAATAGAGGTATATGTGGATGATATGATTGCCAAATCAAAAACTAAAGAGGAACATCTCGATCACCTGTACAAACTATTCCAGAGGCTAAAAAAGTACAAGTTGAGGTTGAACCCTAACAAGTGCACATTTGGAGTACGATCTGGAAAACTTCTAGGTTTTGTTGTCAGCAATAAAGGCATTGCAGTTGATCCTGCCAAGGTAAAGGCCATCTAAGAAATTCCAGTCCCTCATTCTAAAAAGGAAGTTAGAGGTTTCTTGGGTCGTCTCAATTACATCGCCTGCTTCATATCTCACTTGACTGCTACTTATGAGCGAATCTTCAAACTCTTGAAGAAAGATCAGGTAGTCAGATGGAATGATGAATGTCAAGCTGCCTTCGACAAAATCAAAGAATATCTACAAGAACCTCCTATTATCATGCCTCCAGTTGAAGGAAGACCCTTGATCATGTATTTGAGAGTACTAGAGAACTCTATGGGGTGTGTTTTGGGCTAACACGACGAGTCTGGCCGAAAAGAGCATGCTATTTATTACCTGAGCAAAAGGTTTATCCACTGTGAAACCAGATATTCACTGCTATGGGCTGCTCTCCAGCTAAGACAGTATATGTTGACTCATACCACTCTGTTGATTTCTAAGATGGACCCAATCAAGTACATCTTCGAGAAACCTTCCATTTCCGGACGGATAGCAAGATAGCAAATGATCTTAATTGAGTACGACATTCAATACATAATACAAAAGGCCATCAAAGGAAGCGTACTAGCAGATCATTTGGCCCATCAAGCTGTGGATGATTATCAGTCTATGAACTTCGACTTCCTTGATGAGAACATCATACTGGTAACCGATAATGCAAAACATGGACCGTATGACGGACCTGAACAATGATCCCGATGGACTATGGTCTTTGATGGGGATTCCAACGCCTTGGGTAACAGAATTGGTGATGTGATCATCTCTCCCGAAGGTTGCCACACTCCTTTCACTTCCATACTATGCTTCGATTTCACGAACGACATGGTTGAGTACGAAGCGTGCATCTTGGGTCTGAAAGCTACCATTGATTTGAGGATCAAGAATTTAAATCTGTTTAGGGATTCTGCTCTAGTGATTATCCAAGTAAAAGGAGATTGGGACACTAAGCATCTTAATATCATCCCTTACAAGGAACTTGTGCTATCCATGATTCCCTACTTCGAAGAAATCACCTTTGAGCACTTCCCTAGGGAAGAAAATCAGTTGGCTGATGCCTTGGTAACCATGTCTTCAATGTTCAAGGTCAGATGGGACAACTAAGCCCCTATGATTACAATTGAAAGATTCAACGAACCTGCACACTGCTGTGAGCTTGACACTGACATAGAAAAGCCATGGTATTATGAGGTGAAGAGATACCTTGAAGCACAAGAGTATCCTGAGGAAGCATCCATCAATGACAAAAAGTTCTTACAAAGATTTTCAGCCAAATTCTTCCTAAGCAACGAAATATTGTACAAACGCAACCATGACTCTACTCTACTCTGATGTATGGACAAGAAGGAGGCAGAGGAAATTATGGAAGATATGCACGATGGTCTCTTTGGTACTCACTCAAGCATACGATGATCAAGAAAATCTTAAGGGATGGCTACTATTGATCAACAATAGAGACTGATTGCCATCAACACTCTAGGACTTGTCATAAATGTCAAATCTATGCTGACAAGGTCCATGTACCTCATATCCCTCTGAACTTCATGACCGCTCCGTGGCCATTTGCAATATGGGGCATTGACATGATTGGAGAAATCAAGCCTACTGCTTCCAATGGACATCACTTTATTCTTGTTGTTATCGACTATTTCACCAAATGGGTCGAAGCCGCCTCTTTTGCCTCAATCACCAAGAATGTGGTAGCCAAATTCATCAAAAATAACCTCATCTTCCACTATGGTATCCCCGAAAGGATCATCACCGACAATAGGACTAACCTTAACAATGCTATGATTACCGAGTTTTGCACTCAGTTCAAGATCAAGCATCACAATTCTTCTCCATATAGACCTAAAATGAATGGCGCGGTCGAAGCGGCCAACAAAAATATTAAGAAGATTGTGCAGAAGATGTTAGTAACCTATAATGACTGGCATGAGATGTTACCGTTTTATCTACATGGCTACTGCACTTCAGCAATAACATCAACTGGGGCAACTCCCTTTTCTCTAGCCTATGGAATGGAAACTGTTTTACCAGTGGAAGTTCAGATTCCCTCACTAAGGTTTATGAATGAAGTAGGATTAGGCAAAGACGAGTATGTTCAGACAAGATTGGATCAATTAAACTTGATCAACAAACAACGACTGGCTTCTGCCTGTCATGGTCAGACGTACCAAAACGTATGATCAAGGCTTTCAACAAAACTATCAAGCCTCGAGTATATCAAGCTGGTGACTTGGTGATAAAGCGCATCATTTTGCCACAAGGTCACCCCAGGGGAAAATGGACTCCCACCTACGAAGGGCCATCTGTTGTTCACAGAGTTTTCTCTGGCGGTGCCATGATGCTGACTACCATGGATGGTGAAGACTTCCCACATTCTATAAACGCGGAAATAGTTAAAAAAATACTACGCATAAGAGACCCTCTAGGTTGACACACCTAGGAAAAAAAAGGGGCATTCCAGAAAACCAAAAGGTTTGGGAAAAAATTAGAGATATATGCAAAATATTGTACACCCGGCAAGTTGAAAACCCGAAAGGGCGACTTGGGCAAAAATGGGTATCCTGGTGGGATGAAAACTCGAAAGGGCGGTCCAGGAAAAAGTTGAGGATTGAAAGCGTATGACTATGTCCCGTGGAATCACCACAATCAACTTTATTACCAAGGTCCGAGTTCAAACGGTCCAAGATCAATCCAATAAACTTCTGTCAATGGCAAGGGACATTCGAAGACATTGGGGCAATAGTAGAATTGGGATGCAATGAAATCATTTCCACATGGCTATTTGTTTTTGTTTTCAATATTTGTTTTCCTTTTGATGATTTCCTCTTACTAGGATCTTCGTCTCTTTGTACAAAAATGCCTATTCATGGGCAAAGTATCAATACAAATATACTTTGAAGTGCAAACTTTTTGTCTTTGTTTTGAATGCAAACTTGTCCAATGACTAAAATTGAACGAACATATGCATATGAACATATTTAAAACTATTTGGCACATGTGTCCTGCTAAGAAGTAACAAACATCTCTTTAATGTATATGGAATATCCCCACAGAGTTATTTCATTAACATTATCCCCACAAGACGACTACAATAAACCAATCTCCAGCCAGAGTCTCAATCTCTTGACAGCTGTCTCCCAACTAAGTTGATCCTATAAGAAGAAGTCATATGGATATCTTCCTCAAAGAACCCACCTTGTCAGCAGTTCATCGAGTACTCATCAACAAGGTTTATTTCCCCAACAATCAAGGAACAACAAAATTCCCCACCTTAGTATATCCTCCCCAGCTGAGTCTGTCTTCCTCAACTGAGTTTATCCTCTTTAGCTTAAGTTTTCCTTTCAGACTATTGCAAATCTTAGGGCCACAACCCCTAATCCCCTGTGAAGTCATCAACAAAATATTTACTATCTCCAAAAGTTACGATAAAGCATGGACCCGACCAGATGATAGTACAATCAATAACCTACTATGAAGCCTGGACACGACCAGATAATAGTACAACTTTCAAATACTATGAAACCTGGACCCGACCAGATAATAGTTTAACTCTTCAAAGATATAGAAGAATCTGGACTCAACCAGACCAAGGTTTAATTTCTTTTCCCCAGTAGAGTTTGCCTTTACCCCAACAAGTTACTGTGAAGCCTGGATCCGACCAGATATCAGTTTTCAATTTCATCTTTTCAAGTAAGTTATTATGAAGCCTGGATCCGACCAGATAGTAATTCCCCTCAGAAGTTTGTTATGAAACCTGGAATCCGACCAGATAACAACTAATTCCCAAGCAAGTAACTGTAAAGCCTGGACCCAACCAAATATCAGTTCAACTCTATCTCTTCAGACAAGTTTATTATGAAGCCTGGACCCGACCAGATAACAATTAACTTCATCCACCTCAGAAATCTGTAAAGCCTGGAATTCGACCAGATAGCGGTTTAATGTCATTAAGTTACTGAAAAGCCTGGATCCGACCAGATATCAGTTCCACTTTGTATTTTCAAGAAAATTATTGTGAAGCCTGGACCCGACCAGATAACAATTAGCTACAATCCCCAGCAAGACACTATGAAGCATGGACCTGACCAGATAATAGTATAACTTTTTCAAAAACTATGAAGCCTGGACCCGACCAAATAGTAGTCACCACTTCAAGTTACTATGAAGCCTGGACCCGACCAGATATCAGTTCAACTTCATCCTTTCTAGCAAGTTACTGCGAAGCCTGGAATCCGACCAGATAACAGTTTAACTTCCTTATCCCTAGAAAGTTGTTATGAAGCTGGAATCCAACCAAATAACAACCTATCTTCACTCTCCCCAAAATATTTTCTACAAAGCCTGGAATCTGACCAAATGAAAGTCAATTTATTTCTCCCTCAATAAGTTACCGTGAAGCTTGGAATCCAACCAGATAGCAGTCGAATTCCTCATCCCCAGCAAGTTGAAGCCTGGATCCAACCAGATAACAACTAACATTCAAAAGACAATCCCCAGCGGAGGCATTCTTTTAAAAAATTTGAAGATGTGCATATTCTTCATCCCCCACAGCAATCCGGGATTTAGAACTCCTCAGCAGCAGTCAGGGATTTGTTTTCCCAAACAAATATGCATCCCACATTCATACATCATAACATATACATACAAAATGCATTTAGCATAGTACCACATCTTGTGAACATTATGCATACATCTACATTTTACTAACCCTTTTTCCCACAGGTAAAACAACAAATTTTAGTATGAATCGACCAAATATTTGTGCTGATACTTCTTCCATTATTTACCATATTTCCTCCAAATGGCATCATTAAGCCCATTCCCAATCCATCTTCGAGTGAAAATTTCTGGGCACTCTAGTGTTCAATCATCTTTCACCTTCAAGTCACGAATGACGGATCCGCCAATCTAACTCGTCAGGTTTAAGAAGATTGAACAGGGACAGCTGTTGTACCCTAAAATTTTGCCTCTCATTTCTCAAGTAATCTCTCACAAGATCTCCTTTAGTTCAAGACTGCACAAGGGTTGATCAGCTCAAGACACCTCCTCAAGCACTGATGACTGAAAATTAGGGTTTGAGTTTACACAAGGACAAATGGACTTTTAATGCCCCATATGACTTTCATGGATCATTTTTGACCCTCAAGATTTCTCATGTAAAGTTTCAAGTCTTGGATCACATTTTTGCTCAGTCAATTGATCAGTTGACCTAAAATCAGTTGTATTGGGAAAAAAGTCAACTGTGGTCAATTTACAGTCAAACTTCATAATTTTTTATCCATATCAACATCATGAAAAGGGCAAAATTTTATATCAATTGATCAAGTTTGGATCACAATTCCCCAAGAAATTTGATCACATCATCAAAAGGGCAAAATGGTCAAAAATAGTGTTTTAACTGAGAAGGTGCAATTTCTGATTTTTGACCAAGCAAATGACTTATTGGTTTGAGACATGATCTCAAGGATTCAAATGCTTAATTTTTACCTAATGGCATGGATCAAAAATTTACTCAAGTTCAATTGATTTACAGTTGAATTCCAATCAACTTATGAAAAGTCAATTGTACACTGAAAAATCAAACTTTGACTTTTTGATCAAAATCAAGTTCCAAAGATGAAAATTCATCAAGACATGTCAAAATATGAAACTTGTTCATCAAGAAATAAAAAAGTCAAGATTTCATTTTGAAAAGTCAAAATTTCTAAACTTAGAAATTTTTCTAAGTGTTGGAAAATTCATATTTTTTCACAACTTTGAGCCAATTTTTCACCATGATGCAAGATGATTAAAAGGAAAATTCCAACGTGAAAGTTGTAGATTTCAATGAGATCTAAAACATTGTAGAACACAACTTTTTCTAGAAATGCATGTATTTCAATATATGATTTTAAGAAGACATGTTCATGAAACTTGGAAACTTAGTCAAATTTTGCCCTAGTTTAGGTAGAATTTTGACCTAACTTCATGGCAATTTTTCACATAGTTCCAAGATGAATCTTCAAAAATGTCCAACATAGAGGTTATATATGATTTTACAAGCTTTCCAAAATGTCAATTAACTCATTGAGATCATACTTGAGCAAAGAGAATCGAAGGCGAGAAGTTAGGGTTTCATTTTTGAATTACAAGTCATTTCTTGATGAACACATAATGCAATTTCAATGTTAGGCTGCATAATATTGCTTTGAAGGCCTTCTAAATTGTGTATCTTTCCATCATTAATGGATTACACAAACTTTTGAGCTATAATCCAAGTGGTTTAAGCTTTATCCAATTCAAATTTCCATTTTAGGAAGAAAGTGAAGAATGTCATTCTTGAAAAGCAAGCTTTATGCACAAAGTCAATTCTTGAGCCTCTAACTTGTTCCATCTGATCACACTCCATCCACAATGTCAGAAGAAAGTTTGTTTAAAGCATAAACACACTACATTAGCAAGTATACAAGGCATTGAAACTTGTATTTCTCAAAAAATCACATGTTGAGTTTAAACATTTGTTTTTGATTTCTGATCAATAACAAGCTTCCAAACTTGTTGCTTATATATAGAGGCACTATTTGTGAGCTAACACAAGAGCATTAACACCCTGAAACACTCATAAACTCCTTAAAACCAGAAATTTCCCAAAAACTCCATTGTTGCACAGTTTCTGATTTTGAACTTGCAACCCATATTTCCCTCGTGCGTTTCTTGGCTTTTCACTTTCTAAAGCTTCCTTACATCAAATACAACTCATACGCATCCTTATTCCAGAACTGTAACATCATTTACCATAACCTCCATAACCAAAAAACAGAGTCTCCACATTAACTTCTCCAAGCCATTCCAGCCATCCATTGCTAAAGCTAATCATTGCATTAGCTTCCTGGGAACTTGAGGAAGCTAACCTGATCATCACAACTCCTTGAAAGTAGCTCAAACTCATTTCACGATTTCCAGTTTTGAGCAACTTTCATGTTTGCATATTTCATTTTTGTTGAGAAATGGTGAAGTTAAAGATGTTCAGGCTGGAGGTTGAAGATTAAGTTATATTCAGGACTTGATTTGTGTTATATGTTTACTATTTCACCAATGTTATCTGATGTACAGTCACCCCAGTGGCAAAGGTAGCGCGTGTTTGTGTTGGAGGTCACAGGTTCAACACCTAGCGCTACCTTTTGATTCTATTTTTCACGTTTTCACTCTTTTTTGTTTTCCAAACAGCAGCGCTAGGCCTCCCCCTTTGGGCCTTCCTTGGATGCCTTGGATGCCAATTCCTTGAGTTGAGGAGTGTGATACGGTGGAAGAACCGACTGTTTGACGCTGGTTTGCGTTTTGCGTTTTATGTTCGCAAGATGTCGCGGTAAGCAAGAGTCGCCACCAAAATTTATTTCATCCAATCGAAAAGGAAAAAAGTACAGAAAAAAAATCTTTTTTCGAGATATTCTGAGTACGGGGGGTAGATTATAGAAAGGGAAGGTGTTAGCACCCTTTCTATCTGTGGTTTTCCATGGGCTCTTAGGTACTTGCTCATCTTTTTTAAAATTGCTTGTATGTGTGCTTTGTTTTTGAAAAGTTTTACTTTGTGATAACCCTTGTATCAGTCCTCAAAGGTGTGACGAAGTTGTTTTGAAATTTTTTTTGTAAAAGTGTAAGTGTGAAAAGTTTTGATTTGAGAAAGTACCTACTAGCATCTACCTACTCGAAAAAAGATTGTTTCTATTCTTGTTTCCTTTAGACAGCGTTATCCTACTATTGAGAAATACGTAGCACTGTCGTTGGAGTTGTAAGGGTCAATTCGAAAGGGACGTACAATCACTAAATAAATGTTAGGACATCTTAGTAATAACCCTAGAGTCTTAAGATCATATTTGAGGCAACATTTCTGAGGCAACATTTCCGAGGCAACATTCGAACGGGACAATTTGATCTTTTAGACTAGAGGGAAACCACTAAGACACCTTATGCTTAATGTTCGTTTACCGAAGGCAACCGAAGTGAGAGCATACCCTAAGAGTGATATGTACGAGTGATTTTTTTCAGTTATTTATCTTTTCACATTAGGGTTTTCTAACCGTGTTAATTTGTCATGCATTCTTGTCATACAATCCTATTAACATACATCTAAACAGTCAAATATTTGCGGGAATTAAAATGCAAGGAAGTAAATCTATGCTATTACAAGACTTCGGGGAGGGGGATTAATTACATAGCAAAAAACCCGAGGAAAAGCGATAAGAAAAAAGTCATAGATTAAACTATTACAAACCATGAACAGTTACAAAAATATTGGCAAAAATAAATAACACGCGCGCGATGAATCGAGTACGAGACAACTAGGGTTTTGACCCTTGCCTAAACCTAATTTGATTAAAAAATGTTTTTATCATGTTTTGTTATTTAAGAAAATAAAGAAATCATTAAATTAAAAAGAAAATCCTAATTCTAATTGATTTTAAATTAAGAGAAATAAATTAATTTATTCTAAAACCTATTTTTGTATTTTTATTTGTTTGAGAAAAAGAGCAAAACAAAATTAAATCAAAAGTTTTAACCTAATTTCTATTTGATTTTATTTATGAAAATAAATTACAATTTCCCTAAATTAAACTAAATTAAATTAATTTTTATAATAATAAAAAAAGAACTAATCCTAATTGTTTTTGTGAAGTCTTGATTTTATGATTTTATGGAAAATAAATTAATTTATGAATTAAAATAAATAAAGGAAACTAAAAGAATAAAGAATAAAATAAAGATAGTAAATAAATAAAAATAAGTAAATAGGCCTGGTGGTATTTGCTGAAAGGGGGGTGCCAACTGAATTTTTGGGCCCAATAAAGCTAATGCCTGCTTGACTTTGCTGGATCTGATGCATAGGTTGACTTGAGGAGCATGGTAGGCCTCCAAGGGAGGCACGTTGATCTGGGCCAGAGATGTGTTTGATGGCCATACATGGTGGACGTACACTAATGCAACGCGCTTGATCACCTGTTGAAAAACAATATGAAACAAATATGGGACCTGGGGATCGAACCCAGGTCCTTATGCATATTTCCAACGCACGCTTGCCAACTGAGCTACTTGACTTGTTTATACATATAATGAAAACAAAATATAATATATGAAAAATAATGGTTAATGGAAAAAACACGCTAAAGTTCAAACTACCCAACCAGGGAGTGCCACGCATCGTCTTCTTCACCAAACCGTCGTTTTAGGTAAACAAACTTTTACCTACGGACGTTTCGTTGTAGGTATAGACCTGTGTATCTCAATATTTGTCCATATGCAAGATAAATGATCATGGCTGGTACCAATCAACTCGTCTCATCCTCACGAGTATCATGGTACCATAATTAACGTCCAATTTAACATGTACTGCAAAGCCCTAAAACTAAACAAGAAACCCTAGCCATGGCAGTTTTACATACAATCATCAAAAATGCAATTGAATAGAATGATTATTGTTGTACCCCAAAATTTGCCCTCCCATATTCTTCAAGATTTGCCATGATCAAGCTTCAAAATCCCTCAAGGGTTGCACAGTCCAATTGCCTCCTAACACAGTCAAAATTAGGGTTTTGGTTCTTGCAAAGAAATTGAGGTTTTCAAGGGTCCAATCAAGTCCCATATGCCTACATACATTGTCAAGCATCCATATATCAAGTTTCAAGACTCACAGCATCAAGTTGCACAGTCAAAAACCCTAAATGCTTCATAGTCCACTGCAGGGGCAAAATGGTCATTTGACAGTCAAAAGTCAAAATTTTTTGTCAACATCTTATTTTGAAGCCACAATAATCATTTGATCAATTCTTGATCATGATTCAAAAAGCATGGCTCAAAAAGTCTCAAGATGCAAAAGTTTCTATTTTTGGACAGTTGAAAAGTCAACTGCAAATTGACCAAGGCATAACTTCCTCATGGTTTATCAGAAAAATCCCATCCAAAGCTCATTTTGAAGGGGATGACATTTCCTACAACCCATCTTCACACTCCAAGTCCAAGAAATGCTCTCACAAAAAGTTATCGATTTCAACATTATAGGTCATTTTCAAAAGTCAACAAAAAGGCACTTTAAGTCAAAGACCATAACTTGAGATTGGTAAATCAAAATGACATGGGACCAAAGGCATTGGTTAGAGGACTGCAAGACCTTTCCAAAATGTCCAAGAACATGTTCATAGCTTCAAAATTGAGCAAGATATGCATTGGAGAAGTTGGGAAATTTTTGGGAATTTGCAAAAGTCAACTTTGCCTAAAACACTTTAAATTTGCTAATGGGCCTCAAATTCTTTCTTGAATCTTTACCCAAAGCCTATGCACGACCCATTGAGCTCAAAATAATTTATTTTCTTATTTTTGATTAATTAAATGGATTTATTTTTTTTATTAATTCATTTAATTGGTTTTAAATATAAGAAAATTCAAAGATATGCTTTTTTAGATCTTTTTGTGCAGCAAATGTGACTAGGGCAAGCTGGCAACTCGTTTCTCAATCAACAAGACAAGATCTTCCATAATTGGCAAGGTTTCCATGGAAAAAGATTGAAAAAAGATATGATTAGCAATCAAATATTCCAAACATTAATTCATGGACTTGTGGGCTTATTTTTGACCTAGAATCATTCACATACATATGCTGAGTGAAACCCTACTCATACATACACGAAAAAGCTGCTGAAACTGCATAATCACTTTGCAAAATTTTCATAAAAAACTTGAAACTGATTTCATACTTGCAGTGCCTTTCCACGCCTAAAAAGGATTCCAATACGTTGCCTAAGTCTCCAGGAAGCGTTTGCAATCAAGAACCAGTCCAAACGCGCAAAGAATTGAAGAACACAGGCCATACGGTTTGTCTTGTTTTTCAAATTTGCATAACATGATTCATGTGCTTTTAATATGTTTTCTTGCTTGATTCATACTAATAGGTACCTCCTGAAGCGATTAGTATAAGTTAATTGGACTAACACTTCCTGAATCCAAATCCACCATGGACGAAAATTAGGTTTTCTGAAGCTTGCAATTAGGGATTTAGGCATCAGGAAAAATTGGACTAAGCCATGACCATGGTTGAATTCGTCAAGGCCAGACGAATTCAACCAACCTATCGCGCCCTTTTTATATTAATTCCTCTTCTATTCGCTATTTTTCACTATTCCACTTAGTGGGGGTTTAAAACCCCCGCTACTTGTTTCATGTTTGCAGGAAGAACGAAGAAGAAGGTATGCATGGCGTCCTGTAACTGGAGCATTTAAACTTTAGCGCGTTTTTTGGTTTCATACCATTAATATTTGTTTTTCTATATAATATTTGTTGTGTAAATATTTAACAAATGTGCTTGGTAGCTCAGATGGTGGAGGACGTGTACTGCAGGCATTGGGACTTGGGTTCGATTCCCAGGTCCCCCCACATAATTCATAATTTTTGTTTCAACATGTTCTAGTGCAGCGTTCGTTCCAAGGCCCACCATGCATACTCACGCCTGAGCCTGCCAAGTGGCTTCAAGATCCATCTAGTGACCAGAAGGTGAATTCCATGGTGTACCTCAGTCAGCCAACACGCACGTGATTTCTAAAAGTCAATGAGGCCTTGTGCTAATGGGCCAGAATTCCTCAATCTTACCTCCACATGGGCCAGACACCCCCCTTGGTTTGCATGCTTTTTCAATTTAATTTTCTTTTCTTTCTAATTCTTTTTATTTGTTTTAATTGTTTTATTAATTCACCACAACTAATTTTCCTAATAAAAAAATCAGAAACTAAATTTTTTTTTATTTTTAATTATTATTAATTTCACCACTAACATTTTTTGTAAATAAATTCTAATAACTAATTTAGTTTAAATTAGGTTTTAATTCTAATATTTTTCTTAATAAATAAAAATTACATAGAATTAGGGTTTTGACATTTTTATCTTTTCTTAATTAATTATTCTCATCATTATTTATTATTATTATTTTTTTTGTAGATAAACATGTAAATTAATTAATTATCTTAAATTAGGTTAACTTTAATATTTTCATTAATAATTAAAATAGATTTAGAATTAGGGTTTCCTTTTAAATTCTTTTCTTTATTTCTATTAAATCCAAAAAAACATAAAAAAACACTTTCTTTTCTTTAATTAAATAATAATTAGGTTTTAATTCAATTTAATTTCTCAAAAGGGTCCAATACCTTCGGACGTCCAATTTAATTCTTTCGCACGTTATTCTTTTTTCTTATTGATTATTATGTAACTGTTCAAGGATGTAATAGTAATTAGGTTTATCGCTTTTCTTTTACTTTCCGCATCTTTTATCAAAAACGGGTCTTTGTATTTTGGCGATGTATAGACCCGCGCCTTGTAATAGTGTAGCTTTTATCTTTCCGTCTTTTAATTTTCCGCACTCCTAACTGCTAAACTTGTATGAAAGAATGTATGTAATTAAAAACAACGTGTAGCTCGCAATTCCATGATCAAAGATAAACTTAACATGAAAACAACACACAATACACACACCACTTCTAGGGTACGCCTCACTCGTTGCCTTCGAAACGTGGTCGTCAAGTATAGGATGTTTTAGCGGTCGCTCTTATGTCCGTGATCCCGTTGCCTCGAAACAGTTGCCTCGAAACGGTTGCCTCGGATTAAAAAAGGATCTAGGACATAAGGGTAGCTTCTAAGGTGTCCTACTGTTGCTTCGGTGACCACACTGTCCCTACAATCGAATTGACCCGAACACCTCCAACGATGGTGCTACCTACCTCTCAATGGTGGGATAGCATTATCTAAAGGATACTTACACAGCTTAATTCCTTAGGGTAGGTAGATGACTCATGGGTACTTGCTCTTTTCAAAAACAAAAAAAATACTTTTCACACCTTACACTTTCAAAAGCTTTCAAAACAAAATTTTCAAACACTCTTGAGGACAGATACAAGAGTTATTCAGAAATCTTTCAAAGAAACTTTTTCAAACCCACTCACATTTTGAAAAGCAAACATTTTTGAAAACATAATAGCAAGTACCTAAGAGCCCGTGGATAACCACGGATAGAAAGGGTGCTAACACCTTCCCTTTGTATAAATCTACCTCCCGAACCGAGAAACATTCTCATAAGGAATTTTGCTGTGCTTTTGTCCTTTCCTTGTTGGAGAAAATAAAAGACGGTGGCGACTCTTGCTTACCGCGACATTTCGCGAAACCAGCTAAAAACAGTCAGTTCTATTTCCACCGATCACAGAACTGGCGACTCTGCTAGGGATACTTAAAGTGAGGTGTACCTTAGGATAGCTCATACTTGTGTTTTCAATTGCTTTGTTTTGTTTGCTTTATTATTGTGGGCACTGTCTTGGGAGTTCTATAGATCCTAACCCGGGTTTGGGGGATACCTTCTTAGAAAGTAGCAACAAGACTGTGAGGGAACTGTGCGGGGTATACCGACACGGTTGAAGCAGTCTGATACGTTGATGTGACACTTTGGTGAGTACCGGTAACCCTTGAGTCAAGTCAAGGAGAGTATGGGGCCGCCGCGTGGTGTCGTGAAGCATCAACTGACCTTAGGAACCTTAATTGAACCATCTTGGCCTCTTTAGGGTAGTGAGATAACTGACTTTGGTGAAGTACGAAGTTGGTTAATACTCGATACTACACTCATTGAGGGTTGTTTTCTTGGGATATTTTGATCGCCAGTTCAGTGGCTAAATCGAAACTATGAACACAGAAAACAATCCAATGATATTGAGATCCTTAGAACCCGGTTACTTTTGATAGGACAGGTTTTGAGCCCACCAACCTCAAGAGGGTAATACCTAGACCCCATGCTGGCCTAAACTCTAAGGGTTGTCTTGTGTGCCTTACCATGTTTGCTTTCTGTGGATACTTGTGGTGTGTTTTATCATAATATCATAACATCATACAACATCATATGCATTGACTAACCACTTCAGGGGTTCGAATCTTCATCTTTGTTCTTGTTTTGTAGGACATGGAAACTATCCGCAGAAAGACAATTCAGGTCAACCTCGTAAGGATCCCTCCTTAGCTTAAGGAACTTATATCCAGGATTCCCGAGAGTTCTTCTTTCAGTGAGAAACATGGAAGACTCATTAGTTTGGTCAACACCAACATTGAGGAAGATATGATAAAGGTCCTCTTCCAGTTCTTTGACCCTCTGCACCACTGTTTTACTTTCCTGGATTATCAATTGGTGCCTACATTGGAAGAGTTCTCCCAGCTTCTGAATATCCCTATCCTTAGTCAACTACCCTACAACGGTACGGAAAGGGAACCCAAACTTGAAGAGATTACTAAAGCATTACGCCTACAACCATCTGACATCAAGGGACATTGGGAAGTTAGAAGCGGTATCAAAGGATTCTTGGCAAAGTTTCTGTTTGAGAAGGCCCAAGAATGTTGGAATTCCCTTGACCTACAAGCCTTTGAAGAAGTTGTGGCCCTCCTTGTCTATGGGTTGGTGTTGTTCCCGAATCCCGACCAGCTTGTAGATATTAATGCTGTCAAGATCTTCATGTCTAGGAATCCTATACCTACGTTGCTTGGGGACATCCTTCACTCATATTACACTCGAACCATGAGAAAAAGAGGTGTTCTTATGTTCTGCACTCCTCTCCTGGGAAGGTGGTTTATTTCGCACCTTCCACAATCAGTTTTGAAGAACGAGCGGGGTTTGAGATGGTCACAACGATTGATGACTCTTACACATGCTGATATACATTGGTGCTCTCGGTCCAGAGAGGATGTCACTATCATTGATCATTGCGGGGAGTTTCCTAATGTTCCTTTACTTGGAATCAGAGGAGGTATTACTTACAATCCGTGTCTGGCTTTGAGACAGTTTGGTTATGCTCGGAGGGATGGCCCTCATGACATGTTAATTCCTGACATAGTTTTTGACTTCGACAATGATGCACAAGGACTTCGCCAGAGATTTATCAGAGCTTGGAGGATGCCCAACAAGGTAGACAGCAAGACACTGGGGCACAGGAACTCCATCCCGTTGGAGCCTTATCTCAAGTGGGTACGAGCCCGCTCCCAGAAGTTAGTGATGCCATATCCTTATGTTCTCCCTGTGATCAAGGAGCTAGTGTTGGAAGGAGAAGTCTCCTACACCATTCAACATCCTGACATGCCTACATCCTGGGAAGAAATGCAGAAGAGCTGGATCCAGCTTAAGGAAGAACGAAATTCTCTTGAAACCAGTCTACATGCTAGTGAGAAGAAGGTCTTGGAACTTACCCGCCTACTGCACGAGGAAAAGACTCTCAACACTTACATAGCTCCAAAGAGGATGCGCAGTGTCTTTTGGGATTAATTTACTTTGTAATGTTTGCCCATGAGGCCTTGATGTACCTGTTGTACCCCAAAATTTTCCCTCCCATATTCTTCAAAATTTGCAAAAAGCATGCTTCAAAATTCCCCAAGGGTTGCACAGTACAAGGGCCTCCTAACAGTCAAAAATTAGGGTTTTGGTTCTGACAAAGAAAATGAAGTTTCCAAGGGTCCAATCAAGTCCCACATGCCTATAAATATGGTCAAGCATCCTCATACCAAGTTTCAAGACTTACAGCACAAAATTGCACAGTCAAAAACCCTAATTGCACTACAGTCAACTGTAGGGGCAAAATGGTCATTTGACAGTCAAAAGTTCAAATTTTTGGTCAACATCTCATTTTGAAGCCACAAACATCATTTGATCAATGCTTGATCATGATTCTCAAAGCTTGGCTCAAAAAGTCTCAAGATGCAAGAGTTTCCATATTTGGACAATTGAAAAAGTCAACTGTAACTTGACCAAGGCATAACTTCCACATGAATTATCAGAAAAATTCCATCCAAAGCTCATTTTGAAGATAAAGACATTTCCTACAACTCCTATTCACACTTCAAGTCCAAGAAATGCTCTCACAAAAAGTTATCAATTTCAACATTATAGGTCATTTTCAAAAGTCAACAAAAAGGGACTTTAAGTCAAAGGCCATAACTTGAGATAGGTAAATCAAAATGACATGGGACCAAAGGCATTGGTTAGAGGACTTCAAGACCTTTCCAAAATGTCCAAGAACATGAGCAAACCTTAATAATTGAGTAAGTTATGCCTTGTGGAAGTTGGGAAATTTTTGGGTATTTTGAAAAGTCAACTTTGCTTCAAATGTCTTAAAAATGCTAATGGGCCTCTTTTTCTTCCAAGATTCATCATCCAAAGCATGTGCACGACCATTTGGCCCAAAGGTAAGTTATTCATCATTTTTATTTTATTTATTTGAATTTTTAATTGCTAATAATTCATTTAATTAATTAAAATATGTGGAAAATGCTAAACCTAAGTTTTCAAATCTTTTTATGCATGAAACACACTCAAGATTTCGTGCATGATCAGATATAGAAAGAATCATGGTAATTGGATATGATTGGCATCAAAAACATGTGAAAAAGATTGAAAAGTTATGGCATGAAAATCAAATATCCTCTCCATCAATTCATTGATTCTTTGGACAAAAAACTCAACCCTAATCGTTCACACATATATACTCATGCTAACCCTAGTGATCAGAACCTCCCAGCTGCGCAAGAACACCATAACCAAGCTTGAGTTTTTTGACAAAAATTCCAAAACTGAAAACTATATTCCAGTGTGATTCAAGCCAAAATAATTATTCCATTGTATTGCTGAGACATCAAGGAAGGTGCCTGGATCAAAATCATAGCTTGAAACATCAAGAATTGGTAATTATAAGTCAGGTTGTGTCCTTCTTTTTGCATAATCGTGTTTTATTATTCAGGCCATATCCATGCATTTTGATTCTTGATTTGTACTAATGAGTTAATTCTGAAGCTAGCAGTATGATTTAATTGAAGAATCATTGCCCATACGCGATTTCACCATGAACGACGCCTAGGGTTTTCAAAACCTTGAATTGGGGTTTCTCAGTTAAGGAAAAATTAGGACGTGAGACCTAGACCATTCAATTCAGGAGGCTTGGACGATTTGAACACACACCTCGCGCTAAATTTATGAGCCACCATGTGCTAATCGTTATTTTTGCACTTGTTACTTAGTGGGGGTTTAAAACCCCCGCTATTTAAATTTATTTTTGTTTCAGGTATAAAAGCCATTGAAGAAGATGATGAGGTGTAGGCCAGTAAGTGGTTCATTCAAATTTCGCGCGAAAATGTCCACTAACGCCTGATTTACATTATATTATTTGTCTTCTATAATATAATCAAAACGCGCGTTTGGTTCAAGTGGCAGGCAAGTGCATTGGTAATCCCTGGGACCTGGGTTCGAACCCCAGGTCCCCCTCACTTTCAATAATGTTTTTCCTAACGTTATCCTGTGCAGTTTCTCCCCTGAAGACCATCGTACACTCACAATCCAAGTGTGCCACATGGCCACTGAAGGCAATCTGAAGGCCCAGATCTGATGAGCACCATAGGCGTTAGTCAATGCACCTGCACGCTGGCATGAAAAGTCAATAAGGCCAAGGATAATTGGGCCATAATTGCTACAATAATACCTCCCTATTGGGGACAGAACCCCCCAAGGTTTTGTAATTCTCTTCTTTTTTTATTTTTTTGTTTTTTTTTGTTTCAATTATTTCTTTTCAATTCTTTAATTTAATTTATTTTCATAAAATATAAAAAATAGTAAAAAATCAGAAAAGACAAAAAAATAAAATATGTTTTATTTAAATATTATCTTTTTTTTTGTAAATAAATCTCACTAATTGATTAGATTTAAATTTAGGGTTAATTTTAATATCTTTTCTTAATAAATTAAAAACTTGTAGAATTAGGTTTTAATTATTTTTATCTTTTTTCTTTTCTTTTCTCATTATTAATAATTAATTATTTATTTTTCATAAATCAAATTGCATTAATTAATTAGGTTTAATTTTAGGTAATTTTCATATTTTCTTAATAAATTAAAAAATAGCTAGAATTAGGATTAAATTTCATTTAATTCACAAAAAAAACCATAAATACAAAAAACCTCAAAAACAATTTCTTTTTCATTTTAATTTCATTAATTTAATAATCATAATTTAATTTCATTAAAAAGGGTCCAACGCCCTCGCTTGCGATTTTTTATTCTCTTCGCACATTTTATTTATTCCTTCTTTTAAATATTGATGTAATTCTCCCAAAGCCGTGTAAATTTAATTTCTCGCACGTTCCTTTATTTTCTGTCAAATCGGGTCCTGGATTAAATTTGGCGATGTGGACCCGCGCCTTTGTAATAGTTTAGAACTTTTAATTTCCGCATCTTTTTAACTGTTAATAAATGCATGCAAGAATGAATGACAAAAATAAAAAACAAACGCGTAGATCACCTATGACATGACAAGACAAAATAAATGAAAACGACACACAAATCACACACCACCCCTAGGGTACGCCTCACTGTTGCCTTGCCTCGAAAGGTGATCGTCGAGTAGAGGATGTCTTAGTAAGTCCTCATGATCCGGGAACCTGGCATGAGGATAGCTTCTAAGGTGTCTTCCTATTGCTCTGGTGATCACCATGTCCCTAAACTCGAATTGACCCAAACACCTCCAACGGTGGTGCTACCTACCTCTCAATGGTGGGATGGCACTACTTAAAGGACATTTACACAGACGAATTCCTTAGGGTAGGTAGACGACTCTAGATACTTGCCTTAATTTCAAAAACAAATTCAAAAATACTTTTCACACCGACACCTTTTCAAAAAGCTTTCAAAAGCAATTTTTTCAAACACTCTTGAGGACCGATACAAGAGTCGAACTGGAATTTTCAAAGAAACTTTTTTAAAACCCACAGTTGAAAAGCAAACAAACCATTTTGAAAACACAAGTGAGCAAGTATCTAAGAGCCCATGGATAACCATGGATAGAAAGGGTGCTAACACCTTCCCTTTCTATAACCTACCTCCCGAACCGAGAGCAATCTCTTTAAGGAATTTTTCTGTGCTTTTGTCCTTTCCATTTGGAGAAAATAAAAGACGGTGGCGACTCTTGCTTCCGCGATATTTCGCGAACCAGCGTTAAACAGTCAGTTCCAGATCCACCGATCACAGAACTGGCGACTCTGCTGGGGATTCTTTTAAAGTGAGGTGTACCTTAGGGTTAGTTCATAACTGTGTTTTCAATTGTCTGAATTGCTTGCTTTAAATTGTGGGACTGTCTTGGGAGTTCTATAGATCCTAACCCGGATCTGGGGATACCTTCTTAGAAAGTAGCAACAAGGCTGTAAGGGAACTGTGCGGGGTATACCGACATGGTTGAAACAGTCTGCTACGTTGATGTGGTACTTTGGTGTGTACCGGTAACCCTTGAGTTCAGTCAAGGAGAGTACGGGGCCTCTGCGTGGTGTCGTGAAGCATCAACAGACCTTAGGAACCTTAATTGAACTATCTTGGCCTCTTTAGGGTAGTGAGATAACTGACTTTGGTACAGTCCGAGGTTGGTTGATACTCGATACTACACTCAATTAAGGGTTGCTTTCCTGGAATATTTCGGTCGCCAGTTCAGTGGCTAAATCGAAACGATGAACAATGAAAGCAATCCCGTGATATTGGGACCCTTAGAACCCGGTTACTTCTGATAGGACAGGTTGAGCCCACCAACTGCAAGAGGGTACTACCCAGACCCCATGCTGGCCTTAAACTCTAAGGGCTTGTCTTGTGTGCCTTGTGTGCCTTACATGTTTGTCTTTGTAAATATCTGTGGTGTGTTTAATCATAGCATCATGACATCATCCAGCATCATCTGCATTGACTAACCATTTCAGGGGTTCGAATCTTCATCTTTGTTCTTGTTTTGTAGGACATGGAAACTGTTCGTAGAAAGACAATTCAAATCAGCCTTGTAAGGATCCCTCCTCAGCTTAAGGAACTTATATCCAGGATTCCCGAGAGCTCTTCATTCAGTGAGAGACATGGAAGACTCATCAGCTTGGTCAATACTAACATTGAGGAAGATATGATAAAGGTCCTGTTCCAGTTTTTTGACCCTCTGCATCACTGTTTCACCTTCTTGGATTATCAGCTGGTACCTACATTGGAGGAGTTCTCCCGGCTCCTGAGGATCCCTATCCTTGATCAACTACCCTACAACGGTACGGAAAAGGAACCCAAGCTTGAAGAGATTGCTAAAGCCTTGCACCTACAATCATCTGACCTCAAGGGACATTGGGAAGTTAGAACTGGTATCAAAGGGTTCTTAGCCAGGTTTCTGTTTGAAAAGGCCCATGAATGTTGGAACTCCCTTGACTTACAAGCTTTTGAAGAAGTTGTGGCCCTCCTTGTCTATGGTTTGGTGTTGTTCCCTAACCCAGATCAGCTTATAGATATCAGTGCTGTCCAGATCTTCATGTCCAGGAATCCTATACCTACGTTGCTGGGGGACATCCTTCACTTATGTTACACTCGAACCATGAGAAAAAGAGGTGTCCTTATGTGTTGCACTCCTCTCCTGGGAAGGTGGTTTATTTCGCACCTTCCACAATCAGTCTTGAAGAACGAGCGGGGTTTGAGATGGTCGCAACGGTTGATGACTCTTATACACGCAGATATACATTGGTGCCCTCGGTCCAGAGAAGATGTCACTATCATTGATCATTGTGGGGAGTACCATAATGTTCCTTTACTTGGAATCAGAGGAGGTATTACTTACAACCCATGCCTGGCTTGGAGACAGTTTGGTTATGCTCGGAGGGATAGCCCTCATGACATGTTAATTCCTGACATAGTTTTTGACTTCGACAACGATGCACAAGGACTTCGCGAGAGATTTATCAAAGCTTGGAGGATGCCCAGTAGGATAGACAGCAAGACACTGGGACACAGGAACTCCATCCCGTTGGAACCTTATCTCAAGTGGGTACGCGCTCGCTCCCAGAAGTTAGTAATGCCTTATCCTCATATGCTCCCAGTGATCAAAGAGCCAGTCTTGGAAGGAGAAGTGTTCTACACCATTCAGCATCCTGATATGCCCACATCCTGGGAAGAGATGCAGAAGAGCTGGATCCAGCTTAAGGAAGAACGGAATTCTCTTGAGACCAGTCTACATGCTAGTGAAAAGAAGGTCCTGGAGCTCACTCGCCTGCTGCATGAGGAGAGGAATCTCAACACCTACATAGCTCCAAAGAGGATGCGTAGTGTCTTTTGGGACTGATTTGCTTTGTAATTTGTGCCCATGAGGCTTTGATGTACTGAACAGTATTTCCTTAATGATAACGTGTGTTCTTTTTGTCTACAACAAATTTGAACTTTCGAACCCTTGAATGCATTGCATAAACACATATCATTCATCATGTGCATAGCAGGTTTTCTTCTTTTCAGGTTGCTTACCGTTCTTCGCTGTTTATTTCAGCATCATGAATCCTGACTCATCATCAACTGAGATGTCCATCAAGGCTCTTCAGGCGCAGAATGCGCAATTTCAGGAACTAATCATGGGTTTGGCTCAGGGCCAAGAAGAGCTGAAGGCTCTGCTCCTGAAGAAGGAGAAGAAGAAGAAGAAGAAGAGAAGAACTGTTCTTTTCAACTCGGGCCGAAGGTTTGGCAACGCTCTGCAGAATGAAGAGGCTGGTTCTTCTATAGGCAAGGGTACCCCCCAAGGGGAAAAAGGTCCTAGTCCGGTAGTCTCCGACAACGAGACTGATTTTGACGAGGAACAGTATCCTCCTGCAGAAGACAGATACAAGTAGTTGGAGGACAGATTGAATGCTATGGAGATCCAACAGGTGCCTGGGCTGGATTTTGGAGATTTGGGTTTGTCTACTGGTGTGATCATTCCTCATAAGTTCAAAGCACCATCCTTTACCAAGTATGATGGGGCATCCTGTCCCAAGCTACACCTCAGGTCGTATGTGCGGAAGATTCAACCGTACTCAGTGGACAAGAACTTGTGGATCCACTTCTTCCAGGAGAGTCTTTCAGGGACTCATCTCGAATGGTTCTATCAGCTGGATTGGACCAAGGTTCGTAACTGGGAGGAGTTGGCTACTTCTTTCTATAAGCAGTATCAATATAATGCCGACCTTGCCCCTACACGTACCCAACTCCAGGGTATGTCGCTAGGGTCAAGTGAAGGTTTTAAAGAGTACGATCATAAGTGGAGGGACCTGGCTGGCAGGGTGCAGCCTCCGTTGACTGACCGGGAGTTGGTAGACATATTCTTGGGGACCCTATCTGGGCCATTTTTCAACCATCTTATCGGTAACTCATCTGCAGGGTTTACTGATCTTATTCTGACTGGAGAGAGAATTGAGGCTGGGTTGAAGTCTGGTAAAATTCAGAAGGGTGCATCATCAAGCTCTGAGAAGAAGCCCTTCAAGAAAGAGGCTAGTGCTGTATACGGGTCTAGAAGACAAGAGAAACCTGAGCGCCGCCAATCTGTCAACGCGGTGATGATCGCTAAGCCTGTTGCCGCTCCTCGGCAAAACAATCCTCAAAGGGCTGAAAGACCCCGGAGAGAGTTTACCCGCTTGAGTATGACCCTATCACAGATCTTGCCACAGTTGCTGTCCACCAACCTAGTGACTGTCAGAGAGGCCCCAAAAGTTGTGAACACTGCCTCCCCCAAATACAACCCAAATGCTCGTTGTGCTTATCACTCTGATAGCCCGGGGCATTCCACTGATGACTGTTGGGCCTTGAGGAATAAGGTACAAGACCTTATCGATGCAAAAGAGATACAGTTTGAAGCGCCTGAGAGGCCGAATGTGGTAACTGCTCCTATGCCCCAGCATGGAGTAAATGCGGTTGATGAAGATGTATACGCTGTTTCTGTGGATGATGTAGCTACTCCTTTGAAGACTGTCAAGAGGAACCTACTGCTGGCCGGTTTATTTCCAGGTTGCAGTGAGGGTTGCCTGTTTTGTGCCGTTTCCCTATCTGGTTGTCCTTTGCTGAAGTTGGGCATCCAAAGCCTAATGGACAGCAAGGAAATTCTGTTCAAGAAGCCTGCTGTTCAGTTGGTTCCGGTAGAAGAAGTTTCTGTGGTTACAATCTTCAATAATCCAATCAAGGCTCTCCCAAGGAAGCCTGTTCAAATCATGACTGTCGCACCTGTTGTTATTACTGTTCCGGGGCCTCTCCCCTATGAATCCGATAAGGCTGTCCCCTGGCACTATGGGGCAGACGTGTATGTGAATGGAATTAAGCAAGAGTTCAACACTGGCACCAGTATCAGCAACATCAATGGTCCGGCAAAGGGTACCTGCAGTGGCAGGCTCTTCTCGCCTGACATTGCACCGCCCGCTATTCGAAGACCCCTTACTATAACACCTACAAGTGTACCTGTTCCTGTTTCTGATCAAGTTGTTTCCCCTGCTGCCGAGTCATCTAACGCTCGGGGCAAAGGGATTGAAGATGAGCCTGCCCGGATGGAGGCACCAATACCTGTAAATGCTGAGGCCTCCCAACAAGAGATGGAGGAGATTCTAAAAATAATCAAGAAGAGTGACTTTAATGTTGTCGAGCAGTTGGGGCATACGCCCTCCAAGATCTCAATGCTCTCCTTATTACTGTGCTCTGAGGCCCATGCTAAGGCCCTGATCTCATTCCTCAAGACGGCCCATGTGCCACAGGAGACATCTGCAGTTCAGTTTACTGATTGCGTAGCAAATCTGACAGCGGACAATGGTTTGGGTTTCTCAGATGCTGACCTTACTGCCAAGGGAAGGGACCACAATGGCGCCCTGCATGTCTCTATCGAATGTAGGGGCACTACTCTGGCACACGTGTTGGTGGACACTGGTTCTTCCCTAAATGTGCTACCCAAGAAAGCCTTAGACCGTTTGGATTGTGAAGGCCTGGAGCTGAAACCTAGCAATATCATCGTCCGAGCCTTCGACGGTTCCAAGAGGATGGTTCATGGAGAGGTTGACATTCCTATTCGTGTGGGCTCTCAAGTGTTCGACTCTACCTTCTATGTGATGGATATCTGTCCATCTTATTCTTGTCTACTGGGTCGACCTTGGATCCATAAAGCTGGGGCAGTGACCTCTACCTTGCACCAGAAGCTCAAATACCCCGTCAGAGGGAAGATCGTCACTGTGCAGGGAGAGGAGGAGTATATGGTGAGCCATTTGAATTCCTTCAGATACAATGAGATGGACGGGGAGTTTATTGAAACCCCCTTTCAGCATTTCGAGGAGGTACCTCCAATCTTGGCAGCAGCAGAAACAGCGGTCGAAGAGGATGTTCCTTTGAAGATGGCTTCCCTAAAGGATGCTCGGGCTGTAATTCAGAAAGGTGAATGTGCTAACTGGGGCAGGCTCCCTGATTTTACACAGAAAACTGACAAGTTCGGACTGGGTTTTACTACAGAGGGACAGAAAGCTATGCGGAAGGCAAAGACCAGAAGACCTCCTGTGCTCATTACTAATCCAGGAGTGAATGCTGTTGGGGAGGATAATGAAGTGGATGAAGCTGAGTTCAATAGCTGGATCTACCTGACAACTAATGGCGGATTGACCAATTGGATTTCCAAAGACCATACTCCTGTTACTTTTGTTACGCAGTAATAAACTTCTTTGTTTTGTTATTTGTAATAAACAATTAAAACTCTATGGCCCGGTGTCTTACCCGGGGCACCGTTGGCTTCATTTGTGAGGGCATAAAAATTGTCATTTCATATATCATGAATAAAGATCTTGGACGTTTTCTCGCATTTCAAATCTTATGCTCCTTTTCTGTCTTTCCTTCCTTTATATATTTCAAAACAGCTGTATTTACACACACTCACTCATACGGGTTTCAATCCACTCTGGATCTCACTGGTAACGACTCTGCTACTGCCAGTTATGACTTCGAAAATCCGATCAACTTAGCCGAAGACGAAGGTGAAGATGATTGTGAAGTGCCTGGCGAGCTTGCAAGACTGTTACTCCAGGAAGAGAGGGCAATTCAACCACACGAAGAGCCAGTGGAGACCATAAATCTGGGTACTGATACAGACAAAAAGGAGGTTAAGATTGGTGCCAACCTAGAGCTCAGTGTGAAGCAACGGTTGACTCAGATGCTACATGATTATGTGGAGATCTTTGCCTGGTCCTACGAAGACATGCCCGGGCTGGATACCGATATTGTGGTGCATCATTTGCCTACCAAGGAAGACTGCCCTCCGGTTAAGCAAAAGGTCCGCCGTATGCGTCCAGAGATGTTTGAGAAGATCAAAGCCGAGGTTATGAAACAGTTTGATGTCGGGTTCCTTGCAGTGACTTCTTACCCTCAGTGGGTTGCTAATGTAGTGCCGGTACCAAAGAAAGACGGAAAAG
Organism: Vicia faba; assembly: GCA_948472305.1. Taxonomy (NCBI): domain Eukaryota; kingdom Viridiplantae; phylum Streptophyta; class Magnoliopsida; order Fabales; family Fabaceae; genus Vicia; species Vicia faba. The sequence goes on from OX451737.1 coordinate 1,538,487,937, forward strand.
TCAGAATGTGTGTTGACTATAGGGATCTGAACGGGGCCAGCCCCAAAGATGACTTCCCTCTACCTCACATTGATGTCCTTGTTGACAATACAGCTCAGCATAAGGTGTTCTCTTTCATGGATGGTTTTTCAGGCTACAATCAGATCAAGATGGCTCCTGAAGACATGGAGAAGACTACATTTGTTACTCAGTGGGGCACCTTCTGCTACAAGGTCATGCCTTTCGGACTGAAAAATGCTGGGGCAACCTACCAACGTGCCATGGTTGCTTTATTTCATGATATGATCCATCATGAGATAGAAGTATATGTTGACGACATGATTGCAAGGTCCCAAACTGAGGAAGAACACCTAGATCATCTGTAGAAATTGTTTGACCGTATGAAGTTGTACAAGCTGAGGTTGAACCCGAACAAGTGCACCTTCGGGGTAAGATCTGGGAAGTTGCTGGGCTTCGTTGTAAGTGATAAGGGTATTCAAGTGGACCCTGCCAAGGTCAAAGCTATTCAAGAGATGCTAGTTCCTAAGACAGAGAAAGAGGTCAGAGGCTTTTTAGGACGCCTGAATTACATTGCTCGATTCATCTCGCACCTAACTGCTACCTGTGAGCCAATCTTCAAGCTGCTAAAGAAAGATCAGGTAGTACGTTGGAATGATGAATGTCAGGTTGCTTTTGACAGAATCAAAGAGTATCTCCAAGAACCACCCATCCTTATGCCACCGGTTGAAGGGAGACCTCTGATACTATATCTGACAGTACTTGATAACTCAATGGGGTGTGTGCTGGGGCAGCATGACGAGTCTGGCCGAAAAGAGCATGCCATTTATTACCTTAGCAAAAAGTTTACCGACTGTGAGACCCGATACTCACTGCTTGAGAAAACTTGCTGCGCTTTGGTATGGGCTGCTCGCCGGCTGAGACAGTATATGCTGACTCACACTACCTTGTTAATCTCAAAGATGGATCCTATAAAGTACATATTCGAAAAGCCTGCTCTGTCTGGAAGAATAGTAAGATGGCAGATGATCTTGACGGAATACGACATTCAATATACAACCCAGAAAGCCATCAAGGGAAGTGTATTGGCAGACCACTTGGCACATCAGGCAGTAGACGACTATCAGTCAATGAACTTCGAGTTTCCAGACGAGAGCATCATGATTGTGACTGATTGTGAAGTGCCCGGGCCGGATGAAGGACCCGAGGAAGGATCCCGATGGTCTATGCACTTTGACGGAGCCTCCAATGCTTTGGGTAACAGTATTGGCGCTGTAATCATATCTCCGCAAGGCACTCATACTCCACTCACTGCCCGGCTATGTTTCAACTGTACCAACAACATGGCGGAGTATGAGGCATGCATCATGGGTCTCCAAGCTGCGATCGACTTAAGGATCAAGTTTCTGAGTGTCTTCGGAGATTCCGCTCTTGTGATCAATCAGATCAAAGGAGAGTGGGATACGAAACATCCGAATCTTATTCCTTACAGAGAATGTGTGTTGACATTGATCCCCCACTTCACAGAGATAACCTTTGAACACTTTCCAAGAGAGGAGAATCAGTTGGCGGACGCGTTAGCTACAATGTCTTCTATGTTCAAGGTCAAATGGGATAATGAGGCTCCCCGGATCATCATCTGGAAACTGGACGAACCAACATACTATTGTGATCTCGAGACTGAATTGGTGACTGAGAAGCCTTGGTACCATGAGGTGAAGAGATATTTGGAAGCTCAGGAATACCCTGAAGGTGCATCTGTCAACGATAAGAAGTTTCTGAGAAAGTTTGCAGCGAAGTTCTTCCTCGGCAACGACATCCTGTACAAGCGAAACCATGATTCTACCTTACTGCGTTGTGTGGATAAGACTGAAGCAGAAAGGATCATGGAAGAACTACATGAAGGGACCTTCGGAACACATTCCAGTGGACACACTATGGCAAAAAAGATCCTTCGGGCAGGGTATTTCTGGTCCACCATGAAAGCTGACTGCTACCAACATTCTCGGACATGCCATAAATGCCAGATATATGCGAACAAAGTGCATGTTCCTCCAGTTCCTTTGAATGTCCTGACTACGCCTTGGCCGTTTGCAATGTGGGGCATAGACATGATCGGTGAGATTAAACCTACAGCATCCAATGGGCATCGCTTCATCCTGGTAGCAATTGATTACTTTACAAAGTGGGTTGAAGAAGCTTCCTACGCTACGGTAACCAAGACGGTTGTGGCACAGTTCATTCGGCATAACCTGATCTGTCGATACGGCGTCCCAGAAAGAATTATTACAGACAACGGTACCAATCTTAATAACAAGATGATCACTGAGCTCTGCGAGCAGTTTAAGATACAGCACCACAACTCTTCACCTTACAGACCGAAGATGAATGGGGCTGTAGAAGCAGCAAATAAGAACATCAAGAAAATCGTGTAGAAGATGACAGTGACTTATAAAGATTGGCACGAGATGTTACCGTTCGCTCTACATGGGTACCGTACCTCAGCAAGGACGTCAACCGGGGCAACTCCTTTCTCCTTGGTCTACGGTATGGAAGCAGTCTTACCGATCGAAGTACAAATACCCTCTCTCCGGATAATGAAGGATGCAGATCTGAGCGAAGATGATTGGATCCAGAAACGACTTGACCAACTAAACCTTATCGACGAAAAGAGACTTGCTGCTATCTGTCATGGTCAGACGTATCAGAAACGAATGATCAGGGCATTTAACAAAAAGGTCAGACCACAAGAGTATCAAGTTAGGGATCTGGTAATCAAGCGAATCATCCTTCCTCAGAGTGATCCAAGGGGCAAATGGACCCCTACATACGAAGGGCCATTTGTGGTTAAACATGTGTTCTCGGGAGGAGCCATGATTCTAACCAACATGGATGGTGACGACCTTCCTCACCCCGCCAATGCAGACATAGTAAAAAGATACTACGCATGAAAAAGACCCGCTAGGTTGACATACCTAGGCAAAAATTAGGGCTTCCCGGAGAACCAAAAGGGTTCGGGCAAAATGAAGGGATGAAATATAAAAAAATCTGTACACCCGGCAAGGCGAAAACCTGAAAAGGCGGCTTGGGCAAAAATGGGTATCCCGGTGGACTGAAAACCCGAAAGGGCGGTCCAGGCAAAAGTTAGGGATAAAGCGTAATACTATGTCTCATTGGATCACTTTGCATCCAGAATCCGGTATCTATATCAAGTTCAAACGGCATCGATCAGTCAGCTTCATCGTCAACCAAGGTCATCAAGTGATGAGACGCTCGGAGATATAAAGGCGATAGCAGAGTTGAAACCCAGTGGATCATTCTTTTCACACAGCTGTTTTATTTTCTCTTGTACAAAATTTGTATAAATTCTTTTGTTCGGCGGCGTTCTCTTACTAGGACGTCAGCCTCTTGTACATAAACGTCTATTTACAGGCAAATTCAAAATCAATACAAAAATCACTTTTCAGTTAAAATTGCCAATTGTTTCTCCTTTTCTGTTTTGTTTTGCGAAGAACGTCCAAGGTTCAATTTGTGATATATGCATTGACAATAATTTTCTAACTCATGAATATTGGCATACAAAACAAAGGATTAATTACAGGTAACATTAGAAACAGGGGCAATAAAGAGTTGTCTAAGCAATCTAATTGTTCTATCCTCCAAGGTACCAAGGTAGGTTCAGCCGAAGAACATAACCAGATATCTTAATTCCCCAGAGAATGCGTCAGCAAGTCATTACACTCTCCCACAAACAAAGGTATATTATCAAACCTTAAGGAAGTTGGGTATCCTCCCGCAGATCTCAACATTCCCCAGCAGCATATATATTATTCTTAACAAGCATCCCCGGCAGTCTCGGTCTAAAGATTGTTCCCTGGCGGTATATCCAAACATTCAATGGAGTCACTTCCCCGATACATCTCAAAACTTCCCCAAGAGAGTCCAATCTAGTTCCCCAGGAAAGTTGGAATCCATATCCCCAAGCAGTAAGCTTATCCCCAGTAGATTCTGGAAGCTTATCCTCGCAGAGCACGAACGCGTCGCCGGCTTTATTCAAAGAGTTATTTCCTTACCAGGATATAACTGGGTTATCCTCAGCCAAAAGCCACGGAAAGGTCGTCCTCGACGAAGTCTTCTTATCCCCAGCGAAGTCTATTAACACTTCCAATACAACAAGGGTATCCCCAGCAAGTTATTATCAAAAACTCAGCAAAGTACCTCTCTCCCCACAGAGTATTGCTTCCCAGCAAGATCACTAGAGTACTTTTTCCCCCGCAGAGTAATCCATTCGTCAAGTTTATGCCCCAACGGAGTTATCTTCTCCTACTGGTATTCTTGCAACTATCATCCCTAGCAGAAGCTAAAATCTATTCTCCAACAGCCCAGGAGTGACTTCCCGGCACCCGTCAAAGATTTACTTTCCTAGACGACAAACATACATTCATAAACATCGCATTTCCATACATTATAGCATGCATAAACGCATCATATCTTACAAATCTCATTTATGTTGAGAACATCATTGCTTGATCCATATCACGCATTGCATATGACTGACCTTTACCTTTCAGGAAAGATCAAGTTAAGTTCTCAGCTACATTCCAAGACCTAGACTGGTTCAGTTAAATCGACCCTAAGATTTTTCTGTTTCTTATCCAGTCCAAGGCCTTCTCTGGTTCAGTCAGATCGACCCTAAGATCTCCCTGTTTCTTATCCAGTTGAAGATTTCAAGACCTAGACCGGTTCAGTTAAATCGACCCTAAGATTTTTCTATTTCTTATCCAGTCCAAGGCCTTCTCTGGTTCAGTCAGATTGACCCTAAGATCTCCCTGTTTCTTATCCAGTTGAAGATTTCAAGACCTAGACCGGTTCAGTTAAATCGACCCTAAGATTTTTCTGTTTCTTATCCAGTCCAAGGCCTTCTCTAGTCCAGCTAAATCGACCCCTAACATATTTTCCTGATAAAGACTCAGTAGAAGATATCCAAGATTCTCTCAGTGTTACTGTTGAGGTTGTAGTCGCCTGTGGTTCTCTCCCCGTTACTGCAGAGGTAGTAATCGCCCAAGATTCTCTCAATGATTACTGTTGAGGTTTAAGTCGCCCAAGATTCTCTCAATGATTACTGTTGAGGTTAAAGTCTCCCAAGATTCTCTCAACGATTACTGTTGAGGTTGAAGTCACCCAAGATTCTCTCAATGATTACTGTTGAGATTGAAGTCGCCCAAGATTCTCTCAAATGATTACTGTTGAGGTTGAAGTCGCCCAAGATTCTCCCAGCCTTACTGTTGAGGTTGAAGTCGCCTATGGTTCTCTCCCCGTTACTGCGGAGGTAGTAATCGTCCCCAGATTCTCTCAGCGTTACTGTTGAGGTTGAAGTCGTCCAAGGTTCTCTCAGCGTTCCTGTTGAGGTAGTAACCATCCCTGGTTCATTCATCACCGTTTGAAGCTCCAGATCCAGCTCCTGTAACCAGTCAGGACACATTTATACAAAGAATCTGAAGACCAGCTCCTGTAACGGGTCAGTTAATCATCTTTTCTTTTGCAGGTACACAAGTTCTCGCTAGGGAATCTCTTACGCGATTGACATCCAGATGGCATCTATAAGCCCATCCACCTATCCATCACCTCTTAGCATGGCATCTATAAGCCCATCATCCTATCCATCAATCTCCAAATGGCATCTATAAGCCCATTCCCACATCACACTACTATGTGAGCGCAAATTTCTAGGCACTCTAGTGTTCAATCATCTTCCACCTTCGGATTACGAAAGGCACGTCAGCCAATCTGCATCCTCAGGTCTAAGAAGATTGAACAGGGGCAACTGTTGTACCCCAAAATTTTCCCTCCCATATTCTTCAAAATTTGCAAAAAGCATGCTTCAAAATTCCCCAAGGGTTGCACAGTTCAAGGGCCTCCTAACAGTCAAAAATTAGGGTTTTGGTTCTGACAAAGAAAATGAAGTTTCCAAGGGTCCAATCAAGTCCCACATGCCTATAAATATGGTCAAGCATCCTCATACCAAGTTTCAAGACTTACAGCACAAAATTGCACAGTCAAAAACCCTAATTGCACTACAGTCAACTGTAGGGGCAAAATGGTCATTTGACAGTCAAAAGTTCAAATTTTTGGTCAACATCTCATTTTGAAGCCACAAACATCATTTTATCAATGCTTGATCATGATTCTCAAAGCTTGGCTCAAAAAGTCTCAAGATGCAAGAGTTTCCATATTTGGACAGTTGAAAAAGTCAATTGTAACTTGACCAAGGCATAACTTCCACATGGATTATCAGAAAAATTCCATCCAAAGCTCATTTTGAAGATAAAGACATTTCCTACAACTCCTCTTCACACTTCAAGTCCAAGAAATGCTCTCACAAAAAGTTATCAATTTCAACATTATAGGTCATTTTCAAAAGTCAACAAAAAGGGACTTTAAGTCAAAGGCCATAACTTGAGATAGGTAAATCAAAATGACATGGGACCAAAGGCATTGGTTATAGGACTTCAAGACCTTTCCAAAATGTCCAAGAACATGAGCAAATCTTAAAAATTGAGCAAGTTATGCCTTGTGGAAGTTGGGAAATTTTTGGGTATTTTGAAAGGTCAACTTTGCTTCAAATGTCTTAAAAATGCTAATGGGCCTCTTTTTCTTCCAAGATTCATCATCCAAAGCATGTGCACGACCATTTGGCCCAAAGGGAAGTTATTCATCATTTTTATTTTATTTATTTGAATTTTTAATTGCTAATAATTCATTTAATTAATTAAAATATGTGGAAAATGCTAAACCTAAGTTTTCAAATCTTTTTATGCATGAAACACACTCAAGATTTCGTGCATGATCAGATATAGAAAGAATCATGGTAATTGGATATGATTGGCATAAAAAACATGTGAAAAAGATTGAAAATTTATGGCATGAAAATCAAATATCTTCTCCATCAATTCATTGATTCTTTGGACCAAAAACTCAACCCTAATCGTTCACACATATATACTCATGCTAACCCTAGTGATCAGAACCTCCCAGCTGTGCAAGAACACCATAACCAAGCTTGAGTTTTTTGACAAAAATTCCAAAACTGAAAACTATATTTCAGTGCGATTCAAGCCAAAATAATTATTCCATTGTATTGACGAGACATCAAGGAAGGTGCCTGGATCAAAATCATAGCTTGAAACATCAAGAATTGGTAATTATAAGTCAGGTTGTGTCCTTCTTTTTGCATAATCGTGTTTTATTATTCAGGCCATATCCATGCATTTTGATTCTTGATTTGTACTAATGAGTTAATTCTGAAGCTAGCAGTATGATTTAATTGAAGAATCATTGCCCATACGCGATTTCACCATGAACGACGCCTAGGGTTTTCAAAACCTTGAATTGGGGTTTCTCAGTTAAGGAAAAATTAGGACGTGAGACCTAGACCATTCAATTCAGGAGGCTTGGACGATTTGAACACACACCTCGCGCTCAATTTATGAGCCACCATGTGCTAATCGTTATTTTTGCACTTGTTACTTAGTGGGGGTTTAAAACCCCCGCTATTTAAATGTATTTTTGTTTCAAGTACAAAAGCCATTGAAGAAGATGATGAGGTGTAGGCCAGTAAGTGGTTCATTCAAATTTCGCGCGAAAATGTCCACTAACGCCTGATTTACATTATATTATTTGTCTTCTATAATATAATCAAAACGCGCGTTTGGTTCAAGTGGCAGGCAAGTGCATTGGTAATCCCTGGGACCTGGGTTCGAACCCCAGGTCCCCCTCACTTTCAATAATGTTTTTCCTAACGTTATCCTGTGCAGTTTCTCCCCTGAAGACCATCGTACACTCACAATCCAAGTGTGCCACATGGCCACTGAAGGCAATCTGAAGGCCCAGATCTGATGAGCACCAAAGGCGTTAGTCAATGCACCTGCACGCTGGCATGAAAAGTCAATAAGGCCAAGGATAATTGGGCCATAATTGCTACAATAATACCTCCCTATTGGGGACAGAACCCCCCAAGGTTTTGTAATTCTCTTCTTTTTTTATTTTTTTGTTTTTTTTTGTTTCAATTATTTCTTTTCAATTCTTTAATTTAATTTATTTTCATAAAATATAAAAAATAGTAAAAAATCAGAAAAGACAAAAAAATAACATATGTTTTATTTAAATATTATCTTTTTTTTTGTAAATAAATCTCACTAATTGATTAGATTTAAATTTAGGGTTAATTTTAATATCTTTTCTTAATAAATTAAAAACTTGTAGAATTAGGTTTTAATTATTTTTATATTTTTTCTTTTCTTTTCTCATTATTAATAATTAATTATTTATTTTTCATAAATCAAATTGCATTAATTAATTAGGTTTAGTTTTAGGTAATTTTCATATTTTCTTAATAAATTAAAAAATAGCTAGAATTAGGATTAAATTTCATTTAATTCACAAAAAAAAAACCATAAATACAAAAAACCTCAAAAACAATTTCTTTTTCATTTTAATTTCATTAATTTAATAATCATAATTTAATTTCATTAAAAAGGGTCCAACGCCCTCGCTTGCGATTTTTTATTCTCTTCGCGCATTTTATTTATTCCTTCTTTTAAATATTGATGTAATTCTCCCAAAGCCGTGTAAATTTAATTTCTCGCACGTTCCTTTATTTTCTGTCAAATCGGGTCCTGGATTAAATTTGGCGATGTGGACCCGCGCCTTTGTAATAGTTTAGAACTTTTAATTTCCGCATCTTTTTAACTGTTAATAAATGCATGCAAGAATGAATGACAAAAATAAAAAACAAACGCGTAGATCACCTATGACATGACAAGACAAAATAAATGAAAACGACACACAAATCACACACCACCCCTAGGGTACGCCTCACTGTTGCCTTGCCTCGAAAGGTGATCGTCGAGTAGAGGATGTCTTAGTAAGTCCTCATGATCCGGGAACCTGGCATGAGGGTAGCTTCTAAGGTGTCTTCCTATTGCTCTGGTGATCACCATGTCCCTAAACTCGAATTGACCCGAACACCTCCAACGGTGGTGCTACCTACCTCTCAATGGTGGGATGGCACTACTTAAAGGACATTTACACAGACGAATTCCTTAGGGTAGGTAAACGACTCTAGATACTTGCTCTAATTTCAAAAATACTTTTCACACCAACACCTTTTCAAAAAGCTTTCGAAAGCAATTTTTTCAAACACTCTTGAGGACCGATACAAGAGTCGAACTGGAATTTTCAAAGAAACTTTTTTAAAACCCACAGTTGAAAAGCAAACAAACCATTTTGAAAACACAAGTGAGCAAGTATCTAAGAGCCCATGGATAACCATGGATAGAAAGGGTGCTAACACCTTCCCTTTCTATAACCTACCTCCCGAACCGAGAGCAATCTCTTTAAGGAATTTTTCTGTGCTTTTGTCCTTTCCATTTGGAGAAAATAAAAGACGGTGGCGACTCTTGCTTCTGCGACATTTCGCGAACCAGCGTTAAACAGTCAGTTCCAGATCCACCGATCACAGAACCGAACAATTATTTCTTAATGATAACGTGTGTTCCTTTTTGTCTGCAACAAATTTGAACTTTCGAACCCTTGAATGCATTGCATAAACAACATATCATGCATCATGTGCATAACATGTACTCTTCTTTTCAGGTTTCTTAATGTTCTTCGCTGTTTATTTCAGCAATCTCATTGTGAATCTTGAATCATCTACTGAGTAATTCATCAAGGCCCTCCAGGCTCAGAACGCCCAGTTCCAAGAGCTGGTCATGAGTTTAGCCCAAGGTCAAGAGTGTAACACCCCAGTTGTAATTATTTGATTTATTTAATTGGGAATTTATTTTATTAGAATTAATAAAATAAAAAGAAGTATTTATTTTGGAATATTTGAAGAAAATAAAAGAAATAAGAAAATATTGGGTTTTTAAGTTATTGGGCTTGGATGTCGTTAGTAAGAGTGGGGGTGCAAAAGAAATAAGGATATATATTTTGGAACTCAAGTTATTTTCTCATTATTCACGATAACACATAATTTGGGAAATTTGGGAAGCTGAGCTCTGAAGGTGCGAAGAACGAAGAACATCGCTCAAAGAACTCAAGCTGCAATTTGATAAGGTAAGGGGGGCTACTACTCAATTGATATTTGCTTATGGGTTTAGATGCAATTGGTTGGGTAATCGTAGGATAACCCCATTTTCTCTGATGTTCTTAGTGATCGATAACTTTAGGGTCGAATTTCGTTAGAAAAGATTAGGTTCCCTAAAGGTTGTGAATCGATTAAGAAATTAATCCCCATTGTTGATTTAGATCGAAATTGTATGATCGTGAGTTTACCTTAGGTGTTCTAGGGATAACCTCAATGTTGTTAGGATTTCCCTAAAGGACGGGTAATATGTAACTTAAGGTCAATTTTAATAAAACTTGTTGTTGATGAAAGAATTGTTGATAAAATAGGATGTTTTTAAAAATGAAAATTCTGAGTTTTGATTGATTTTGGAAATTGAGACCTTAAGTGAAATAATGCTGTCCTTAAGATTGGAAATTGACTAACGTAGAAGGGAATTGTGTTCCAATTGATGTGTTGCTTTGAGTTATGCATAATTGATGTTGTTATGTACCGAAATGCACGTTTTGGCTGGTATTTTTCGTGTTTGGCTGCTGTTCTGAGCCGCTGCAGGTACAGGTAATTTTGGGTGCGCGCTCATCAACACGGGCCGTGTTGATTCACACGGGCACCCGTGTTGATCTGCTGGATGGGTAAAAATAGTGTGTTCCAGGCACATTTCAACACGGGCCGTGTTGATTCACACGGGCACCCGTGTTGATCCCCTGTATTGGCAAAATAACGTGTTTCTGGACACATTTCCACACGGGCAGTGTTGATTCACACGGGCACCCGTGTTGAACCTGCTGTATTGGCTTCTGAATTTTGTTGTCTGTGCTTTGTTGTGGTGTACAGGAATGATTTTGTTTAATGTGCAGTGTTTGTTAGTTTTGAACATGCTGCTTAATGATATGCATAGTATTGTGGAGGTTTGTATCGAATAATGTTTGTATGTTATGATACCAACACTATGTGGATTTTATTGTCATGCTTTTAGATAGTGTATCAAGCATGGATTATGATATAACCTGATATGATTGGTTGATGTTTAATAGTATGCTGAGTGATTACATGCTATTCATATCGTGTTGTATTTGATATTGTTGATGTTACATGATATGGTTTATTGATGTTAATAGTATGCTGAGTGTTACATACTGTACATATCATGTTGCATTTGTTAATTCCCATTGTGTGGAATTAACATGGTGGCCAATATACGTGTCCGCGATTTAATGGAACGTTGAGGTGGTAGCCGTGTCCGCGATATAATGGAACGGTGAGTTATCCGTGACCCGAGATTTAATGGGGCGGTAAAATGGTACCACATGCATGGGTGTGTTGCATTACATTGAATATAACATGAGTGGATGATTTTCCAATGTTGTATTTAATTGATTGTATGCATGTATTGTTGCTAAATTGTTAACGATGTTTGATGTTAATTATAAGTATGAAAAGTAAGATATTATGAATATATGAATTGTAAAGGTTTTCGTAAACTATGAAACATGCTAACTGTTTGGGTGATGCTTATGGTTTTCTGAATTGATTGTTATGAACGTATAATCAAAGGTATAATTGAGATGCTCACCCTTACTGTTGAATATTTCAGATTGAGGAGCTTCGTTCAGGTGCTTGGTGAAGGCTTGTTGTTTCTAGTTATTCCCGTTTAAGTATTGTCCGGGTCATGCTCTGATAGTTGTAACTCCGGGAACGTTTGTTTGTCGAGCTGCTTTAGTCAGACTCGTTTATTTCCTTATGTTTGTTATAATATGATGTTGATATATTCCAGGTGTTGATCCCTGATGATTTTGAAAATATTATAACATTGGTTTTGTTAATTAAATTATTCCGCTGTGTAAACATGTATGAGTTGCTTCTATGTTATGCATGACAGGAACTTGTTTTTTTTATTAAAAGAGAATTGTGACATCCTCGTTAATACATGTACTCTGAAAATATGATTTTAATTAATTGCGAAATTTTATGCGGGGTTTTAGAGGGTGTTACAATAGTGGTATCAGAGCATAGTCGGCCGTTGCGACCAGAGTCTTGAGTCAGTCATTTCTTTTGTATGCGGCTAGTGTAAGGCAACACTGTCGATACTGTATTCTGATGAGGAGTATGTTTTAATTCTCATGAATATGGCTGGAAGAGGTAACGGACGGAATGATGCTGCACTCGCTGAGGCTTTGGGGATGTTAGCTGGTGTACTTGCTGGAAATCCAAATGGAGGCGTGATTGGTGCTGATAGGCAATTGGGGAACTTCCAAAGGAACAATCCTCCGTTGTTCAAAGGTACACATGACCCTGAAGGTGCCCAGAAGTGGCTGAAGGAAATCGAAAGGATTTTCCGTGTGATTGATTGTGCTGAAGATCTGAAAGTCAGATATGGTATGCATATGTTGGCAGAAGAGGCCGACGACTGGTGGGTTGCAACAAGGACTGAAATGGTTCAGGATGGAGAGGCACTGACTTGGGCTAACTTCAGAAGGGCTTTTCTGAGGAGGTACTTTCCTGAAGATGTTCGGGGAAGAAAGGAAATTGAATTTTTGGAGCTTAAGCAGGGCAATCTGACTGTTAGTGAGTATGCTACTAAGTTCACGGAATTGGCAAAGTATTATGCGCACTACAACAATGATGAGGCTGGAGAATTCTCTAAGTGTATCAAATTTGAGAATGGTCTCCGAGATGAGATTAAGCAGGGAATCAGGTACCAGCGTATTCGTAGATTTTCTGATCTGGTGGATTGTAGCAGGATCTTGGAAGAAGATATCACCAGGACTAGGTCGTCTCACTCTCGTGGGGCTGTTGATAAAAGAGGAAAGCAACATATGGACCGTGGCAAGCCATATGGTAGAGGTAACCAAAAAGCAGGTGGATGGAAAAGGCCTAGTGGGGGAGATTCTAAGGCTCCTATCAGATGCTACAGGTGTGGTGAGTTTGGTCATCATATTCGAGATTGCAAGAGCGATGAGAAGAAGTGTTATAAATGTGGGAAGACTGGTCATTTGTCTATTGATTGCAAAGGGAAGTCTGTTACTTGTTACAATTGTGGCGAAGAAGGTCACATTCGTCCGCAGTGTCCTAAGCCTAAGAAGGATCAGTCAGGTGGAAAAGTGTTCGCCTTGTCTGGATCTGAGACTACTCCAGAGGATCGATTGATTAAAGGTACGTGTTTTATTCATGGCACACCTTTAGTTGCAATTATTGATACTGGTGCAACTCATTCTTTCATTTCTTTGGATTGTGCTGAGAGGTTGAAACTGGACATATCTGATATGCGAGGTAGCATGGTTGTTGATACTCCTGCATCGGGTTCAGTTACAACTTCACTTGTATGTAGGAATTGTCCTATTGAGATTTTTGGTAGAGGTTTCGGTATAGACTTAGTGTGCCTACCGCTTGAACAAATTGATATTATCCTTGGGATGAACTGGTTGGAATTCAACCGGGTTCATCTGAACTGTTTTGCTAAGACGGTGATTTTCCCAGAGGCAGTTGGTGTCGGGAATCTGACTATGACTGCTAGACAGGTACAAGAAGCAATGGAAGACGGTGCTAATGTGTTTATGTTACTTGCTTCGTTAGATGTAACAGGAAAGGTCAGGAGTGATGAATTGCCAGTGGTGTGCGATTTTCCAGAAGTCTTTCCTGATGATGTTGGTGAGTTACCTCCTGAGAGAGAAGTGGAATTTTCTATAGATTTGATTCCTGGTACGAGACCGGTGTCGATGGCACCATATCGTATGTCTGCATCTGAGTTGGCTGAATTGAAGAGTCAGTTGGAAGATTTACTGGAGAAGAAGTTTATTCGTCCAAGTGTTTCGCCTTGGGGTGCTCCGGTATTGTTGGTTAAGAAGAAAGAAGGTTCTATGAGACTGTGTGTTGATTACAGGCAATTGAACAAAGTAACCATTAAAAATCGGTATCCTTTACCGAGGATTGATGATTTAATGGATCAGCTAATTGGAGCCAGTGTATTCAGTAAGATTGACTTGAGATCTGGATATCATCAGATTCGTGTGAAAGCGGAAGATATTCAAAAGACTGCTTTTTGAACGAGGTATGGGCATTATGAATATTCTGTTATGCCGTTCGGAGTTACTAATGCACCTGGTGTTTTCATGGAATATATGAACATGATTTTTCATCCGTATCTGGATAAGTTTGTTGTGGTTTTTATTGATGACATTCTGATTTATTCCAAGAATGACGAAGGGCATGCGGAACATCTCAGAATTGTGTTAGGGTTGTTGAAAGATAAGAAGTTGTATGCAAAGTTGTCCAAATGTGAGTTCTGGCTGAATGAAGTTAGTTTTCTTGGACATGTGATTTCTAAGAATGGTATTGCAGTGGATCCTACAAAAGTAGAAGCAGTATCTCAGTGGGAAGCGCCGAAGACTGTTTCTGAAATCAGAAGTTTCCTTGGTCTTGCAGGTTATTACAGAAAGTTTATCGAAGGATTCTCAAAGTTAGCATTGCCGTTGACAAAGTTGACTCGTAAAGGACAAGAGTTTATTTGGGATTCTGATTGTGAGAAAGGTTTCCAAGAATTGAAGCGGAGATTGACTAGTGCTCCTATTCTGATTTTGCCGAATCCGGTGGAATCTTTTGTGGTTTATTGTGATGCATCTCTAATGGGATTAGGTGGTGTCCTAATGCAGAATCAGCAGGTAGTTGCGTATGCTTCGAGACAGTTGAAGATTCATGAAAGGAACTATCCTACTCATGACTTAGAGTTGGCAGCAGTTGTGTTTGTCTTGAAATTGTGGAGACATTATCTGTATGGTTCGAGATTTGAAGTGTATAGTGATCATAAGAGTTTGAAGTATCTTTTCGATCAGAAAGAGCTCAATATGAGGCAAAGAAGGTGGTTGGAATTTCTCAAAGATTATGATTTTGGTTTGAATTACCATCCTGGTAAGGCAAATGTGGTTGCAGATGCTTTGAGCAGGAAATCCTTGCATATGTCTATGATGATGGTTCGCGAATTGGATTTAATTGAACAATTCCGAGATTTGAGTTTAATTTGTGAAAGTACTCCGAAGTGTGTTCGTTTGGGTATGTTGAAACTTACTAGTGGTATTCTAGAAGAGATCAGGATCGGGCAGAAATCTGATGTTAATTTAGTTGATAAATTGACATTGATCAACCAAGGTCAAGGTGGTGAGTTTAGAATTGATGAAAATGATGTAATGAGATTTGGCGATAGAGTTTGTGTTCCGGATGTTGCAGAAATCAAGAAGAGTATATTAGAGGAAGGACATCGCAGTGGGATGAGTATTCATCCGGGTGCCACAAAAATGTATCATGATTTGAAGAAATTGTTTTGGTGGCCGGGAATGAAAAAGGAAATAGCTGAATTTGTGTATGCATGTTTAATCTGTCAGAAATCGAAGATTGAGCATCAGAAGCCGTCTGGATTTATGCAACCGATGTTTATTCCAGAATGGAAGTGGGATAGTATTTCTATGGATTTTGTATCCGGGTTGCCGAGGACTCCTAAGAATTGTGAAGCGATATGGGTCATTGTGGATAGACTGACTAAGTCTGCTCATTTTATACCGGTGCGAATGGATTACTCAATGGAGAGATTGGCACAGTTATATATTGAGAAAATAGTGAGTTTGCATGGAGTTCCTTCTAGTATTGTGTCAGATAGAGATCCGAGATTCACTTTGAAATTTTGGGAAGGATTGCAGAAGGCTTTGGGTACTAAATTGAGGTTGAGTTCAGCTTACCATCCTCAGACTGATGGACAGACGGAGAGGACGATTCAATCGTTAGAAGATTTATTGCGTGCTTGTGTTTTAGAGAAGGGTGGAGCTTGGGATAGCTATTTGACATTGATTGAATTTACTTATAACAATAGTTACCATTCGAGTATTGGTATGGCTCCGTTTGAGGCATTGTATGGTAGACGGTGTAGAACGCCTTTGTGTTGGTATGAATCTGGAGAGAGTTCAATAATTGGGCCAGAGATTGTTCAACAGACTACTGAAAAGATTAAATTGATTCAAGGAAAGATGAGAGCTTCTCAGAGTCGTCAGAAAAGTTATCATGATAAGAGGAGGAAGAATTTAGAATTCAGTGCTGGAGATCATGTGTTTATGAGAGTTACTCCGATGACGGGTATTGGTCGAGCATTGAAATCTAAGAAGTTGACTCCGTGTTTTGTTGGTCCGTTTCAGATTACGGAAAGAGTTGGAGAAGTTGCTTATCGTATTGCTTTACCTCCGAGACTTGCAAATTTGCACGATGTTTTTCATGTTTCTCAGTTGAGGAGATACATTCCAGACCCATCTCATGTAATCCAAGTAGATGATGTGCAGGTGAGAGATAACCTGACAGTAGAAACATTGCCTATGAGGATAGAAGATTGGGAAGTGAAACAGTTAAGGGGTAAAGAGATAGCATTAGTGAAGGTTGCTTGGGGAGGTCCAGCAGATGGAAATGTTACTTGGGAACTGGAGAGCCAGATGAAAGGGGCTTATCCGGAACTGTTCGTCTAAGGTATGTTTTCGAGGACGAAAACTCTTTTAGTGGGGGAGAGTTGTAACACCCCAGTTGTAATTATTTGATTTATTTAATTGGGAATTTATTTTATTAGAATTAATAAAATAAAAAGAAGTATTTATTTTGGAATATTTGAAGAAAATAAAAGAAATAAGAAAATATTGGGTTTTTAAGTTATTGGGCTTGGATGTCGTTAGTAAGAGTGGGGGTGCAAAAGAAATAAGGATATATATTTTGGAACTCAAGTTATTTTCTCATTATTCACGATAACACAGAATTTGGGAAATTTGGGAAGCTGAGCTCTGAAGGTGCGAAGAACGAAGAACATCGCTCAAAGAACTCAAGCTGCAATTTGATAAGGTAAGGGGGGCTACTACTCAATTTATATTTGCTTATGGGTTTAGATGCAATTGGTTGGGTAATCGTAGGATAACCCCATTTTCTCTGATGTTCTTAGTGATCGATAACTTTAGGGACGAATTTCGTTAGAAAAGATTAGGTTCCCTAAAGGTTGTGAATCGATTAAGAAATTAATCCCCATTGTTGATTTAGATCGAAATTGTATGATCGTGAGTTTACCTTAGGTGTTCTAGGGATAACCTCAATGTTGTTAGGATTTCCCTAAAGGACGGGTAATATGTAACTTAAGGTCAATTTTAATAAAACTTGTTGTTGATGAAAGAATTGTTGATAAAATAGGATGTTTTTAAAAATGAAAATTCTGAGTTTTGATTGATTTTGGAAAATGAGACCTTAAGTGAAATAATGCTGTCCTTAAGATTGGAAATTGACTAACGTAGAAGGGAATTGTGTTCCAATTGATGTGTTGCTTTGAGTTATGCATAATTGATGTTGTTATGTACCGAAATGCACGTTTTGGCTGGTATTTTTCGTGTTTGGCTGCTGTTCTGAGCCGCTGCAGGTACAGGTAATTTTGGGTGCGCGCTCATCAACACGGGCCGTGTTGATTCACACGGGCACCCGTGTTGATCTGCTGGATGGGTAAAAATAGTGTGTTCCAGGCACATTTCAACACGGGCCGTGTTGATTCACACGGGCACCCGTGTTGATCCCCTGTATTGGCAAAATAACGTGTTTCTGGACACATTTCCACACGGGCAGTGTTGATTCACACGGGCACCCGTGTTGAACCTGCTGTATTGGCTTCTGAATTTTGTTGTCTGTGCTTTGTTGTGGTGTACAGGAATGATTTTGTTTAATGTGCAGTGTTTGTTAGTTTTGAACATGCTGCTTAATGATATGCATAGTATTGTGGAGGTTTGTATCGAATAATGTTTGTATGTTATGATACCAACACTATGTGGATTTTATTGTCATGCTTTTAGATAGTGTATCAAGCATGGATTATGATATAACTTGATATGATTGGTTGATGTTTAATAGTATGCTGAGTGATTACATGCTATTCATATCGTGTTGTATTTGATATTGTTGATGTTACATGATATGGTTTATTGATGTTAATAGTATGCTAAGTGTTACATATTGTACATATCATGTTGCATTTGTTAATTCCCATTGTGTGGAATTAACATGGTGGCCAATATACGTGTCCGCGATTTAATGGAACGTTGAGGTGGTAGCCGTGTCCGCGATATAATGGAACGGTGAGTTATCTGTGACCCGAGATTTAATGGGGCGGTAAAATGGTACCACATGCATGGGTGTGTTGCATTACATTGAATATAACATGAGTGGATGATTTTCCAATGTTGTATTTAATTGATTGTATGCATGTATTGTTGCTAAATTGTTAACGATGTTTGATGTTAATTATAAGTATGAAAAGTAAGATATTATGAATATATGAATTGTAAAGGTTTTCGTAAACTATGAAACATGCTAACTGTTTTGGTGATGCTTATGGTTTTCTGAATTGATTGTTATGAACGTATAATCAAAGGTATAATTGAGATGCTCACCCTTACTGTTGAATATTTCAGATTGAGGAGCTTCGTTCAGGTGCTTGGCGAAGGCTTGTTGTTTCTAGTTATTCCCGTTTAAGTATTGTCCGGGTCATGCTCTGATAGTTGTAACTCCAGGAACGTTTGTTTGTCGAGCTGCTTTAGTCAGACTCGTTTATTTCCTTATGTTTGTTATAATATGATGTTGATATATTCCAGGTGTTAATCCCTGATGATTTTGAAAATATTATAACATTGGTTTTGTTAATTAAATTATTCCGCTGTGTAAACATGTATGAGTTGCTTCTATGTTATGCATGACAGGAACTTGTTTTTTTTATTAAAAGAGAATTGTGACATCCTCGTTAATACATGTACTCTGAAAATATGATTTTAATTAATTGCGAAATTTTATACGGGGTTTTAGAGGGTGTTACAAAGAGGAATTGAAGGCTCTGCTGGTCAAGAAGAAGAAGAAGAGAACTGTACTATTCAACACTGGCCGGAGGTTTGGTAACACACTGCAGAATGAGTTTGATCAAGCTGGTTCTTCTGTAGGGAAAGGCAGTCCCCAAGGGGGAAGGGTTCCTAGTCCGGTGGTCTCTGACAACGAGACTGATTTCAATGAAGAGCAGTACCCTCCAGCTGAAGACAAGTACAAGCAGTTAGAGGATCGACTGAATGCCATGGAAATTCAACAGGTGCCTCGGTTGGATTTCGGAGACCTAGGTCTATCTTCTGGTGTGGTGATCCCACACAAGTTCAAAGCACCATCTTTCGCAAAGTATGACGGGGCGTCCTGCCCTAAACTACATCTCAGATCTTATGTGCGGAAGATTCAACCATACACTGTGGATAAGAACTTATGGATCCATTTCTTCCAGGAGAGTATTTCAGGGACTCATCTCGAATGGTTCTATCAGCTGGATGGGACCAAGGTTCGTAACTGGGAGGAATTGGATACTGCTTTTTATAAGCAGTATCAGTATAATGCCGACCTCGCTCCTACACGTACCCAACTCCAGGGTATGTCGCTAGGATCGGGAGAAGGTTTTAAAGAATATGCGCAGAAGTGGAGGGACCTGGCTGGCAGGGTGCAACCACCGTTAACCGACCGTGAACTCGTGGACATGTTCTTAGGGACCCTATCAGGGCCATTCTTCAATCATCTCATTGGCAATTTGTCTGCAGGGTTTACAGATCTCATTCTGACTGGGGAAAGGATAGAAGCTGGGATGAAATCAGGGAAGATACAGAAAGGTGCGTCCTCAAGTTCTGAGAAAAAGCCTTTCAAGAAGGAAGCCAGTGTTGTGTATGGGCCCAGGAGGCAAAACAAACCAGAACGCCGCCAAGCTGTCAATGCGGTGGTGATTGCAAAGCATGCTGCCGCTCCTCGACAACCTAACCAACCAAGGGGTGAGAGACCCAGAAGAGAATTTACTCGGCTTAGTATGACCTTGTCGCAGATCTTGCCACAACTGCTATCAACCAACTTGGTAACTGTCAGAGAAGCTCCGAAGGTGGTAAACACAACCTCTCCGAAGTATAATCCCAACGCCCGCTGTGCTTACCACTCTGATAGCCCAGGGCATTCTACTGATGATTGCTGGGCCTTAAGGAATAAGGTTCAGGACCTTATCGATGCCAAGGAGATACAGTTTGAGGCACCCGAAAGGCCCAACGTTGTGACTGCTCCTATGCCCCAGCATGGAGTAAATGCTATTGAGGAAGACCTGTATGCAGTTTCTGTGGATGATGTGGCTACCCCTTTATTGACTGTCAAGAGGAACCTGTTGCTAGCCGGTTTATTTCCGGGTTGTAGCAAGGGTTTCCTTCTGTGTGCTGTTTCCCCTACTGGTTGTCCGTTGCTGAAGTCAGGCATCCAAAGCCTGATGGATAGCAAAGAGATCTTATTCAAGAAGACCACTATTCCTATTGTTCCTACTGCAGAAGTATCCGTTGTCACCATCTTCAACAATCCTACTAAGGCTCCCCCGAGGAAGCCCGTCAAAATCATGTCTGTTGCACCCATCATTATTACTGTTCTGGGGACTCTCCCCTATAAATCTGACAAGGCTGTCCCATGGCACTATGGGGCAGATGTGTATGTGGTCGGAGTGAAGCAGGAGTTCAACACCAGTACCGGTATCAGTAACATCACCGGTCCCGCTAAAGTTACTCGCAGTGGCAGGCTCTTCTCGCCTGACATTGCGCCACCAGTTATCTGAAGACCTCTTATCATCACGCCTACAAGTGCGCCTGTTTCCCCTCCTGATCAAGTTTCTACCCCTGCTGCTGAGTAATCTGATACTCGGGGCAAAGGGATTGCTGATATGCCTGCCCAGATGGAGGCACCAAAGACTGTTAATGTTGAAGCCTCCCAGCAAGAGATGGAGGAAATCCTTAAGATCATCAAGAAGAGCGATTTCAACGTCGTTGAACAGCTGGGGCATACCCCCTCCAAGATCTCTATGCTATCACTGTTGTTGTGCTCAGAGGCCCACGCCAAGGCCCTGATTTCATTTCTGAAGACGGCTCATGTGCCACAAGAGACGTCTGCTGATCAATTCACTGATTGTGTGGCCAACTTGACCGCTGACAATGGGTTGGGTTTCTCTGATGCTGATCTGACCGCTAAGGGAAAGAACCACAATGATGCCCTGCATGTTTCCATTGAATGCAGGGGCACTACTCTTGCACACATGTTGGTAGACACCGGTTCGTCACTGAATGTATTGCCCAAGAAGGCCTTAGACAGGTTAGATTGTGAGGGTCTGGAGTTGAAGCCTAGTAACATCGTGGTCCGAGCCTTTGACGGGTCGAAGAGGATGGTACATGGTGAAGTGGACATTCCGATTCGGGTTGGTTCTCAAGTCTTTGATTCAACGTTCTATGTGATGGACATTCGTCCATCTTATTCTTGTTTGCTGGGTCGACCTTGGATTCACAAAGCTGGGGCTGTGACCTCCACTCTACACCAGAAGCTCAAATACCCTGTCAGAGGGAAGATTGTTACAGTACAAGGGGAGGAAGAATACATGGTTAGTCATCTGAACTCGTTCCGGTATATAGAGATGGACGGGGAGTTCATTGAAACCCCCTTTCAACATTTTGAAGAGGTGCCTCCAACATTGGCGTCAACCGAGACAGTAATTGAAGAAGACTTTCCTTTGAAGATGGCTTCCTTGAAGGATGCCCGGGCTGTAATTGAGAAAGGTGAATGTGCTAACTGGGGCAGGCTCCCTGACTTTACTCCTAAAACTGACAAGTTTGGGCTGGGTTTTACTGCAGAGGCTCAGAGGACTGTACGTAAAGCAAGGATCGGAAGACCTCCCGTGTTCATCACCAACCCGGGAGTGAATGCTATTGAAGGCGAGGCGGAGGAATCTGAGTTCAACAGCTGGATCTACCCGACGACCGACTGTGGACTGAACAATTGGACTGCAAAAGACTACATACCTGTTACTTTTGTCACTCAGTAATGAACTCCTTTGTTTTAAATTTGTAACGAACAATAATTTGAAACTTTATGGCTCGGTGTCTTACCCGGGGCACCGTGGCTTCATTTGTGAGGGCTTATTACTTGTCATTTCCATATATCATGAATAAAGACATTGGACGTTTTCGCATTTCAAATCTTGTGCTCCCTTTCTTTCTTTCTTTATATATTGCAAAACAGCTATATTTACACACACTCACCTATACAGGTTCCAATCCACTCTGGATCTCACTGGTAACGACTCTGCTACTGCCAGTTATGACTTCGAAAATCCGATCAACTTAGCCGAAGACGAAGGTGAAGATGATTGCGAAGTGCCTGGTGAGCTTGCAAGACTGTTACTCCAGGAAGAGAGGGCCATTCAACCACATGAAGAGCCAGTGGAAACGGTAAATCTGGGTACTGAGACAGACAGAAAGGAAGTCAAGATTGGTGCCAATCTAGAGCTCAGCGTGAAACAAAGGTTGATTCAGATGTTGCATGATTATGTGGAGATCTTCGCCTGGTCTTATGAAGACATGCCTGGGTTGGATACCGACATTGTGGTCCATCACCTGCCTACCAAAGAAGAATGCCCTCCGGTAAAGCAAAAGGTCCGCCGTATGCGTCCAGAGATGTCCGAGAAGATCAAAGCTGAGGTTATGAAGCAATTCGATGCCGGTTTTCTAGCAGTGACTTCTTACCCTCAGTGGGTTGCCAATGTGGTTCCGGTACCGAAAAAAGATGGTAAGGTCCGAATGTGTGTTGATTACAGGGATTTGAACAGGGCAAGCCCCAAGGACGATTTCCCTCTGCCTCACATTGACGTTCTGGTTGACAATACTGCTCAGCACAAGGTGTTCTCCTTCATGGATGGTTTCTCAGGATATAATCAGATCAAGATGGCTCCTGAAGATATGGAGAAGACTACCTTTGTTACTCAGTGGGGCACCTTCTACTACAAGGTCATGCCATTCGGGTTGAAAAATGTTGGGGCAACCTACCAACGTGCCATGGTTGCTTTATTTCATGACATGATCCACCATGAGATTGAAGTATACGTCGATGATATGATTGCAAGGTCCCAAACTGAGGAGGAACACCTTGACCATCTACAGAAGTTGTTTGACCGTCTGAAGTTGTACAAGCTGAGGTTGAACCCAAACAAGTGCACCTTTGGGATAAGATCTGGAAAGTTGCTAGGCTTCGTCGTGAGCGACAAAGGTATTCAAGTGGACCCTGCCAAGGTTAAAGCCATACAAGAAATGCCAGTTCCCAAGACAGAGAAAGAAGTCAGAGGCTTTCTAGGACGGCTGAATTATATTGCTCGATTCATCTCGTACCTAACTGCTACCTGTGAACCAATCTTCAAGCTGCTGAAGAAAGATCAGGTAGTACATTGGAAGGATGAATTTCAGGCCGCTTTCGACAGAATCAAAGAGTATCTCCAAGAACCACCAATTCTTATGCCACCGGTTGAAGGGAAACCTCTAATACTATACCTGACAGTACTTGACAGCTCAATGGGGTGTGTGTTGGGGCAGCATGACGAGTTTGGCCGAAAAGAGCACGCCATTTATTACCTTAGCAAAAAGTTTACCGACTGTGAGACCCGATACTCACTGCTCGAGAAAACTTGTTGCGCTTTGGTATGGGCTGCTCGCCGGCTGAGACAGTATATGCTGACTCACACTACTCTGTTGATATCAAAGATGGATCCAATAAAGTACATATTCGAAAAGCCTGCTCTGTCTGGGAGAATAGCAAGATGGCAGATGATCTTGACAGAATACGACATCCAGTACATGACTCAGAAAGCAATCAAGGGAAGTGTATTGGCAGACCACTTGGCACACCAGGCAGTAGACGACTACCAGTCATTGAACTTCGAGTTTCCAGACGAGAGCATCATGATAGTGACTGATTGTGAAGTACCTGGACTGGATGAAGGACCTGAGGAAGGATCCTGATGGTCTATGCACTTTGACGGAGCCTCAAACGCTTTAGGTAATGGTATCGGCGCTGTGATCATATCCCCTCAAGGCACTTATACTCCACTCACTGCCCGGCTATGTTTCAACTGCACCAACAACATGGCGGAGTATGAGGCATGCATCATGGGTCTTCAAGCTGCGATTGACTTAAGGATTAAGTTTCTGAGTGTCTTCGGAGATTCCGCTCTCGTGATCAATCAGATCAAAGGCGAGTGGGATACGAAACACCCAAACCTTATTCCTTACAAAGAGTGTGTGTTGACATTGATCCCCCATTTCACAGAGATAACTTTTGAACACTTCCCAAGAGATAAGAATCAGTTGGCGGACGCGCTGGCTACGATGTCTTCTATGTTCAAAGTCAAATGGGACAATGAGGCTCCCCGGATCATTATCTGGAAACTGGACGAACCTGCATATTGCTGTGATCTTGAGACTGAGGTAGTAACTGAAAAACCCTGGTATCATGAGGTGAAGAGGTATCTGGAAGCTCAAGAATACCCCGGGGGTGCATCCATCAACGATAAAAAGTTTCTGAGAAGGTTCGCTACAAAGTTCTTCCTCAGCAACGACATTCTATACAAGCGAAACCATGACTCAACCTTACTGCGTTGTATGGATAAGACTGAAGCAGAAAGGATCATGGCAGAACTGCATGAAGGTACCTTCGGAACACATTCCAGTGGACACACCATGGCAAAGAAAATCCTTCGGGCAGGATATTTCTGGTCCACAATGGAAGCCGACTGCTACCAACATTCTCGGACATGTCATAAGTGCCAGATATATGCAGATAAGGTGCACATTCCTCCAGTACCTCTGAATGTTTTGACTGCACCCTGGCCTTTCGCGATGTGGGGTATTGATATGATCGGCGAGATCAAACCTACAGCATCCAACGGTCATCGCTTCATCCTGGTAGCAATTGATTACTTCACAAAGTGGGTTGAAGCAGCTTCCTACGCTACCGTAACCAAGAACGTCGTGGCACGGTTCATTCGGCATAACCTGATCTGTCGATACGGCGTCCCGGAAAGGATCATTACGGACAATGGTACCAATCTTAAAAACAAGATGATCACTGAGCTCTGCGAGAAATTCAAGATACAGCACCACAACTCTTCTCCCTACCGGCCGAAGATGAATGGGGTTGTCGAAGCAGCAAATAAGAATATCAGGAAGATTGTGCAGAAGATGACAGTGACCTATAAAGATTGGCACGAGATGTTACCGTTTGCTCTTCATGGGTACCGTACCTCAGCAAGAACGTCAACCGGGGCAACTCCCTTTTCCTTGGTCTATGGCATGAAGGCAGTCTTGTCGATCGAAGTCCAGATACCCTCTCTCCGGATAATGAAGGATGCAGATCTGAGCGAAGATGACTGGATCCAGACTCGACTTGATCAATTAAACCTAATCGACGAAAAGAGACTCACTGCCATTTGTCATGGTCAAACGTACCAAAAACGGATGATCAGGGCTTTTAACAAGAAAGTCCGACGACAAGAGTATCAAGTTGGAGACCTGGTAATCAAGCGCATCATTCTTCCTCAAAGTGATCCTAGGGGCAAATGGACCCCCACATACGAAGGGCCATTTATGGTTAAACATGTGTTCTCAGGAGGAGCCATGATTCTAACCACCATGGATGGTGACGACCTTCCTCACCCCGCCAATGCAGACATAGTAAAAAGATACTACGCATGATAAAAGACCCGCTAGGTTGACATACCTAGGCAAAAATTAGGGCTTCCCGGCGAACCAAAAGGGTTCGGGCAAAAATAAGGGATGAAATGAAAAAAATCTGTACACTCGGCAAGTCGAAAACCTGAAAAGGCGGCTTGGGCAAAAATGGGTATCCCGGTGGACTGAAAACCCGAAAGGGAGGTCCAGGAAAAAGTTAGGGATTAAAGCGTAATACTATGTCTCATTAGATCACCTTGCATCCAGAATCCGGTATCAACTATCAAGTTCAGACGGCATCGATCGATCAGCTTCATCTTCAACTGAGCAGCCAAGTGATGAGACGCTCGAAGATATAAAGGCGATAGCAGAGTTGGAACCCAGTGGGATTATCTTTTTCACATAGCTGTTTTGTTTTCCTTTTTCAAAAAATTGTATAAACTCTGTTGATCGGAGGCGTTCTCTTACTAGGACGTCAGCCTCTTGTACATAAACGCCTATTTACAGGCAAATTCAAAAATCAATACAAAATTCACTTTCCAGACCAATTGCCAATTGTTTTTCTTTTTTCTGTTTTGTTTTGCGAAGAAAGTCCAATGTTCGATTGTGATATATGCGTTTGACACTAATTGCTAACTCATAAATATTCGAATACGAAACAAAGGATTAATTACAGGTAACATCAGAAACAGGGGCAATAATGAGTTGTCTAAGCGATCTAATTGCTCTGTCCACCAAGGTACCAAGGCAAGTTCGGCTGAAGAATGTAACCCAGATACCTTCACCCCCGCCGAGTAATACAAGATTCAACAATATTCTCCCAAGTAGTTGGTCTCCCATCAGCCCTAAACAGGCAGAACATCTCCAGCAAGTTAGCAATACTCTCCCCGAGCAGAGTTATACCCAGTCAGCCTCAAGGAAGTTGGATTATCCCCTAAAGATCTCAACATTCCACAACGGAGTACATAAATATTCCTCTACAAGCATCCCCGACAGTCTTGATATAAGATTGTTCCCCGGCGGAATACCGGACAACCAGTGGAGCCATTCCCCAGTCCAATCTGAAAATTTTCCCCAGTAGATTCAGGAAGCTTATCCCCAGTAGATTCTGGAAGCTTATCACCTGCAGAGTGCGAACGCTCCCCCGGCTTTATTCAAAGGTTATTCCTCCACCAGAGCTTATAACTGGGTTATCCTCAGCTAAAAGCCATGGAAAGATCGTCTCCGGCGAAATCTTCCTATCCCCAGCAGAGTTCATCAAATCTCCCAACATAGCTCAACGGTATCCCCAGCGGAGTTATCATCAACATCTCAGCAAAGTACATCTCTTCCCCAAGTTTATTCCCCAACGGAGTCATCTTCTCCTATCGGTTTATGCTGGCAACCATCATCCCCAGCGGAGACGAAGAACTCTACTCTTCAAACATCAGCCCAGGATTTAATCTCCCGGCACCCGTCAAGGATTTACTTTCCTAGACAAAAATACATTCATGAATGTCATATCTTCATACATTATAGCATGCATATACGCATCATGAACATACAATCTCATTTATTTTGAGAACATCACGCATGTCATACATCATGACATTGCATACAACTAACGTTTTGTCTTTTCAGGACAAAAGTCAATACCAAGATGATTACTATCAACTGTCGCAATTCCAGATTCGATACCTGTATCTAGCCAGGGCATGTCTGTGAGCGACTAATTCCAGACTCGATTCCTGTATCCTGCCAGGGCACGTCTGAAGAGTTTGAAGATCCGATTCCTGTATCTTGTCAGGGTGTATCTGTTGACGACTAATTCCATACTCGATTCCTGTATCCTTCCAGGGCACGTCTGAAGAGTTTGAAGATCCGATTCCTGTATCCTGCCAGGGTGTATCTGTTGACGACTAATTCTAGAATCGATTCCTGTATCCTGCCAGGGCACGTCTGAAGAGTTTGAAGATCCGATTGTGTATCCTGCCAGGGTGTATCAGTTGACGACTAATTCCAGACTCGATTCTTGTATCCTGCCAGGGCACGTCTGAAGAGTTTGAAGATCTGATTCCTGTATCCTGCCAGGGTGTATCTGTTGACGACTAATTCCAGACTCGATTCTTGTATCCTGCCAGGGCACGTCTGAAGAGTTTGAAGATCTGATTCCTGTATCCTGCCAGGGTGTATCTGTTGACGACTATTTTCTGAACTCGATTCCTGTATCCTGCCAGGGCATGTCTGAAGAGTTTGAAGATTCGATTCTTGTATCCTGCTAGGGTGTATCTGTTGACGACTATTTTCCAGACTCGATTCCTGTATCCTTCCAGGGCACGTCTGAAGAGTTTGAAGATCTGATACCTGTATCCTGCCAGGGTGTATCTGTTGATGACTATTTTCCGGACTCGATTCCTGTATCCTGCCAGGGCACGTCTGAAGAGTTTGAAGATCCGATTCCTATATCTATCCAGGGGGTATCTGTTGACAACTATTTCCATATTCAATTCCTGTATCTAGCCAGGGCACATCTGCGAGCAACTGATTGAAGATTCGATACCTGTATCCAGCCAGGGAACATTCACATAAAGAGTTTGAAGATTAACCCCTGTAACAGGCCAGGTAATTATTTTCTTTTCTCAGGTACGCAAGTTCTCGCTAAGGAATCTCTTACGCGATCGACACCTAGATGGCATCTATAAGCCCATCCACATACAAACAGTCTCCAAATGGCATCTGTAAGCCCATTCCCGCCATCACACTGCTAACATCCTACTATGTGAGTGCAAATTTCTGGGCACTCAGTGTTCAATCATCCTCCACCTTCGGATTACGAAAGGCACGCCGGCCAATCTACATCCTCAGGTCTAAGAAGATTGAACAGGGGAAACTGTTGTAACCCAAAATTTGCCCTCCCATATTCTTCAAGATTTGCCAAGATCAAGCTTCAAAATCCCTCAAGGGTTGCACAGTCCAATTGCCTCATAACACAGTCAAAATTAGGGTTTTGGTTCTTGCAAAGAAATTGAGGTTTTCAAGGGTCCAATCAAGTCCCATATGCCTACATACATTGTCAAGCATCCATATGTCAAGTTTCAAGACTCACAGCATCAAGTTGCACAGTCAAAAACCCTAAATGCTTCACAGTCCACTACAAGGGCAAAATGGTCATTTGACAGTCAAAAGTCAAAATTTTTGGTCAACATCTTATTTTGAAGCCACAATCATCATTTGATCAATTCTTGATCATGATTCCAAAAGCATGGCTCAAAAAGTCTCAAGATGCAAAAGTTTCTATTTTTGGACAGTTGGAAAGTCAACTGCAAATTGACCAAGGCATAACTTCCTCATGGTTTATCAGAAAAATCCCATCCAAAGCTCATTTTGAAGGGGATGACATTTCCTACAACCCATCTTCACACTCCAAGTCCAAGAAATGCTCTCACAAAAAGTTATCGATTTCAACATTATAGGTCATTTTCAAAAGTCAACAAAAAGGCACTTTAAGTCAAAGACCATAACTTGATATTGGTAAATCAAAATGACATGGGACCAAAGGCATTGGTTAGAGGACTTCAAGACCTTTCCAAAATGTCCAAGAACATGTTCATAGCTTCAAAATTGAGCAAGATATGCATTGGAGAAGTTGGGAAATTTTTGGGAATTTGCAAAAGTCAACTTTGCCTAAAACACTTCAAATTTGCTAATGGGCCTCAAATTCTTTCTTGAATCTTTACCCAAAGCCTATGCACGACCCATTGAGCTCAAAATAATTTATTTTCTTATTTTTGATTAATTAATTGGATTTATTTTTTTTATTAATTCATTTAATTGGTTTTAAATATAAGAAAATTCAAAGATATGCTTTTTTAGATCTTTTTGTGCAGCAAATGTGACTAGGGCAAGCTGGCAACTCGTTTCTCAATCAACAAGACAAGATCTTCCATAATTGGCAAGGTTTCCATGGAAAAAGATTGAAAAAAGATATGATTAGCAATCAAATATTCCAAACATTAATTCATGGACTTGTGGGCTTATTTTTGACCTAGAATCATTCACATACATATGCTGAGTGAAACCCTACTCATACATACACGAAAAAGCTGCTGAAACTGCATAATCACTTTGCAAAATTTTCATAAAAAACTTGAAACTGATTTCATACTTGCAGTGCCTTTCCACGCCTAAAAAGGATTCCAATACGTTGCCTAAGTCTCCAGGAAGCGTTTGCAATCAAGAACCAGTCCAAACGCGCAAAGAATTGAAGAACACAGGCCATACGGTTTGTCTTGTTTTTCAAATTTGCATAACATGATTCATGTGCTTTTAATCTGTTTTCTTGCTTGATTCATACTAATAGGTACCTCCTGAAGCGATTGGTATAAGTTAATTGGACTAACACTGCCTGAATCTGAATCCACCATGGACGAAAATTAGGTTTTCTAAAGCTTGCAATTAGGGCTTTAGGCATCAGGAAAAATTGGACTAAGCCATGACCATGGTTGAATTCGTCAAGGCCAGACGAATTCAACCAACCTATCGCGCCCTTTTTATATTAATTCCTCTTCTATTCGCTATTTTTCACTATTCCACTTAGTGGGGGTTTAAAACCCCCGCTACTTGTTTCATGTTTGCAGGAAGAACGAAGAAGAAGGTATGTGCGGCGTCCTGTAACTGGAGCATTTAAACTTTAGCGCGTTTTTTGGTTTCATACCATTAATATTTATTTTTCTATATAATATTTGTTGTGTAAATATTTAACAAATGCGCTTGGTAGCTCAGATGGTGGAGGACGTGTACTGCAGGCATTGGGACCTGGGTTCGATTCCCAGGTCCCCCCACATAATTCATAATTTTTGTTTCAACATGTTCTAGTGCAGCGTTCGTTCCAAGGCCCACCATGCATACTCACGCCTGAGCCTGCCAAGTGGCTTCAAGATCCATCTAGTGACCAGAAGGTGAATTCCATGGTGTACCTCAGTCAACCAACACGCACGTGATTTCTAAAAGTCAATGAGGCCTTGTGCTAATGGGCCAGAATTCCTCAATCTTACCTCCACATGGGCCAGACACCCCCCTTGGTTTGCATGCTTTTTCAATTTAATTTTCTTTTCTTTCTAATTCTTTTTATTTGTTTTAATTCTTTTATTAATTCACCACAACTAATTTTCCTAATAAAAAAATCAGAAACTAAAAAATGTTTTATTTTTAATTATTATTAATTTCACCACTAACATTTTTTGTAAATAAATTCTAATAACTAATTTAGTTTAAATTAGGTTTTAATTCTAATATTTTTCTTAATAAATAAAAATTACATAGATTAGGGTTTTGACATTTTTATCTTTTCTTAATTAATTATTCTCATCATTATTTATTATTATTATTATTATTATTTTTGTAGATAAACATGTAAATTAATTAATTAGCTTAAATTAGGTTAACTTTAATATTTTCATTAATAATTAAAATAGATTTAGAATTAGGGTTTCCTTTTAATTTCTTTTCTTTATTTCTATTAAATCCAAAAAAACATAAAAAACACTTTCTTTTCTTTAATTAAATAATAATTAGGTTTTAATTCAATTTAATTTATCAAAAGGGTCCAATACCCTCGGACGTCCAATTTAATTCTTTCGCACGTTATTCTTTTTTCTTATTGATTATTATGTAAATGTTCAAGGATGTAATAGTAATTAGGTTTATCGCTTTTCTTTTACTTTCCGCATCTTTTATCAAAAACGGGTCTTTGTATTTTGGCGATGTATAGACCCGCGCCTTGTAATAGTGTAGCTTTTATCTTTCCGTCTTTTAATTTTTCGCACTCCTAACTGCTAAAATTGCATGAAAGAATGTATGTAATTAAAAACAACGTGTAGCTCGCAATGCCATGATCAAAGATAAACTTAACATGAAAACAACACACAATACACACACCACTTCTAGGGTACGCCTCACTCGTTGCCTTCGAAACGTGGTCGTCAAGTATAGGATGTTTTAGCGGTCGCTCTTATGTCCATGATCCAGTTGCCTCGAAACAGTTGCCTCGAAACAGTTGCCTCGAAACGGTTACCTCAGATTAAAAAAGGATCTAGGACATAAGGGTAGCTTCTAAGGTGTCCTACTGTTGCTTCGGTGACCATATTGTCCCTACAATCGAATTGACCTGAACACCTCCAACGGTGGTGCTACCTACCTCTCAATGGTGGGATAGCACTATCTAAAGTATACTTACACAGCTTAATTCCTTAGGGTAGGTAGATGACTCATGGGTACTTGCTCTTTTCAAAAACAAACAAAATACTTTTTACACCTTACACTTTCAAAAGCTTTCAAAACAAATTTTTCAAACACTCTTGAGGACAGATACAAGAGTTATTCAGAAATCTTTCAAAGAAACTTTTTCAAACCCACTCACATTTTGAAAAGCAAACATTTTTGAAAATATAAGAGCAAGTACCTAAGAGCCCGTGGATAACCACGGATAGAAAGGGTGCTAACACCTTCCCTTTCTATAAATCTACCTCCCGAACCGAGAAACATTCTCATAAGGAATTTTGCTGTGCTTTTGTCCTTTCCTTGTTGGAGAAAATAAAAGACGGTGGCGACTCTTGCTTACCGCAACATTTCGCGAAACCAGCTAAAAACAGTCAGTTCTATTTCCACCGATCATAATTACCTTGCAAACTCAATAAGGAACAAGAATATATAATCAAAACGTGCAAATGATGTATACATCATGATAATCGAAATCCAAGAAATAGAGCAAATTGTGATGCTCCTACAAAGTGTTTCAGGATGTGGGGATGCTTGCTAGTGATTGGAACATGTTCCTGAGACGTCCAGCAACCGATTGGAAAGGTTAGGATGGCTTGAGATGGCCTGTAGATTGGAATTTGATATGCACTTTTATTTGAAATTTTTAATTTTGTTCTGCCTCTTTCACGACTGCTCAACCTCTTCTCTTGCCTTGGATTCCTTCTATATATTTAGTGCAACACTTTAGGTTAACAAAAACGAATTGAATCTTGCCCATTATGAAGATTTGATTTGGTCTTTCATGGCATATGATATCTTTCCAAATTTGCTTTAATACAATCTTTTTCCACCCAAATCAATCTTGCACGAATTGGTTGTTCTGATAGCTGTACATACACTCAAAAGATGCATAAAAAATCCAAGATTTGATTTGATTTTATTATTTTACCATTTAAATTGATTTATTTTGATTTAAATGAATAAAAAATAAAAATAAATGATAAAAATAATAAAATAAAAGGTGGAAAATATAAGGGGTCATGGGTCCTATTAGAAACATGTTTCAAACAAGAAAACATGGGCCCCTTTGGAAAAAATGCAAATTTGATCAATGTTGACTTTTGGCAATTTTGCAAAAAAGGTCAACTTGGCCAATGCATAACTCTCTCAATTTTGACCCTAGAGAGGTGTTCATGGACTTTTTAGAAATCTTAGGATGTCATCAAAGCAACCCTTTTGGTCTCATCTCAATTGAGTATTCCATGTTCATGTATGAAGCTTTGACCCAAAATGTGTTTTTGTTGACTTTTCAAAATGACCTATAATGTCAAAAATCATATATTTTTGTGAGTGCATATTTTTAACTTAGGAGCTGAAGATGAATTGTAGGTAATTGCATCCTCTTCAAAATAAGCTTTTAATGGGTCATTTATGATAAAGTATGAGAAAGTTATGCTTGGTCAAAGTTGAGTTGACTTTTCCTACAAAACCCTAATTTAGCAACTTTTGGATTTTGATGAATTGTAAGAAATTCTTGATGAATCATGATCAACCCTTGATCAAATGATGAATGATACTTCAAAATTATGATGTTGACCAAAAATCTTAAAGTTTGATTGTATGTGGGCCACAGTTGAATTTTGACCTAGCATAGTCGATTTTCAGGCCTTTGAGCAATTGACTGAGCAAACTTCTTCTGCAAGGCTTGAAACTTCACATGGATGATCTTAAGAACATATTAGGACAATGGTGAGAATTTGGGATCCTTTGGACTCAAGCATCTTGATGAAAAATGAAACCCTAATTTGAGGTAGACTGCCTTAGGAGAGAATTTATCTGGTCAACTCTTGAACTTCCTTGAGCAATTAGGGGACCTCACTTCCCGTGTGTTGAGAAATATGGGAGGGAAAATTTTGGGGTACAACAAGGAGGTACCCTTACGAAGTTGACTTGGATAGTAATCCTGCGAGTGGATGCCATATCCTACAAAATAACACAAAGATAAGCCCTAAAAATCCTTGAAATGGTTAGTATGATATGCCATGTTATGATGTTATGATATCATGATCATGCTAAGAAAACACAAGTATAGCAAGCACAAGTAAATCACACAAAGACCTTAGGTTTAAGGTTTTCATGGGTTTTTAGGTAAGTACCCTCTTGAAGTTTAGTTGGCTCAACCTGTCCTATCAATAGTAACCAGGTTCTAAGTGATCTCAATATCACTGTTCTTTTCCACAAGTTTCATTCTGATAGACAACTGACTTGACACCAAACAAAACTCGGGATTCAAATCTCAATGAGTGTAGTATCGAGTATCAACCGACTTTGGGCTACACCAAAGACGGCTATCTCACTACTTCCTAATGGCCAAGTTGTTTAATTAAAGGTTCTAAGATCAATTGATGCTTCATGACACCATGCAGTGTCCCCGTATTCTCCTTGACTACTCAAGGGCTCCCGGTACCATCCAAAGTGTCACATCAATATAGCTATCACTTTGACCATGTCGGTATACCCCACATAGTTTCCATGATGTATTTCTACTTACCTAAAAGGTGCCCCAGATCCGGGTGTAGGATATATAGAAACTCAAACAAAGCCCTCAAAAGTAAAGCAAACAAAACATACAAGTTAAAGCAATTTATAATTAACTAGACTCTAAGGTAACCCCGCTTTTTATTATCCCCAGCAGAGTCGCCAGTTCTGTGATACAGTGTCAGAACCGACTGTTATATACTGGTTTTGCATTTTGTGTTCGCAAATGTTGCGGTAAGCAAGAGTTGCCACCGAATTTTCTTTTATCCATATTAAGAAAAGGGTGAAAAGAACAGAAAAATACCTTTTCGAGAGTTTTCTGAGTAAGGGGGTAAATTATGGAAAGGGAAGGTGTTAGCACCCTTTCCATCCGTATTTATCTATGGGCTCTTAGAGGTTTGCTCATTTTGAAAGTACTTTGTTCTTTGTATGTTTGAAAAGTGTTTTGAAATGCCTTGGTACGGCGAATTGCTTTGCATTTAACTCTTGTATCAGTCTTCAAGAGTGTTAACAAAGCAAATGTTATTGAAATTTGTTTTTTTTTTAAAGTAGTATTTGTGTAAGTGCAAAATGTTTTTGAGCAAACTTCTAACAGCTATCTACTTTGTACTCGAAAATGTAGTTCTTTTCCTCCTACCCTTTAGACAGTGCTATCCTACTAGTAGTGAGTAGGTAGCCTTGTCGTTGGATGTATGAGGGACATTCAAAGGGACGTTACATCCACGAAGGAAACTTGCGGAGATGCTTTAGAAATTTTGTTTAGGGACTAGATCATTTACTGAAAGGCAACTGTAGGGTCATCGAGGGACTATGATCCTTTGATTTATGGGTCTTTGCTAAAGCGTTCTTGCCTCATGACTGTTTTACTTATGAAGGAAACCAAAGTGGGGTACCATAGAGGTGTATAGGTACAAGTGTGTTATGTTCAGTTATTTTTGTCTTTTTGTTAAGTTTGCTAACGTTTGATTTCAGTCTTTTCATACACGCCTAGTTACTAGCAGTTAATATATATTGCAGAATATAAAATGCAAAAGGTAAAAACCTAGACTATTACATGGCTTCGAGGAGGGGGGAATTTACATGTCTAAACTTTGGGGAGAGTAAGGAAAGAAATAAAATAAAAGAGTCCTAATTACATTCTATTATAACCAGGAGGTAGATACAATAATATGAAACAGCGCGAAAGAAAAATAACGCGCGAATTTGAAAAGATGTTTAAAATCCTAAGAATAAAATCTTCTTTTTGTTTTTTTGTTTTGGTTTTTTTTGTGAAAAGAAAATAAATTGAGAAAAATAAAAATAAACCTAAATTCTAATTTATTTTAAATTTTTTTGAGAAAAGGATGTTAAAATTAATTAATTAATTCAGAAATTGATTTAATTAATAAAATCTAATCCTAATTTTTTTATGATAATTTTTTTTTATTTTATGTTAATTTTAAAAAAAACTATAGAAAAGAAATGAACAAAAATAAAAATATAAGAAGAAAGATCTTTCGATCCCAAGAAAAGATAGCTTTCGATCCAATGAAGAGTGTCATCCTCCGATCCAGGGACAAGGTAGCCTTCAATCCAGTTAAAGATGGCTTTTCAATCCAGTTGAGGATATTGTTAGGGGTGTATGTTGTATTCCTGCAGGAAATTTATCAGGGAAAACAAGATACAAGTCCAGATTTGGGTCGAATCTAGCCTTAGATTCGACAGCATGTGGCTGCATAATCCTAATTAGGATCCTCTGGGTCTGAATCAAAGGCTACTTCATCTGTCTTACAACATCATGAACCTTGAGATTCGAAATAAAATATGGATCGTGCCCAAGACACGGCACAATCCAAAACCATGCGCTTAATCTTGCATGTAGCACATAAAAGCAATAACAAACATTAGCAACAACATGAATGTATGATTAATATGAATTTAAAAATTGCATGCTTATCTAGTTTGAGATCGAAAATAAGTTACCAACAGATTAATTGTGTGAGTGATGCTCCAGTGAATGTTGGGGCCTGTCTAGTACTTAGGAACACCTCTTGTAGATTTCAGGTGGTGAGTGGAGCGTTGTTGAAAATTACTTCGATTTGGATCACGTATGATATTTTTTTGATAACTTTGGTGGTTTATGGGGCAGCGTATCTCCAATATGTGTGTCCCTTTGGCTTTCAAGCACGTTGTTTATATAGAGTAGAAGGAAGGGGACGAGAAGACAATGGTTTAAACAACCATAAACAAATATTTTCAAAGCCATGAATGAAGTTTTGTAACGTTACAAAAGTCATGGAAACTTGTCCTTTTTGAAATTTGAATGTATGTAGACATTTTGGCTCCTTTGAATGCCCTCTAGTATTAGTCTTAGATTGGCCACAAGTTGCCTCTTTTGACTGGACCTCTTATGTAGCTTTTGAATAGGTCTTTAGATGGTCCTTTTGTGTACCCTTCTAATGGGCCTAACATGCATGTTTAAGTACGTACAATTGTTTAAAATGGGGCCATTGCCCAGTTGAAGCTGGCAAAAAGGCAGCCTATGTCTTGTGGATGCCAGCATGAAGCAAGTCAAAGCAAGCATAAAGGAAGCCATTGCCTAGGCGAAACTGGCACAAAGGTAGCCAGTGCCTTGTGGGTCGAAGGCAACTTTTTTGCTTGGCGAATCAAAAGAAGCTTTTTTCCTGGTGGATCGAAGACAAACCTGAAGGAGTCCTGACCTTGTGTGCTACAGGCAACCTGAAGAGGGGTCTTTGCCTTGTGAATCGAAGATAAGTGAGATGCGCCTTTTTCCTTATGAGTTAAAGGCATGATGATGGGTCTTTGCCTTGTGAAACCAAGGCAAGCATGAAGAGGCATACGTGCACTGGTGACACACTGAGGGGCCTTTTTCCCAATGGGAGCTTTGTGAATCGAAGGCCAGTTTGAAGAAGTTCTTACTTTGTGTGGTGAAGGCACGCACAGAGGGATAATTTGCCTAGTCGAAACAGGAATCAAGCTTGCTCCAAAGACAATCAAATGCCCAATCGAAGCAAGAATTAAGCTTGCTCCAAAGATACCAAATGCCCAAACGAAACAGGAATCCAACTTGCATGCAGGTAGCCATTGCATTTTTGAATCAAACCAACATGCAAAGCCAATGGTGCAATCGAAGGAGCACTAACAAGAGGCCATTCCCCTTTGGGTCTAAGGAGCCTCTTCCCCTTTGGGTCCAAGGAGGTTGTTTCAAAGAAAACACATGCCCAGTCGAATCTAGTATGCAGCAAACAAGCAAAAGACCAAGGCTTCAATCGAAGGTTGGAAGTTTGAGGCGAGCTTGGGGGAGGTTAGGTGCTCAAATGAATCTTGTCCAAAATACCAATCGAAAGGCCTTTTAACATGCCAATCGAAAGACTTTATTAAGATGTCAATCGAAGACTCCTTGTTTATCTTCAAAAAAATTATTTTTTCCTTTAATCAAATGCTTACAACCACCCATATAAGAAAAAAAAACTTGGAAAACATGAGAGAGAAAATTTTGGGGTACAACACTCAAGTTTAAGAAGATTGAACAGGGGAATTTGTTGTACCCCAAAATTTTTCCTCTCATGTTTTCTAAGATTTTCTCTTATATGGTGATTACAAACACTTGCTTGAAGAAAATAAGAACTTTGAAGATAAACAAGGTATCTTCGATTGACATTTAAACAAGGTATCTTCAATTGGCATTTAAACAAGGTATCTTCGATTGGCATTGGGACAAGGTGTCTTCGATTGACATTTGAGCAGGTTGTCCTTTGATTGACATCTAGACAAGAAGCTTCGATCGGATGTCTAAAATCCTTTGACACAAGCTTGGTTCACAAGACTTCGACTTAGCACGGGCTGTTTCATGCCTGATTCGATTGACAAGGAAATGACTTTCCCTGTGCGTGCCTTCAGCACATAAGGCCAAGACTTCTTCAGATTTGCCTTCAATCCACTGGGCAAAAATCTTCCTTCGACCCACAAGGAAAATACCTCCTTCGTGCCTGATTCAATTCACTAGGGAATAGACTCTTTTATGCTTGCTTTGGCCTCCCTCACGCTAGCATCTACAAGACATTGGATTCCTTTATGCCAGCTTCGACTGGGCAATGGTCCCCTTTGAAACAGTTTCGATTCCACATCTAAAATCCTTAACACACGGTTCATCACCTTTCGACACCTAGTAAGGCCAATTCGAAGGACACACAAATGATGCCTTCATAGGACATGCACTTGATCCAGTCGAAAGACACACAATGGTTGGAAATAATTTTTGCTTGCTGGCCAAAGTCTTACATAATTCCAGACCCAAGCCTCATGCACGCGCACATTCATGCCAAAGGGAACTTCGACGGGCCAGAATGAGGTCTTTCGATTAGGCTAGTTGGGTAGTGTCAGAGCCAATCGAAGAGAAAAGATCTGAGGGGCTTTCGAAGAAGCCCGGATAAGGGAAACTCTGAACAAATTCAAATTGGAATTCAGGGTCATTGAAAAGAACAATGCTCTGACGAAGAGAATTCTGAGCAATTCGAATTGATGCAGATGGTGACTTAATTGAAGAAACTCTGAACAATTGGAATTCAGGGTCATCAAAGGTCTGAGCAATTTGAATTGATGTAGATGGGCTCAATCGAAGGAGCTATAAGAATGAAACCAAAGTCATTCGAAGGAGGTAACTCAAGGCCAATCGAAGGGCATGGCTTGAAGGTATTCGAAAGAATGAAGACTGTCCAGGTTCATGCCCCAAAGAAAATGGGCAAGAATGTTCATTTTTGGAAATATTTCAAATTTGATATCTTGAGATTTAAGCCATGCCATTACACTATGATTTCTTCCCATCTTTGTTTCTATCCTTCCTCTGTAAATACTTCAAGCTCAGCATACATCAGGGAATGGGCAAGTTATCTCAAAAGAACACAAAAAGCTCTCAAAAATTTCTCAAGCTAGGGCAGTCTAAAAACTTGTTCTCCTATCACTCTCAGTAAGTTCCTGAAATCCATTCGCCTTCCTGACGTTCTCAGGGACAGATCCAGGTCAATATCACTCTTAGTCGTGCCCAGAAGAAGCCAAGCCACATTCCCCGATCGATAAAAATTCTTGCATCTGAAATTTTAAATCCATACATTGTTTACTAATGTTTTGTGGCTAGATGTGATCAGGGTGATGGTTAGGACTGCCATAAGGCTTTACATGCAAGCTCAGACGTGCACATGGCTATTTTCCATTTTTAACCGTGTGATTTGCATTTGTATCGTAACCCTTTTTCCATTAGTTTCTAGCCAGTTTTGACCTTGGATTTAGACTCAGGATGAAATTTCATGTGAGTTAGTGCCTTTTCTTTTTCAATTTGACACGTTTTTACAGGATTGAAGTTGAAGATCGCCGGAGAAGACGGTGGTTTCCACCACTCCGGTCGGCCTGATTTTTTGCAGGGAGGTCAACGCTTGCATGGTGTCAGGGAACTTTCTGATTCGCCCATCCAAACACCAAGGTCCCACCTGCGTTCAATTGTTTTTTTTTTAATTTAAAATAATTGCATTTGTTTATATTATATATTTATGGATGCATTTAGGCTAATGGAAGTATCACCGTCCCAACGGTAGAGGCAGCGCGTTTAAGGCTTTGTTATGTGTAAGGGAAGGGATTCGAACCCTGCCTCTTGCATATTTATTTTTCTAACATTTATGTTGTAGATCCAGTATTTCAACCTCCAACGCGCACACTCTGTGTCCTCAAATCACCGCCATCAAAGCATCACAACATCAGATCAAACGATCTAGATCCATATGTTCATGGTGGACCTCACAAGGGCCAGCAACATTGAATCATGCGCAGGATTCTGGGCTGCCTTTTATTGGGCCTAAACGAAATTTCAGATACATACCCCCTATTTACTTTAGACATCAGGCCTAGTTTTATTTTCTATTTTTCCTTTTAGCTTTTTTATTTGTTTTATATTTTAATTTTAAAACCTTTTTTATATAATAATATAAAAATAAAAAATCATAAAAAATAATAGACTTAGTATTTTTCAAATTAATTTAATTTTCATAATTTAATTTACTTAATTATTTTGACTTGTTTTAATTAATTTAAAATCAATTAGAAATATGTTATTTAATTCAAATGTTTTCTTAACAAAAATACAAAAAATATTAGAATTGGTTTTCTTTTATTTATTTAATTAATTAGGATTAAATTTAGTCTTTCTCATTTAATTTAATTTTAAGTATTTTCTTAGAATAAATAAAAACCAAGATTTTCTTTTACTTAGATTTTTTTAGGGTTTTAGACGCCTCTTTCCATTTCGCACGCGTTGTTTATTTTCGCATTTTTTATACTAATGTATCTGCTGACAGTATGTAATAGCTTAAACTAGGGTTTTTATCGCTTTCTTTGTTTTCCTCCATTTTTGGATATGTAAATACCCCCTCCCCAAAAGCCTTGTAATATCGTAGGATTTACGATTCTCGCACTTTAAATTTCTACAAAATATTAACTGTTAGTAACTAGGCTTGTATGGAAAGACTGAAAATAAAGCACTAGCAAACCTAATAACAAAGATAAATGAACCGTTGAATCACTTGCACATATACACCTCTAGGGTACGCCCACTTTGGTTGTCTTTCGAAAAATAAAATAGTCATGTCCCTCGAAAATGGGAACGCTTTAGCAAAGACCCGTAAATCAAAAGATCATAGTCTCTCGATGATCCTACAATGTTGTCTTTCGATAAATGATCTCATCCCTTAAACAAAATTTCTAAAGTGTCTCCATATGTTGCCTTTATGACTGTACGTCCCTTCGAACGTCCCTCAAACATCAAACGATAGGGCTACCTACTCACTAATAGTAGGATAGCACTGTCTAAAGGATAGGAGGAAAGGAACAAACATTTTCGAGTATAAGTAGATAGTTCTTAAATGCTTGCTCAAAACAAACTTTTGCACTTACACAAGACACTTCAAAAACACTTTCAAAAAACGCTTTATCAACACTCTTGAGGACTGATACAAGAGTTATCATAAAGCGAATTGCCGCACTAAGGCATTTTCAAAAAATACTTTTCAAAATACACAAAGCACAAGGTATTTCAAAATGAGTTAAGTATCTAAGAGTCTGTAGAAAATTACGGATGAAAAGGGTGCTAACACATTTCCTTTCCATAATCTACCCCCTTACTCAGAAAAATCTCGAAAAGGTCTTTTTTTGTTCTTTTCACCCTTTCCTTTGTTGGATAAAAGAAAAGTCGGTGGCGACTCTTGCTTACCACAACATTTGCGAACACAAACACAAAATCAGTATTACAGTCAGTTCTACCACCGTATCACAGTAACTAACTTTCAAAAGAAGAGGGGAATTCAGTTACACTCTCTCTTAAGTGAATTCTATTACAAACTGAAACTTGAGTTTATTATTTATACCACCACTAAAATTCAAATGCATCTCAAATTAAATCTAAATGCAAACTAATGAAATTCTAACTAGATTGTGTTCAATTTGGATTGCACTACAACACCTTTATGATTATATTTAAGTAATAAAAAATTGGGATACAACCAACACAGTTTAAACGCGTGATAAAGATATCAAGTGTGTTGTCTGAGACGCTTTGTATATTCAATAATAACAGTCAATACCCCCATAGAATCATGATAAATATTTGGAATTCAATATGACATTATTTGGATTTAAGTTTGATGATACATACTTCATTTTCAAACTCAAACTTTTTGAAGTCTTGTTTTTGTATTGGTAGTAATTTGTATCATGTTTTCTTATCTTATTAAGGGACCTACTTGATGGCAATAGAAGAGTCCTATCAAATGACTTTTATTTGATGGCTAGAGTTATCAACTATTTAAAATAATGGAATAATAATCCCATTTTTTATTAGTCAGATATATAATCCATTTTTATCTGCTACTAATGCTTAATAGTCATAGTTATTCATTTTTGGTTTTTCAAATTCAATGTTAGTTTCTCATTTGATTGTTTGTATATTCTCTTAGATTATTAGAATCAACACCACGCTTCATTCCTGTGTTGACAAGTAAACTTCATCTTATGTTAGGACCCTTCTATGAGGTTATCAATTGATGAATCATTTGTCTCTGAGGTTGAAGAAAAAAGTGACAGTGTTTGGAGCATTGTTGGTGTAAAAGTAAGAAAGATATTTTGTACACAATCCTTTATTAGTGTAGTTTATATCAGACATTTGCACATTAAGGCCTTTTCTTTAATTGTTTTTAAAGGAGCATAGACTCTTCAATTTTTCCATAGAGGAGAGCATAGCTTATGGATTTGTAGAAATTTTGACAATGCTGATATTCAAAACTCAGCTGTGTTAGTTAATGTGTTTTTCCAATAATGAAACACATAATCTCACTCCCATATTTCATTTTGCAGTATGTAATTGAGTGCAGAAAATGGAAAAGAGTGTGAATTGTTAGCAGTGAAGAACTCCGTCATGACATTATTTTTTATTGTTTTTTATCGTGTTCTTTATTTATTGATTTTACTTGGAAACAATTAAGGTTTCTAATAGAACAAAAATGAGAGTTTCTGTCAAAATTTAACAAATTTCCAAATTTCCAAATTTCTAATAGTTATATTCTTTGACATTCCATTAACATGTGACAATGCCTTCATTATCATTGATTCTGATATTTGTGTTTCCAAATGATAGAAAGGGGACAATGTCTTCATTATCTATGCTAGCTATTCCCAAGTCCTAACAGGCATATGGATTCTAACCACCAACAGGAACATATATAGTCTTTATGCAAGTACTAATATAATTTTAAATTCTTAGCATTTATTATGTTCTCTATTTCTTCTTATAGCCTAACTCAATTATAGGTGGATGCAGAAGTATATTAGATAAGAGGATATCAAGGAGTTCAATTTTGTCTTTCACTTTTAAAGAAGCAGTTGAAGATGTTGAATATCAAGCTCAATATTTTGAAAACATATTATTGTTGTATTATAATCAATCTTATTATTGGATATATATCATACCCTAATTTTTACCCTTAAGATTCTATCTATTACATCACTTGCACTTCATCAAAGTCTCAAGCATGGTAGCCTCTCAAACCTCCTATCTTTAGGCTTGTTGTGTGGGAGATCACAAAGCACATTTGTGTTTCCTTTTACTTTATGATTAATAATTTTATGTTTTCCTAACCTTAACCAATATACAAAAATATGCTTTGTTCCTTTTGTTTATTTTGCAAGGTAGGATTTTGAATCAAGACGATCAAGTGTGGTTATCCAATTAGGGTTTTGAATCCTCGAGGTAAAAAATGGTCAACCATTGATTCTTAAGGGTTTATTCATCAAGGCATGACCTATAATCTTAGGTCACCTTCTCCTCAAGCTTCACTTTACACCTTTTGATCAAAGAGAGTTCAAGTTTGTTTGCTTGTTTTTCAAGTCATGTCAA
Source organism: Vicia faba (assembly GCA_948472305.1). Lineage (NCBI taxonomy): Eukaryota > Viridiplantae > Streptophyta > Magnoliopsida > Fabales > Fabaceae > Vicia > Vicia faba. Next base: position 1,538,531,849 of record OX451737.1, read on the forward strand.
GTAGGTTCATGTGCTTACTTTTGTAGGTGTTTAGGTATTGGCTTGCATTTTTGGTAAATCCCAAGTGTATGTGTGAATGTCATGACTGATGTCATAACATTCTAGTTCAGTTTGTACTGACTCATTAGGTACCTTTGCAGAAAAATATTGTAATTCAAGTACTGATGTTTATAAGTGTGTATCTGAGCATTTTGCAAAATGATCACATTTTGCTAAATCAGTAGACAGGTTTTCTCAGATGTCATAACAGATGTTATGACATCCTGTTCTGAACTAACAGGTTTGCAGGTTGGATAAGTCTGAGTTTTTTTCAGGAAATAACTCAGTCTTTCCTGAACAGAATCCTGCGTTTTCTGAGGGGTAACCTAGCTCAACCCTAACCTGGTTAATAAAGTCCTGTGACCTGGTCTTTAGGTCAAACAGAATTAACCCTAGGTTTTTGTGGAAACCCTAACTGAAGTTGCAGCTGCTATATATTCAACAGAGCTGCTGTTTTTCAAGCGATCCCTTTATTGATCAGAAGATCATTTGTAATCTGTATAGATTTGATTATTGTACTCCAAGCAATTATCATTGTGATAAGTGACTTGGAATAGGTTTCGAATTGTAAGGGCTGTGTAGCACTCAAAGCTTTGAAGCAAGAGTGTTTGAATGTTCCTTGACTAAAGCTGTGAAGCAGAGTCAAGTTAGTTGTTTGCATCACTCAAAGCTGTGAAGCACGAGTGATTGAGTTGCTTGATTAAAAAGCTGTGAAGCTTAATCAAGTGTTTGTTCTTAAAGAGTGTCATCATCAATTTTTAAGTCAAATTGGTTTATGTATCACTGCTGTGATTGAGGGGGAGTGAGTAGGAACTCAGGTTTAAGTTGTACTTAGATTGGAATTGCATTGGGTAGGTCTTAAGTGAAGGAGATAAACTGGTTGGTTTATTCCTGAATTAACATCTCTTATAGTGGATTTCCTCCCTGGCTTGGTAGCCCCCAGAGTAGGTGTTGTTGCACACTGAACTGGGTAAACAATTGACTGTGTTCTTTATTGCTTTTGTATTTACTGTCATATAGTAAGTCAGATACGGTGTCATAACATTAAACGTGACATTGAGTATCTGCAGCCAGAATTTCAATTGGCATCAGAGCAGGCACCCTGCCTGTAGTACTGGGTGAGATCTAGGGATATCACTTTCTGGCACTATGGACAAAGAAGGAGTTTTTGGAAATAGACCACCCATTCTGGATGGAACTAATTATGACTACTGGAAACCTCGTATGATTGCCTTCCTAAAATCTCTGGACAAAAAGGCTTGGAGAGCTGCTGACAAAGGATGGATTCATCCCACCATAACTGAGAAAGATGGGACAATCAGTCTGAAGCCTGAGGAAGATTGGAGTAAAGAAGAAGATGAGTTAGCTCTGGGAAATTCAAAAGCTTTAAATGCCTTGTTCAATGGGATTGATAGAAACATTTTCAGACTAGTACATCAATATGAACTGGCCAAGGAGGTTTGGGACACTCTCAAAACTACTCATGAGGGCACTTCCAAAGTAAAAATGTCAAGGCTTCAGATGTTGACCACCAAGTTTGAGAATCTAAAAATGATGGAAGATGAAACCATTCATGAGTTTCACATGAACATCTTGGAGATTGCCAACACCTCAGGAGCACTAGGAGAAAAGATGTCAGAAGAAAAACTGGTAAGGAAGATTCTCAGATCCTTGCCTAAAAGATTTGCAATGAAGGTAACTGCCATAGAGGAAGCCCAGGACATCAGCAAGTTGAAAGTGGATAAACTTATTGGGTCTCTTCAGACTTTTGAGATGGGGATCACTGATAATGGTGACAAGAAGAACAAAAGCATAGCACTTGTATCCAACACTGATGTTGAAAACAAGGAGGATGAAGAAGAAAATATATCAGAAGTTATTGCCATGCTTGGAAGACAGTTCAACAAGCTCATCAAAAGAATGGATCCAAAGTCAAGGTCTAATGTTCATAACATTCCCTCTGACATTGACAGTTCCAGCAGAAGACCAAGGTCAGAAGATAAGGGAAACCAAGGCAGAGGTATTCAATGCCATGGATGTGAAGGATATGGACATATTCGAGCTGAATGTCCTACCTTTCTTAAGAAACAAAAGAAAGGAATGACTGTTACTTGGTCTGACTATGATTCAGAAAGTAATTTTGAAGAAGAATCTGCCAAACTAGTTACTGCTCTAACTAGTGTTTGTACTTCTAAAAGTGACACTAGTGATGAAGAAGTGACATTTGAAGAACTGGCTGATACCTACAAGAAATTGTGTATCAGAAGTGCTGAAGTCTGTGTGCAGAATGAGAAACAATCAAAACTCATTATAAAGCTGGAGGCAGAAAAAAGGGCAGATCTTGAAACTATAAGTCACCTAGAAGGGGAAGTTCAATTACTGAATTCACAACTGAACCAAATGACAAAATCTGTCAAGATGTTGACCAATGGATCAGATAAATTGGAAGAGATCCTACAAGTGGGACAAAATGTGGGAAACAAATTCGGTCTAGGATTTGTGGAAGCTAAGAAACCTGGTGCAAACAAGAAGATCAGGCATGTTAAACAATTGTCAAAGCAGATGTCTCAACACAACTCTCAACATCAGAAATACATGAAGAAAAAATACCAAAGATGGAGATGTCATCATTGTGGGAGGTATGGACACATAAAGCCCTTCTGCTTCAAATTGCATGGATACCCTAATCAAAACTCTGGTGCTAAACCTAAGCCAAAAAGGGTACCACATACTCCTCATTGGAAGAAAAAGGCTACTGCCCTGATAGCCCATACTTCCCTGAGAGTGTCTGCAAAGGAAGGCTGGTACTTTGACAGTGGATGTTCCAGACACATGACTGGATTCAAAAATCTCCTCAATAATGTTATGTCTCACACCACCAGTTTTGTGACCTTTGGAGATGGTGCTAAAGGTGAAGTCAAAGGAGTTGGTATTTTGGACTGTCCTGGAGTTCCAAGTCTGAATAAAGTACTGCTGGTAAAAGGGTTGACTGCTAATCTCATTAGTATCAGTCAATTATGTGATCTAGGATTCAAGGTCAACTTCTCAATATCTGAATGTCTAGTAATTAATGAAAAACTAGAAGTTGTAATGAGAGGAATCAGATCCAAAGATAACTGCTACTTATGGCAGCCTGAGAACACTGATATCTCCACTATGTGTCCAATCATCAAAGAAGAAAAAGAGATGAAACTGTGGCAGCATATGCTTGGTCCCCTTCATCTAAGAAGAATGAAAAGCGCTATTTCTATGGAAGCTGTCAGAAGAACTCCAAAACTACAGGTTGATAATATCTGTGATGTGGCAAATAAACTTGAAGAAGGATGTGTTGTCAGAACCTTAAGTCATCTTGACAAGGATGTTGGAAACAACAAGTCTAATAAATTTTGTTCTCATAACATCTGGTCAAAACAGATGCTCCCTGAGTACAATGTCACACAAGATGTTGTGACATTGTGTTGTGACAATCTGAAAACAATCAACATTTCCTTGAACCCTATTGACTTTGAAGAGAAGAAGTCATTTAAACTGGAACATAGTTTCTCTAAGCTTCAGCTGACTGATTCTTCTACCAAGGCTCTTGTTGGAAATAAACTTGAAAATTTGAGGGGCAGGTTGGGTATTCACCAACATAAGAAATTATAGCAATTAATTTTGCTTAAAACAAGGGTTGAAGGAATTAATTTTATTAAGTCTATCTTTAGTGGGTTAATCATATACTTTCACAATTCCTTCAAAATCTTTAAGAAGTTGAAGAGACTCCCTTTTACCACCTATCTCTCTCGTCCTTGCAACCTGTTTCCTCCTCTCAATCAAAGATTTTTCTCAAGCTGCTACCATTACTCAAAGTCAATCAAAATGTCTCAGACATCGTCTTCAACCATGGCGACTTCGTCATCCTCATCATCGTCATCATCTGACCAAGATTCTAGGGCAATCACCACATGCATAGAATCTGAAGTTCTTGAGGTCACTCCTCTCAGAGAGATGGCAACTGACCCAGCCAGAGTCAAAAAGCTCAGAACCAGACATGCAGGAAGAGCTCAAGCTACAGCCTCTGGTAATTCTTCTCATCCTTTATCTTCTGTACCTAATAGAGAAGGATCAGTTCAAGTTCACCAAGCTATTGCTAGGCTGGTTACTAGTATACTGAGTGGCAACCAATATGTACCGGGGATTTCTGTCCCTTTAAATCAATCAGAAAGTCCAAATGTGGAAGTTTCTGAAAATGTAGATGTCACTGAGAATGTTGTGACACAAAAAGACAACATTCAGAACCCTTCAGAAAAGGCTGCTGATCCACCTATCATTGATGTGGATGAGGATTACTCAGATAATGATCTGATTGCTAATGTGAACCCTAGCATAGCTAGGAGATTGATGAAAAGAAAGAGTAGTCAGAATGATAAACCTAATGCTGAGAAATCCAAGGCTGAAGGCATGGCTGAGAAAAGTATTCAGACAAAAGGGAAGAAGGCCCAGGTGCATACTGCTAGACAACCAATCTCTAAGAAGAGAAAAGAACCTGAATCTTCTGATTCTGATGAGGAATCAGAATTTGAGATTGATATTGAAGAAACTCCTATCAGAAGGAAGCTCCCCTCCAGCAAAATTGCTAGAGTGCCTGAAGTGCCAACAGACAACATCTCTTTTCATCATCCTGACAATGCAAACAGATGGAAGTATGTTTGCTTAAAGAGAATAGCCTTAGAGAGAGAACTCAACAATGATGCCTTGGAGTGCAAAGACATCATGGACCTGATCAAGAATGCTGGACTAATGAAGACAGTGATAAAGTTTAACAAATGTTATGAAAATCTGGTCAAGGAGTTTGTAGTGAACTTGTCTAATGATTGTGCTGATGGAAGGTCAGCTGACTTTGAAAGTGTGTCTGTTAGAGGAAGAAGGGTCAAGTTCTCTCCATCAGAAATCAACAAGTTTCTTGGAAGAACAAATGAGGACTGTCCTGATCTGGAGGCAACTGACAATGAAGTTTGTCAAACCATCACAACCAAGCAAGTAAAGTGCTGGCCCTTGAAAGGCAAGCTGAATGCTAGTAAACTCAGCATGAAATTTGCCATCTTGCATAAAATAGGTGCAGCCAACTGGGTGCCTACAAATCATAAATCAACTATCTCCACAGGATTGGGGAGATTTATTTATGCTGTGGGAACCAAGACTGCTTTTGACTATGGCAGGTACATCTTTGAACAAACTTTAAAGCATGCTGGCAGTTATGCTGTCAAAGGACCAATTGCCTTTCCCTCCCTCCTTTGTGGAATCATCCTTGCACAATACCTTGATATCCTTGTGGCAAGAGATACAGTCTGTAAAAGAGCTCCTGCCCTTGGCTTGCACTACAAACTGTTTCAGGGATCTCATGCTCCAGACATTGTCATAACATCAGCTGAGACATCGTCTGTGAAGACCCAGTCCAAGACATCAGATGTCATAGCTGTTTTAAAAGAAACTTGCAAAGAGCTGGATGCTAGAAAAAGGACCCTAGAAAGTCTAATTGCCAGGCTAGAAAAGGAGGAAGCTGAAGAAAACAGAAGGGAAGAAGGTGTAGAAGCTGAAGGTCATCTCAACATTGAAGAAACTAGCTCCTCTGAGTCTGATGACAGTGCTTGAAGGTTGGTTGCTGTTTGGTGGTGTTGCTGGTTGGTGCTGATATCTGGTGGAGTTTGGAAGTGTATTCAGTTGTTTTCTGCTGTTGCTCTTATTATTTTGTTTTGGATAAACATGTATCTTTGGCCCTTTTATGGCTAAAGAGGGGGAGAATATTTTGGTACTTATTCAATTAGTACTTGACATTCTATTTTTCTGCTGTCACTTATTTCTGCTGCTATCTATCTCTGATTGCTTAGGGTCTTTAGCCAAAAATCTGCCAAAGGGGGAGTTTGTAGTGTTTAGGTATTGGCTTGCATTTTTGGTAAATCCCAAGTGTATGTGTGAATGTCATGACTGATGTCATAACATTCTAGTTCAGTTTGTACTGACTCATTAGGTACCTTTGCAGAAAAATATTGTAATTCAAGTACTGATGTTTATAAGTGTGTATCTGAGCATTTTGCAAAATGATCACATTTTGCTAAATCAGTAGACAGGTTTTCTCAGATGTCATAACAGATGTTATGACATCCTGTTCTGAACTAACAGGTTTGCAGGTTGGATAAGTCTGAGTTTTTTTCAGGAAATAACTCAGTCTTTCCTGAACAGAATCCTGCGTTTTCTGAGGGGTAACCTAGCTCAACCCTAACCTGGTTAATAAAGTCTTGTGACCTGGTCTTTAGGTCAAACGGAATTAACCCTAGGTTTTTGTGGAAACCCTAACTGAAGTTGCAGCTGCTATATATTCAACAGAGCTGCTGTTTTTCAAGCGATCCCTTTATTGATCAGAAGATCATTTGTAATCTGTATAGATTTGATTATTGTACTCCAAGCAATTATCATTGTGATAAGTGACTTGGAATAGGTTTCGAATTGTAAGGGCTGTGTAGCACTCAAAGCTTTGAAGCAAGAGTGTTTGAATGTTCCTTGACTAAAGCTGTGAAGCAGAGTCAAGTTAGTTGTGTGCATCACTCAAAGCTGTGAAGCACGAGTGATTGAGTTGCTTGATTAAAAAGCTGTGAAGCTTAATCAAGTGTTTGTTCTTGAAGAGTGTCTTCATCAATTTTTAAGTCAAATTGGTTTATGTATCACTGCTGTGATTAAGGGGGAGTGAGTAGGAACTCAGGTTTAAGTTGTACTTAGATTGGAATTGCATTGGGTAGGTCTTAAGTGAAGGAGATAAACTGGTTGGTTTATTCATGAATTAACATCTCTTATAGTGGATTTCCTCCCTGGCTTGGTAGCCCCCAGAGTAGGTGTTGTTGCATACTGAACTGGGTAAACAATTGACTGTGTTCTTTATTGCTTTTGTATTTACTGTCATATAGTAAGTCAGATACGGTGTCATAACATTGAACGTGACATTGAGTATCTGCAGCCAGAATTTCAACTTTCATGCCTTCTTCATCAAATTTTCTCAAGCTTTTGTCAATATTTATCAAAGAATAATTAAGGATCATGCATTTGGAGTTCATGTGTTCAATAACGTGCCTTGGATTACAATAAAAAGTCAAATTTTGCAAGTTGGTTCAAGTTGTTTTGACCTAAAAATCAAGTTTATCATGCCTATGTTCAAAATATCATAACTTCTTCATAATTAAACATTTTTTAGTGGTTATTTGGGAAAAAAATCATTTTGATGTCTCCTATAGTTCCTATTCACAAGTCAAAGGTCAATTAATCTCCTAAGATTCTCAAAGTTTCAGATCAATTATAGGTTATTTTGTGGACTTAGAGAAATTTGACCTAAAAGTCAAGTATGACATGCATATGTTCCGAAGACCATAATTCCTTCATTTTTCAAATTTTATGTACGGTTTATTTTTACAAATATCCCTTTTTATGTCCTCTAAAACTTTCATTTAGAGTTCAAACATCAATTATGCTTCTAAGGACCTTAAATCTTGAAGGCTATTTGTGCACAAAACTAGGTCATGACCTGTTTGACCAAATGTCAGACCTACTTTTCAGTGGTTCTTCTTAAACTTTCCAAGCTTCTAATTTTTGGGTTACTAATCCTTTTGATTTATTTCTTTTTGCATTGTCTTCCTTTCCATGAAAGAAACATTTGGCACAAAGAAAATTAGAAAACGCACGAAGGAATTTCATTTGGCCTAAGCATGAAGATGGTGACTTGAACTCTATGTTACCCCAAGACCTGTAATTAGAAAGCAAGTGCAATCTTCATTTGGGAACCACCAAATCATGTGCTTTTCACTTGTTGTTGTTAAACGCATTCTACTAAGTGCAAAATAACCTATAATCATGCCTAAGTCACGCATTTCACACCAATTTTTCACACACTTGGATCTAGAATTTTTCCCAACTTCTTCACACGCTTGGGATATGATTTTCACACAAGTCATAACCTCACTCTCTTCTCCTGTAAATAGAGAGTGGTTATGTACTAAAAACCAAACTTGAACAGCCAAAAAACCCTGCCATTTTGAAGCTCAAAATCACCAAAAACCAGAAGATTGAAACCTTATTTTCTCTTCTTTTCAACTCAAATTCTCTGCCCATAATCCATCATCGGACTCCTCTGAAGCTAACACAAGAATTACAAAAGGAAGCCGTGATCTGAAACACTCAACCGAATTCCAAAATTTTCATGCTTTGAAATTCACTTGGAAAAGGTATATACGAGCAATTTCTCAACTGAAACTCTCTACCATCCTCTTTGTATTGTTCCACTGAGTGTTTCCCCTAACCTAACTGGAATTTATCTTTAATGTTTGGAATTTAATTTTAATTTTGAGATTGTTAGAGTTTATCATATTTCTACAAATTCTTCTTGCTCAGATAAAATAAATTGATCTTGAGCATGAAGACATGAACGATGAAGTAAAACAAAGTTAACCATATGTGTGATTAAGCTTAAATTTACAATTCATGGGCCTGTTAAAGCTAGGGTTCAAAGGTTGAAGATGTTGACCTTTGCGCCTTCTGGAGCAAAAATTTGAATCTCTAGTCAATCAGAACCTTACACGTGTGCTAGTCGTTAATTGGTTTAATTTCTTTTTTCTTTTAAATCCTTTTTTATTTCATTTTCTTCAAAAATTCATAAAATATATTTTCCTTAACCTTTTTCACTCCATTTTTTTTCTATAACTTTCTAAAAATATTTTCTATATGTTGTGATTTATTCAAATTATTTAATTTTTAAAAAAAAAAATTTTGCTATTTTATTTTTGTTTTGTTTTTAATTTATTTTAACAATTTATTTCTTCATCATTTTCAAACTTTCTGGACCCAATCTTTTGAGATCCTAATCTTTAGAGTTTTCTTGATCTTTCACAATTTTCTTGGACATTTATTTGATGTTCTAATGCTTCATTTGAATTTTCATTTTTATTTTTCATTTAAAACCCTTTTAATGCATTTTTATTTGTTTATTTTGTCGTTTAATATTACTTTGACTTCTGTTGACTTGAACCATGACTTGTTGGATCAAGATCTTCACAATATCAATGGACTTTGGGTGATACTTTGTTTGCATGAATCTTCATCAATTCGAGCATATCATTAAATGATCATTTGTATCAGTTTTGGTAATTTAGGTTGATGATATGTTTATCATATTGACACACCCAGAGAGGTGGTTGATATTGATGATAGCTTGACCTAATGTTGTGCTTCAATTTTATTTCTCTCTCTTCATCTCTTTCTTTTTTTTTATTTTGATCAATTGGATAATCATGGATTCGTCTTGTTCAATTTGTTTAGATTGATGCTAGATGAACTTTCATCATTTCAAATCTACCTCAAAATGATAATTTGATCATTTTAGGTACTTTGGATTGTTGATAAGTTTATCTCAAGGTATCATGAAGAAACTAATTGAAGTAATAACCTAATCTCGTTGTCTTTGTATTTGATCACTTTGTTTTGGTTTTGACTTGTGTTATATTATTTTAAGAGGGTGATCTCTATCATTCCTCTAACATACATGATACATAAATTGACATTGATCGACCTCAGATAGGTGCAACTTCTACATAAGTTCTCTTACGATTGCTTAACATGGGGCTAAGTTGTCCTGAATCGGATTACTAACTACTAACATTAATGTTATTAAATTGTATTAACTTCTAGCATTTACTTTCCGCACTTTACTTTATTGCATGTTACTTTTATGACATTTATATTTCTTCACTTTACATTTCAAACATTTACATTTCATATCATTTTACTTTATGTCATTTATATTTATGCCTTTTCCCCTTTGCCCCTTGGGCTTTTGTTTTTATTTTCATCAAAAGACATTAATAAAGGAAAAACCCTAAAAAATTTAGCTCTGATCATTTGTACTATTGGTTACGATCCCTTGCTTGAGGAGATTGGACTTTAAGACTTTGGATATATCCCTAGCTTGAATTTTCATCTAATACCTTAAGATTCATCTAGACCATGTATCTGAGGCCTGGGGAATTCTTCTGAGACCTTTTGTTTTATCTGGTGTTTTTATATTTTCATCTGATGCAGGGATTTGTTATCTGAGACCTTGGTTTTCTTTTGATGTTTCCGGATTTCATATGATGCCTTGGATTTTATCTGATGCTTTTTTATTCTATTTGGATCTTTCTTGCTTATCTCGTGTCTTAAATTCAATGGGAAATGAATGCTTCGTCTTGACCAATATCAAATGCTTACTCTTCTTGTGGTTAGTTCACATGCGTACACTAAGACTTCCTCTTAGGCTCCTTACAATGAGACCATTTATTTATTACAATTTACTTTTATACTTTAGGACAGTCTCTTCATCTTATTCCACTTCTTTAATTTTCAAATCTTCTCTCTATTTTAAAATCTTCTTCTTTTCAAACTTGAAACCTCTTTCTTAAAAAACCTTGACTTTGTCAAGTGATTTTCAGAACATTTTTCTTAATAAATACTAAGACATCTTAAGCATATCAAAAGTCACTTCAAAATACTAAAAAACATCAAACTCATTCAAAATCTTTGTGCCATTTGTGCACTTTTCCTAAAACCTTTTCTCAAAAAACTAGCCATTAGTTGATTCTTGTAGTAATGCAAACTATTATACTTCTACAATATGTTGTGAATTGATTGATATTTTCCGCTTGAATGTTGAGAATTGCATTGTTGATTGAATCCAATAAAAGTTCTTCCTATCAAGATGATACAAATTCTCCTTCCATATAATTGTGGGTGGTAAGTAAGTTTTCCACTCGACTACGACAACATGTATTTTCATTAAAATCAACCAAAACAAACAAATTTTTATTTTTATTTTTTACCATGAACTCCGAGGTTTTGATTCTTCATTGCACTTGGTTGGTATGTTGTTAGACAAAAATCATAAAAATAACTTCTCTTCTCATCCCATCATTCTTTTTTGCAAACTACTCCATTTTTATAAAACAATTTTTCAAGAGGTTTTTGTGGAGTACCATAGATGTGAGGGGAGTTAATACCTTCCCCTTGCATAACCAACCCCCGTATCCAGATTCTATTTTTTATTAGTTTTGTTATAAAACTTTTTGTGGGTTTTCTTCAACATTTTCCCTTTTTCTTTGGAAACAATAAAGTCCGGTGGCGACTCTTGTTTTTTACGAGTTAAGTTAATCAATATCTTAATCTTAAATTTTCTCGCCGCGACAGTTTGGCGACTTTACTGAAGAAAACACCCTCAAGTGGCTTGAGCATATCTTGTTTATTTTTGTTATATTATTGCTTGTTGTCTGTTGTTTTTGCTTTTGGGTGCTTGGTGATCTCTCTGTGTGGTGAGAAGTCATATACTTGAACTTGAGTTCACTTATGATTAGAAGGGTGGTATAGTCATGCTTAATATACTTAAAGTTAATCCTTAGTATTTTGACTTGAGATGCCTCGCTCAGTGGAGGCCCATTTGACTGTAATGATGTCTTACAAGTAAAATTATAACGATGTTGTTTCTTTCGACCTAGAAGTCTGCGAAGTAGAGGACCTTTAGAATCCATTTTACCCATCTTAGCCTCTTAGGATGTAGTATGGTGACTATCCCAGTGTAGACTTGGTTTAGTTGATAAATGATACTACACTCAGACGAGTTTCTCTTGAGAATATTATTGGTTGGCAAGTCATTCGTTTAAACCGGTAATATTTGATAGATTGATCTAAAACTCTGGGAACCTTGTTAGAACTCGGTTACTTGTGTAGATGATGAAACCAATAGAACATACCTTTTGGGTGGGTAGTTACCTTTGGCTTCATTCTCGTGACGTTGAACCTTTGAACCTACCATGTTTGTGATTGTGGCATAACCATGCATTCATAAACATCTCTTTCACTTGGTTTTTAAGGAACTTAGATTTTCTCTTTGCAAACATCACAAAAACTGTGATTATGGATCTTGCGAGGAGAAACACTCAGAAGTACAGTTTCAAGGATCCTGAATTGAAGGAGTTGAGAAAGCTTAGATCTTTAGTGGCCAACCCCTTGGATTTCAAAGACCGTTATGTGAAGCTCTTAACTATCTTATATACCAATGTTGAATATGGAATGTTTAACACCATGGTACAATTTTATGACCCCTTGTATGTGTGCTTTACTTTCCTTGATTATTAGCTTGCACTTACTTTAGAGGAGTATGCTTATGTTATAGGGTTGTCTATATCTGATCAAATTTCATTCAGTGGTTTGGAGGAGATTATTAATCCACAAGTTATTGTGAGAACTATTCATTTGAGGAAAACAGAGATAGAAGCTAATCTTATTACTAAAGGTGGTATACTTGGGTTTACTTCTAATTTCCTGACGGGGAAAGCTTTTACACTTGCTAGTGCATGAAGCATGGTTGCTTTTGAAGCTATTCTTGCCTTACTCGTCTATGGCCTTGTTTTTTCCCTAACATTAACAATTTTGTTGATGTTAATTCTATTCGTACCTTCTTGATTAAAATCCAAGTTTCTACCTTACTTGGATATACATACTACTCTATTCATCATAGAACCTTAAAGAGTGGTGGAACTATCATCTGTTGTGCATCTTTATTATACAAGTGGTTTATTTCGCACTTTTCATAGTCTAGTTCTTTCAAGGATAATAAGAGATGTTCAAGGTGGTCTCAAAAGATCATGTCCCTCACTAATGAAGATATTACTTGGTATTCTCATGTATATGATTATGTTAAGATCATTGATAGTTGTGGAGATTTCTCTAATGTGACTCTTCTTGGTACACATGGGGAAATTAACTACAATCCGATCCTAGCAAAACGCCAGCTTGGATATGCTATGAAGGATAAACCAAACAAAATTCTATTGGAAGGTATATTTTTCCATGAAGGGATGGTTAGTCAAGTATTTAGGAAAATAATAGTCCATGCTTGGCATAATGTCCATAGAAAAGGGAAGAATGACTTAGGAAGAAAGAATTGTGTTACTTTGGAGCCTTATACTCAATGGGTGAAAGATAGAGCTTATAAGCTCAAGATGCTTTATGCTTTTGAACATCCTATGAGTTCCGTGATCACCAAATCCCCCCTTATTCCTATTGAATGTGAGGAAGGTATTCAAAGAGCTTTATCCAAGATGAAACAAGAGAAGGAAGATTGGAAGAACAAATTCTAGGTTTCTAATATTAAGAAGTTAGAGTTACAAAATAAGTTAAAAGAGAAAAATGATTTGCTTTTTCAGAATGATAAGTTACTTGAGCATCATGAAAATAAGAGGAAGAGGATGTAAGAGTGTTGTACCCCAAAATTTGCCCTCCTATATTCTTCAAGATTTGTCAAGAATAATTCTCAAATTGCTCAAGATTGCTCAAGGATTGCACAGTCCAAATACCTCATAAGCCAGCTGAAATTAGGGTTTTGGTTCTTTCAAGGAATTTGAGGTTCTCAATGGTTCAATCAAGTCTCATAGGCCTATATGCATTCTCAAGCACCTACATGTCAAGTTTCAAGACTCACAGTACCAATTTGCACAGTCAAAAGCCTCATTTGACCTACAGTCAACTGCAAGGGCAAAATGGTCATTTTGCAATCAAAAGTCAGAATTTTTGGTCAACATCTTATTTTAAGTTCACAATCATCATTTGATCAAGTCTTGATCATGATTCCACAAGAATAACTCAAAAATCATCAAGGATGCAAAAGTTACTATTTTTGGACAGTAGAAAAGTCAACTGTATCTTGACCAGGGCATAACTTTTTTATGGTTTATCATAAAAATTACATCCAATGCTCATTTTGAAGAGGAGGCCATTTCCTACAATCCATCTTCACATTCCAAGTCCAAGAAATGCTCTCACAAGAAGTTATCAATTTCTACATTATAGGTGAAATTCAAAAGTCAACAAAAATGCACTTTGAGTCAAAGGCCATAACTTGAGATTGGTAAATCCAAATGACATGGGACCAAAGGCATTGGTTAGAGGACTTCAATAACTTTCCAAAATGTCCAAAAACATATTCATATGATCAAAATTGAGCAAGATATGCATTGGAGAAGTTGGGAAATTTTTGTGAATTTGCAAAAGTCAACTTTGCTCAAAACACCTCATTTTTGCTAATGGGCCTCAAATCTCTTCTTGAAACTTTATCCTTGGCCTATGCACGACCCATCAAGCTTAATTGAATTTATTTTCTTATTTTTATTAATTAATTGGATTTTTAATCAATATTAATTCATTTAATTAATTTAAATTGTAGGAAAATACAAAGATTTGATTTTTCAATCTTTTTGTGAAGCAAATATGGTCAAGATATGCTGGCAATTTCATGTACAAATCAAATATGCAAAAATCTCCAAATTTGGCAACTTTATTCAATCATGAAGATTCAAAAATATGTGATTTCCAATCAAAGATTCAATCATCAATTCCATGGATCTTTGCTCAAGATTGTGACCTAATTTCATTCCTCTATATATATTCAAGCTAACCCTGATTCCATACACGTGAGAAAGCCGCAGACAAAGCCATAGCCATATTGAAAAATTCCAAGAAAATTGCAAAACTGATTTCTATATTCCAGGGCGATTCAAAGCTTTTTATTGATTCTAACACATTGCAGGAGGTCCCAGGGATAATTTGTAATTGAATTCACACGCTAAAGCTCAAAGAATCATCCATTACAGAACCACGGTTTGAAGCTTTTTTCCAGAATCGTATTGTCTATTTCATGCGCATTTAACATGATTTCTTGTTTGTTTTGCATTGCTTGAATCCATATGAAGCTAATGGCATAAGTTAATTGAGTTATAACGCACAGAATCCAAAGATGCCATGAACAAGTTTTAGGGTTCATAAGCTTTGAAATTGGGGATTCCTAAACTAGGAAAAATTGAGACTTGTGAGACCCATGGCTGAATTCGTTGAAACAAGACGAACAAGAAGGAACCCTCGCGAAATATTTATGTGAACCACAGTTCTATTCGCTATTTTTCGCCACTGTAGTTTGTGGGGGTTAAAAACCCCCGCTATCTGTTTATATTTTGCAGGAACAAGTGAAGAAGATGATGACGCGTTGATGTCCCATTGGTTAATTCAAAAAAGGCGCGCGTTTTATTTGTTTTACAATTTAGTGGTTTGTTTCTTAATATAATATTTGCCCTTTATTTTACTAATGACTAAAGCGTGATGGTGGAGTGGTTAGCGTGCTGGCTTGGAAACGTTGGGACCTGGGTTCGAATCCCATGTCCCCCAAAATATTTGTTTATATTTTTCTTCATATAATTGCATGCAGGTTTCAGGAAGGGGTCTACCATGTGCCCTAAATATCCAAGCGCCATGTGTATCCAAGCACAGATCCAATGGCCAAAGCTGGATGATCATCATACGCCCAGTCAACCATGCGCCTAGACAATCACCAAGGTCAAAGAGGCTTGCAGTTAATGGGCCTGAGAAATTCCAGAACATACCTCCATATTGGGCCAGCACCCCCTCTTGGTTTATTCTTGTTTTAATTCTTTTTCTTCTTTATTTAACTATTTTACTAATTATCATTATTATTATTATTTAATTAACCAAATTAACTTTTTTTTTCATAATAAATTCAGAAAACATAAAAAATATAATATTTTTATTATTATTTATTAATTTCACCCTTAATTTATTATTTTTGTAAATAAATACTAACAAATTAATTTAGTCTTTTTTAATTAGGTTAATTTCAATGTTTTTTGCAATAAATAAAATAAATTAGAATTAGGGTTTTTACTAACTTTTAATCATGTTTTCCTTTTTTTATTAAAAAACTAAAAAAATACTTTTTTTTCTTTTAAATTAATTAATTAGTTTTAGGTTTAATTTAATTTAATTCATAAATAATCAAACTTCTTTCTTTCTCAAAAAGGGTCAAAACCCTAAGGACTTCCCCGATTCAATTTTATTCGCGCACATTATTTTTTATCATTATTGTGTAATTGCTCCGAGGATGTAATAGCGTTTAATTAGGACTCTTTTTATCGCTTTCTTTTAATTTTCCGCATTTTACTTTTTCAAAGGGTTTGTTTTTGGCGATGTAAATACCCGACGCCTTGTAATAGCGTAGATTTACTTTCCGCACAACTCTTAAGTGCTAGATGTATGTTAATTAGGTTATGCATGACAAGACTTATATCTGAAATTAAAATTAACCCGTAGCTCACCATAATATGTGCAAAGATAACTTAACTGAATCCTGACACACTCGCACATGCCACTCCTAGGGTACGCCTCACTTGGTTACCTCGACGTGTTCATTGAGTATAGGGTGTTTTAGAGGTCTCCCTCATGTCTAAAGATCCAAGTTGCCTCGAAACGGTTGCCTCGGATAAAAAGGATCTAGGATATTAGGGTTACCGCTAAGGCGTCCTACTATTGCTTTGGTGACCACATGCCTCTATAATCGAATTGACCCGAATAACTCCGACGACGGTGCTACCTACTTCTAAATAGTGGAATAGTACTGTCTAAAGGACATTTACACAGCTTAATTTCTTTTGAGTAGGTAGAGGTTCTCAGGTACTTGCTCTTTCAAAACAAAAAATACTTTTCGCACTTACACTTTTCTGACAAAAGTTTTCAAACAAACACTTCATACACTCTTGAGGATTGATACAAGAGTCAAAACGAAGTTTTCAAACGAACTTTTTTTCAAAACCCACATACACAAGAAAAGAAAAACATTTTTGAAAACATAGTGAGCAAGTACCTAAGAGCCCGTGGATAACCACAGATAGAAAGGGTGCTAACACCTTCCCTTTCTATAATCTACCTCCCGAACCGAGAAACATCTCGAAAAGGAATTTTGTTGTGCTTTTGTCCTTTCCTTGTTGGAGAAAATAAAAGACGGTGGCGACTCTTGCTTACCGCGACATTTCGCGAACCAGCATTAAAAACAGTCAGTTCTATTTCCACCTATCACAGAACTGGCGACTCTGCTGGGGAATATTTAATAAGTGAGGTGTACCTTAGGATTAGATCACCATGTTTTCAATTGTATGCCTTGAATGCCTTAATATTGTAGGCTTGTATCGGAGTTTTATAGATCCTAACCCGGATCTGGGGATACCCTTTAGAAGTAGCAACAAACTGTGAGGGAACTGTGCGGGGTATACCGACATGGTTGAAGCAGTTGCTACGTTGATGTGGCACTTTGGTGAGTACCAGTAACCCTTGAGTCAAGTCAAGGAGAGTATGGGGCCGCCGCGTGGTGTCGCGAAGCATCAACTGACCTTAGAACCTTACTTGACCATCCTGGCCTCTTTAGGGGTAGTGAGATGACCGACTTTGGTGCAGTCCGAAGTTGGTAGATACTCGATACTACACTCATTGAGGGTTGTTTTCTTGGAATATTTTGGTCGCCAATTAAGTGGCTAAATCAAAACAATGAACATAGAAAACAATCCAATGATATTGAGATCCTTAGAACCCGGTTACTATTCTTAGGGCAGGTCTTAACCAACTGAAACTGAAAGAGGGTAGTACCTAAACTTCATGCTGGCCTGAAATCTAAGGGCTCTTTTGTGTAACTTGTGTGCCTTTACCATGTTTGCCTTTTGTGAATACTTGTGGTGTGCCTTTATCATGACATCATAGCATCATACCATTGCATACATCCTGCATAAGGACTAACCCATTTCAAGGATCTCAAGGGTTTGTGATGCAGGTCATGATAAACCAACTGTCTAGGAAGGGGAAAAGGGGATTTATTTTCCTCTAGCCAAGGTTGTTTGGAGAACAAAACATGATAACTTGAGTCAGGGGCTATGACCCACTCGATATGGTGAGCTTGACTCTTGAAGAAGGACTCTCAGCAGCATGAAGTTCCTTCAATCAAGCTGCGAAATTCAAATTCTAACAAGTTTCTTTGTTTACCCCACGAGATCCTTAAAAACATTGCATACATATATCATACATATCATTGCATAACAGGTCATCCGCTACAGGTCTCTCATGTTCTCGCTGTTTATTTCAGCAATGGCTTTCCAACAAGACAACCAGGATCTTCATACTCAAGAGACTCAGTTCAGGGAAATCTTCCTAAACCTATCCAAGGGGCAGGAAGAGTTGAGAACACTCCTCATGGGGAATTTGGCCAAGAAAAGTCCTAAAGACCATAAGGACGAACGGTTGAAACATCTGCAAGCTGAGGTAGATGCAATGAGAACCCAAATGTTGGGGCATATGGCTCTTATCCAAGGCTTAGCTCGGGAACAAGAAGAGATGAGAACCATGATCCACCAGCTTCATCAAGACAGGTACAACAACATGAAGCAAATGGTCAAGGCTGGGGATCAAATCATTAATCAGCCTCCAAGAAGACAAGAGTTTGGTATGGTGAAGAATGGACCTCTCCAAGTTGCTACTACCTCCAGGGTCCAACAACAACCTCGCCAAGAACAACGGGTTGATCAGAGTAAGCCCAAAAGGCAATTTACCAAGCTCAACATGTCACTAACTCAAGCGCTACAGCAAATGTTGAAGGCAGGGCTGATCACATTAAGGGCTCCTCTCCGGAATCCAAACACTTTCGCACAACTCTTAACTGCTAGATGTATGTTAATTAGGTTATGCATGACAAGACTTATATATGAAATTAAAATCAACCCGTAGCTCACCATAATATGTGCAAAGATAACTTAACTGAATCCTGAAACACTCGCACATGCCACTCCTAGGGTACGCCTCACTTGGTTGCCTCGACGTGGTCATTGAGTATAGGGTGTTTTAGAGGTCGCCCTCCTGTCTAAAGATCCAAGTTGCCTCGAAACGGTTGCCTCGGATAAAAAGGATCTAGGACATTAGGGTTACCGCTAAGGCGTCCTACTATTGCTTTGGTGACCACATGTCCCTATAATCGAATTGACCCGAATAACTCCGATGACGGTGCTACCTACTTCTCAATAGTGGGATAGTACTGTCTAAATGACATTTACACAGCTTAATTTCTTTTGAGTAGGTAGAGGTTCTCAGGTACTTTCTCTTTCAAAACAAAAAATACTTTTCGCACTTACACTTTTCTGACAAAAGTTTTCAAACAAACACTTCAAACACTCTTGAGGACTGATACAAGAGTCAAAACGAAGTTTTCAAACGAACTTTTTTTCAAAACCCACATACACAAGAAAAGCAAAACATTTTTGAAAACATAGTGAGCAAGTACCTAAGAGCCTGTGGATAACCACGGATAGAAAGGGTGATAACACCTTCCCTTTCTATAATCTACCTCCCGAACCGAGAAACATCTCGAAAAGGAATTTTGTTGTGCTTTTGTCCTTTCCTTGTTGGAGAAAATAAAAGACGGTGGCGACTCTTGCTTACCGTGACATTTCGCGAACCAACATTAAAAATAGTCAGTTCTATTTCCACCGATCACAAAGACGATTTATTTTTCTCTAGAATTTTTCCATCTTAAAGTATTCTGGAGTTTTTTTTTATGTTTCTCCTACGCCAGGTGCTTGGAAGGGAATTGTTAATAAGCTTGTGATAGAGAAAGCTCAGAAGAAGGTTGCTTATGAGTATCATATCAAGAGGCGTAAGAGGAAGCTAAAGCGTGAAGTTGAATCTTCTTTAGATTTGGTTCCTTTGGATCCCTAGGATCTAGTTTTTCCTCTTTTGTTTAGAATTATTTGAAATTATGTACTTCAGTTTGTAATCCTTCCACTTAATGAAACGAGATATTCAGTTTATTTCAAATGTTTTATTTACTTATGATGTTTTGAAATTTGTTATAACTTCTTAAGTTCCTTGAAAACTAAAAATAAATAAAACAACCATTTACATTGCATTTCATGCAGCATGCATCATTTGGTATTACTTTCCATACGTTTTCTTGAGTCTTAGTCCTTTCCCTTCGTCTTCGTAAAATACAAGTTATTTCATCCATACAACACTCATGCCAATTCTAGAAGGATAATGGAAACTATTGAGCAAGAGCAGATGGAACTCAGGGAGGAAGTCAACTCTTTGAAGACTGGTATGAACCAGATGACCGCATTGTTGGAATCTTTAGTTACAACACATAATCAACTTTAACCTCCATCTCCTTCTCAACCCCAGGTTACTGTGATTTATGATATTGCAATTGTTTTTCTATCTGTTGCACCCGTGGGACCTCCATGTCAGAATCAAATGTATTTCGGATATCCTTAGGGCATGCCTCTCAACTTTATGCCTACTAATTGCATTCCTGCTACTAAGGCTCCTCCAATGAGTCAGTTTCCTATTGCTCAACTTGTCATAGTTACTGCTCCTCCAGTGGTACACATTGTGCCACATTAGGAAATACATGTGTATCATGCTCCCAATGAGATTATGAATATGTATGAGAGGTTGGACGACTTTCAACGTTAGCGCCAAGAGTTTTAGAATGAGCTCAAGGCTATGAAAAGGAAGGACTTGTTCGGTAAGAATGTTTATGACTTGTGTTTGGTTCAAAATGTGAAGGTGCTCGTTAAATTCAAAGTGCCTGACTTTAAAAAATATAATGGGAAATCTTTCCCTCTGAGTCACCTAACAGTTTATTGCGGGAAAATGGCCACTCATACTGATGATGATAAGCTGTTAATTCATTATTTTTAAGACAGTTTAGCTGGTGCTGCAGTGAAATGGTATATGGGTCTTGATAGTGCTTATATTACTTATTTCAATGATTTTGTTGAAGCTTTTGTTCGTCAATACAAATACAAGTTGGATATGGCTCTGGACCGAGATCAACTCCGAGCTATGTCACAGAAAGACAAAGAGTCGTTCAAGGAATATGCTTAAAGATAGCATGAGGTTGTCGCCCAGATCAGTCCACTAATGGAAGAGAAATAAATGACTAAGATGTTTTTGAATACCTTAAGTCCTTTCTATTATGAGAAAACGGTTACAAGCGCTCCCGGTGAGTTTACTGAAATGGTTGGCATGGGTGTTCATTTAGAAGAAGATGTTTGTGGGGGTCGTTTATCATAGGATGGAGTTTTATCTAGTGGTGTGAAGAAATATGGAAATGGGTTCTCTAATAAGAAGGAAGATTCTAATATTATTTCTCAGGAAAGGAAAAGAATACCAAGAGGTAATGGTAATTGTGTGTATGTTTTCGTTGTTACTCGTGTTGTTAATACAACTCCTACTACACCTAATTATAAAAAACCATAAAGGAATCAACAATCCAATAAACAAAATTGTGTTTTGAGAAAAACCCAGTTTGACCCAATTTCAATGACATATACTTAGTTGTATCTTGCCTTGGTTCAACGAAAGCTAGTTCATACTCATTCTCCACCAGTTGTTCCTGAGTCCTTACCATGGTGGTACAAGGCTGATGCTCATTGTCCATATCACCAAGGGGCTCCAGGTCATGATTTATAAGGTTGCTTTAATTTGAAAGCTGGGGTCCATAGTTTGATATAGAGTGGCATCTTATCTTTCCATGATGTAGGGCCAAATGTTCAAGCGAATATGTTTCCCAATCATGGGGCACATGCAGTGAATATGGTTGTAGGGTGTCTTGGTGAGTACATGGTTACTATGTCTATTTTGTGAGAACTCTGTTAGCATATGTACATGCTAGATTGTGTCAAGTTGGTTATTTTGATGATCATTATGATTGTCAGCTTTTCCAAGAGAATCCAGAAGGTTGTGATTTGGTGAAGACGATTTTCGAAAGTTTGATGGATTATGGGGTTTTGCAGATATGTAGAAAGCGCCCGGAGGATAATGTGGTTGTGATTATGCCCCATTTTGACATTCCCAGGCTTGTGGAAATTACCTACCAAGGTCAAGAGAATATTGTTGAAACTTTAGTTATCTATTTACCAGGGCCAGTGCCATATGAATCTGATAAGGCAGTTCCATGGAAGTACAATGCTACTATGCTTGAGAATGGCCAAGAAGTGAAAAATAAGTCTTTTCCTTCTGTCGGTAACATTGCAAACATTAGTGGTATGACCAAAATTGGTCGTGTATTTGCTCTTGTACCCCTTGAAGGACTAAGGATATTTTAATAAACAAGAAGGTACATGGGAAAGATCCTGTTGAGGTTGTTCTAAAACCAGTGGTTGTTGGGCAGTCTAGTAAGCTCAAGAAGAATGAAGACATCGAAGAACTGTTGAGGTTGATTAAGAAAAATGATTATAAGGTAGTTGACCAACTAGTTAACACACCATCCAAGATATCAATTTTGTCATTATTGTTGAATTCAGAAGCTCATAGAAATTCCCTGACGAGAGTGTTGGAACAGGCTTATGTGGACCATGATGTAACTATTGATTAGTTTGATGGCATAGTCATAAATACCATTGCTTTCAACATGATGAGTTTTAGTGATGAATAGTTGCCTTTTGAGGGAAAGAACCATAATTTTGCTTTGCATGTATCAGTCAGATGTCAAGAAGATACCTTATCTAATGTGCTGGTAGATATAGATTCCTCATTGAATGTCATGCCAAAAGTGACATTATCCAGGTTGGTTTATCAGGATGCCTCGATGAGGCCTAGTGGAGTGGTTGTGAAAGCATTTGATGGTTCAAGAAGAACAATAATTAGTGAGGTGGGTTTGCCAATATGGGTGGGTCCTCATATTTTCCAAATCACTTTCTAGGTGATGGACATCCTGTTACCCTGGAAAATCTTAAGGAATTCAAGTGCATGTGATAAATGAAAGTACTCTCATAAGTTAAAAGGCACCCTCCAAAATAAGGGTTTTTTGGGAAACAGGAGCCAATATGTGAAAAGTTGGTTTTTATTAAGTCAGAGTTAATGCTAGCAAGGAGCCATGTTGAAACTGTCGAAAATTGGATCACACCGACTAGGAAGAAATAATAGAATGTGTCAGGAGGATCGAATTGGTTTGGTCGACCAAAAGGATAAAAGAGAAGGACTTGGTCGAAGGTGGTATTAGTCGACAAAGAAGGGTATCTTGTACTTAGAGAAAGTGTGATTATTCTCTGCCAGAAAGAAAGCGTTGAAGCAAGGAAGAGGCAGTTTATGTTCAAGAAGCTTAGACGAAACATGGGCAGTTACCAACAACCCACGACGTGTTCAAGCGCCAAATAAGTGGAACTTCAAAATTATGAGCGGTTACTGGCAATCCACGACGTGTTTTGAGCACCAAAGAGGTGGAAACATCTAGTGAGGCAGTTACCTCAAGATGTTAATATTAGCCGTAGATTTTATTTAGGTAGTTACTTTTGTAAACACTATAAATAGGCAGATTTTGTGTAATTTAGGTGTGTTCACTTGTGCTCTCAAATCACTTGGCAAACTTTCTCATTCCAAGCGTAAGGAAATCAAGAGTAAAGAGTGCTTGATGTACGTGAATCATCATCTTTATTTCAATGCAAATCTTTTATTTTTCAATTATATATCTTGAGTGTTTTATATGTTTTATCTTAGCTATCGAGAAAGATCTATACTTTGTCTTCTATTTTGCATGAACAATTCGACACTATATGTGGGTCACGAGTCACCTGTCAGTTAGTTTAGTGAGTCTCGTTTTGTACGAATATATTCTATCGGTCACGAGTTACCAGGCAGTCGATTAAACCATAGTGTGGAAAACCATTGCACCCGTTTCCCCAGTCAAAAGAAAGTCGTTTCTCTTGACTGGCATTTCGACGAAATAGGTGTGATAACAAAAATCTTAGCACGCGTCTTGAGATCAACTGGTCAATCTCGCAAGTTACCCTCAATTGTAGGACTCTGAGAGGACCAGCAGTTGTTTACCATTTTCTGCAGTATATAAATTGGCACACCCGGTGGGACCCAATGCTAAGAATTGGTTTTGAGCATTTATAAGTGAATGCAACTTAGAAGTGGGAAGTTAACCAAACAGTACAATAAACCATTATCTAGGGAGAAAATACCAACAATGACAAGTCCTGATAACCCAAACATAGACGAAATACCGTCACGAACTTTAAACACTACCGATCCAGTAGTTTCACAAGTAGCGTTTTTGCCTCCAATAGGGTCGACTGTTGTGGTTTCTGTGCAAATGTCTCAGTCTCCACCGGGAAGCCCAAGACCAGTAATGACTATGACTACTATACCTAACGTGCCTCGTTTTGGTAATGTAGATGTTCCCCCAGCGCCTATTCGACAGGCACCACCTACTCGACAGGAACCACCTACTCGACTAGATGCCCCTAGTCAAATAGACATGGGGGCAATACAGGATGAAACTGTCCATCAGGGACAAATGGTAGTTCCTTCAAGGAATTTGATGGCCGATCCACCCAGGGTATTAGTAGATCGACATCAAGAGGCTGACCAAATTGTCGAGCAAATGCGACAAGAAAACTTAGCCGTTGAAAATAATTTAACCATCATTGTCGAAAGAATTATGGCCAGAAATGGCATGAATATCGCACTCCAAAGGCCAACATATTCCTCCCCTTTGTCTGAATATATTTTACAGACTAAAAACCCTAGAGGTTGGAAAATCCCTAAGTATACAAAATTTGGGGGAGAATATGGAGAGTCGATGGTGGAACATATTGACAGATATCTAATTGAATCTGGGGATATGTCGAATAATGAAAACTTAAGGGTAAATCACTTTCCTTCTTCCCTTACTAAGGCGGATTTTACATGGTTTGCCACTTTACCCCCAAATTCAATTGACTCATGGACGAAGTTGGAAAAACTTTTCCATGAAAAATTTTATGAGGGTCATTCGAAAATTAGTTTGGTTGAATTATCAAACATTAAAAGAAGGTTTTTTGAAACCATTGATAATTATCTAAACAGATTTAGGTCTTTAAAAGCAAGATGCTTTACTCAAGTTCCAGAATATGAGCTGGTTCAAATGGCTGCTGGAGGTTTAGATTATTCCATCAGGAAGAAGATAGATCCAACCTTCGTGATAAGTATGTCACAGTTAGCTGATAGAGTTCGACATCTAGAACGTCTGTGACTAGAAAAAGTTAGACATACTAAGGCTAAGACTAGAAAAGAAAAAGTAGTCTTCATAGATTATGATTACACGGATCCCATTTATGAGGCAGAATATACCTCACCAACAGAGGCAGAGGCCGACTTGGCTGAAATGAAGCCAGGGCCAGCCTATGAGTGTAAATCATTATTTCCTACTAAGGGAAAGAATACGGTTGAAAATAACCCAAATTTCCCAGTAAAAACTTATACGTTTGATGTCACTAAGTGTGATACGGTGGGAGAACTGACTTGAGGTTTTGCGTTTTATGTTCGCAAATGTTTCGGTTTAGCAAGAGTCGCCACCGACTTTTTATTTTATCCTAAGGAAAGGTCAAAAAGCACAGGAAAGACATTTGAGATGTTTTCTTGGGTTCGAGGAGTAGATTATAGAAAGGGAATGTATTAGCACCCTTTCTATCCATGGTTATCCATGGGCTCTTAGTTACTTGCTTAGATCACTTGCTTTGCATTTTCAATTGTTTGAAATGGTGCTTTGTGTGTGATTTTGGAAAATGTTTTTGAAAAGAGGCCATTTTTGTGGCAACCTTTGTAATGATTCTTGTTTGAATGTATACAAAGGTGTTTTTGTCTTTTGAAAAGTTTTCAATGTTTGAAAGTAGGGTTTTGAAATTGTGTTTGTGAAGTGTGTTTTGAAAAGTAGCAAGGAGGTTTTTTTGCAAGTTTGATCAAGTAACTAAAAGTTATCTACCCTATTTTACTCAAAGATCTTTCTTATGCTTTTAACCCTTTTAACAGTGTTGTTTCACCATTGTATTTGGTGAACAACCTTATGTTAGGATGTTAAATGGGACGGGCGCGGGTCATCGTATAGACCATGATAGCAATGGTGTCAAGTGTCTTTGGCAATTTTTCCTTAAGGGACTTGATCATTTTGTTTAGGCAACTCCGATAGCGTCATCGAGGGACTATGATCATTTTGACTGTTTTTGTTTTGCCAAAGTACTTGACATGCAACCATGGCCCATTTTTGAAGGCAACATGTGGTGTAACCCTAGGGGTGCAAGTGTGCATTGTGATTGTTTTTTCATGCATATTTATCTTGGATTAGGTCAAGCTAATTGTTGATTGATTTTGCATACAAACCCTAGTTCTCTAATCATGGCATAATTGAAAGCTTTAAATGTGCGAGAATTTAAAAGCTATACTATTACAACATGATATAGGGAGGGGGATACAAATTTGAATTGGGGATATTTGACAAGGAAATAAATTCTAAGTTATTACAACCATATCGAATGTACAAGTCAATATTTATCATTTAAATAAACACAATTAAATAAATATCAAATAAAAATGTATTATGCAAAAAAGGTTTTTTATGTATGTGAAAAGGGTATTTTTTAATGTGAAATATAAACAAAAATAAAAAAGTCAAATTTTAATTATTTTGGTCATTTAGGGCAAAACCCTAATTTTCAAATAAATGGCAATATTTATTAATTATATACAATATATATTAATTTATGCAAAAATAAAAGTATATTGTTAAAAAAAGCATTTTTAATGTCAAATATTAATAAAAAAAATAAAAATGTATTATTTCTATATTTTTGTCCTAATTATCTAATAAAATAAAATATACAAGTATATATATTTATCATTTTAAATATGCAAAGATAAAAGAATTAATTATTTACAAAAAAATGTATATTCAAGAAAATGTTTTCAAAATGTAAATAAAAATAATAACTAAAAAATAAATTATTTTTTATATTATTTTTTAGGGTTTGAATAAAAAGAAACTAGATTATTTACATATATATGTTTAATAAAATGCAATAAATATCAAATAAATATGAAAATATATGGAAAATCATTTTTGGCATTTTTTATATTTGAACAAAAAAATATAAAGTCAGAATAAAAAATAAAAACATAGAAATGACAAATATTCAATCAAATGGGCCAGGGGGGTGCAAACTGAACAAAGGGGTGTTAGAAGCAAGAATGACTCAGGCTCAGCCCAAGCCATCATCTTCAACCTCCAGCATTTGAAAATACGCGCGCTTCTTGTACAAAATGCTATCTCCTGATTCTTTGATCTTTTGACAAAACTCAAAACATGAAACTTGTAGAGAATCAAATAACGAATTCAACCATATAAAAAACTTGGATTAACTCTCAAAGACCAGAGAGAATTTATCTGGCCCTAAAACCTGACCTAACTTTTTCACATGTTCATGGATGAAATTCTCTCAGCATGATTAATGTAAATGAAAACTAAGCATATGTATGGCTTCAGGGCTATGAGTACAACATATTTCATTCACAAACCTAAGCCTAACCATTCCTAAATTGAGAGATAGAAGTCCATGAAATACATGTTTCAGTTTGAATTGAGTAGGGCAATGCAGCAACCTTCAATGGTATTTGAGCTTCTGTTGAGCTTGCCTGAGATCCAAGGAAGCTTCTCCAATGCTTGGCTTGCTTTGAAACAAACTGAATCGTGCTGTAGAACTCCACCTGCAAAGCTTTGAAATGAAAATGGAAAAGTGGGTTAGAGGTGTTACAGCTTGCAATGGAGGTCTGGGATAGTTCAGGTGGATGGAATGGAAGGTGTTTGAACCCCTTTTGGACAAAACGCACGATAGGAATTGATTATGGCTTGAAGTTTGCAAAACTTGCCCTGTTTTGCAGCAAAACAGGGATTCTGAGTATGAGAAGGTTTTAGTGATGAATGAGTCGTGCTTCAGGCTTGTTTTGATGTATGGAAACTGTGTGCAATGTTTGCTTAAGCTCTTGTTTACAAATATGAGAGTTGGTGTATGTTTTGCAAACTTTCTTCTATATGAAGCAAAGATGTGTAAGTCTATGTTCACAGGCCTGTACCAGCCATCTTGTAAGCTTAACACAACCCTCTAGGCCCCCTCTAATCCCTGGATTTAGTTTGCAGTCTCAGATCTTTGTTCAAGGCTCAATGCTTAGTGTTTTGACATAAAGCAACTTTTGCAAAAATGGCAAAATACCTTTTACTACTTAAGGCTTAAACTTGCATGTAATGTCCAAATGAACAAGATAATCCCTAAAATCAATGGTTATGCATTAAATTAAGGTGTGTAAACTGGTTTTGAGGCCTGCAAGCTAGCATCACACAAGCTGATTTGGAAATGCAAGTTGCTATGAACATGTATTGGTCATGAACAAAAGTGAGTTTTTGCCAACTTTGTGAATTCGATTCTCTCTAACCACAAGGGTGTTTGAGGAGTTCTTGGACATTTTGGAAAGCTTGGAACATGTACTACAATCCATATTTGTAATGCAACTTGAAACTCCAAGTGGAACTATGTGAAAAATGGCCAAGAAGATGGGTCAAAATCCTGTCTAGATTAGGGCAAATTTTCTCTAAGTTAAAAGTTTTTGGTACCCTTGTTCCAAAAATAATAACTTGAGATACAAGCTTCCTTTGAGAAAACTTTGTGAATCAAAGTTGTATACTTTGTGATGGACTACAACTTTCATGTTGCAAGTTTTTTTTGAATCCATTTGTATCTTGGTGAAAAAATGGGACAAAGTTAGGAAAAAATAGGAAAATTTCATAACTTAGAAAAAATTCTAAGTTATGAAATTTTTTCACTTTAAACCCTAATTTGTATTTTTGGGTTTCTTGATGAACAAGTTTCATAATTTGACATGTATTGATTAAAAATGACCCTTGGCACTTGATTTTGACCAAAAAGTCAAAGTTTGACTTTTCAGTGTACAGTCAAATTTTGATCAGTTGACTGAAAAATTCATCTGTCAATCCTATGCAATTGAGATCTTTTGAACTTGTTGAATGGGTCAAGACAAAGTCATTGAGTCCTTGAGTCCATATGTGAGCTTGGTTTGCCATTGGTTAGGTCAAACAGTCAAAAATTGCCTTTGTGCAATCAAAACCCTAAAAATGACCATTTTGCCCTTTTGGTGATCTGATCAAATTTCTTGTGGAATTGTGATCCAAACATGATCAAATGGTTCATATGAGTTTATAATGTTGATGTGGGTCAAATTTCATGAGGTTTGACTGTCAATTGGCTACAATTGACTTTTTCCCCAATACAGCTGATTTCTAGGTCAACTGTCCAATTGACTGGGCAAAAATTTGAATCAAGGTTTGAAACTTGGTATGGATAAGCTTGTGAGTCCAATATGAAGTATGAAATTCACTTTGGGCCTTGCAGGCCAAAACATCACTGTGCAAACTCAAACCCTAGTTTGGGTCAACAGTGCAAGGAGGGGTCTTGAGCAAAGCAAACCCTAGCTTGATCTTGAGTTCCAAGAGTCTTGTGATGAGAAAATGTTGGTGAAATGAGAGGGAAAATTTTGGGGTACAACAGTTTCCCATGTTCAATCTTCTTGAACCTGAAGAGTTAGATTGGCAAGTTTGCCTTTCGCGACTCGAAGGTAAAGGAAGATTGGACACCAGAGTGCCCGTAAATTTGCACTCGCCAAAACATAGGTGCGGGAATGGGCTTAAAGATGCCATTTGGAGATGGAAGAATCTTGCTGGAGATGGGCTTAAATATTCCATCCAAGAATGTTTTTTGAACCACAATGTCGTAGGTTAGGAGAACGAGGATCAAAATGGTATCTGTGTCTGGAATGCATTTGAACTGTATCTGGAGGCTGAGTTTGTATGAGCAAAAGAATGGCGTCCGTGTCTGGGGCGTATCTGAGCTGTAACTGTATTTGAACACTTAATGAATATCAAAATGACTGTCGTGTCTGGAGTGTATCTGTATTGTATCTGGGTAACAGAGAAATATTTGTGCACGGAGCAACTGTGTGTTGGGGATAAACTCTAAATGAGTGACAAAATGGCAACCGCGACTGGAGCGTATCTGGACTGTATCTGAAGTTGAGATCTGTATGAGTAGTGGAATGATTTCCGTGGCGACTGCGTTGAGGGAATCAAACTGCTGATGTAAGGGTCATAATGGCATCCGTGTCTGGAGCATATCTGAACTTGAGGTTGATAATTGAATCTGAATGAGAGATAGAATGGCTGCCGTGTCTGGAGCGTACCTAGTCTGTATTGGATTGCTGAAGTCTGAATGAGTAGTAGAGTGACCGTCGTGTCCGGGGTGTATCTGTACTATATTTGACTTGAAATTCTGAATGAGTAATGAATGACCGTCGTGTCTGGGGTGTATCTGTACTGTATCTGAAAAATTGTTAACAATGGCCTTTTAATCTTATCCTAAAAAGGGTAAAAATGTTAGCTAAAACACAAAATCATGTTGCATGATATGTATTATGGAATGAATTGCGTT
The DNA here is from genome assembly GCA_948472305.1 of Vicia faba. Lineage (NCBI taxonomy): Eukaryota > Viridiplantae > Streptophyta > Magnoliopsida > Fabales > Fabaceae > Vicia > Vicia faba. Next base: position 1,538,562,124 of record OX451737.1, read on the forward strand.
TCATCAATGTTTATGATATATGAATGTGATGATTATGCATGTAAGCTGAGTAGCCGTCTTGCTGAGGAAGATAAATCGTAGTAAGGAAATCTTTGACTGCTGTCGAGGAAAATAAATCCATGACCGAAGCTGGGGACTCCGAAAATCTTTGATTACCGAAGATGAGAAATCCTTGCTGACTACTGACTGCTTGGGGAATAAGGCAAACTTTGAAAGTCTGTACTGGGAAGCTAAAACCTGGGAGACTTATACTGGAGAAGTGAGACTGAGAATCTTCGATCTGCTGGGAAGTATCTCTGTGGGGAGAATGTTCATTATTCTGGTTCCGCTGGGGATAGGACTTTCAGGGTTTTTTGGGATCCGCTGGGGATCTTGAAACTTGACTCTGAGGGGAATTAAATTTTGGAATGCACTGCCCTGCTAAAGATCTTGAAGCTTAACTCCGTTGGGGAAATATACTCCAAATTTAGCCTTGTTGAGGGTCTGAATGATGTAACACAGGGGATTTCTTCTGAAATGGCATAAAGATATCTTCCTATACCTTCAACCTATTAGTAACTATCCTTTCTCAAATTCGTTTTACTTGTAAGCAATGATTTTGTTCAAATGCATATGCCTATTTAACAAAACATTGGACGTTTTTCAAATAAAACATAAGTGTAAAAAAGAAAAGGAAGGCAAGTAAATTTTTGCACTTTGAAGTGTATTTATATTAACTTTTATGAGTATCTTTGTACAAAGGAGACAGACATCCTAGTAAGAGAATGTTGTCGTAAAAATTGAAAAATGTTATACAAAAGAAAGATGGCTATGTGTAACAATTCCATGGGATTCCCATTCTGCTATAGCCTTCACAACTCTGAATATCTTGTCCATTCATTGCTTCGTCCGCTGATAACTAGGTTGATCAGAAGCTCCGAGCTTGTTGATGAAGAGATCGTTCTTTAAAATGATCCGACGAGACACAGTCATACGCTTTAATTCCCTAACTTTTGCTTGAATCTCCCTTTCGGGGTTTCGATCCACCGGGAAACCCTTTTTTGCCCAAGTCGCCCTTTCGGGTTTTCAACTTGCCGGGTGTACAGATTTTTTTGTTTTATCCCTAATTTTTGCCTGAACCGCCCTTTCGGGTTTTCGGTTCACCGGGATGCCCATTTTTTCCCAAGCCGCCCTTTCGGGTTTTCGACTTGTCGGGTTGTTTCATGCGTAGTATTTTTTGACTATGTCTGCGTTCGCAGGGTGTGGCAAATCGTCGTCGTCCATGGTGGTCAGAATCATTTCCCCACCAGAAAAGATGCTCTTGATTACAAATGGTCCTTCGTAAGTAGGAGTCCACTTGCCCCTGGGATCACTTTGCGGTAAGATGATCCGCTTGATTACAATATCCCCGACTTGATATATCTGACGCCTGACTTTCTTGTTGAAAGCCTTGATCATCCGTTTTTGTTACGCCTGACCATGGCAAACAGCAGTAAGTCGCTTCTCGTCGATCAAATTGAGTTGATCAAGCCGAGTCTGAATCCAATCGTCTTCACTCAAACCAGCGTCCTCCATAATCCTTAAAGAAGGGATCGGAACTTCCATAGGTAGGACAGCTTCCATGCCATACACCAAAGAGAATGGGGTTGCCCCTGTTGAAGTACGTGCCGTGGTACGATATCCATGCAGAGCAAACGGTAACATCTCATGTCAGTCCTTGTAGGTGACTGTCATCTTTTGAATGATCTTCTTGATGTTTTTGTTCGCGGCTTCAACATCACCGTTCATCTTCGGCCGATAGGGAGATGTATTGTGATGATAAATCTTGAACTGTTCGCATAGAGCGGTGATCATAGTATTGTTTAAATTTGTACCGTTGTCTGTGATGATCCTGTCAGGGACACCATACCGGCATATGAGGTTCTGCTTGATGAAGCGGGCAACCACATTCTTTTTAACTGAGGCATAGGAAGCTGCCTCGACCCATTTGGTGAAGTAATCAATAGCGACCAAAATGAAGCAATGTCCATTGGACGCTGTGGGCTTGATCTATCCAATCATGTCAATGCCCCACATTGCAAACGGCCAAGGAGCTGTCAGAATGTTGATAGGAACAGGAGGAATATATACCTTGTCGGCATAGACTTGGCATTTGTGGCAAGTACGGGAATGTTGATGACAATCAGCTTCCATGGTAGACCAGTAGTAGTCTGCCCTTAGAATCTTCTTTGCCATCGTATGTCCGCTCAAATGGGTGCCGAATGTGCCGCTGTGTATTTCAGTCATGATCAACTCTGCTTCAGCTTTGTCCACACATCGAAGTAAAACACAATCATGGTTGCGCTTATAAAGGATACCATTTCTTAGGAAGAACTTGGCAGCAAATCTCCTTAAGAACTTTTTGTCATTGACGGAAGCTCCTTCGGGGTATTCTCTAGTCTGGAGATACCTTTTGATTTCATGAAACCAGGGTTGTTCCACTACTTCTTCGGTATTAATATCATGACAGTGCGCAGGTTCGTCCATTCTCTCGATGGTAATTTGGGGAGCCTCGTTATCCCAGTTGAGTTTAAACATGGAAGACATTGTAGCCAGAGCATCGGCTAACTGATTTTCTTCTCACGGAAAATGCTCAAAGGTAATCTGCTCGAAATGAGGCAACAAAGTCGGGACATGCTCTTTGTATGGGATGAGATTAGGATGTTTGGTGTCCCACTCTCCTTTGACTTGACTGATAACCAAAGCCGAGTCCCCAAATACGACCAAAGATTTGATTCCCAAGTCTATAGCAGCCTTGAGACCAAAGATGCAAGCTGCATATTCAGCCATGTTATTGGTACAACTGAAGCAAAGTCGGGCAGTGAAAGGTGTATGGCAACCTTCTAGGGAAATGAGTACCGCACCGATACCGTTGCCAAGTGCATTTGAAGCACCATCAAAGTATAGGGTCCATCGGGATCCTTGTTCAAGTTCGTTATACAATCCGTTTTCTTCAATGTTGTCTAATGTCATGATGTCCGCGTCAGGGAAGTCAAATCTCATAGATTGATAATCTTCGATAGCTTGATGAGCTAGATGGTCAGCTAATACACTCCCTTTTAAAGCTTTTTTGGTAGTATACTGGATGTCATACTCAGTCAGAATCATCTGCCATCTAGCTATTCTTCCAGATAAAGCAGGCTTCTCGAAGATATACTTGATTGGATCCATCTTAGAAATCAGCAAAGTGGTATGAGTCAATATATACTGCCTTAGTCGGCGAGCAGCCATACCAAAGCGCAGCAAGTTTTCTCGAGCAGTGAGTAGCGAGTCTCACAGTCGGTAAACTTTTTGCTAAGGTAATAAAGGGCATGCTCTTTTCGACCAGACTCGTCATGTTGGCCCAGCATGCACCCCATTGAGTTATCCAAAACAGTCAGATACATGATCAGCGGCCTTCCTTCGACGGGTGGCATCAGGATAGGAGGTTCTAGTAAGTATTCCTTGATTTTGTCAAAAGCAACTTGGCAATCGTTGTTCCATTCAACTACCTGATCCTTCTTCAACAGTTTGAAAATCGGCTCACAGGTAGACGTCAGGTGAGAGATGAACCTAGCGATGTAGTTCAAGCGTCCCAAGAATCCTCTAACCTCCTTTTCAGTACAGGGGGCAGGCATTTCTTGTATAGCCTTTACTTTAGCTGGATCGACCTCAATGCCCTTGTTGCTGACAATAAACCCCAGGAGTTTACCAGACCTAACTCCAAAAGTGCACTTGCCTGGATTCAGTCTGAGTTTATACTCTTTCAACCTGGAAAACAGCTTCTGCAAATGTTCAAGGTGTTCTTCTTTTGTTTGTGATCGAGTTATCATGTCGTCTACGTAAACTTCGATCTCATGATGTATCATATCATGAAACAAATCTACCATGGCGCGTTGATAGGTTGCCCCTGCGTTCTTCAGTCCGAACGGCATCACCTTGTAGAAGAAGGTACCTCATTGTGTAACAAAGGTCGTTTTCTCCATGTCCTCGGGGGCCATTTTGATCTGGTTGTAACCCGAGAATCCGTCCATGAAAGAAAATACTTTGTGATGAGCTGTGTTGTCAACCAAAATGTCAATATGTGGCAGCGGAAAATCGTCTTTAGGGCTAGCCCTGTTCAAATCCCGATAGTCCATGCACATTCTGACCTTGCCATCCTTTTTGGGTACGGGCACAATGTTAGCAACCCATTATGGATAGGTTGTAACAGCCAGAAAGCCGGCGTAGAATTGCTTCATTACTTCAGCCTTAATCTTTTCAGACATGCCAGGCCTCATTCGACGGACCTTTTGCTTGATCGGTGGACAATTTTCTCTTGTAGGGAGATGGTGAACCACGATATTAGTGTCTAGTCCTGGCATGTCTTCATAAGACCAAGCGAAGATTTCAATGTATTCATTTAACAACTGCACTAATCGCTCCTTGACACTCAGTTCCAAGTTGCCACCCACTTTTACTTCTTTCCTGTCCTCCTCTGTCCCTAAGTTGATGGTTTCTAACAACTCTTCATGAGGCAGAATGGCTCTCTCTTCTTGTTGTAGAAGTCTGGCTAACTCTCCCGGCACTTCACAATCTTCGTCAACTTCGTACTCAGCGTGATTGACCAAATCTTCAGAGTTATCGAAGGCTAAAATAGGATAGTCACCCATGGAATCCGGAGTGGATGGGTACCTGCATTTGTGAGTGTGGGTGTGTGTAAGGGATAGCCATCCTTAAACAAACAAAAATGCAAAAGGAAATAAAATGAGCAGTTTATAGATGAAAAACGTCAAATGATTCATTAAAACATGGCATATGATTATGAAGGAAATCAAACCCTTACAAATGGATCTACATGCCCCGGGCAAGGCATGAGGTGAAAATAGTGTGTGAATTGTTTTTGTTATTACAGACCATAAAAATGGGAAATTGTTCAAAGATAAAATTACTGGTTGATAAAGGTGATAGGAACGAAATCCTTTGCTTCTCAATTGCTCAAACCCCCTTCGATAGTCGGAAAAATCCAATCCTCAAGGTGGCTCTCCTTATCTTCATCTTCTACAGCATTGATTCTGTGGTGAGAAATCTTGACAGGTGATCTTCCAATCTTAGAGCGACGCATAGCCTTCTGTCCTGCAACAGTAAACCCTAAACTAAACTTGTCCGTCTTATGGGGAAAGTCAGGCAACTGTCCCCATACTGTGCTCTTCCCCTCCTTAATCATAGCCTCTGCGTCCTTGAGAGATACCATCTTGGCCACATGCTTGGGACAGATAGGTACCTCAACTGTTGTCTTCACAACTGCTATCTCGGAAGAAACTTCCTCGAAATGTTGAAAAGGTGTTTCGATGAACTCGCCGTCTAACTCCACGTATCGAAAGGAATTTAGATGACTAATCATGTACTCTTCCTCGCCATGCACAGTTATGATTTTACCCTTAACAGGATACTTCAACATCTGGTGCAAAGAGGATGTAACTGCCCCGACATAATGGATCCATGGTCTTCCCAGCAAGCATGAGTATAACGGACGGATGTCCATCACGTAGAAGGTGGAGTTGAACACTTTGGTGCCTACCTTGATGGGAATATCAACCTCTCCATGAACCATTCTTTTGGAGCCATCGAAAGATCTGATGACTATATTACTAGGTTTAAGGATTAAACCTTCGCAATCCAAACGGTCTAAGGCCTTCTTTGGCAGCACATTCAGGGAAGAACCGGTATCAACCAAGACGTGGGCGAGGGTGGTCCCTCGGAATTCAACTGAAACATGTAACGCATCATTGTGTTTCCTTCCTTTGGGAGTTAAGTCAGCATCGGAAAAGCCAAGGCCATTGTTAGCAGTAAGACTGGCCACACAATTTTGAAATTGATCAGCCGAGGTCTCTTGGGGGACATGTGTTGTCTTCAAGAATTTAATTAGGGCCTTAGCATGGGCTTCTGAACAGAGCAGGAGAGCTAACATTGAAATTTTAGAAGGGGTTTGCCCTAATTGCTCCACAACGTCGTAGTCACTTTTTCTGATTATTTTCAGGATTTCATCCATCTCCTTCTGAGTGGTTTCGGGGATAACCACAACATGAGCCTTCGTCCTGACAGGAATTTCCAGTATCCCCATTACTTTGTCGGTATTATCAGCAGATGGTCTTTCTTCAGGAGTGTTTAACTCTTCAATCACTGGGCCTTGCACAGAGGGTCCAACAGGTGCAGAAGCTTTTAAGGGTCCGAAGACTGCTCGGGGAGGAGCAATCTCCGGAGAAAAGATTCGGACATTGCGGGTGATCTTGCTAGTACCCGCGATGTTTCCTATATCAGGGTCTTCTTCAGAGATTTCTTGGACTGTTTTGATTTGTTTGATGCCGTGGTAGAATATTTCTCCCCCGTAGTTCCACGGTATCATTTTTCTTGATTGGTATGGGACAGGTCCCGGCATTATGATCTTTAGAGGTACACATTCAGAGTTGGGTGTAATCCTCACAGGCCTTTTGCAAGCCTTGGGAGGATTGTCGGAAATGGTTATGATGGAAATATCATTGGTTGAGGTATCACAAGTATCAGGAGTAATTGGATTGAAAGTGTTAACAGGGGTTTTCTGGAAAAGTATTTCTTGAGTATCCATCAGGTGTTGGACACCCGACTTCAACATTGGACAATCATCTTGAATATTCAAACAAAAATAGCAATCTTTATCACAACCAGGAAAGATCCCGGCTCTCAACAAATTTTCTTTTATCACTAACAACGGAGTCAACAGATCGGCAACATCAGTAACATGGAGGTTTTCCAAAACAGCATGCACATTGTGGCCGTGCTTGGGTATCGGCGCTGATATAACATTGGGCTTTTCAGGAGCGTCAAATTCGACCTCTTTGCCGTTAATTAAGTCCTGAATTTTGTTCTTGAGTGCCCAGCAACTATTGGTATCGTTCCCAATACAGTCAGAATGGTAAGCACACTTGGCTTTTGAGTTGTAAGATGGAGAGGTGGTATTTACATTCTTCGGTGCCTCTTTTAAATTAGCAAGATTCAACTTCAGGAGATGTGGAAGGATTTGAGCAGGGGTCATGTTTACTGGAGTAAACTGCCGTGGTGGCCTTTGCTGATAAGTTCTGGGCTGATCATTCCTCGGTTGACTGTTTCTAAGCTGGTCTGATGCGGACTTCTGTATCAATATGGCCCCCACTGTTGGCCGACGTTCCTCTCTTTCCCGATTTTTCTGGGTGTACACAACAGATGCTTCTTTCTTAGCTGGGAAAGGTTTTCTAGCAGTTGTGGATGCGGAAGCATCCTTTTGAATTTTTCCACTTTTGATATCGGCTTCCACCCTCTCGCCGGTCAAAATCAACTCAGTAAATCCCGCAGAAGAGCTTCTGATTAGATGGTTGAAGAAAGGGCCAGATAGGGTCCCCAAAAACATGTCAACTAATTCCCTATCTGGTAGCGGTGGCTGCACCCTTCCAGCCAGGTCGCGCCACTTCTGGGCGTACTCCTTAAACCATTCATTTGAAGCCATCCCCATACTTTGTAGCTGAGTACGGGTAGGCGCCAAATCAGTGTTGTACTGATACTGACGATAGAAAGAAGCTGCCAAGTCTTCCCAGTTGTGGACCTCTGATCTCTCAAGCTGATAAAACCAATCTAACTGAGTGCCAGACAAGCTGTCTTGGAAAAAGTGCACCCAGAGGTCTTTGTCGGATGAATGTGGCTGGATCTTTCTAACATACGACCTCAGGTGCATCTTAGGGCAAGACAGACTGTCGTACTTGGCGAATGTCAGCACCTTGAACTTAGGAGGGATAACAATCCCGACTACCAACCCCAGTTCCTCAAAATCCAATCCGGGCACCTTCTGCAACTCCATAGCTGCCAATCTATCTTCAAGGTTCTTATACTTGTCATTCGCTGGTGGATACTGTTGTTCTGAATAGTCCTCGTCTGCTTCCTCTTGCTCCTCTCCTACCTCAGATTCAGAAGGTACAACAACTCCTTTCCCCTTTCCAATCCCTTCGTCGGACGTTGATGGACACTCAAGAGTCCTTCTAGCATCACCCTCAAATCTTCTTCCGAAAGTAGCTACCCCCAGTCTTTTTTTCTTTTTCTTCTCTTTACTCTTCTCTAGAAGAACTTTGAGATCCTCTTGACCCTTTGCCAAGGTCATGAGGAGTTGCTGAAATTGTGAATTTTGTGCCTGTAAGTCCTTCACTGTTTGCTCCAAATCCATCTTTTTGAAATAAACAGCAGAAAGATAAGGAAACCTGTCTTGAAGACCTGTTTATGCATATGATGAATGGTATGTTATTCATGTAATGCATTCAAGGGTTCAAAATTCGAATTTGTTGTAAACAAGAAGAACGCACGTCATATTAAGAAGAAATTGTTAGTACATAAATGCCCCATGGGCAAAATATTACAAAATTCTTAATGCAAAAAGACATTGCGCATCCTTTTTGGTGCGATGTAGGTGTTGAGAGTTTCCTCCTCGTGAAGTCAGAGGGTGAGCTCTAAAACCTTCTTCTCACTGGCATAGAAGCTGGCTTCAAAAGTATCCCGTTCTTCCTTGAGTTGGATCCAACTCTTTTGCATTTCTTCCCGTGATGTTGGCATGTCAGGATGTAGGATGGTGTATGGAACCTCTCCTTCCATAACAGGCTCTTTAATCAAGGGGAGAATGTGAGGATATGGCATCATAAGATTCTGGGAGCGGGTTCGTACCCACTTAAGGTAAGGCTCAAGGGGGATGGAATTCTTGTGCCCTAGTGTCTTACTGTCCACCTTGTTAGGCATCCTCCAAGCTCTGATGAACCTTTGTCGAAGTCCTTGCGCATCGTTGTCAAAGTCAAAAACTAAGTCAGGAATCAGCATGTCATGAGGGCCATCCCTCCGAGCATATCCAAATTGTCTCCAAGCTAGACAGGGGTTGTAGGTAATGCCTCCCCTAATGCCAAGTAATGGGACATTAGGGAATTCACCGCAACGATCAATAATGATGAAATTTTCTCTGGACCGAGAACACCAATGTACATCAGAATGTGTGAGGGTCATCAATCGTTGTGACCACCTTAAACCCTGCTCATTCTTCAAAACTGATTGTGGAAGGTGAGAAATAAGCCACCTTGCTAGGAGAGGAGTACAACACATGATAACACCTCTTTTCCTCATTGTTCGTGTGTAAAATGAGTGTAGGATGTCCCCAAGCAATGTAGGTATGGTATTCTTGGACATGAAAATCTTGACAGCATTCACATCTATAAGTTGGTCAGGGTTTGGGAACAAGACCAACCCATAAATGAGGAGTGCCACGATCTCTTCAAAGGCTTGTAGATCAAGAGAATTCCAGCAGTCTTGTGCCTTCTCGAACAGAAACTTTGCCAAGAAACCCTTGACACCACTTCTGGTTTCCTAATGCCCCTTGATGTCAGATGGTTGCAAGTGTAATGCTTGAGCAACATCTTCAGATTTTGGTTCTTTTTCCGTACCGTTGTAGGGTAGTTGATCAAGAATAGGAATTCTCAGGAGTTGAGAAAATTCCTCCAAAGTAGGCACCAATTGGTAGTCAGGGAATGTGAAACAGTGGTGTAGGGGGTCAAAGAACTGGAAGAGAACTTTAACCATGTCTTCTTCAATGATGGTATTGACTAAGCTGAGGAGTCTAGCATGTCTTTCACTGAAGAGAGAATTCTCTGGAATTCTGGATGTAAGCTCCTTGAGTTGAGGAGGGATTCTCACAAGTTTGACTTGAATTGTTTTCCTGCGAAGAGATTCCATGACCTACAAAACAAGAACAAAGATGAAGATCCAAACCCTTGAAATGGTTAGTGGATGCATATGATGCTTTATGATGTTCATGATGTATGCACAAACACATTTACAAGCAAGTCACACAAAAACCCTAGTTTCAGGCTTGCATGAGGTTTCATAGGTAAGTACCCTCTTGAGTTTAGTTGGCTCAAAACCTGTCCTATAAATAGTAACCGGGTTCTAAGGAGCTCAATATCATTGGATTGTTTTCTATGTTCATTGTTTTGGTTTAGCCACTTAACTAGTGACCAAAATATTCCAAGAAAACAACCCTCAATGAGTGTAGTATCGAGTATCTACCAACTTTGGACTGCACCAAAGCCGGTCATCTCACTACCCCTAATAAAAGGCCAAGATGGTCAAGTAAGGTTCTAGTTCATTAGTGCTTAATGACATCACTCAGCGGCCCCGTATTCTCTTTGATTGACTCAAAGGCTACCGGTACTCACAAATATGTCGCACTAATATAGCTATTGCTTCAACTGTGTCAGTATACCCCGCACAGTTTCCACAATGTATTGCTATCTATGAATGTTTCCCAAATTCGGTTGGAGGATTTCAAGCCCAAACAAGAGAACCAAAATGTCAAGAAATCAAAGCAAACAATAATCATGTAAAGGGTGATCTAAGCCCTAAGGTTACTCCACTTTTAAAGTTTTCCCCAGAAGAGTCGCCAGTTCTGTGATACGGTGGGAGAACTGACTTGAGGTTTTGCGTTTTATGTTCGCAAATGTTTCGGTTTAGCAAGAGTCGCCACCGACTTTTTATTTTATCCTAAGGAAAGGTCAAAAAGCACAGGAAAGAAATTTGAGATGTTTTCTTGGGTTCGGGGAGTAGATTATAGAAAGGGAATGTATTAGCACCCTTTCTATCCATGGTTATCCATGGGCTCTTAGTTACTTGCTTAGATCACTTGCTTTGCATTTTCAATTGTTTGAAATGGTGCTTTGTGTGTGATTTTGGAAAATGTTTTTGAAAAGAGGACATTTTTGTGGCAACCTTTGTAATGATTCTTGTTTGAATGTATACAAAGGTGTTTTTGTCTTTTGAAAAGTTTTCAATGTTTGAAAGTAGGGTTTTGAAATTGTGTTTGTGAAGTGTGTTTTGAAAAGTAGCAAGGAGGTTTTTTTGCAAGTTTGATCAAGTAACTAAGAGTTATCTACCCTATTTTACTCAAAGATCTTTCTTATGCTTTTAACCCTTTTAACAGTGTTGTTTCACCATTGTATTTGGTGAACAACCTTGTGTTAGGATGTTAAATGGGACGGGCGCGGGTCATCGTATAGACCATGATAGCAATGGTGTCAAGTGTCTTTGGAAATTTTTCCTTAAGGGACTTGATCATTTTGTTTAGGCAACTCCGATAGCGTCATCGAGGGACTATGATCATTTTGACTGTTTTTGTTTTGCCAAAGTACTTGACATGCAACCATGGCCCATTTTTGAAGGCAACATGTGGTGTAACCCTAGGGGTGCAAGTGTGCATTGTGATTGATTTTTCATGCATATTTATCTTGGATTAGGTCAAGCTAATTGTTGATTGATTTTGCATACAAACCCTAGTTCTCTAATCATGGCATAATTGAAAGCTTTAAATGTGCGAGAATTTAAAAGCTATACTATTACAACATGATATAGGGAGGGGGATACAAATTTGAATTGGGGATATTTGACAAGGAAATAAATTCTAAGTTATTACAACCATATCGAATGTACAAGTCAATATTTATCATTTAAATAAACACAATTAAATAAATATCAAATAAAAATGTATTATGCAAAAAAGGTTTTTTATGTATGTGAAAAGGGTATTTTTTAATGTGAAATATAAACAAAAATAAAAAAGTCAAATTTTAATTATTTTGGTCATTTAGGGCAAAACCCTAATTTTCAAATAAATGGCAATATTTATTAATTATATACAATATATATTAATTTATGCAAAAATAAAAGTATATTGTTAAAAAAAGTATTTTTAATGTCAAATATTAATAAAAAAAATAAAAATGTATTATTTCTATATTTTTGTCCTAATTATCTAATAAAATAAAATATACAAGTATATATATTTATCATTTTAAATATGCAAAGATAAAAGAATTAATTATTTACAAAAAAAATGTATATTCAAGAAAATGTTTCAAAATGTAAATAAAAATAATAACTAAAAAATAAATTATTTTTTATATTATTTTTTAGGGTTTGAATAAAAAGAAACTAGATTATTTACATATATATGTTTAATAAAATGCAATAAATATCAAATAAATATGAAAATATATGGAAAATCATTTTTGGCATTTTTTATATTTGAACAAAAAAATATAAAGTTAGAATAAAAAATAAAAACATAGAAATGACAAATATTCAATCAAATGGGCCAGGGGGGGTGCAAACTGAACAAAGGGGTGTTAGAAGCAAGAATGACTTAGGCTCGGCCCAAGCCATCATCTTCAACCTCCAGCATTTGAAAATACGCGCGCTTCTTGTACAAAATACTATCTCCTGATTCTTTGATCTTTTGACAAAACTCAAAACATGAAACTTGTAGAGCATCAAATAACGAATTCAACCATATAAAAAACTTGGATTAACTCTCAAAGACCAGAGAGAATTTCTCTGGCCCTAAAACCTGACCTAACTTTTTCACATGTTCATGGATGAAATTCTCTCAGCATGATTAATGTAAATGAAAACTAAGCATATGTATGGCTTAAGGGCTATGAGTACAACATATTTCATTCACAAACCTAAGCCTAACCATTCCTAAATAGAGAGATAGAAGTCCATGAAATACATGTTTCAGTTTGAATCGAGTAGGGCAATGCAGCAACCTTCAATGGTATTTGAGCTTATGTTGAGCTTTCCTGAGATCCAAGGAAGCTTCTCCAATGCTTGGCTTGCTTTGAAACAAACTGAATCGTGCTGTAGAACTCCACCTGCAAAGCTTTGAAATGAAAATGTCAAAGTGGGTTAGAGGTGTTACAGCTTGCAATGGAGGTCTAGGATAGTTCAGGTGGATGGAATGGAAGGTGTTTGAACCCCTTTTGGACAAAACGCACGATAGGAATTGATTATGGCTTGAAGTTTGCACAACTTGCCCTGTTTTGCAGCAAAACAGGGATTCTGAGTATGAGAAGGTTTTAGTGATGAATGAGTCGTGCTTCAGGCTTGTTTTGATGCATGGAAACTGTATGCAATGTTTGCTTAAGCTCTTGTTTACAGATATGAGAGTTGGTGTATGTTTTGTAAACTTTCTTCTATATGAAGCAAAGATGTGTAAGTCTATGTTCACAGGCCTGTACCAGCCATCTTGTAAGCTTAACACAACCCTCTAGGCCCCCTCTAATCCCTGGATTTGGTTTGCAGTATCAGATCTTTGTTCAAGGCTCAATGCTTAGTGTTTTGACATAAAGCAACTTTTGCAAAAATGGCAAAATACCTTTTACTACTTAAGGCTTAAACTTGCATGTAATGTCCAAATGAACAAGATAATCCATCAACCCAATGGTTATGCATTAAATTAAGGTGTTCAAACTGGTTTTGAGGCCTGCAAGCTAGCATCACACACTCTGATTTGGAAATGCAAGTTGCTATGAACATGTATTGGTCATGAACAAAAGTGAGTTTTTGCCAACTTTGTGAATTCGATTCTCTCTAACCACAAGGGTGTTTGAGGAGTTATTGGACAATTTGGAAAGCTTGGAACATGTACTACAATCCATATTTGTAATGAAACTTGAAAATCCAAGTGGAACTATGTGAAAAATGGCCAAGAAGATAGGTCAAAATCCTGTCTAGATTAGGGCAAATTTTCTCTAAGTTAAAAGTTTTTGGTACCCTTGTTCCAAAAATAATAACTTGAGATACAAGCTTCTTTTGAGAAAACTTTGTGAATCAAAGTTGTAGACTTTGTGATGTACTACAACTTTCATGTTGCAAGTTTTGTTTGAATCCATTTGTATATTGGTGAAAAAATGGGACAAAGTTAGGAAAAAATAGGAAAATTTCATAACTTAGAAAAAAATTTGTTATGAAATTTTTTCACTTTAAACCCTAATTTGTATTTTTGGGTTTCTTGATGAACAAGTTTCATAATTTGACATGTCTTGATGAAAAATGACCCTTGGCACTTGATTTTAACCAAAAAGTCAAAGTTTGACTTTTCAGTGTACAGTCAAATTTTTATCAGTTGACTGAAAAATTCATCTGTCAATCCTATGCATTTGAGATCTTTTGAACTTGTTGAATGGGTCAAGACAAAGTCATTGAATCCTTGAGTCCATATGTGAGCTTGGTTTGCCATTGGTTAGGTCAAACAGTCAAAAATTATCTTTGTGCAGTCAAAACCCTAAAAATGACCATTTTGCCCTTTTGGTGATCTGATCAAATTTCTTGTGGAATTGTGATCCAAACTTGATCAAATGTTTCATATGAGTTCATAATGTTGATGTGGGTCAAATTTCATGAGGTTTGACTGTCAATTGGCTACAGTTGACTTTTTCCCCAATACAACTGATTTCTAGGTCAATTGTCCAATTGACTGGGAAAAAATTTGAATCAAGGTTTGAAACTTATTATGGATAAGCTTCTGAGTCCAATATGAAGTATGAAAGTAACTTTGGGCCTTGCAGGCCAAAACATCACTAGGAAAACTCAAACCCTAGTTTGGGTCAACAGTGCAAGGAGGGGTCTTGAGCAGAGCAAACCCTAGCTTGATCTTGAGTTCCAAGAGTCTTGTGATGAGAAAATGTTGGTGAAATGAGAGGAGAAATTTTGGGGTACAACACTAAGTGTGAAGAAATTTTTGATTTACTGGTTAAAGATGGTCAGATTTTAGTACCCCCGGGTTCTAAATTACCACCATTAGAACAACGATAGAAAATAGGTTTTTGTAAATTTCATAATTATCTTGGTCACACAATCTTTCAATGTGATCTTTTCAGGGATCTCGTGCAAAATTCACTACAAGAGGGCAGGCTGAAGTTTACTGCCAGAAAGATGAAGGTCGATACGGATCCTCTCAGGAAAGAAGAGGCTTTGTTTCTCGACCCAGTGAGCATCAATATGGTGGAAATCACTGAATTCCCTGAAGAAAATATGGTCGAAGAGGGCACTGAAGAGAGTCTTGATGTCGTCCTAGCAGATGTGTACCCAATGCCTAAAGAAGATTTGTTGGACTTCCTGTATCACTATAAGAATAAGGGTTCACAAGCTTGCTTGTGTCCTAGATGTGGCGCTTTGACCGACAAGATAGCTGCTGAAAATTTCTAGAAGCTACAGTTAGAGAAGAACAGGACCAAGCCCCACGAATGAAGGTTCCGTACAACTAGGGACCCAAGGAGAACTATGGGAAACTCGCATGTTAATCCTAGGAGTTATATTCCCTTAGCGAAAGCTCCTAACGGGACCTAGATTAAACCTCAAGGGAGAAAAGACGCACCAATTAAGGGGGCACCAAGCAGGGGGAAGTCGGCGATTGATTACCGACATGAATTCAAGTCAGAGAAGAAAATACACATCTCTGAAAACTACATGGGAAAGAAGCCCATGACTAGGACCCAATGGAGACGCTTCCAGTGTCGAAAGAAAGTTGAGAGGCAAGGGGCTGTTGGCCAGTTTTCTGGGAACAAAGGTGGAAATCAAAGGCAATATTAGTTGAAAGTCGATTCCTCCATGAAAGAGCGAATCAAAGAATTCGTGAATCGACCAGCTGCCAAAGGTTTTGAAGAGGCCATTGACGATTTTGATTCAAACTCTGAAGAGAGTTTGAATATTTTAGTCAATGTGGTATCAATTCTGCCAGCAGAATATGACTGCTTGACAAAAGTAGAGGATTTTGTAGATAGGGATGCTGAAGAGATGGATTTACACAAGCCAACGTGCTATTTTGTCATGAACAATAGTTCCGTTGAGAACCAGGATGTTTTTTTCAGAAACCAGATATGGCGATGAGAAGCCATTTAAAGTCCATTTTAATAAGGGCTAGAGTCGAAGGGGTTGCTATCAACAAAGTGTTGGTAGATTGTGGTGCTACCGTAAACATTATGCCACACCACATGTTGCGTAAAATCGGTAAGTATGATACCGATGTTAGATCACATAACGTAGTCTTGTCAGACTACGAAGGAAGAACTAGGAACACCATGGGTGTAATCCAAGTAAACATCACTATCCGCTCAGTTACCAGGCCGACTATTTTCATGGTGATTCAAGGCAAGCCAAGTTACAATCTCCTAGTAGGGAGAGAATGGCTTCACGGAGTGGGGGCTGTGCCATCCTATATGCATCAATGTTTGTTGATATGGAGGGAAGATGGTATAGTCAAAAATATTGAAGCTGATCAAGGGTACTTTATGGCAGATATGAACAATGTCGGAAAGAAGCAATTCGACAGGAAATTGGCTAATATTTCCCCATGCCAACCTGCTAAAGAAGTTTATGCCAACCTTGATGAAGCATTTATGTCATTGAAGTTACATAAAACCCATGGTTTTATGTGGGATGTGGAACCTCTCGAGGATCCATACTGTGTGAACCGGACGACAGGCTGGGGGGACATCAGTGATGATGCCAGAGCTTGATGCTCTAAATAGGATTTCGGCGTATATCGTCGAGAGTAAAATAAATTTGGCACTAGAAGCTGAAGAAAATATGGTTGTCAAAGCCAATGAAACACAGGTTCTAAATGAAGGAACCACTTTGTCTATGGAACCAAAGATACCAGGTATACTAGATATGGTCGAAGAAAATGTCGATAAGTAGCGTCTGGACTTCATATATGGCGAAGAACCCTTAGGCTTCGAAAAGGATCCAATAGAACCTGAAAAGATGCAGCCACAAGACCCTTTAGAAGAGATAAATCTTGGCAAAAAAAGGGATAAAAGACCAACTTATATTAGCGCCAACATCGACCCAAAGTTGAAATTTGAGTTAATATCTTTATTAAAAGAATTTAAAGATTGTTTTTCTTGGGACTATAATGAAATGCCAGGTTTAAGCAGGGAGTTAGTAGAACTAAAATTACCGATAAAGGCTAGAAAGAAACCAGTGAAGCAGACGCCCAGACATTTCGCTCCAGCCATAATGTCTAAAATCAAAGAGCGGGTAGAAAGACTCCTCAAAAGCATATTCATAAGAACTGCAAGATATGTCGATTGGTTGGCAAACATTGTGCCAGTAATTAAGAAAATGGAAAATTAAGGGTGTGCATAGATTTTAGAGATCTAAATGTTGCTACCCCAAAATACGAGTATGCCATGCCTGTGGCAGAAATGTTGGTTGATTCGGCCGCTGGATTTGAATATCTAAGTATGCTATATGGTTATTCTGGTTATAACCAAATTTTTATTGCAGATGAAGATGTGTCGAAGACGGTGTTTCGTTGCCCTGGGGCACTGGGAACCTATGAATGGGTTGTCATGCCATTCGGTTTAAAAAATGCTGGAGTGACATATCAAAGGGTAATGAATTCTATGTTTCATAATTTTATTGAAGATTTCATGCAAGTTTACATTGATGATATTGTAATAAAGTCGAATAGTAAACCAACTCATCTGTAACACCTTCGAATGGATGAGAAAACATGGATTGAAAATGAATCCATTAAAATGTGCTTTTTGTGTGCAGGCAGGTGACTTCCTTGGCTTTGTGGTGCATAAAAAAGGCATAGAAGTAAATCAAAGTAATACCAAAGCCATCATGGATGTCAGACCACCGTCGACCAAAAAGGAACTTCAATCTTTGTTGGGCAAGATAAATTTCCTAAGGTGTTTCATCTCCAACTTAAGTGGAAAAACCAAAGTGTTTTCACCACTACTTCGACTAAAAAATGAAGATTTCGTTCGGCAAGAGGAGCATCAAGAGGCTTTCGACAAAATCAAAGACTACCTAGTAAAGCCTCCAATATTGGCACCTCCTGTTAGACACAGGCCTATGAGGTTATATATTACAGCCTCAGATACGACTATAGGTAGTATGTTAGTCCAACAGGATGAAAAAGGTGTCGAGAGACTTGTGTATTATCTTAGTCGAATGCTAAATAATCTTGAGACTAGGTATAGTGATATAGAAAACTATGTCTTTGCTTGTACTTCTCTTGTATTAAACTAAAGCAATATATAAAGCTTGTTGATGTGTATGTATCTTCTCATTTTGATATTATTAAGCACATGTTATCCAAACCAATTTTACATAGTCGAATTGGTAAATGGGCTTTAGCATTAACAAAGTATTCTTTTACTTACATGCCATTAAAATCAATGAAAGGACAAGTAGTGGCATATTTTTTGGTCGACCATTCAATGGTTGGCATGCCTCAAAATTATGCAGATGTAGTGCCATGGAAGCTATATTTTGATGGTTCTAGCCATAAGAATGGAGTTGGAATAGGAGGAATTATAATTTCTCCCAGTGGAATTCCAGCAGAGTTCAAGTATAAAATCGACGGTATGTGCATAAATAATGAAGCAGATTATGAGTCCTTAATAACAGGACTTGAACTGCTGCTGGATTTGGGAGCAAGGAACGTCGAAATTATAGGAGACTCTGAATTAGTGATTAAACAAGTATCAAAGGAGTACAAATGTGTTAAAGAAAATTTAATCATGTATTTTTTGATTACCACCAGATTACTAAAACAATTCGAACAAGTAAGTATTCGACACATACCTCGAAGAGAGAATAAAAAGGCTAATGACTTAGCACAAGAAGCCTCGGGATACAAGAGAGATCAAAATGAAGAACTTACCCAAGTAAGAGAGAAAGTTTGAACAACATTGTTATCCCCTTCAGATTTATCGACCGTGAAGTTAGGGGGTATAGACGCTGAAAATTTTCAAATTTTAGCCATTGACAATGGACAAGAGAATGATTGGCGAAAGCCATTGGCTGAATATCTGCGCATTCCCACGGGGTCGACAGATCGTAAGATCAAGTATCGTGCTCTCAGTTATGTTTTGTTAAAGAATAAATTATTTAAGAAAATGGCTGAAGGAGTTTTGTTAAAATGCCTTGGAGAAAGTGAGGCATACGCGGCAGTGTCAAGTATGCATAGTGGAGCATGTGGTGCACATCAAGCAGGACACAAAATGAAATGGCTTTTGGTGCGTTCAGGCGTATTTTGGCCTTAAATGCTAAAAGAATGCATTGAATTTGCTAAAGGTTGCAAAGAATGCCAGATGCATGGGGGAATACAACATGTCCCCGCAAGCGAATTGCATGCAGTTTCAAAGCCATGGCCATTCAGAGGATGGGCTTTGGATGTGATTGGAGAAATAAAACCAGTATCATCAAAATAGCAAAGATATATTTTAGTCGGTATTGATTACTTTACAAAATGGGTTGAGGCAGTAGATTTAACTAACATCGACCAAGAAGCTGTTATTAATTTTATACAAAATCACATCATCTATCGGTTTGGAATTCCAGAAACAATTACGACTGACCAAGGATTAGTGTTTACCGGATGAAAAATGCAAGAATTCGCGCAACAAGTTGGAATTAAGTTGTTAACTTCTACCCCCTACTATGATCAAGAAAATGGCCAAGTTGAAGCTGCCAATAAAGTGATAATTAGTTTAATTAAGAAGATGTAGGAAATAAGACAAGGAATTGGCATAAGACATTGGATCAAGCCTTATGGACGTGTAGAACTTCCCCTAAGGAAGAAACATGAACCACTCCATTTCGACTTGCATATGGGCATCATGCAATATTACCAGTGGAGATACATGTCCAATCGATTAGAATCCAAAGACACCATGAAATACCATCTGAGGATTACTTGAACATGATGGAAGACGAGCTTGTCGACATAGATGAGGAAAGGATGTTAGCCCGTGATTCGTTAATAAGACAGAAAGAAAGAGTCGCCAGAGCTTACAACAAAAAGGTAAAGGATAAAATATTTGATGTCGATGATCTAGTATGGAAAGTAATATTGCCTATGGACAAAAATGATAGGGTTCTAGGGAAATGGTCCCCAAATTGGGAAGGACGTTTAAAAGTGATACAAGTCTTTTCAAATAATGCGTATGAGCTTGAGGAGTTAGCCTCATATCGACGGATCTTAAGGGTAAATGGAAAGTACTTAAAAAAGTATAAGCCCACTCTTCAAGAAATCAAAATCTCGACGGAATAAATATTTGTCGAACCAATGAGATGGTAAAGTTTATGGAGACCATCAAATTCAAAACACGCATAAAATATGGAGATTACATATAAAACAAACAAATAAAGGATTCGTTAAAATTTGGCTCAAAGCCATGAAGAAATTACAAGATTGTTGCTACAATGGTTAAAAATGCTTAAATTTGGCTTGAAACGACTGCAGTTTTCCATGGAGGTTAATGGCCTGATACTCAAAGCCTTCTGCTTGAATCTTAATTCTTTCAAGTTTTGTTTCAACAGAAGAAATTGTGTCACTTTCCGTCATGGCATCCATAGCCATCTGCTCAGATTTTGCTTGGATGGGATTAATCGCGTTGTTGATCTCTTCCTCTTGCTTGGTGATTAATTCCAATTCCTTGTTGAGAACAGAAATCTGGTTACGGATTTCAGCAGCTCTATTTTGTTTGGGAATCAGTTCCTGTTTTTTCTCTTCAACCATTGCTAACAAAACATTGAATTCTTCAGTAATATGCACCACCACATCCAACTTTGCTTTCACAAAGGCTTCCTTCGAATCAACGAATTCCTTATTTGCTCGAGTTCTTTCAACATTTTGGCATAGAGGGATGAAAATTTTCTCAAACTCCATTATCATCGACCTGGCTGATTCAGACATATTGAGTCCTTTCATTTGAGCAAGAACCATTGAGAGTTCTGGCCCAAGAGTTGGATCAGAATGGGGCAGATGAGGCAAATCTGGATTTAAAGCATGAGTCCAAATTTTAGCCATTAGATTCTTGGCTTTAACTACTTCAGGACTCATCTTGTCATTATGCGCTTGAGATGGTTTGGAGTCATTAGAAAGAGTGCGAGAGCTCACAAAGCGATGCAACTTAGCAATTGCCTCTAGACCAGAAGGATTGTCTCCCATGTTTTTTAGCTTAATTGGTGAGTCAGCCTTTGTTCTCCCAGAAGAAACAATAGGCGTGCCTTGCATGCTTTCAGGGGGGGGGGGCAAAATTCGGGAAGTGGTGGTATTTTTATTTGCTTCTGAATCCTGCAGGGAATATGAAAGGCTAGAATCGGAACTAGTCGAACTATAACCCTTATGTTTGGCAGGACTAGTGACTGAGTTAGAGTCACTAAGAGTAGCCGGAATAGTTAGGTCGATAAACTCACCATCAGCGAAGTCAAGATTTTCATGATGGTGAGGGGAAGAATCTTCTAACAAAGGGGTGTAGTCAGGTACACGTTGTTGTTGATTAGAGGTGTTGACCTAAAGAAAGTAAGAAAGATATTAGATGAAACAATTTCAACAAGCAGAAAATGAAAGAAACTAGAAAACAACTAGCTAATACTTGTGTCAACGGATCAAGATCGACAAAAACGTCCTTGGTTGAAACATCAGTGAAATTTCTTGCTGGGCTTTGAACCTCATCAACCCCAAGGGCACGAGTCGGGGTAACCAGAGTTGTGTCGACCACGATGGTGTCAGCGCCTAAATCCAAAGTGGCTTCAGGATTTTCGACCAAAGCCACATTACGTATCCTCCTTGTAATAAGAAGAATTTCGATGTCAGTTGGCTCCTATGTTTCATCTATGAGTTTAAAGCCAACCTTTTCCCCAGAACCTTGGGGTATAGGTGCCTTTGTCTTCTTCTTTTTCTTCTCCGCCTCGCCTTCGGTGGAGGAAACTCTTTTCCTCTTATGACTTTTAGATTTGTAGGAATGTTGAGAGGGCTGAACATCGGGTGATGGCTACAGTATCAAATAAAGATGTAAGTCAAAGCAATGGTGTTAGTCGATAATGGAAGTTTTGAATCGACCGGATATACCTCAGCCCGCTCAGGAGTATGTTTTTGTCCTTCTTGGACCTTTTGGATTTGTCAGGGGGAGCAGCCAAATCCGCTGAGCATTTTTTACTCTGGCAAACAAGGGAAATATCAATACAAGTTTAGGGTGTAAACAATATAGAAACAAGAAGTATATAAATATACCCACCAAAGAAGCCTTCTTGAGTGAAGAAGAAATGGGTTCGTCGTTGGAAGGTGTGTGGTCAGGAATTATCTACAAAAGTTAAGCTGAGTCGGATATGCCAAAATCAAGAATGGTAGTTGACAGAAAGTTAAAGTTTAAACCTGACGCTTTGAAGGTTTTGGTTTGCCGATAGAAATGGCTCCCGCCTGGTCTATTGGTATAGCTGTAAGACAAGTGTAAGACAATCAGATAAGCAACTAAAGTAAAACAGGCAGGGGGTAAAACTTTCCAGAAATCGTTACCAATTTGTGTAGTCGAAAATACTCTAACATATTGGAGATCATAATGAAGATGCCCCGAATATTTAGATAAGTAATACTTCATTGGTACCACCGTATCAGCCTTTATCCTATAGGCATTTTGCATATCTGGTATAGAGCAATACCACCAATCAGGAATAGGTGGGCCAAAGGGAAAGGCCCAAGGGCTGGATGGCAAAGGAGGAAATTTGATGTTTCCAAAATGAAGAGTGTAAAGATATTTATCTTTCACATAACCAGGAATTT
The DNA here is from genome assembly GCA_948472305.1 of Vicia faba. Taxonomy (NCBI): domain Eukaryota; kingdom Viridiplantae; phylum Streptophyta; class Magnoliopsida; order Fabales; family Fabaceae; genus Vicia; species Vicia faba. Next base: position 1,538,584,556 of record OX451737.1, read on the forward strand.
TCAATGTCGAGATCTTATCGGTTACCTTATCCTTTAATTCGACAGCGGCTTCATAGATGGTCCGACGAAGATCATTAGGTCGTTACACAATTCGGAAGTAATTCTGGAAAGCTCGAATTTGTTTAACATGAGTAATATTACATTTTGTCACCTTTTCCTGCAAGTTTGAAAACGTTGTGGTTAGTTCAGTCAGCTTAGCATTAGAATCGCCAATGAATGTAACAAAATACGTCTTTCACCAAGTTTCAAATTCTTTGGTGCAGTAAAAAGACGGTTGGAAAGGAGTGAGAGTGAGTGTGGGCCTCCGTGCCCATAGATTCCATATATCATCCTTTATCATTTCGAAGGGTTGGTCAGTTGTGATGTCGACTAGCAACCCATGTGAATGGAACAAAGATTTAGGAACAAGTTGACAGAGGCCAAATTATCGAGCCACCAAGTTAGGCTGGTAAGCGACCAAACCTGGGTTTACACCGACAATCATAGTAGATAAAAATTGAGGAGTCAAGTAACACCTCCAAAGGATTAAAGAATTTTTCTTGTCCTCTTCTCTCGTGGGTGGAAGAGCCCTAGTAAACCATTCTGGGCCATCTGGTCTAGCATAGAAAGGGGCCATTGAGGGGGTGAAGTCGACTCTAGTCAGCATAATGGTGAACAACAGCTTGAAAACTTCAGGATTTAGGGAGCCTTTGTCAATAGGAGTCAGAGGGAGAAGGTGTTGCCAGACGATATGGCTTTAAGATGGAGGACATGCCACCTTTCTATTTCTAAAAGGCTTAATCTCCTCAGAGAAAGTGGCATTCAACCATAGCTGCAAGAGCAAGAAGGCACCATGGAATAGGACGCTCTTTTTCTTTTGATTATTGGGTCAAAACGCTTTATTTGGTTAGCAGCATCAGTCAAAGCTGCATATAGGGAGGCCAAAATCAGCTGGCCTAGAGAAACGTTTTCACCCATGTGCAACTGGGTAGCTAGATAAGATAATTGTTTGGCCACCTGCATTGACCTGGAACAGAAAACGAAGCGAGATATCCGCAAGGTCAGGAACGCCACATGCTCTTCATCAGTTACAGGACCAGAGGATTGAGCATGATGGTCGATGAAATTGTTATACATAGGCTTTCCAGCTTCACCCACATCAAACCTTATTGGTACAGGTTCAGCATCTCTATAGTTGAAAACTGTACCAGATGGTTTCAACCCAGTGATAGCGGCAACATCGAGCAAGGTAGGAGTGATCATACCACATTTAGTATGAAAGGTGTTGGTCGACCCCTCCCAAAAATATATGGCACCTAAGAGCATGCCACTAAAATAGGGTTGACCACAGCGAGAAAGTTCCAGCAGGGTATAGATACTGATACGGTGGGAGAACTGACTTGATGTTTTTGCGTTTGTGTTTGCAAATATTGCGGTTTAGCAAGAGTCTCCACCGACTTTTCTTTTATCCAAAAGGAAAGGTGAAAAAGCACAGGAAAGACCTTTAGAGAAGTTTTCTTGAGTTCGGGGGGTAGATTATGAAAAGGGAAGGTATTAGCACCCTTTTCATCCATGGTTTTCCATGGGCTCTTAGTTACTCGCTAGATTAACTTGCTTGTGTTTGAATGTGCTTTGGGATGTGGGCTTTGAAAGTGTTTTGAAAATGTCTTTGTAATGGTTCTCGTTTCTATAAGAACGCGTACAAAGTTTTGTTTCGAAAGATAGTTCAAAGATGTGTTTGTGGATTGTGTTGTGGAGAATGGTTTTCGAAAAGATATTTTGCAATGGTTCTCGTCTCTATAAGAACGTATACAAAATGTTTTATCTTTTTTTGAAAATGTTGGTGTATAAAATGTTTTTGTTGCGAGCAAGCGAGTAACTAAGAGCGAAACTACCTACTCAAAAGGTCTTAAATATGCTTTTCCTTCTCCTTTAGATATGACTATCTTACCATTGATTTGGTAAGAAGTCCCATCATTGGATATGAAGGGACGAGTGTGGGACGTTTGAATAGTCATAGAAGGCAACTCATGGAACATCTTAGCAATATCATTTAGGGACTAGATCGTTTTACCGAAGGCAACATCGAGGGTCATCAAGGGACTACGATCTTTTTTCATTGAAGGGTCTTTGCTAAAACGTCCCATGTTCGAGGGACATGACTATTTTCCGAAAGAACACGAAAATGAGATTACCCTAGAGGTGTTAGTGTGCAAGTGTGTTAGTTTGCATACATTTTGTCTTATATTTGAAAGTTGTCTATTTATTGTTTTTATCTTGTCATACACCCTATTTACTAACAAGATATGAAAAGCAAGTAAAAACAAAATCTAAACTATTACATCTTTTTAGGGGGGTGGGGGTACAAATTAAAACAGTGTGAAAACAACCATATCGAATGATAATGAAAACAATGTGAAAACAATGTGAAATAAAGGGAAAATGCATTTTTAACTGCTACGTGTCGACCCATGCTCCTGTAAAACGAAATCTGTTCAGTATGAGTCGACACATAATGGGATGTATCGACTCATACACCTTCTTATATCGATGCGAAACGCGTATGTATCGACTCATAAGTCCTTCTAGCTTCTGCTTTGTGACTTGAACTCAGTATGGGTCGACGCATGAGGGTTATGTGTCGACTCAAACCCTGTTTTTTCACTAGGATGGGTGATAACACGAAAACGTATCGCTTTTTAGGTCTAATTTACACGAGTTATTTGTACGTTTTTATCGAATAATATGCATCACAAAGGTATTTTTATTTGTTTCAGGTAAACTATATTTTCCAAGGCATAAGATGGCAAATTAGTTAAAAGGAGCAATACAAGCTAGGAAATGGCAAGAAGAAAGAAGAAAAAGGGCAGTATGTTAAGAAGCTCACTCCATAAGGGTGTTACGAGCGCAACGCCTAGCGTTACGAACGCAACACCCAGCCAATACCGTTACGAACGTAACACAACGTGTTACGGACGTAACAAAAAATCCTATGTTGTTACGAACGTAATGAATATCATTACGAATGTAACGTTTTAAATACCCAGTCTACGCATTAAACCACGAAGCGGCCACACGAAGTCTACTCAAAGCTTTTGGCACCTCGTTCCACCAGCCAAGAATTTAGCGCACGTACGAAATTAATGGAAGAAGACAGTTACAACCAAAGGCCTATATATATCTTGAAGAATTCACTTTGAAGAGGTCGGAGATTTTTCTACAGAACCATACTTTTTCCTTTCAGCATTATTTTGTTTATTTGTTTTTGAACCATTATAGCCTCTGTAACGTTCAGTTTCCAAAAGTAGTTTCCAAAAGTGTTAATTCTTCATTGAAGGATTAACACGATTAGTCCTATATTTTAATTAATCGTAAGGCTACTGTACGAACTCAAGATTACCACAGCAACATAATTACAGGGTTTTTGTATGCAATTGGTCTTTATTGTTCATATGCTATGTTAATTATTTTTATGAACTATATTTTACGTTTCATGGTTACTAAATACATTATGTCTGGCTAATTTCGTTTGTATCGGTATGTGACTCCTAAGCATCGAAGGAATCTGGTGATAACTTGGCTAAAAACTTTTATAAATAATTTATGGTTTCCAATTTCCATATTTAATTTAACTACCCTTGTCACGAGAGTGAAATGATATTTAACACGATTTTGCCACGAGAGTGGGAAATTAATTAAGGCAAGAACCTGCATGCGAGAGCTGGGGTTCGACCCAGATAGTGGTAACGAAATATTAATTTTTAAATACACGAGAGTGTTTTAACAAATTAATTAAACTCAAGTCGTTTTCAAAAAGTGTTATTAAATTTAAAGTGCATCCACTAGGTTTAGTAGCATAACTTATTTCATGAACACGAGAGTGTATGTCTCAGGTTTTTAAGCAATTCGTTTTTACCGAAATAATTTATATGCCAAGTGATTCACCGAGTTCCCGAAGTCCGACTATCACATACCGGTATAACTATTACTATTGTTTTTAATTAAAATATTTTTCCCCTAAAACCAAATATTCATCGCTTAGTTAAACAATTGTAACATTAGATCGTATGCGATTGATCCTCAGTCTCTGTGGGTTCAATAATCATTTAAAACTAGAACGACTAAACTGTATACTTGTAGTTAGTATCCCGATAGACTCATAAAGTCCTGATCAAGTTTTTGGCACCGTTGTCGGGGACTGATTAGTCAATTAAGTACGATTCTTCTGTTGCGCGTTTAGACTAGGCAACAGAAACCCTTTTTCGATTTGTATGCCAAGGACTCGTTCACAAGGCGAACCACTTGACAAATCGACGGACGAACCTGAATGCATCATTTCCATAAGACGAACAGTTAGGGATTACTGTTTAAATCACGCTATTCCTTTAACAAAACCCGAAATCAAGATTGATTCCGAAACAGATTCTAATTCTTTCTCTGAAACTGAAATCAATCCAGAAGTAGACATGGCCGAAGAACGAAGGACCCGTCCACTAAAGGAGTACATAGCTCCTTCACAACAAGAACCCCACAATAGCATTGCTGCTCCAGCAATTAATCGAAACGATTTTGAGTTGAAACCATCATTGGTATCAGCTATCCAACAACGCCAATTCTCTGGAAATCCTACCGAGGATCCAAATGAACATCTTACGAAATTCGTTCAATTTTCCGATACAGTTATAGCAAATGGTGTTAGTAAAGATGCAATAAGATTACGTCTTTTTCCTTTTTCGCTAAGAGATAGAGCTTGGACTTGGTTGCAATCCTTGCCGTCAAATTCCGTCACTACGTGGGAAGGACTTAAGACAATATTTTTGGCACGATACTTTCCCCCAAGCAAGACTGTTGCATTAAGATCTCAAATCAACGGATTTAGGCAGAAGGATACTGAATCTCTATTCAATGCATGGGAACGCTACAAACATATGATGCGAATGTGCCCACATCACGGATTATAAAACTGGCTGATTATCCACACATTTTATAATGGACTCTTGTACAACATAAGACTCTCTATAGATGCCGCCGCAGGTGGTACACTGATGGACAAGCCTTACGACGAAGCTAACCAACTCATTGAAAATATGGCTCAAAACCACTATCAATGGGGAGGAGAAAGAACACCCGTGGAGAAAACTCCAACCAAAAGTGGGATGTACGAGATCAGTAGCCTAGATAAAGTTAATGCTAAGGTAGATGCTCTTACCCAAAAGATAGAAAGCTTGACCTTACCTCCTGCAGCCACCGTGGCTGTCGTAACCCCAAATTATGAAGTTTGTGGAGTTCCTGGTCATGTTGGAACCGAATGTCAAATCCTAGCAGGAATATCAGTTGATCAGGTGAATTACGCTCAAGGTAATCCTTATGCTAATACCTATAACCCTGGTTAGAAGAACCATCCTAACTTCTCGTACAAGAACAATAACGCTTTATATGCACCTGGCCAAGCACCCGCTGTACCTCCAGGCTATCAAAAACCCGCTGCTAATGTTCCTAACATTCCTAGGAAGTCTAACCTTGAAATCCTAATGGAAAACTTTATCGCTAATCAAGCTCAACAAAACAAAGAATTCCTCAATCAAAACGTTCACACCGGTGAACAATTGAAGCTATTAGCAAATAAGGTAGATGCCCTAGCAACTCACAATAAAATGTTAGAAACCCAAATCTCCCAAGTAGCACAACACCAAGCTAGTTATGACGCGCCTGTTGGTACGTTTCCTGGACAAACACAACCCAATCCTAAAGGACATGCAAATGCTATCACATTATGAAGTGGGACAGCACTTGATGGACCGGTAGATCCTAGACTCCAAAACCCGACCATGTATCAAAAACCCGAAAAGGAAGCAGAGAAATCGAAAGAATAATCTGAGAATGGAAAGGAAGACGCAAACGAGAGCGGAGAGGTTTCAGATAAACCTTATGTACCTCCACCGCCATATAAACCACCAATTTCATACCCTCAAAGACTTGCAAAATCCAAAAACGAGGGACAATTCAAGAAATTCATAGAACTTGTAAAACAACTAAACGTCACTATTTCGTTTACAGAAGCTATAACTCAAATGTCGTCATGTGCTAAATTCCTAAAAGAAATACTGTCTAATAAGAAAAAAATTGTTGAAAATGAAACCGTTATGCTAACTGCCGAATGCAGCACCATAATTCAAAATAACATGCCTCCAAAGCTAAAGGATCCTGGTAGTTTCTCCATACCATGTGTAATTGGAAAATCTGTCATAGACAAAGCTCTATGCGATTTAGGAGCAAGTGTTAGTCTAATGCCCTTATCTATTTGCGAGAAGCTCAAACTAGGTGACATGAGACCTACCAAGATGTCCCTACAACTAGCCGACAGATCAGTCAAATTCCCTGTTGGTATGCTAGAAAACATTCCTGTCCGAATAGGACAATTTTACATACCTACTGACTTTATAATAATGGACATAAAGGAAGATTCAAATATTCCCATCATATTAGGAAGGCCATTTTTAGCCACTGCAGGAGCCATTATCGAAGTTAAGAAAGGAAAGCTTACCTTCGAGGTAGGAGAAGAAAAAGTAGAATTTATTCTTTCCCATTTCTTCAAAGCCCCTGCTATAGATGACTCGTGCTGTTTCCTAGATATTATCGATGAATGTGTCAAAGAACTAGAAAGCCAAGAAGACACCTATTCTGGGATATTGAAAGTTCTGACGCCAACTATTTTCGAGGATGATGAATGGAGATGGGAATATCACGATGCCAACCTAAGCGAATGTTTCGCCTTAACACCCGATCCTACCCCAACCGATAAGAAAACTGGTATAGAACTTAAAACGTTACCTAAAGATCTAAGGTATGAATTTTTAGATAAAGAACTCGAATGGTCAGTTATAGTCAATGCCAATGTAGGGAAGATCGAAACCGAAAAACTTCTTAATGTGTTAAGGAAGTATCCAACCGTGTTAGGATATAATATATCAAATCTAAAAGGAATAAGCCCTTCTGTCTATATGCACTGCATTATGCTAGAAGAGGACTGCGAGACTTCTAGAGAACATCAAAGACGAATAAATCATATCCTAAGTGAAGTCGTAAAGAAAGAAGTGCAGAAACTACTAGAGGCAGGCATCATATACCTAATATCGGATAGCAACTAGGTCAGTCCAGTTCACGTAGTACCTAAGAAAGGAGGTGTTACGGTTATAACAAACACAAAAGGCAAATCGGTAGCACAAAGTACCCAAACAGGATGGAGAACGTGTATTGATTACAGAAAATTAAACAAAGCTACGCGCAAGGACCATTTCCCATTACCATTCATAGATCAAATGCTAGAGCGCTTAGCTAAACATTCCCATTTTTGCTATCTTGACGGATACTCAGGGTTCTTCCAAATTCCCATTCATCCTGATGATCAAGAGAAAACTACGTTCACATGCCCCTATGGTACCTTTGCATACCGAAGAATGCCATTTGGACTATGTAACGCACCTGCAACTTTTCAACGATGCATGATGGCGATTTTCGCAGACTTTTTGGACGGAATTATGGAAGTATTCATGGACGATTTTTCTGTCTGCGGAGAAAGTTTTGACGGATGTTTATCAAATCTTGAGCTGGTACTGAAACGCTGTGTCAATGTCAACCTAGTGCTCAACTGGGAAAAATGTCACTTCATGGTGAGACAAGGAATTGTGTTGGGTCACATTATATCAAACAGAGGGATTGAAGTCGATAAAGCAAAAATCGAAATTAACAAAAACCTTCAACCACCCAAAACAGTTAGAGAAATAAGAAGTTTTCTAGGACACGCTGGTTTTTACCGATGTTTTATAAAAGATTTCTCTAAAATCACTAAGCCACTAACTGAACTATTAATGAAAGAAGCCGAGTTTATTTTCGACGATAAATGCTTAAACGCATTTGAGACGCTTAAAGAAGCATTAATTTCAAAACCTATAATGCAACCTCCTGATTGGAACCAAGCATTTGAAATAATGTGCTATGCGAGCGATTATGCTATAGGCGCGGTCCTAGGATAACGCAAGGATAAAAAGCTTCACGCTATTTACTATGCAAGCAGAACACTTGATTCCGCATAAATGAATTACGCCACTACGGAGAAGGAACTCTTAGCTGTTGTATTCGCGTTGGACAAATTTTGTTCCTACTTAGTAGGCTCCAAAATCATTATTTACACGGATCATGCTGCGACCCGATACTTGCTAACTAAAAAAGACGCTAAACCAAGACTACTCAGATGGATCTTACTCCTACAAGAGTTTGACTTGGAAATAAAAGACAAAAGGGGAACTGAAAACGTAGTAGCAGACAATTTATCAAGATTGGATGGAATCCAGACCGAGAGTGTTCCCATAAACGAAGATTTCCCATATGAACGCCTTATTGCTAAACTAGAGACAGCTCCTACCGACAATTTAGATTAATGCGATGAACATTTAACAACTGCGGTAGTAGAAGCCATCTGTACCAACACCACATTACCATGGTATGCTGATTTTGTTAACTACTTAGTTGTCGGTGTTCTACCACCCGATTTAATGTACCAACAGAGGAAGAAATTCTTCCACGATCTTAGACACTAATTTTGGGATGAACCACTACTCTTTAAAAGAGGCGCCAATGGTATCTATTATCGCTGTGTTCCTAACGATGAAGTGGACGACGTCATTACTCATTGCCATTCCGCCCCTTATGGTGGACATGCTAGTACTTCGAAAACTTGTGCAAAAATACTTCAAGCTGGTTTTTTTTGGCCTACTTTATAGAAAGACGTCCACGTAGCAATTATGAACTGCGATAGATGTCAGCGCACAGGAAATATATCTAGACGTGACGAAATGCCGCAAAAAGGGATTCTCGAAGTCAAAATTTTCGATGTATGGGGAATTGATTTCATGGGACCGTTCCCCGCATCTTTTGGAAATAAGTATATATTGGTAGCTGTTGACTACGTATCAAAATGGATTGAAGTCGTCGCTACACCCACAAACAATACACGAGTGGTACTTAAATTATTCAAGCATGTTATCTTCCCACGATTCGATATACCAAGACTAGTAATTAGTGATGGTGGTTCCCATTTTATCTCTAGAATTTTCGAAAAACTACTTTCAAAATATGGCGTTAAATATCACATAGCCACACCATACCATCCTTAAACGAGTGGACAAGTGGAAGTGTCAAATAGGGAAATTAAAAAAATCCTTGAGAAAACCGTAGCCACATCCAGAAAGGATTGGTCCTCCAAGCTAAATGATGCTCTTTGGGCATATAGGACAGCTTTTAAAACCCCTATCGGAACAACGCCATTTGAATTAGTTTATGGAAAATCTTATCATTTGCCAGTAGAATTAGAACATAAAGCGTACTGAGCCATTAAAACTCTTAACCTAAATTACAAGATTGTTGGCGAGAAATGAATATTAGATATCCATGAATTAGAAGAATTGTGTTTAGACGCTTATGAAAATGCTAGAATCTATAAGGAGAGAACAAAAAATGGCATGATAAGCGTATCTCGCGGAAAGAATTTAAGGAAGGAGACATTGTACTCCTATTCAACTCTAGACTGAAACTCTTTCCGGGTAAATTACGTTCCAGGTGGTCAGGACCATTCGAAATTAATAAAGTTTTCCCCAATGGTGCGGTAGAAATTAAAGGAAATTCCATCGAACCATTTATAGTCAATAGCCAGCGCTTAAAGCATTATTTTAACGTCGAAAATCTAAACTATTCGGCTTATCTACAGTTAAGTGAGCCACCTACCCCGATACCTAACTGAATAGGTACTGTCTGTCGAGCCATCGACATAAAACAAAAGCTCTTCATGGGAGGCAACCCATGTTTACTTTTAATTATTTTTGTTGTTTTTATACGTTTTTATTTTTTAACTTTGTTTTAATCTTTCAAATTTTTATGTTGCATCCCTTACTCCTTTTTATTTGAACTTCTTTTTCTTTTTGATTAACTTTGGAATTTTAACCTGAAAATACTAACTTAGTTTTTCATACATTTATTAAATATTTTCAGGGTAATTCATTAGCTTTATTTTTTAGCTCCATGTCACGTATGAACTACATGAACATAACCCTGGGAGGTAGGCATCAGAGAAGGCGCTTTGAGGATCTAGTTGAGCGAGAGATGTGTCCAACCATTTATGTTGACGACCATGCAATGACTGCCTTAGGCATTCGTGAGAGCGTTATGTATCTGCTTAACCAAATAGGTTGGGACGTTGCTCCAATTCGGAGACGCTATTGTACCTACCGTAAGTTGACCCTTGAGTTCTTGAGCACACTAAGCTATCTGCCAAACTATGGGTTAGGTTTCGACGGCGGGCTGATCACCTTCAGACTATTTAATATGGACTACCGCTACAATCATAGGGAGTTTGCCAATCTGTTAGGATTCCCTAATGGCCCTGATGTTATCACCATGACCCAAGAAGACCTATTGCTAGATCATGACCTTGATTACTTCTGGGGTAGTATTGCTGGAAACAACCATCCTGAGCCAAATGATCTTTACTCGGAGTCCATCCATAACCCTGCTATTAGGTACTTCCCTAAAATAATTGCCGACACCCTCTTCGGAAAAGAGCAGAATGTTACATTTGTGTCACGTGATGAGCTTTTCATCATGTATTGTGCTTCGCAGAACCGTCCAGTAAATAGTGCCACCTATATGATTGCTAATATGGAACGTATTATCCAAACAGAAAATGAACCAATCCTCATAGGTGGGTTAGTTACTATGATCTCCAATGCTATTGGACTCCGAAGACCTATGTTAGGAACAAATCCACACTATGGGATTAAGCCGATGAATATTGAGTTTTGCTTCAACACTAGCTTCATAGGAAACCTTGGGCTGACTGAATTTGAGCTGCTGATTAACCATGAAACTGTTCACCAGTTTGTACTCCCAAATCCTATTACTAGTGTCCATAACAGAGCAAATTGGCTTTTTAATCTCCACCATCCTCCTACACCGCCTTCGTCTCTCTCCACTGTTGAAATTTATGAAGTCCCAAATACCTCTCCAGCTGATGAAGAATCCGATTCTGAAACACCACCTGGATACCACCAGTTTCCTGACCCATGTGATCAGCCTGTAGTTTCCACTGAGTCTACCTTCCCAGTTCCCGAGATACCACCACCACCACCTCCACCTACTGTCACAATCGACTCTTTGAATGCAGAAATAACGGGAATGTGGGGTGAGCTTACATCTTTACATGTTGATTTCCTTGCTTTTATGGATTTGGTAACTGAACAATTGGATTTCATTCACCAACATTTGTTCTCTACTCATCGTGGCTAGGAGTTGCCGTCGTTATGCTAATTTGTTCCGTTCTTGCATTTATGTACACAGTGAGGTCACTGTTTAGTCTAAGTGTGAGGGAGGAACTTAGTTTTAGTCTTTTATTATTATTCCATGCATTTAGTTATTATTTGTTTCAAATTCTAAACAATTTTATTAGTTAGTGATATTTCAATTATTCATCAAGTTTCAATTTTACTGTCATTACTGTCATTATTTTTTCTGTTATTACTGTCATTATTTTTTTAGTGTTAGTATTACTGCTTCACACTACTATATTCATACACTACTATATTCAACTATGCTATTTTGTTGCCTAATTTCCCCCAAAAATCCAGAAGTAATATAGTAGTGTATGAAAGCTATTTTTTCCCCATAAACAGAGGTGTTACAAATGTAACACAACTGTTATGAACGTAACAGCCCCCTTCTGCGTTACGAACGTAACGCCCTTGTGTTACGAACATAACAAGGCTAGCTATTACGAACCAGAAACAAAACAGAAGCGTTGCACTCTTTCTTTCTCTCTCAGTATCAAACGCAGCCGCACCTCTCACCCATTTTTCAAATTTCTTCACCATACCCATTTTCTAAACTTGCATCCATTCCCATTTAAGAGCAACCACATTTGCATCCTACAAAAAGCTTCACATCATTCCAACCCATCCCATTCAAACACTCTCTACAAAATCTCTCTCTCACCACTTTAACAGTAAAACCTTGCTTAAATCAACAGATTATCAATGGAGAACAGAGAAGTCGACATGGGTGGAATCATTTTTAGGAATCAAGACGGAGGACACTAACGGGAGCAATATTTAAAGTTTCACCGTAGGGGAGTCTTGGCCACGATATATCCCGACAACGATTGACTCCACAAATTGGGAATATTTGATGGAGTGGATTGGCTGCTCCGTCTCTCTGGCCTCTCAGTCATATGAGCGCAACATCACCCGACGTACCCCAAGCTGACGCTCGAGTTCCTTAGCTCATTCTAATATTCGACACCGAGTGATGACGGCATGTTCCTCACGGGCACTGCATCTTTCCGTATGTTTAACACCGAATATACGTTAAACCAAGAAAAAATCACGGAGCTGCTCAAATTTTCAACCAAGGAAGATGACTCTGAAACGGTGCACCACAAGGTCCCTGTTACCGAATATTGGGCCGTTGTTCTGTTCGAATTATGGGAGAAACTCACAAATGTCTCGACAGGAAATTGGGATGAGTGTTTGCCATCTCACATTCACAACCCCGCCACTAGGTACTTCTTCAAGATTATCTCCAACACCATTTTCGGACGAGCTAATAGCAACAAAGTCAACTCAAAGGAGGTATTTTTCCTTCATTACTGCTTAGCTGGAAATACCAAGGTAAATGCTACTCCATTTCTTCTTTGTCGTTTTGAATCCCTTTGTGCAAGGGGAAATCAACCATTTTTGATCGGAGGGCTGATAACCACATTAGCTCATGGGCTTAATTTGCAAATCCAACTAGAGACTCTTGATGCTCTACCGCCTCTTCTCATGGATTTAGATAATTGCAAATACATGTGTTTGATTAGGAACCGAGATGATGGCAGGTACAATCTGATGGTGAGGAACAAAATTGTTCCAAGTGTGATTATGCCAAATAGGTTGCTCACAAATGTGGCAAACATGGAAAAATGGATTTATGATTTAAACACCCCTGAACCCGACCAAGCTTCTCAGAGGAACCAAAATCCTCAACCTGTTGACGAGGTAGAAGAAGAAATGGATGCACAGCACCAAACTGCACCTCAACAAGATATGCCAAGCACTTCTACTAGGCGCAGAAGAAGGCCTCGTAACCCGACTAATGAAGATATTTATGAGGCAATGATGGACCAAACCCAAAGGATGACAGACATGAATGCCCAGTTTACCCGTCAATCCCAACAGGTCACGGATATCCAAGCTCAGCAAACTGCAATGATGCAACTCATGCAACAGATGCAGCAGCAACAAATTGAACAAGGGGCTAGGCATGAGGCCCGTATGGATACTTTGACGACAGAAATGGGTGGTTTGAGTGTCCGCATGGACGACTTTCAGGAGAGCCTGCGCCATCTTGGATTTCTTGGTTTTGATGGACAGAGAAGAGGTTGTGGAAGAGCCAGAGGAAGAGGACCTGAATGAAGACATCCCCTCCCATCTTTACCTCCTTCACCTTATTTCTAAACATTGAGGACAATGTTATATTTAAGTGTGGGGGAGGACACTCTATCATTTTATTTTTCTTTCTAGATTAGATTTAATTTTTCGCATCGTTTTTCCTTTCTTGTACTTTCCCTTCAACAAAAAAAATTCATGTACAATTGAATCCTTAATTCCTAAGTTCTTAAGTTCTTTTTCGTGCATTATTGGAATTCCCCAAACTTTACAATTCTTGAGACATAACGAAATTTTTTATGATTATCATACAACGTGATGTTTCCAAACGGCTAGCTAAAACCAAATACTCAATTCAACTTAGACCACTTGAGGAAGTTTGACAAAATCGTTACGGTTCTGACATTTTAGAACTCCACCTTATGCGATGCCATTTTGGGTACTTATTATACCGCCAACCGCGAATTTTACTTTAAATTAGCCCCTAGTAGTTTATCTAGCAGTCGGCACCGTCAAAACACAAACTACGCAAGGAACCGATGAATATAAGTGAATGATCCGAAAGAAATGATGATAAAATAATAATCTTTATCGTGAAATTCCCAAAGTAAGCTAGGTGACCCCCACCCGGTCGTTTAGCCCAAAGGATGTAATTCTTGCAAGATAAAAGAAAACTTATTGCAAATTGGTTCAGAAGTATCTGGTACTGAACTTGGTAGGGAGGACTACAGACCGATCCCCCACAATTTACAATTAAGTTATAAAAGAAGGGGTTACCACTTATAAGTGCCAGAACCCCAAGAATCAATGGATCATATTCTCTAACCGGTTACTTTACTATGTGCGTATGGAGATAAAGGGTTTAATGTGATTGCGCCTGAATGAACACGGGTGAAATCTAGTTTAAAGGGTTGATTTGTGCTATAACATCATGACTCATAACGGTCTGCATAATTGGAGTACTCTAATGTCGTCACTGTACCTCTTTTGTGTCTAAATCTCTTGGCCTAATCAAAATTTACAAACTAGCTAGTTTGCGACCATTGTCACGTGTGTTTAATTCGCCATTTTTATAACCTGCCTTATCTTTTTGCTTAAGGACAAGCAAAGGTTCAAGTGTAGGGGAGTTTGATAACATAAAAACGTATCGCTTTTTAGGTCTAATTTACATGAGTTATTTGTACGTTTTTATCGAATAATATGCATCACGAAGGTATTTTTATTTGTTTCAGGTAAACTATATTTTCCAAGGCATAAGATGGAAAATTAGTTAAAAGGAGCAATACAAGCTAGGAAATGGCAAGAAGAAAGAAGAAAAAGGGCAGTCTGTTAAGAAGCTCTCTCCAGAAGGGTGTTACGAGCGCAACGCCTAGCGTTACGAATGCAACACCCAGCCAACGCCGTTACGAACGTAACACAATTTGTTAAGGACGTAACAAAAAATCCTATGCTATTATGAACGTAATGAATATCATTACGAACGTAATGTTTTAAATACCCAGTCTATGCAGTAAACCACGAAGCGGACACACGAAGTCTACTCGAAGTTTTTGGCACCTCGTTCCACCAGCCAAGAATTTAGCGCACGTACGAAATTAATGGAAGAAGACAGTTACAACCAAAGGCCTATATATATCTTGAAGAATTCACTTTGAAGGGGTCGGAGATTTTTCTACAGAACCATACTTTTTCCTTTCAGCATTATTTTGTTTATTTGTTTTTGAACCATTATAGCCTCTATAACGTTCAGTTTCCAAAAGTAGTTTCCAAAAGTGTTAATTCTTCATCGAAGGATTAACACGATTAGTCCTATATTTTAATTAATCGCAAGGCTACTGTACGAACTCAAGATTACCACAGCAACATAATTACAGGGTTTTTTTATGCAATTGGTCTTTATTGTTCATATGCTATGTTAATTATTTTTATGAACTATATTTTACGTTGCATGGTTACTAAATACATTATGTCTGGCTAATTTCGTTTGTACCGGTATGTGACTCCTAAGCACTGAAGGAATCTGGTGATAACTTGGATAAAAACTTTTATAAATAATTTCTGGTTTCCAATTTTCATATTTAATTTAACTACCCTTGTCACGAGAGTGAAAGGATATTTAACACGATTTTGCCACGAGAGTGGGAAATTAATTAAGGCAAGAACCTGCATGCGAGAGCTGGGGTTCGACCCAGATAGTGGTAACGAAACATTAATTTTTAAATACACGAGAGTGTTTTAACAAATTAATTAAACTCAAGTCGTTTTCAAAAAGTGTAATTAAATTTAAAGTGCATCCACTAGTTTTAGTAGCATAACTTATTTCATGAACACGAGAGTGTATGTCTCAGGTTTTTAAACAATTCGTTTTTACCGAAATACTTTATATGCCAAGTGATTCTCCGAGTTCCTGAAGTCCGACTATCACATACCGGTATAACTATTACTATTGTTTTTAATTAAAATCTTTTACCCCTAAAACCAAATATTCATCGCTTAGTTAAACAATTGTAACATTAGATCGTATGTGATTGATCCTCAGTCTCTGTGGGTTCGATAATCATTTAAAACTAGAACGACTAAACTGTATACTTGCAGTTAGTATCTCGATAGACTCATAAAGTCCCGATCAATGGGGCAATACATGATGGGATGTGTCGATACATGCTGCATTTTCCTGCCGTAAACATTGTTTTACTGATTGTACATGTTAGTTTATGGCATATAATGGATAAGTGTGAAGCACAAATGATTGAATAAGCCTAAACAGGATGCAAATGACTAGTTCAGAAAGGTATTAAAGTACTACATCTTGTATTTAAAATAAAAAAATCCTTTAATGATGTATGGAGAGATATCAAGTCAAGGGGACTTACCTCTGAGTTGCACTGGCTGTTTTAAATCTGAATGCTTTTTTCCAAGTGTTATGAGGACCTCAATGAATCTCCAGAAAGCTGCTCCGGACTGTTGAAATTGAGTTAGACTGTACTGTGAGGTTTTTTGTGTTTTGAAGGTGAAGATGATAGCACTACAGGGACTATTTTTTGTGATGTTTTGGACCACCTTTGTATGTGATGAGTTGTTTGGTTTAAAGGAGAGTTTGTATGGTGGAGTAATGGATTGGTTTTCTGTTTTGAACAAGAATAGACTTGGTTTTGAAAATGAATCAAGGTTGCACATAATATTGTTTTTCTGCTCAACAAAACTCTTTATTCTCTCTCTCTAAAAAATTTTACTTCAAAATCCCCACCACTTGTCTTATGAGACAGTCCTCTTTTTGTAGACCCCTTGACTATGGTTTAGGGGGGAAAACAAATAAGTCATTTTGAATTGTTTTTTCCTACTGCTTTGATATGGTGGAGTAATGGATTGGTTTTCTGTTTTGAACAAGAATAGACTTGGTTTTGAAAATGAATCAAGGTTGCACATAATATTGTTTTTCTGCTCAACAAAACTCTTCATTCTCTCTCTCTAAAAAATTTTACTTCAAAATCCCCACCACTTGTCTTATGAGACAGTCCTCTTTTTTTAGACCCCTTGACTGTGGTTTAGGGGGGAAAACAAATAAGTCATTTTGAATTGTTTTTTCCTACTGCTTTGATACTTTCTGCACACAATTTTCCTTTGCCATTTTGGTGCAATTTTGGGGCTTTTGTGGTGCAGGTTTGGGCAGACTGCATAGAGCAGTTTTGGACTGTGTTGGGCAACATGCATACTTAGGATATAGCATGGCACAAGCTTTCTTGCAGGGCAGCATAGGGTGTTGTGGCAATGTGATATATCATATTTTCTTCAACTTTGGACAGCATAGTTTGTAGCATGTCACAAATTTGGTCTTGTGCACATTATGTCAAAGGCAAAAATATTGTGACAAGGTTTTAATCAAGACATAGTTTTAGAATTTGTAATTTTGCAAAATGTCACTTTGTAATAACCTGAATTACTTGCATCATTTTGAATTAATCAGAATTGTAGTGAAATGTCATGGAGCAAATGAAATTAACCAAGTATAGAAAATACTTAGAAAATTTAAAAGTCTTGCAAAAGCTGGATTTTTTATTCTCTTGATTTTTGATGATCACCTTTTATTTTTTTTGGATGTCTTGACATAATGTGATTTTTGGGACTCAAATTTGATCAAAAAGTCAAAGTTTGACTTTTTTAGCATTCGGTTTACTTTTCCAACAAAAACTTCAATTTTGCTCATTCCCCCCCCCCCCCCTTTGATAATTTGAATGATTCTTCTTAGAAAATGTGGTCTGAGGCTTGAAACTTGACTGAAGTAATTCTAAGAATCCTTAAGACACGAGAGGGAAAATTTTGGGGTACAACAACTGCCCCTGTTCAATCTTCTTAAACCTGAAAAGTTAGATTGGCATGTTTTTCCAGTCGTGACTCGAAGGTGGAAGATGATTGGACACTAGAGTGCCCAGAAATTTGCACTCGGTGATGTGATGGTTGGGGGAATGGGCTTAGAGATGCCATTTGGAGAAGTGATTGGATCTTGTTAGAGATGGGCTTGTAGATGCCATCCAAGAATGTTTGTTGGATTGTAAATTGTAAGCTGAAAGAAAGAGTATCATAATGGAGTCTGTGTCTAGAACATATCTGAACTGTATCTGGATTTGAATTTTGAACAAGTATCTGAATGGCAACCGTGTCTGGAGCATATCCGTACTGTATCTGAATGGATATCAGAATGGCTTCTGTGTCTGGAGCGTATATGTACTGTATCTGAAGTCTGAATCTGAATGAGTATCAGAACGGCATCCGTATCTGGAGCATATCCATACTGTATCTGAACTTGAATATTTGAATGAGTATCAGAATGACATCTGTGTCTGGAGCATATCCGTACTATATCTGAACTTGAAATCTGAATGAGTATCAGAATGGCATCCATGTCTGGAGCGTATCCATACTGTATCTGAACTTGAAATCTGAATGAGTATCAGAATGGCATCCGTGTCTGGAGCGTATCTGTACTGTATCTGAACTTGAAATCTGAATGAGTATCAGAATGGAATCCGTATCTGGAGCGTATCCGTACTGTATCTCAACTTGAAATCTGAATGAGTATCAGAATGGCATCCGTGTCTGGAGTGTATCTGTACTGTATCTGAACTTGAAATCTGAATGAGTATCAGAATGGCATCCGTGTCTGGAGCGTATCCATACTGTATCTGAACTTGAAATCTAAATGAGTATCAGAATGGCATCCGTGTCTGGAGCGTATCTGTACTTTATCATGATTTCACATTGTTAACAGTAGTTGTTAATCTTATCCTGAAAAGGGTAAAACTTTAGTTGGGACACAAAATTATGTTGCATGAAATGTATGATGCAATATATGTGTTTTATCGATGTTTATGATATGTGGATGTAATGTATGCGCATGTAAGCTGATTTGCTGTACGATTGAGGAAAATAAATCCTTGACTATTGTTGAGGATATATGGATTTTTCATATCTTGAAATAGAAATATTGACTAAATCCTATTGTGAGAGTAATGCCATATACTTCTTGAGGAATCTGCTTGGGGAATTTGGAGAAACTGGACGGTTTCTACTAGGGATTAATAATGGGAGTCTTTGTTCCGTTGGGGAGTATCATAAGTCAGCTGTTATCCGGTTGGATTTCAGGCTTCAAAATAAACTTGCTGGGGAATTTGGAGAAATTGGACGGTTTCCACCAGGGATTAATAGTTTGAAGTTTTAGTTCTGTCGGGGATCTAAATGACGTACTGTGAGGATTGCTCATGGAATAGCCTAAAGACGTTTTCCTATTATTTTGACCTACCAGTAATTATTTTCTTTCATTTTGTCTATTTGTAAACAGTAATTATGTTCAAATGCATATGTTCATTAATGAATCATTGGACGTTTTTTTGCAAATGAAACACAAGTGTAAAGAAAAAGGCAAATAGTTTTCTGTACTTTAAAGAGATATCTTTGTATTTACTTTGAATAAGTATTTTGTACAAAGGAGACAGACATCCTAGTAAGAGGATGTTGCCATCAAAGTAAGAAAAAATTTATACAAAGAAAGACAACTATGTGTGATAATCCCATGGGGTTCCCATTCTGCTATAGTCTTCGTGTCTCCGAATATCCTGTCTATTTGTTGCTTCGTCCGAAGATGATTGAATTGATCAGAAACTCCGAGTTTGTCAGTGAAGAGATTGTCCTCAAAGTGATCCGACGAGACATAGTCATACGCTTAAATTCCCTAACTTTTTCCTGGACCGGCCTTTCGGGTTTTCAGTCCAACGGGAAACCCTTTTTTGCCCAAGTCGCCTTTTTGAGTTTTCAACTTGCCGGGTGTACAGATTTTTTATATATTTTATCCTTAATTTTTTCCCGAACCTTTTTGGTTCGCCAGGATGCCCTTTTTTTTGCCTAGGTGTGTCAACCTAGCGGGTCTCTTATGTGTAGTATCTTTTGACTATGTCTGCGTTCGCAGGGTGTGACAAGTCATCGCCGTCCATGGTGGTTAAGATCATTGCCCCACCGGAGAAGATGTTCTTGATTACAAATGGTCCTTCATAGGTGGGAGTCCATTTGCCCCTGGGATCACTTTGTGGTAAGATAATGCGTTTGATCACTAGATCTCCAACTTGATATACCTGGCATCTAACTTTTTTGTTGAAAGCCTTGATCATCCGTTTTTGATACATCTGACCATGGCAAACAGCAGTAAGTCTCTTTTCATCAATTAACTTTAGTTGATCAAGCCGAGTCTGGATCCAATTGTCTTCATTCAAACCTGCATCCTTCATAATTCTCAAAGAGGGGATCTGAACCTCAATAGGCAAGATAGCCTCTATGCCATGAACAAAAGAATAAGGTGTTACCCCAGTTGACGTGCGAGCCGTGGTACGATACTCGTGGAGAGCAAATGGTAGCATCTCATGCCAGTCCTTGTAGGTGACTGTCATTTTCTGTATGATTTGTTTTTATGTTTTTATTTGCATCTTCAACGGCACCATTCATCTTTGGCCGATAGGGGGGTGAATTGTGATGCTGAAACTTGAACTGTTCGCACAAGGCAGTGATCATAGTATTGTTAAGGTTTGTACCATTATCAGTGATGATCCTTTCTGGGATACCGTACCGGTAAACGAGATTCTGCTTGATGAAACGGGCAACAACATTCTTAGTAACGGATGTGAAGGAAGCTGCTTCGACCCATTTTGTAAAATAGTCAATGGCCACTACAATGAAGCAGTGTCCATTGGAGGTTGTAGGCTTTATCTCTCCAATCATGTTGATTCCCCACATAGAAAAGGGCCAAGGAACTGTTAAGAAATTCAGAGGAATCGGAGGTACATGCACTTTGTCCACATAAATTTGACATTTATGAAAGGTCCGAGAGTGTTGATAGCAGTCTGCTTCCATGGTAGACTAATAATAGCTTGCCCGTAGGATTTTCTTCACCATCGTATGCCCACTGGAGTGAGTTCCAAAAGTACCTTCATGTAATTCGGCCATGATCTTTTCAGCCTCAATCTTATCCACACAACGGAGCAGAATAGAGTCATGATTGCATTTGTACAGGATGCCATTACTCAGGAAGAACTTAGCAGAGAATCTCCTTAGGAACTTTTTATCGTTGATTGAAGCTCTTTCTAGATATTCCTGAGCCTCGAGATGCCTCTTGACTTCATGAAACCAAGGCTGGTCCACTACTTCTTCAGTATTAATCTCGTGAAAGTGTGTTGGTTCGTCCATTCGTTCAATGGTGATCTGGGGAGCCCCGTTATCCCAATTAAGTTTAAACATAGATGACATTGTGGCTAGAGCATCTACTAGTTGATTTTCTTCTCGTGGGAAATGCTCGAAGGTGATCTGCTCAAAATGTGGTAGCAATGTCAAGACATGTTCTTTGTAAGGGATAAGGTTTGGGTGCTTGGTGTCCCATTCTCCTTTAATCTGACTGATGACCAAAGATGAATCTCCAAACACATCTAAAGATTTGATTCCCAAGTCTATGGCATCCTTGAGACCAAAGATGCATGCTTCGTATTCCGCCATGTTGTTCATACAATTGAAGCAAAGTTTGGCAGTAAAGGGAGTATGGCACCCTTCCAGAGATATGAGTATAACACCGATACCATTACCAAGTGCATTGGATGCCCCATCAAAGAACAGGGTCCATCAGGATCCTTGTTCAGGTCCGTCATATGGTCTGATTTCTTCACAGTTGTCTAATGTCATGATGTCTTCATCCAGGAATTCAAACTTCATGGACTGATAATCTTCTACAGCTTGATGAGCAAGATGATCAGCTAACACGCTTCCCTTTATAGCTTTCTAGGTAGTGTAATGTATGTCATATTCTGTTAGGATCATCTTTCATCTAGCTATCCTCCCAGACAGAGCAGGCTTTTCGAAGATGTACTTTATCGGATCCATCTTAGATATCAATAAAGTGGTATGAGTCCACATATACTGTCTTATCCGGCGAGCAGCCCATGCCAGAGCGCAGCAAGTTTTCTCGAGAAGTGAATATCTGGTTTCACAGTCAGTAAACTTTTTGCTCAGGTAGTAAATAGCGTGCTCTTTTCGGCCAGACTCGTCATGTTGCCCCAATACATACCCCATTGAGTTCTCTAAGACGGTCAGATACATGATCAGTGGTCTTCCCTCGACTGGTGGCATCAAAACAGGAGGCTTTTGTAAGTACTCTTTGATCTTGTCAAACGCAATCTGACTACTTGATCTTTCTTCAACAGTTTGAAGATTGGTTCACAAGTAGCTGTTAGGTGAGAAATGAATCAGGCAATATAGTTCAGGCGTCCCAAGAATCCTCTGACTTTCTTCTCAGTACGAGGAGCAGGCATTTTTTGTATCGCTTTAACCTTGGCAGGATCAACTTCGATGCCTTTGTTGCTAACAACAAAACCTAGGAGTTTACCGGATCGGACTCCGAATGTGCACTTGTTTGGATTCAACCTAAGTTTGTACTCCTTCAATCTCTCAAACAACTTTTGCAAGTGGTCAAGGTTCTCCTCTTCAGTTTGTGATCGGGCTATCATATCATCTACATAGACCTCTATCTCATGATGTATCATATCATGAAAAAAGCCACCATGGCGTGTTGATAGGTTGCCCCAGCATTCTTCAGTCCGAATGGCATCACTTTGTAGCATAATGTGCCCCACTGCGTGACAAAAGTAGTTTTCTCCATGTCTTCAGGTGCCATTTTGATTTGGTTATAGCATGAGAATCCGTCCATGAAGGAAAATACTTTGTGCTGGGCCGTATTGTCAACCAGGATGTCGATGTGGGGAAGTGGAAAATCATCTTTAAGGCTAGCTCTATTTAAATCCCTATAATCCACGCACATTCGTACTTTGCCGTCCTTTTTAGGCACGGGAACAATGTTGGCAATCCATTGAGGATAGGAAGTGACAGCCAAGAATCCAGCGTTGAATTATTTCATGACTTCTGCTTTGATCTTCTCTAACATGTCAGGTCTCATGCGGCGGACTTTTTTGCTTTACTGGTGGATAGTCTTCTCTTATGGGTAGACGATGTACCACGATGTCTGTATCAAGTCCTGGCATGTCTTCGTATGACCAAGCAAAGATCTCAACATAATCATGCAATAGCTGAATTAGACGCTCCTTGACACTCGGCTCTAGATTGGCACCCACCTTGATTTCCTTTTTATCTTCCTCGGTACCCAATTTGATTGTATCCAATGGTTCCTCATGAGGCTGAATAGCTCTTTCCTCTTGTTGTAGTAGTCTAGCCAATTCCCCTGGTACTTCACAATCTTCCTCACCTTCGTATTCGGCTTGGTATATTAGATCTTCAGAGTCACTAAAGGCTATAGAAGTATCGTTACCCATGGGATCCGGAATGGAGGGGTACCTGCATTTGTGAGTGTGGGTGTGTGTAAGGGTATAGCCATCTTTAAACAATAAAATGTAAAGAAAATACAATGAGCACAAAAGGTTTGCATGTGAAAAAGCGTCCATGATTCATTGAATGTCATATGAAGATGAAATAAAAACCCTTACAAATGGACCATTGTGCCTCGGGTAAGACACAAGGTTTTTAAAGTGCGAATTTTTTGTGAATATTACAAGTCCAACAGAAATGTAAAAGATAAATTATTGAGAGATGAAAGTTATTGGGACAAAGTCTCTGGCTTCCCAATTGCGAAGTCCTCTGTTGACAGTAGGAAATATCCAATCTTCCAAGCTGCCATCTTCTTCACTATCTTCCACTGTGTTGACCCCTTGGTTAATAATCTTCAAAGGTAGCCCTCCAGCACGGGCACGACGCACATCCTTCTGAGCATTTGAAGTAAACCCTAAGCCAAACTTGTCTGATTTATACGGGATGTCCGGAAGTTACCCCCATATGGTGCATCCACCCTCCTCTACTACTGCCTTGGCGTCCTTTAGAGATGACATCCGAAGCAGAGGTCTTGAAATCTTGGGAATCGGGGATACCGCCTTGGTTATAGCTACTTCTTGAGAGACCTCTTCGAAATGTTGAAAAGGGGTTTCAATGAACTCGCCATCCAACTCCACATATCAGAAAGAAATTAGATGACTAATCATGTACTCCTCCTCTCCGTGGATAGTGATAATCTTTCCATGGACCGGATACTTCAACATCTGGTGTAGCGTAGAGGTGACAGTACCGGCATTATGGATCCAGGGCCGTCCTAACAGACAGGAGTAACAGGGGCGGATGTCCATTACATAGAAGGTTGAGCTGAAAGTCTGAGTTCCCACCTTTATAGGGATGTCAACCTCCCCGTGGACCATCCTCTTTGAGCCATCAAAAGCTCTCACAACTATGTTACTGGGTTTCAATGTCAGCCCTTCGTAATCCAATCTGTCAAGAGCTTTCGTTGGTAAGACGTTCAAAGATGAGCTCGTGTCCACCAAGACATGGGCCAGAGTCGTTCCTCTACACTCCACAGAGACATACAATTCCTCGTTGTGCTTTCTCCCTCTGGGTGTCAAATCAGCATCAGAGAAGCCTAGGCCGTTATCATCTGTCAAACTGGCCACACGGTCTTGGAACTGGTCAGCAGACGTCTCTTGTGGCACATGGGCTATCTTCATAAATTTTACCAGAGCTTTCGCATGTGCCTCAGAGCACAACAGCAAGCTAGAATGGAGATTTTGGAGGGAGTTTTCCCCAACTATTCAACCACGTCATAGTCACTCTTCTTTATTATCCTCAGGATCTCTTCCATTTCCTTCTTGGATGTTTCGGGGATAGCTAGTGGTTGAGCCTTCGTCCGGACAGGCTCCTCTTGAATGCTTTTTCCTTGATTTTTAGCAGTAGAAGTGTTGGTAGGGATAACGGTAGGGATCGTGTCGTCTTTGTCGGTAGGTGCGCTTGCAGGTATGATTATTGGTACGGAGGTAATCTTTGGAATGGCCGCGGGTCCAAAAACTTCCTTTGGAGGGGCAATCTCTTGAGAGAAGATTCTACCGCTACGGGTAATCTTACTAGTTCCGGAAATATTGCTAATGTCGGAATCTTCTTCTTCGGAGCTCACTTCTTTGGCGGTCAGCCCGTTTTGTTTAATACCATGGTAGTAGATTTCTCCACCGTAATTCCACGGTACTGTTTTATCTGATTCATATGGGACCGGCCCGGGTATTGTAATTATGAGAGGAGTAGTCTTTGGAACTGATGTAATCCTAACGGGTCTTTTGGGGACCCTGTAAGGATTGGCGGAGATGATTATGAACGAAACGTCTTCAACGGGAATAGGTAAAATGGGAGCTTTTTCAAACAGAATTTCTTGGTTGTCTATCAGGCGTTGAATGCCTGTCTTCAACAGAGGGCAATCAGTTGACGAGGATAAGCAAAGTTGGCAGTCTTTATTACAACCTGGGAATATACCAGCTTTTAACAAGTTTAACTTAATGATCGAGAGCGAAGTTAAGCGTTCATCTACTGTAGCAACAAACAAATCTTCCTCGATAGCATTGGCGTTGTGACCATGTCTAGGCATGGGAGCGGAAATGACATTTGGTTTCTTGAGCGCCTCAAACTCAATCTCTTTTGCATCTATAAGGTCTTGAATTTTTTTTTCAAAGCCCAACTGTTGTTGGTGTCGTGGCCCAGACTTTCGGAATGGTATACGCATCTAGCATTCGAGTGATAATGAGGGGATGCCGTGTTGGGATTCTTTAGAGCTTCCTTCAAAGTTGCCAAGTTATATTTTATAAGATATGGTAATACCTGGGCTAGAGTCATATTAATCCTGGTGAATTGTCGGACAGGCCTTTCCACCCTCGGTTGATTACTCCTTGGTTGATCAGATGTAAGCTTTGGGATCATAATGGCCCCTACCATTGGTCGGTGTTCAGCTCTCCCTTGGTTCCTTTGTGGATAAACAGCAGATACCTCCTTTTTCTCGGTGAAAGTCTTTCTTACAACTGTAGAGGCAGACGAATCTTTCTGAATCTTTCCACTTTTTATGCCAGCTTCCACCCTCTCTCCGGTTAATATTAACTCAGTAAATCCAGCAGATGAGCTCCCAATCAAATGGTTGAAGAAAGGGCCCGATAGAGTGCCTAAGAACATATCTACCAACTCCCTTTCAGACATAGGGGGTTTCACTCTCCCAGCTAAATCTCTCCATTTTTGCGCGTAATCTTTAAAAACCCTCATTTGAAGCCATAACCATACTCTGAAGTTGAGTACGGGTAGGCGCCAAGTATGTATTATACTGGTATTGTTTATAGAAAGTTGCGGCAAGTCTTCCCAGTTGTGGACGTCGGCCCTTTCTAATTGGTAAAACCAATCGAGTTGTGTTCTGGATAAACTATCTTGGAAAAACTGCACCCACGGGTCTTTATCAGTAGAGTGCGGCTGAATCTTTCTCATGTATGATCGGAGGTGCATTTTAGGACATGACACCCCATCATATTTTGAAAACAACGGCACTTTGAACTTTGGTCGGATCACAATTCCCGATACTAGCCCCAATTCTTCAAAATCTAGACCTGGTACCCTTTGTATTTCTATAGCGCTTAAACGCTCTTCAAGATGTCTGTACTTATCATTAGCCGGAGGGTATTATTCCTCAGAGTAGTCTTCCTCTTCTTCCTCCTCTTCAGATTCTGACGGAACCGCTATTTCTTTTCCTTTCCCTTCTCCTTCCCCGGAAGTGGTTGCAAAATTCAATGTTCTTCTAGCCTGTCCCTGAAACCTTCTCCCCATGTTCAAGACCCCAGTGGCTTTCTTTGTTTTCTTCTTTCTTTCTTCAGCTAATAGAGTCTTCAACTTATCCTTCCCCTTGGCTAGGGTCATGAGTAACTGTTGAAACTGCGTGTTTTGAGCTTGAAGATCTTTGACCGTCTGTTCGAGATCCATCTTACTGAAATAAACAGTTAGAGAGATGAGGAAACTTGTTGCAAAAGACCTGTTTATGTTATGATGAATGATATGTGCATATGTAATGTTTTCAAGGACTTTAAAAGATTCGAGTTTGTTTTAAACAAAAATAAACACACGTTTATTAATAAGATAGAGTTTGAGTACATCAATGCCCCTTGGGCAAAATAATACAATACTCTAAGATAAAAAAGTAGTGCACATCCTCTTTGGTGTTATATAGGTATTTAGAGTCTGCTCCTCATGAAGTAGCCTAGTGAGTTCTAAAACCTTCTTCTCCCTTGCATAGAATTGGGCTTCAAAAGTATCTCGCTCTCCTTTGAGTTGTATCCAATCCCTTTGTAGATCTTCGAGAGATGTGGGCATGTCAGGATGTAGGATAGTGTATGGAACTTCTCCTTCCTTAACAGGCTCAATAATCACTGGGAGAATGGAAGGATAAGGCATCATAAGACTTTGAGCGCGGGTTCATACCCACTTGAGGTAAGGCTCAAGAGGGAAGGAATTCTTGTGTCCCAAAGTCTTGCTATCCACCTTGTTTAGCATCCTCCAAGCTCGGATGAATCTTTGGCGAAGACCTTGATCATCGTTGTCGTAGTCGAATACCAAGCCTTGAATCAGCATATCATGTGGGCCATCCCTTCGGGCATAACCAAACTGTCTTAGAGCTAAACATGGGTTATAGGTGATGCCTCCCCTAATGCCAAGTAGAGGGACATTAGGGAATTCCCCAAAACGGTCAACAATGATAACATTCTCTTTGGATCGAGAGCACCAATGAATATCTGAATGTTTGAGCATCATTAACCTTTGTGACCACCTTAATCCTTGCTCGTTCTTTAAGACTAGATGAGAAATAAACCATATTTCTAGGAGGGGAGTGCAACACATAAGGACCCCTCTTTTCCTCATTGTACGAGTGTGAAAAGAGTGTAGGATATCCCCTAGTAATGTAGGCATCGGATTGCGTGACATGAAGATTTTGACGGCACTCACATCTATGAGTTGGTCAAGATTGGGGAACAATACCATCCCATAGATAAGAAGAGCCCCAATCTCCTCAAAACTTGCAAGTCTAGGGAATTCCAACAGATTTAGGCTTTCTCAAACAGAAACTTTGCTAAGAAGCCTTTGACACCACTTCTAGTTTCCCAATGAGTTGTGACATCAGATGAGTGCAAGTGCAGGGCTTGAGCAATCTCTTCTGGATTTGGATCTCTTTCCGTACCGTTGAAAGGTAGTTGATTGAGAATAGGAATCCTCAAGAGTTGAGAGAATTCTTCCAAAGTAGGCACAAGCTGGTAGTCAGGAAATGTGAAGCAATGATGCAAAGGGTCAAAGAACTAGAAGAGAACCTTCATCATATCCTCCTCTGTGTTGGAGGTGACCAAGTTGAGTAGACGAACATGCCTCTCGGTGAATAGGGAGTTCTCAGGGATCCTTGAAGCTAGCTCCTTGAGTTGTGGAGGAATTCTTACAAGGTTGATTTGGATAGTTTTCCTGCGAAGTGAATCCATATCCTACAAAACAAGAACAAAGATAAATCTCCAAAATCCTTGAAATGGTTAGTGAATTCATATGATGTTCATGATGTCCATGATGTTATGTACAAGTATGCATATACAAGCAAATCAAACAAGTTCTTAGTTTAGGCTTTCATGGGG
Source organism: Vicia faba (assembly GCA_948472305.1). Taxonomy (NCBI): domain Eukaryota; kingdom Viridiplantae; phylum Streptophyta; class Magnoliopsida; order Fabales; family Fabaceae; genus Vicia; species Vicia faba. The sequence continues at coordinate 1,538,613,051 of OX451737.1, forward strand.
CTTTATAGGTAAGTACCCTCTTGAAGTTTAGTTGGCTCAACATGTCCTAACAATAGTAACCGAGCTCTAAGGAGCTCAATATCACTGGATTGTTTCCTTGGTCATTGTTTCAGCTCAAGCCTCTTTAATGGCGACCGAAATATCCTAAGAAACCAAACCTCAATAAGTATAGTATCGAGTATCTACCAACTTCGGACTGCACCAAAGTCGGTCATCTCACTACATCCTAAATGCTAAGTTGGTAAACTAAAGGATTCTAGAAGTTCATTAGTGCTTCATGACATCACTCAGTGGTCCTGTATTGTCTTTGATTAACTCAAAGGCTACCGGTACCCACAAATATGTCACACTAACATAGCTATTGCTTAGACCATGTCGGTATACCCCGCACAGTTTCCACAACGTATTGCTATTTACCTATAATGTTTCCAAAATCTGGGTAGAGGATTCAAACCCAAACAAATAACCATAATGTAAAGCAAACAAGTCAAACAATGTAAGTAAATAAATGTGATCTAAACCCGAAGGTAACCCCACTTTTATAACATTCCCCAGCAGAGTCGCCAGTTCTGTGATACGGTGGGAGAACTGACTTGATGTTTTTGCTTTTGTGTTCGCAAATGTTGTGGTTTAGCAAGAGTCGCCACCGACTTTTCTTTTATCCAAAAGGAAAGGTGAAAAAGCACAGGAAAGACCTTTAGAGATGTTTTCTTGAGTTCGGGGGGTAGATTATGAAAAGGGAAGGTATTAGCACCCTTTTCATCCATGGTTTTCCATGTGCTCTTAGTTACTCGCTAGATCAACTTGCTTTTTTTTCAATGTGCTTTGTGATGTGGCCTTTGAAAGTGTTTTTAAAATGTCTTTGTAATGGTTCTCGTTTCTATAAGAACGCGTACAAAGTTTTGTTTCGAAAGATAGTTCAAAGACGTGTTTGTGGATTGTGTTGTGGAGAATGGTTTTCAGAAAGATATTTTGCAATGGTTCTCATCTCTATAAGAACGTATATAAAATGTTTTATCTTTTTTTGAAAATGTTTTTGAAATGAAAGTGTTGGTGTATAAAATGTTTTTGTTGCGAGCAAGCGAGTAACTAAGAGCGAAACTACCTACTCAAAAGGTCTTAAATGTGCTTTTCCTTCTCCTTTAGATATGACTATCTTACCATTGATTTGGTAAGAAGTCCCATCATTGGATATGAAGGGACGAGTGTGGGACGTTTGAATAGTCATAGAAGGCAACTCATGGAACGTCTTAGCAATGTCGTTTAGGGACTAGATCGTTTTACCGAAGGCAACATCGAGGGTCGTCAAGGGACTATGATCTTTTTTCATCGAAGGGTCTTTGCTAAAATGTCCCATGTTCGAGGGACATGACTATTTTCCGAAAGGCCATGAAAATGAGATTACCCTAGAGGTGTTAGTGTGCAAGTGTGTTACTTTGCATACATTTTGTCTTATATTTGAAAGTTAGTGGGCAGCATGCATACTTAGGATTTAGCATGGCACAAGCTTTCTTGCAGGGCAGCATAGGGTGTTGTGGCAATGTGATATATCATATTTTCTTCAACTTTGGACAGCATAGTTTGTAGCATGTCATAAATTTGGTCTTGTGCCTATTATGTCAAAGGCAAAAATATTGTGACAAGGTTTTAATCAAGACATAGTTTTAGAATTTGTAATTTTGCAAAATGTCACTTTGTAATAACCTGAATTACTTGCATCATTTTGAATTAATTGGAATTGTAGTGAAATTCCGTGGAGCAGATGAAATTAACCAAGTATAGAAAATACTTAGAAAATTTAAAAGTCTTACAAAAGCTGGATTTTTTATTCTCTTGATTTTTGATGATCACCTTTCATTTTTTTTGGATGTCTTGACATAAGGTGATTTTTGGGACTCAAATGTGATCAAAAAGTCAAAGTTTGACTTTTTTAGCATTCGGTTGACTTTTCCAGCAGAAACTTCAATTTTTCTCATTTTGCCCCCCCCCCCCCCCCTTTTTTGATAATTTGAATGATTCTTCTTAGAAAATGTGATCTGAGGCTTGAAACTTGACTGAAGTAATTCTAAGAATCCTTGAGACACGAGAGGGAAAATTTTGGGGTACAACAGATACCCATCTTTTTCCACTAGTCTCCTTTGACAGCTTTTAAACGTGTCATCCAAGCAGCAAATTTAGGGCAATGAAGAGGTGGTGCAGTCCTAAAGTTCATGTCAACGTATTTGAGTGACATAGGGTTTGGAAAGGAGATGATGGGTCTGGTAGTGGTTCTAGTGGGAAAAAACGCCTCCTTATCATCTACTAGATTTCATAGGGTGCATCGGCTGGAAGCGGTTCTAAAAAGGCTAAGGGTTTCTCCTCAAGAGAGAAAGGGATAAGTACCTGAGACTGCCAGATTTTGGCTTTCTCCTCAGCAAATGGAGGTTCTGGTACATAGGCTTTACCGTCGATAAGGCGCAGTTAAAGAGCGAATACTAGAGAAGAAGTTTGACCTTTTACATTCACCATTGTTAAAGATTGAAGGAGGGTGAAGATGAAGAACAACGATGGTGTGTAGTTTCTGGGTTTTTTGTCTTCTAAAAGAGCAACGGATTGAAGAAGTGGAGGAGAACATAAAAAATGGGGAATAAGGGTATTTATAAACCATGAGGAAAGATGAAATAATGGGAAAATCTTTTGGGATTTCCTAAGTTCACATCACGTCAGGTAGTGGGACGCGTGCCACAAGACCAACGCAAGTTAGTGGGCCACGTTTCCCACTAAAAGTGAAATGATGGCAAGCAATTAATGTCGCACGTCTCAAAACTGAAAAGCGTCGGACGCTACCATAATTACGTGATGTCACAGAAAATACAGAACAATAATGTTGACTTTTTTAGAAATGGAAATGATTTGGTCGAATGGTAAAACCAACGCTTCAGAGATGCCATGATCTCATATTAGTCGAAATTCGAAAATGGCATCTCTGGGGGGCACTTTGTTACCCTGGAAAATATTAAGGAATTAAAGTGCATGTGATAAATGAAAATACTCTCATAAGTTAAAAGGCACCCTCCAAAATAAGGTTTTTTGGGAAACAGGAGCCAATATGTGAAAAGTTGGTTTTTATTAAGTCAGAGTTAATGCTAGCAAGGAGCCATGTTAAAACTGTCGAAAATTGGACCACGTCGACTAAGAAGAAGTAATAGAATGTGTCAGAAGGATCGAATTGTTTTGTTTGACCAAAAGGATAAAAGAGAAGTACTTGGTTGAAGGTGGTATTAGTCGACAAAGAAGGGTATCTTGGACTTAGAGAAAGTGTGATTATTTTCTGCCAGAAAGAAAGCGTCGAAGCAAGGAAGAGGCGATTTATGTTCAAGAAGCTTAGAGGAAACGTGGGAAGTTACCAACAACCCACGACGTGTTCAAGCGCAAAATAAGTGGAACTTCAAAATTATGAGCGATTACTGGCAATCCACGACGTGTTTTGAGCGCCAAAGAGGTGGCAGCATCTAGTGAGGCAGTTACCTCAAGATTATAATATTAGCCGTAGATTTTACTTAGGTAGTTACTTTTGTAAACACTATAAATTGGTAGATTTTGTGTAATTTAGGTGTGTTCACTTGTACTCTCAAATCACTTGGCAAACTCTCTCATTCCAACCGTCAGGAAATCAAGAGTGAAGAGTGCTTTATGCACGTGAATCACCATCTTTATTTCAATGCAAATATTTTATTTTTCAGTTATATCTCTTGAGTGTTTTAACTGTTTTCTCTTTGCTATCGAGCAAGATCTATACGTTGTCTTCTATTTTGCATGAACAATTCGACACTATCTGTGGGTCACGAGTCACCTATCAGTTAGTTTAGTGAGACTCATTTTGTACGAATATCTTTTGTCGGTCACGAGTTACCAGGCAGTCGATTAAACTATAGTGTGGAAAACCATTGCACCCATTTCCCCAGTCAAAAGAAATTCGTTTCTCTTGACTGACATTTCAACGGAATAGGTGTGATAACAAAAATCTTAGCACACGTCTTGAGATCAATTGGTTGATCTTGCAAGTTACCCTCAGTTGTAGGACTCTGGGAGGACCAGTGGTTGTTTACCATTTTCGGCAGTAAACACATCCATCCTGCATATAACTTCTTGTTGGGACAACCCTAAGTTTATGATGCAGGAGCAATAACTTCCACACTTCATTAGAGGTTGAAGTTCATGAAAAATAATAAATTGGTAAATGTAAATGGAGAACAAGCCATGCTGGTGAGTCATATTTCGTACTTTCGTTATATTGATGTTGCTGAAACAGCAGTTGGAACTCAGTTCCAAGCTCTTACTGTTGATAATGATGATGCTAAAAAGAATGGATCATCCATTACTTCATTGAAAGATGCTCAACAGATTGTTCAGCATCGGCAAGCAGCAGGTTGGGGTTAAGTTGTCAATTTGCCTGAGAATAAGAATAGAGTTTGTTTAGGGTTTACTCATCATATGTTAGGAAAAGTTGTGAAGAAAGATGTGGTTATTAAGCCTATCGAGGAGTGTGATACGGTGGCCAGAACCGGGACGTGTTTCCCTTTTTTAAGGAATTGCTGGTTTACGTTTTGCGTTTGTATTCGCAAAATGTCGCGGTAAGCAAGAGTCGCCACCGACTTTTATTTTATCCAACAAGGAAAGAAAAAAAGCACAGAAAAATTCCTTTTTCGAGATATTTCTGAGTACGGGAGGTAGATTATAGTAAGGAAAGGTATTAGCATCCTTTCTATCCGTGGTTTTCCACGGGCTCTTAGGTACTTGCTCATCATTTTCAAAATTGTTTTCTTTGTGTTTGTGTGCTTTGAAAAGTTTTTGTTTCGACTTCGATTTAACTCTTGCTTCTATCTTCAAGAGTGTAATGAAGTGTTTTGAAAACTTTGTTTGTAAAGGAGTGTAAGTGTGAAAAAAGTTTATTTTGATTGAGTAAGTACTTAAGAACTAATCTACCTACTCGAAAAAAGAATCGTTCTATGTTCGTTTCCTTTATTAGTGAATAGGTAGCACCGTCGTTGGAGTTTTGAGGGTCAATTCGAACAGGGACATACGTTCACTAAAGCAATGTTAGGACGTATTAGTAGTAACCCTAATGTCTTAGATCAATTATCCGAGATAATAATATCTGAGGCAACCTTTCCGAGGCAACTATGATCTTTGGACAAAAGGACGACCACTAAAGCATCCTATACTCAATGACCGTTTACTGAAGGCAACCAAGTGGGAGTGTACCTTAGGAGTGCGCATGTGCAAGTGATTCAATTTCAGATTATTTATCTTTGCACATTTTAGGGTTATCTAACTGTTTTAAAATTATTCATACATTCTTGTCATGCATCCTATATCATACATCTAACAGTTTAGTATTTGCAGAATTTAAAATGTGGAATTTAAACTAAGCTATTACAAGGCTTCGGGTATTTACATAGCCAAAAACAAACCCTTGAAAAGTAAAGCAGTAAATATAAATAAACGTCATAATTAAACTATTACAAACTGTAGACAGTTACATCAATATGATAAATAATAAAAATAAAGTGCGCGAGAAAAAATAAGATCGGGCCCTTCTATCCTAATGAAAAGAGAAAATGTTTTTTGTTGTTTTTTAATATTTTTTAAAGAAAAGAATTTAGGTTTTTAAATTAAATATACAATTAATTAGTGATTAATAAAAAATAATTACATAGCCTATTTTTGGTTTTTTTGTTATTTTTAAGAAAAGAAAGAAAAATTAAATTTGGAATAAAAAACCTAATTATTCTAATTATTTTTAATTTATTTACAAAATAATTAGAGTTTTCTAAATTAACAAACCTAATTTAATTAATTAATTTTTTTAATAAAAATAAAATCTAGACCTAATTTATGAAAAGTAATATTTTTGTGATTTTTTTTATAAAAAGAAAATAATTTGATTGGTTAGTAAATAAGTAAATTAAATTAAATGAAATAAATATAATTAAAAAAAAGTAGAGAAAGAGATTGGGCCTGAAAAGTATTTGGAGGGGTGCAAATAGCCAGATCTGGGCCCAAAATCAAGTAGTCCACGTTAACTTCCCGGATCCAGTGTGATTGCTTTGACCTTGCCTTTGGTGTTCCTCCAATGATGGCCCTTGGATCTGGCCTCAGGACACTTGGCACGCTGGATTGTGAGGTCTCATGATGGACCTTGGTTCTTGGTGCACATATGAATCTAAAAAGAAAAAATACATGAAATATTTGGGGGACCTGGGATTCGAACCCATGTCCTGAAGCAATATCCACGCCCTCACTACCACTGCACCACCTGTTCTTGTTTGTACATATAATACATAATAATGATAATATATAAAAAAGCAAAGCACTGAATTCAAAACGCGTGAAAATTCAAATGCGCGAATGGTTGGCCGCCAGTTCTTCATCTTTTCCAAGGATCTGTTGTTTTAGACAACAGACCTATACCAACGGACGTTCTCCATAGCTAAAACCCTGGCCATGTCAAAAATCACGTACAAGCACAATAAATCAATGGTGATGGTACCAATCCATTTGTCTGAGTCTCACGAACTTCATGGTACCCTAATCGTGGCCCAAATTTACCTGCACGCCAAGATCCCAATTTGAAGCTACAAACCCTAACAATGGTGGAATCCGATATAGGCCATATAAATGCAATTAAACAATACAGAAAGCTTGCATATGTCTTAAGGATCAAGAATATACCATTAGTTCATGCTATCAATGCCTAAATCATGGAATTCGAATTCAATAAAAGTTGGGTATCGTGACTGACTTACAGTGAGATATAAGGCTTGAAAATGCTTGCTCTTGATTGCTTTCGCTTGCTGGGGATCTCAGGAAGTGATTGAGACAACTAGAAGGCCTTGAGGATGCCTAGAAAAAGGAATTCATGCTCACACTTTTTCTTGATTTTTCAAGTTTTTGTTCTCCTTGTTGCGCCTCTTTCTAACCTAGTTTTTGGTCTGCATTGCTTCTATATGTATTGAGGAGTGAATTAGGTTTGAAAACCTGGCCTCAATCTTCTTCCATTATTGAATTTCATTGTGATTTGATACACTTTGAATATTATTCCAAAAATAGTATATTTCAATCTTTTTGTCCACCCTAATGCCTTGCACGAGTTTGATTTGATGTTAGCTGTAATTGAAACCTGAAACAAGCACAAAATCTTTTGTTTTCAATATTTTGGATTTTATATGATTTGTTTTGATTTAAATTGAATTAATTCAAATAAAAATCAAAATAAATAAGAAAAACATGATAAGGACAAGTGGCAGGGGCTAGAGCTCGTGGACTATGTTGCCAACTTAAAACAAGTGAAAAAGATTGGGCCCATTTGGCAAAAATTGAAGTTTTAGGGATAGTTGACTTTTGGTAATTTTGCAAAAAGGGTCAACTTCACCAATGCATAACTTCCTCAATTTTGACTATTTGGAGGTGTTCTTGGAGATTTTAGAAAGCTTGAGATGTCCTCTAATCAAACCTTTTGGTCTTATCTCAATTTGATATTCCATGCTCTCGTATGAAGCTTTGACAAAAAAGGTGTTTTTGTTGACTTTTCAAAATGACCTATAATGTCCAAATTCATAACCTCTTGTGAGTGCATATTTTGAACTTGGGAGATGAATATGGATTATAGGGAATTGCATCATCTTCAAAATGAGCTTTTGATTGGTCATTTATCATAAAGTATGAGAAAGTTATGCCTTGTCAAAGTTGAGTTGACTTTTCCTACAAAACCCTAATTTAGCAACTTTTGAGTCTTGATGAATTGAGAGCAATCCTTGATGAATCATGATCAACCCTTGATAAAATGATGAAATATCCTTCAAAATGAGAATGTTGACCAAAAATCTTAAAGTTTGACTGGTCACAGTTGACTTTTGCCTTAGCACATTCGATTTTTGGGCCTTTGAGCAATTGATTGAGCAAACTTCCTCTGCAAGGCTTGAAACTTGACATGGATGATATTGAGAACATATTAGGACAGTGTTGAGCATTTGGGATCCCTTGAACTCAAGTATCTTGATGCAACATGAAAACCTAATTTGAGGTAGACTGCCTTAGGAGAGAGCTTGTTTGGCCAACCCTTGGACTTCCTTGAGCAACTTGAGTATCTTTCTTGAAATGTGTTGAGAAATATGGGAGGGAAAATTTTGGGGTACAACAGCTGCCCCTGTTCAATCTTCTTAAACCTGAGCATGTAGATTGGCTTTCGTGCCTTTCCTGATCCAAATGTGGAAGATGATCGAACACTAAAGTGCCCAGAAATTTGCATTCGCATGAAGTGGTGTCCGTCTTGCGATATCTGGAATACGCTTACAGATGCCATTTGGAAATTTCTAACGGGGGATGGGCTTAAAGATGCCATCTGAAGGAGTGTCTATCGCATAAGAGATTCCTTAGCGAGAGCTGGTATACCTGTCATTGAGGAAGATTCCGCTGGGGAATAGAAGTAGAATTTTAGAAGCCTCGGTCGTCCGTTATTCTGCTAGTGAGTCGTCTCTGTTTGAATTTTAGGAACTTCGGTCGTCTGTATTCTACTGAGGAATCATCTCTGTTGAATTTTAGGAACTTCGGCCATCCGTATTCTACTGAGAAAACATCTCTGTTGAATTTTAGGAACTTCAGTCGTCCGTATTCTACTGAGGAAACATCTCTGTTGAATTTTAGGAACTTCGGTCGTCCGTATTCAACTGAGGAATCATCTCTGTTGAATTTTAGGAACTTCGGTCGTCCGTATTCGACTGAGGAATCATCTCTGTTGAATTTTAGGAACTTCGGTCGTCTGTATTCGACTGAGGAATCATCTCTGTTGAATTTTAGGAACTTCGATCGTCCGTATTCTACTGAGGAATCATCTCTGTTGAATTTTAGGAACTTCAATTGTCCGTATTCTACTGAGGAACCATCTCTGTTGAATTTTAGGAACTTCGATCGTTCGTATTCGACTGAGGAATCATCTGTGTTGAATTTTAGGAACTTCGGTCGTCCGTATTCGACTAAGGAATCATCTCTGTTGAAGAGGAAAGTTGAATTTTAGGAGCTTCGGTCGTCCGTTATTCAACTGGGGATCATCTCTTTTGAAGAGGAAAGTTGAATTTTAGGAGCTTCGGTCGTTTGTTATTCAACTGGGGATTAAACTATTATCCAATCGTACCCGGGCTTCACAGCTTGAATTTTATGAGAATTTGATTGTATCTTTCCTGAAAGTTAAAGGTTAGCTGTATGTAATGCATGATATGTATCAGGAAATGATGTTCTCAAAATAAATGAGATTGTGTTGTGTCATACCCCAATTTGTGACCTAAGATCCCACCTCCCATCTGTGTCATTACATAGCAAGCGTTCACAAGCGATTCGACCCATTTTTGCCATTTTCTCGGGTCAGATTTCGAAATTCATAACTTCTTCGAATTTCGACATTTTTTTTAGTGGTTCTTTTACACATGATTCTCCTTGACAACAACTACAACTTTTCTTTAGAAGTCAAGAGCTGATTATTTTTTGAAATGCCACGAAAAATGAAAACGTTAGAAGTCGCTTTATGAATTTAATGAAATTTGATCATGTCTTGTCCAACCTTTACCAAATCGTACATAGCGCATATTTTTTCCGTCTTGTATTTATCATTTTTGTCTTATTTGTAAAAAATCTAAAAAATGTGTATTTTAGTTCATGTCACTTTCTACTATTGCATTATTAGAAAAATCACAAAAGTTATTTATAATTAGCATTATAGTATTTTAAATTCGCAATTCTTAATTCAAAAAATATCAAAAATATAGTTCATACCATTTTACATATTGCATTTTTTTAATTAATAATTAGATTTGAAATTGAGTTTTCATTTCTAATTATTAATTGACTTTTTTCAGTTGCTTTTTGCTTCAATCATTTTTGCATTTTGCATTAATAATCGATTTTTGTCATTATTGTCTTACTAACAATTTTTTCTTTTTGTTACTTTATTGTTATTATTATTGTTGGGCCTTTTATCTTTTTGTCATAATAAAAATAGCAATTTTGAACTACTACTAGAGGTTCACACGGAAGACACAACCTTCATTTCAAAATGTTACTGTTACATTATGCTAAAAATGGCTAAGCTAAAATATACCAAGAAAAAGAAAGACTGTTTTAGCACTAATAGAGTTTCATCCAAAACTGGCCAAAATAGTAAAAAACGGGAATTACAATTGGCAAAATACGGAAGACAGGTTGCTACACTCCAAAAAAAACTACTATGCTATGTTATTGCTGTCCACACAAGTCCAAACTACTGCTATTTGCTGCTCTAAAATCTTGCCTTGTCCCTATCTTTAAGGTCCAAATCAACCCTGCTGCAAGATGCCAAAAACCTGTCAAGCTAGGCCAGATTGCACAAAAATGGTTAGACATTCTTACATCCAAAAAGCATAGATCAGAAATGCTCTTAATGGACTCAATTCCCTCCCAATTTTAATCTTGAGACTATATAATTTAGAGCTTTATCACAATGAGGTTGGACCTTTTTTTGAGAGAGAAAATTCGAGAGGAACAAAGAGATATTTTTTAATCAAGAAAACCAAAAGAACAAGAAAGGAACTTACTCAAGTGAAGCAACTGGTATTTCTTTCAGGTAATACAACTCCACCATTTTGAGTATTTTATCTTTGAGCTTCAACTTGACCTGCATTTTGTATCAGTCCATAAGTAGATTTCATTTAAGTAGGATAAGGCTTTGATGGTGAGATGAAAAGTTCGAAGACATATTTTACCTGATATGCATTGTTATCTGTTATTTGCTTCAGAGAATTCATTTTTCTTAATCTGATTAATACACCGATGAAAAGCTCAAAGTAAAACTAATATTGATTTAGTACTCTTTAAAGCTGAGGTGTTGTGCTTACATTATCTTCATATCACTGCTCAGCTGAACAATTGAACATGGAAACTTATAAGTCTAAAGTTACGGAAACTTGAATTAATAAGGGGTATGTTGTTGTTTGTCTTACCTCTTTATTGTGGATCATAACTTTCAGCACCTGTAATCCCTTCATCTTCCTCTACTTCCTTCAACCCACCGATCCTTCAGACAGACCCGAGTACTCCCTTCCTGTTTCCGCCAAACACACCACAAAACCAAAACAACTAGTAGTAAACTTATCTCTTCCACTACTGCACAAAACAAAAAAAGAGATAGCAGTATTTTTTTCAATTCCTCACTAACAGTAATACTATATTCAATTTCTTTCACCATCTTCTTCGCTAAAAAAGCAATTACCATACCACTTCCCTTCATCTCTCCATTCCCTACCCTTATCTTCATCTTCACCTAATGTCCACCTTCACCGTAACCCATTCCATTAACCAATCGCCTTCCTCCAACCTCTCCCTCTCTGCCTACTGCACTAACCCAACAGAAACCAACGGCTTCCTCACACACAACATCAACTTGTTAACTCCCTTCCATCGCCAAGTTATTCACAACAACTAGAAGTAAACCCATTCCGATTCTGCAAGCACCCTGTTTGCACAGCACCAACAATAACTTCAAATCACCACGCCGCATCCGCTTTCGTCTCTAAAAACCCCATCACACTCCTCTTTTCCGCGATTGCCATTGACTTACCCGGCTACCCACTTATTGAACATAATCTAACCCTAACTCGTCAACAACGCAAGAAGGGGGGCGATACTCCGGTCACAGATCAGAAAGAATGGAGGACGATTTTGAAATGGCGGAAGAGATGAAGAAGTTAGGATTTCCATGGCGAAAGTGTGAGGATCGGGTTTGAGGAAAGGTTTTCGTGGAGGTTGTGGCATTGATTGAAGGTTGCGTGGCGCGGTTGAGAAAAGCAGAGGGAGGAGAGTTTGTTGATTTGAGAGAGATAGGATGAACAGAGATAGCATGGTCAGCAGTAGAGAGAGACGCGGTTGAGAGAGAAGAGGAAGGTGACGGCATTGATACTGATGACAGAGAAAGGACCGATACAATCTTTAATATTTGTTTCAATTTTTCTATTTAATCTATTTTATGGAAAATGATATAATAATAACAATAATAAATCTGATGTTCCCTTTACAATTCCAACAAGCAGCGGCGGCCAGCTTAGCATTTCTAGGGTTTTGTTCAGCTTTGTTTTTTTTCGGTTCTGGGCCTTCCATGATCCGATCCAATTTCCTCAACCATGCCCAGCTTTTTTCCAACTTAAGCCTAATATGTTGTTTCTCTTCATCATTCAGCCCCAACGAATTAGTACATACACACCTCCATTTACTACTCATCTCAGGCCCATAGTTTTTAGTTTAGTTGAACTTGTTTGTAATCGTGGGCCAATCTATTTTATTCTTGTTTAAACCCATTCTAAATTGCTACTCCCACCCTAATTTTATGTTTCACACTTCTTTCTATAATTAACTTAATTTAGATTTAAATTAGTTTAGTTTAGATTTAAATTAATAATTATATGATTAATCTAGTTTAGATCTAATTTAGTAATTTTAGAATTCTAATTTATTTTAGATTTAATTTATTAACTTTAGAATTTTAAGTTAGTAATTTTATAATTTTAATTTAGTTTTAGTTATTAACTTTAAAATCTTGTTTAGTTTAGTTATAAACTTTAGAATTTAAGTTTCGTTTACTTAGTAACCTTAGAATTTCAAAATTAGTTTAGATAACCCTCTAATTACATTTTCCTTTTATTCATGATTCTTCTTTGTACGTTTATTTAGTTTCTTATAGTTTATCTTGTCACTATACTCCTTGTTTGTTTCTTTTGGATTTTTAATTACTTATATATGATTCTTGCTCGATTACTAGACCTACTTGCTTATGATCAACTCCAAGGGAAAGAATTAAATTTGTTGACTTCATGTCATCAAATATATCTTACACAATCGAGCGAATACCCCCATTCATTAAAAACATAGGATAATTTTCCCAAATATCTAATTTCTTCAAAAAAAACTCACACCTTTTAAGTCAAAACTTCGACATTAGGTCTTCGTATCTTCAAAAACTCGTCCATACCCATCTTCGGCCAAAACAATTTATTTTTAATCAAACGAACATTTTAATAAACAGATATTTCAAAAGGTTCCTATAGAATACTATAGATACATTGGGTGCTAATACCTTCCCATTGTATAACCAACCCCCGAACCATAGACCTCTTTTCAAAAACGCCTTGTATTTTCATTACTTTTAAAAGTATTATTTACATTGCATACTTTAGGGTTTTATTTCGCTCTTTCCCCTTTTCCCTTGGAAATAATAAAGCGCGGTGGCGACTCTTGCTTTTGTGAGACGAATTAATTAATAATTCGATCTCCGATTTACCCCGCTACATTTTTTATCGCTACATGTTGTATGATGCGTATGCATATCGTGATGTATGGAAATGTGATGTTTTTAGCTGGGGAAAATAAATCCTAGGTTGCTGTTGGAGAAAAGAGTTGAATGCTTTGTTTCTGCTGGGGATAGTGAATGAAGATGATTGTGAGAATAAACCTGCGGGAGAGGATAACTCCGCTGGGGAATAAACTGATGAGGACATGACTCTGTGGGGCAGTCAAACTCTGCTAGAGAACCTATTGATTTGGAAGAATAACCTCAGCCGGGGATGAATTACCGTTGTTGGCGATAATAAACTCTATTGGGGATTGAGTTTCTGTTTGTAAAAGGAATGAACTCCGCTAGGGATGATTTTCCAGTTACGAATTCACTGGGAATAATCTTTTAGACTTTACTGGGGACAGTCATCCAGACTCTACTGGGGATAATTTTTCAAACTCCACTGGGGATAATTTTTCAGTGCTGATGGTAGATAAACTCTGCTTGGGGAGAATATCGCCGACTCATTCGCGGTTGCGAGCCTCAGTTGGGGAGATTTAACACCATTGTCCTTCTCTTACTCTGTGGGGAGTGAATGTTCCTTGAGTCGTATTCTCCAGTTAGGTTTATCCCTATACCTGGTGGATAGAGCAACAGTACGATTTGGACATTTCTTATTTGCCCCTATTTCTGATATTACGAGTAATCGTCTTTTGTTTCGCATGTAAATATTCATGAGCAGCAATTAATGTCAAATGCATATATCAAAAACGAACATTGGACGTTCTTGCAAAACAAACCAGAAAAAGAAAACAATTTGAAATTTCTTTGTGAAAATGAATTGTATTGATTTTGAAATTAGCCTGTAAATAGGCGTTTTTGTACAAGAGGCTGACGTCCTAGTAAGAGAACGCCGTCAAACAATAGAATTTATACAGTTTGTAAAAAAATAAAGAAAACAGCTACGTGAACAATCCCACTGGGTTCCAACTCTGCTATTGCCCTTATGTCTTCGAGCATCTCATCATTTTGCTACTTGGTTGAAGGCAAGTCAGATTGACTAGTGTTGTCCGATCCTGATAGTCGATACTGAAGTCTGATCGCAAGGTGATCCAATGAGACATAGTGTTACGCTTTGATCCCTAATTTTTGCCTGGACCGCCCTTTCGGGTTTTCAGTCCACCAGGATACCCTTTTTTGTCCAAGCCGCCTTTTCAGGTTTTCGACTTGCCGGGTGTACAGATTTTTCATTTTCATCCCTTATTTTTGCCCGAACCCTTTTGGTTCGCCGGGAAGCCCTTATTTTTTCCTAGACCAGTCGACCTAGAGGGTCTTTCATTATGCATCATATTTTTCACTATGTCTGCATTGACGGGGTGAGGAAGGTCGTCACCATCCATGGTGGTTAGAATCATAGCTCCTCCTGAGAAGATGTTCTTAACCATAAATGGCCCTTCGTATGTAGGTGTCCATTTACCCCTGGGATCACCTTGAGGTAGTATGATGCGCTTGATCACCAGATCCCCAACTTGATACTCTTGTCGTCTAACTTTCTTGTTAAATGCCTTGATCATCCGTTTTTGATACGTCTGACCATGACAAATAGCAGTAAGTCTCTTTTCGTCGATTAAGTTCAGCTGACCAAGCCGGGTCTGGATCCAGTCGTTCTCGCTCAAATCTGCGTCCTTCATAATCCGAAGAGAGGGTATCTGAACTTCAATGGGCAAGACGGCCTTCATGCCATATATCAAGGAATAGGGTGTTTCCCCTATTGACGTCCGCGCTGAGGTACGGTACCCATGAAGAGAAAACAGTAACATCTCGTGCCAATCTTTGTATGTCACCGTCATCTTCTGCACAATCTTCTTGATATACTTATTAGCCGCTTCAATAGCCTCATTCATCTTCGGCCGGTAGGGAGAAGAGTTGTGATGCTGTATCTTGAACTGTTTGCAGATCTCGGTGATCATCTTATTGTTGAGATTTATACCATTGTCTGTAATGATCCTCTCCGGTACACCGTATCGACAGATCAGATTGTGCCGAATAAACCGTGCCACGACATTCTTGGTTACTGTAGCGAAGGAAGCTTCCTCAGCCCACTTTGTAAAGTAATCAATCGCTACCAAGATGAAACGATTCCCGTTGGATGCAGTAGGTTTGATCTCGCCGATCATATTGATGCCCCACATTGCGAAAGGCCAAGGAGATGTCAAGACGTTCAGAGGAACTGGAGGTATGTGCACTTTATTAGCATAGACTTGGCATTTGTGACAGGTCCGAGAATGCTGATAACAGCCGGCTTCCATAGTAGACCAATAATATCCTACCCGTAGGATTTTCTTCGCCATGGTGTGTCCACTGGAATGAGTTCTGAAAGTACCTTCATGTAACTCCGCCATGATTCTTTCCGCCTCGCTCTTATCCACACATCGCAGTAAGGTTGAATCATAGTTACGCTTGTAAAGGATGTTGTTGTACCCCAAAATTTTCCCTCTCATGTTTTCCAAAATCTTCCCCCTGCATGGTTGATCACAAACTCTTGCCTAAGGAAAAGGAAAATTTTTGAGTGGTGCTTTAAGTACATTTCGATTGGCATTCTGAAAGACCCTTCGATTAGCATTCTGAAGGAGCATTTCGATTGGCATTCTGAAGGAGAATTTCGATTGGCATTCTGAAGGAGCACTTCGATTGGCATTCTGGATAAGCCTTTCGATTGGCATTATGGACAAGTATTTCGATTGGCATTATAACAGTGTCCTTCGATTAGAATTCCAAAAGTTCCATTAGAATAGGCATTCAAAGGGTCCATTCGAAGAAGCTTTCGAAAAGCATTCGAAGGAGGCCATCAGCCCATTCAAAAGGGAGCATTCGAAGGGTGCCATCAGCCCATTCGAAGGAGGTCATCAAGAGGGTACTCAAGTCAAAAGCGTCCAGGTTCATTCAAGAGACACAAATGTTTCAAAAAAGGAAATTATTTAATGTGTCTGTTTCTTGTCTCATGGCATTTAATGGCCTATTTAATGGTTGTCTCTTGCCATTACTGCACCTTCACACCCATATAAATACAGGGCCAACATACACATTACAGGGGACGGAAAATCATAGAACGAAAATATACAGAGAACTCTACAGAAACAAAAACATTGGAGAAGGTGCTGCCCATACAATCCATCAAAGGTTGTCAGATTTTCCAAGCCAAAGCAGTCCTTCAGATCGAAGGTTCCCACGCCCAGAAGCCCTCAGATCAAAAGTTCCTATATCCAGGAAGTGCCCAGATCGAAGTTTCCTACATCCAGGGAGCGCCCAAATCAAAATTCGAATTTGTTGGTAAGAAAGGGTAAACTATCCAACCTCATATTTGCATAATACATACATACTGGTTGTTACCTTCGATTTTCTATCCTAGACAGGATCAAGAGGCCTGGGTTTGGCACCCAAGTCATGTTTTTTTTTCGTTTGCTAACATTTGCTGCAGCCATAGCCTGAAGAGACCCAGCAAGCGCAGGATCGAAGGGCCTGGGATTCAATACCCAGGCCCTGCATTTTATTTCGCTCGCATACTTTTGCAGGTATAACATCCCAGATCGAAGGAGACACCTTCTCTAGATCGAACCCATTAGCATGATGGATCGAAGGAGGCATCTCATTCCTGGATCGAAAGCCATGACCTCCATGATCGAAAGACAATCCTCTTCCCTGGATCGAAGGCTACTCACGACTTACTGTTTGGCCCAATCGAAAGGACCAGGACCCTCCCTGGGTCAAAACTCTTTTTTCTTGGATCGAAGGATCCCTCCTGCGCTTTATTTTTTTGTTTATTCATAGACTTCTTTTTATCTTTTAATTAACATTAAAATCAAAAAACCACAAAAACATTAGGATAGTTCTTTTTCTATTAAATTAACTTTGTCAATCAATCTTTTAATTATCTTAGCATTTTCTCAAAAAAAACTAAAATTAAGTAGATTTAGATCATTTTCCCAAAATAAAATAAAACAACAAAAAGATTTTATTCTTAGGATTTTTAGAGTTTATTTTCAGATTTGCGCGCGTTTATTTTATTGTAACTGCTTACTGGTTTGTAATAGTTTAGCTTAAACTAAGACCCTTTACTGCTTTTATTTCCCCAATTTTTGGACATGTAAATAATCCCCCTCCCCGAAAGCCTTGTAATAGCATAGGATTTACAATTCCCGCACTTTAAATTCCTGTACATATATTAACTGCTTAGATGTATGCTAACTAGGGTTGCATGACAAGATTAACTCTTAAACTAAAATCAATAGTAGCTCACCATAATATGTACAAAGATAATATAACTGAAAGTTGACACACTTGCACATGCCACTCTTAGGGTACACTTCACTTGGTTGCCTCGAACGCGGTCATTAAGTATAGGATGTTTTAGAGGTCGTCCTTTGTCCCAAGATCATAAGTTGCCTCGAAATGGTCGCCTCGATAAAAATGATCTAAGACATTAGGATTACATCAGATGCCAAAAGGTTTTCCGTGGGGAATGCCTTATAACTTTGTGCCAGAAGGATATCAGTCTGTCGTACAGCCTTTGTTTCAACCTACTATGTCTTTTCCTCAACCAGAGACAACTACTATGCCGCCTGTAATCCCGTCTGTGACACCTTTCCCTCAACCAGTGATGACAACTGTCGCTCCTATGGTTCACTCTATGCCATACATGAATGAACCTACTTATCCTGCCGAGCCTGCTGAAAGTTTGGGTCTTTTTGATAGAATGGAAGAATTTCAAGACCAGTTTCAAGAGATGCAGAGGGAGATCAGAGCGTTAAAGGGGAAGGATTTGTTTGGAAAGAATGCTCATGACCTGTGTTTAGTTCCGAATGTAAAGATTCCAGCAAAATTCAAAGTGCCGGACTTTGAAAGGTATAAAGGTGATTCGTGTCCTCGGAGTCATTTGACTATGTACGTGAGAAAGATGTCTACATATTCTGATGATCATGACTTGTTAATTCACTATTTTCAAGACAGTTTGACTGGTGTCGCTCTAAAGTGGTATATGGGTTTGGACAGCACTCGGATCCGTAATTTCAACGATCTTAGTGAAGCTTTTGTTCGCCAGTATAAGTACAACGTCGACATGGCGTCGGACAGAGATCAACTCCGGGCGATGTCCCAGAGAGATAGAGAGTCCTTTAAGGAATACGCCCAGAGGTGGTGCGAAATTGCTGCTCAGATCTATCCTCCTCTTGAGGAGAAAGAGATGACAAAGATATTCTTGAAGACTTTAGGTTCCTTTTACTATGAAAGAATGATTGCCAGCGCACCCAGTGACTTCACCGAAATGGTAAGTATGGGCATGCGGTTGGAGGAAGGGATTCGTGAAGGACATTTGGTTAAAGAAGGAAGCTCGTCTAGCAGTATCAAGAAGTTTGGAAGTGTTTTCCCAAAAAGAAAATAACAAGATGTCAGCGTAATCTTCCCAGGGAGACCAAGGAGAGGTTACTCACATGTTGCGGCAGTCACTCTGGTTGTCCGCCCAACATTGGTGACCCCAACTCATCAAACCCCACCAACTCAGCAACGGCCATTTCAGCAGCAGCCTCGACAACGGGCTTATCAATTTAACAACCAGAACCGTTCACCAAGGAAACCGCAATTTGATGCCATTCCCATGACTTACACTGAGTTGTTCCCCGCTTTGATCAGAAAAAACCTCATAACGACGAAGCCTCCTCCTGTCGCACCAAATAGTACTTCTCCGTGGTACAAGGCAGATCAGTTTTGTGAATATCATCAAGGGTCGCCGGGGCACAACATTGAAAATTGTTTTGCTTTAAAGGCGGACGTGTAGAGGTTGATTAAGAACGGTATCTTGTCTTTCAAGGATGTTAACCCAAATGTTAGAGATAATCCTTTGCCTCGACATGGGTCAGCATCAGTGAATATGGTGGAAGGTTGTCCAGGAAAGTTTCGAGTTTTTCAAGTTGAACACATAAGAGATTCGTTGATCAGGTTACATCAAAGTTTAAGAAGACTTGCCTTTTTTAGGCATCAGCATGATCATGATGTCTGTGAATTTTGTTCAAGAGAGGTTGATTGCCCTATTGTGAAGGAGGACATTCAAAAATTGTTAGACCAGAGGGTTATCACTATTACACATGATAGAGATCCAGTTAATGAAGTGAATGTTATAATACCGCAATTCAACTTGCCTGAACTAATAGAGATCGTTTATGACAGTCAGACTGCACCTGTTGCTCCTTTGATCATTTATCCACCTGGTCATGTGCCTTACAACCCAGACCAAGCTATACCGTATAAGTATAATTCCACAATGATTGAAAATGGGGTAGAGGTCCCTATACCAACAATGCCATCTTTTGTTAACATCGCTGATGTGAGCAGAGTTACGAGAAGCGGACGTGTCTTTGCAGCAGTACCTTTGAAGAGACCAGAAGTTCAAGTCAGGAGACCCATACCGGCAGAAATTCCAGCGAGAAATGTTGAACCAAGGGTTGAGATAGGCCAATCCAATGAACCTATCCCACATCCCGATGATGATGAGATTCTGAAGCTCATCAAGAGAAGTGAATATAAGATTGTGGACCAACTATTGCAAACTCCTTCCAAGATTTCTTTGCTTGCTTTACTGAGAGATTCTGGTGCCCATAGAGAAGCTTTGATGGATGTCTTGGACCAGGCATTCGTGGATCATGATGTGACGGTTGACCAATTTGATGGAATTGTGGGAAATATTACTTCGTGTAACAATCTTGGTTTCAGTGATGAAGAGCTTCCGGAGGAGGTAAGGAACCATAATATGGCTTTGCATATCTCAATAAGTTGTGGAAATGATACTTTATCAAGTGTGTTGGTAGATACAGGTTCGTCGTTAAATGTAATGCCCAAAACTACATTATCTCGACTCTCATATCAAGGTGCTCCCATGAGACCTAGTGGGGTAATTGTCAAAGCGTTTGATGGTTCTAGGAAGACTGTCATTGGTGAAGTGGATCTTCCTATAATAATTGGTCCTCATACTTTTCAGATCACTTTTCAAGTAATGGATATTCGTGCCGCCTACAGTTGCCTATTGGGTCGTCCATGGATCCATGATGCAGGGGCAGTCACTTCCACGCTCCATCAAAGATTGAAGTTTGTAAGGCATGGAAAGCTGGTAATGATTGGTGGAGAGCAGGCTATGGTGGTAAGCCATTTGTCATCTTTCTCTTTTATTGATGCTGATGAGGATGTTGGAACCCAATTCCAAGCTCTATTTGTTGCTAATAATGAAGTGAAGAAGCAAGGGACATCTATTTCTTCTTTTAAGGATGCGCGACGAGTGGTTGAAAGTGGTTCGGCTGAAGGTTGGGGCCAGGTGTTGACTTTGCCCGAGAACAAGTCTGGAGAAGGTCTTGGTTTTCATCCCGTGTCTACAAGAGTCAAGCAGGAAATAGTTACCCGTCCGATACAAGAAGTTTTCCGAAGCGCAGGTTTTATCCATCCGACTCCTCCTGAAGTTGATGCTATAATAGGAGACGGTTCTGAAGAGGATTTACCCGATTTTGTAACGCATGGAGTGGTTTGCCAGAACTGGATTGTTGTTGATGTTCCTGTTGTGATGCACATTTCTGAGTAATGTTTTGTTTTATTTTTGAAAAAAAAATTCGCTCTGCCCAAGGCGAAAAGTATTTGTGTCGGGCTATGTTGAAAATAAATCCTTTTGCTCTGCCCAAGGCAAAAGAGAAAATGTATGGGCTCTTTGTTTCAAGTATTTCCCCTCATGAATTAAAATGTTATTTTGTCCACTACTGTTTTATTTTTTCACTTTTTCTGGGAAATAGTAATGAAAATTAATTGGTAGTAATAGGAAAATATAATAACTTTTTATTTTATTTGTACAAATCGATTTCTAAAATAAAGCATAATCATATGTGCAGATTAATCCATGACTTAACCATTGAAAACAATGATCCTATGCCCCCTCCCAACTTTGAATTCCCTGTGTTCGGAGCCGAAGAAGAGGATAGCGAAGAAGTTCCTGATGAAATTTCCCGTTTGCTTGAGCACGATGAAAAGATTATTCAGCCGTTTGAAGAACCTATAGAGATGATCAATTTGGGTGATGAAGAAGATAAAAAGGAAGTCAAGGTAGGAGCATTGCTTATCCCAGAGGTTAAAGAGAAAATGTTGGAGCTTCTCAAAGAGTATGTTGATGTGTTTGCTTGGTCCTACCAAGATATGCCAGGTTTGGACAACAATATTATGGAGCATCGTTTACCGTTGAGACCTGAATGTCCGCCGATTAAGCAGAAGTTGAGAAGGACTCGTCCCGATATGGCTGACAAGATCAAAGAAGAAGTTCAAAAACAAATTAATGCAGGTTTCCTTGTTACATCGGTCTATCCTCAATGGTTAGCCAATATAGTGCCTGTTGCTAAGAAGGATGGCAAAGTTCGAATGTATGTAGACTATAGAGATCTGAACAGAGCTAGCCCAAAGGATGACTTCCCATTACCGCACATTAACGTATTGGTCGACAGTACCGCAAAGTTCAAAGTCTTTTCTTTCATGGATGGTTTCTCTGGTTACAATCAAATCAAGATGGCACCAGAAGATATGGAGAAGACAGCTTTCATTACACCGTGGGGAACATTTTGT
The DNA here is from genome assembly GCA_948472305.1 of Vicia faba. Classification (NCBI taxonomy): domain Eukaryota; kingdom Viridiplantae; phylum Streptophyta; class Magnoliopsida; order Fabales; family Fabaceae; genus Vicia; species Vicia faba. The sequence goes on from OX451737.1 coordinate 1,538,635,024, forward strand.
TATCGGGTTATGCCGTTTGGTTTGAGGAATGCTGGTGCAACATACCAAAGGGCCATGACTGCTTTGTTCCATGATATGATGCATAAAGAGATAGAAGTGTATGTAGATGACATGATTGCCAAATCACAAACTGAAGAAGATCATTTGGAACATTTATTGAAGTTATTCCAGCGTTTGAGAAAGTATAAACTCCGCCTAAATCCCAACAAGTGCACTTTTGGTGTTCGTTTTGGAAGACTTCTGGGTTTCATTGTCAGTCAGAAAGGTATTGAGGTAGATCCTGATAAAGTCAAAGCTATTCGGGAAATGCCCGCACCCAAGTCGGAAAAACAAGTAAGAGGATTCCTTGGGAGACTGAACTATATTTCTAGATTTATATCTCATATGACTGCTACCTGTGGGCCAATTTTCTAGCTTCTTAGAAAGAACCAAGGATGTGTGTGGACAGAAGATTGTCAGAGAGCTTTTGATAGCATCAAAGAATATTTGCTTGAACCTCCCATATTGATTCCTCCGGTGGAAGGAAGACCTTTGATTATGTACCTGACTATATTGGAAGATTCCATGGGATGTGTGCTTGGTCAACAAGATGAGACTGGAAGAAAGGAACATGCCATATATTATCTGAGTAAGAAATTCACAGACTGTGAGTCTCGATACTCAATACTTGAGAAAACCTGTTGTGCTTTAGCTTGGGCTGCTCGCCGTCTGCGCCAGTATATGATTAACCACACCACTTGGTTGATCTCCAAAATGGATCCGATCAAGTATATCTTTGAGAAGCCCGCCTTATCTGGAAGAATAGCCCGTTGGCAGATGTTGTTATCCGAATATGACATTGAGTATCACACTCAGAAAGCAATCAAAGGGAGTATTTTAGCCGATCATTTGGCTCACCAACCAATTGACGATTATCAATCCATCAAGTTTGATTTCCCAGATGAAGATGTTATGTACTTGAAAGCTAAAGATTGTGAAGAGCCGTTACCCGAAGAAGGACCTGATCTCGAATCCCATTGGGGTTTAATATTTGACGGAGCTGTGAACTCTTATGGAAATGGAATTGGGGCAATCATCGTCACTCCCCGAGGTACTCATATCCCGTTCACGGCGAGATTGAAGTTTGACTGCACGAACAACATGGCTGAATATGAGGCATGTATTATGGGTCTCGAAGAAGCAGTGGATCTAAGGATTAAGATTCTTGATATTTACGGAGATTCGGCATTGGTAATTAATCAAATCAAAGGAGAATGGGAGACTCGTCATCCTGGTTTGATCCCTTACAAAGACTATGCTAGAAGATTGTTAACTTTCTTCAACAAATTGGAATTACATCATATCCCTAGAGATGAGAACCAAATGGCTGATGCTTTAGCTACTTTGTCTTCAATGTTTCAAGTGAATGGTTGGAACGATGTGCCTACAATCCGGGTTATGCGCCTCGACAGACCTGCTCATGTGTTCTCAGTAGAAGAGGTTACCGACGACAAACCATGGTTCTATGACATTAAACGTGTTCTTCAAACTCAAGAGTACCCGCCTGGGGCATCCAATAAAGATAGGAAGACGTTGGGGAGATTGGCAAGCAGTTTCTTCCTCAATGAAGAAGTATTATATAAGAGGAATTATGACATGGTCTTGCTCAGATGTGTAGACGGACATGAAGCAGACATGCTAATGCAAGAAGTACATGAAGGATCCTTTGGCACACATGCCATCGGACATGCAATGGATAAAAAGATGTTGAGAGCTGGTTACTATTGGATGACAATGGAATCTGATTGCTGCAAATATGTGAAGAAATGTCATAAATGCCAGATTTATGCGGACAAGATACATGTGCCACCGACCCTCCTCAACGTTATCTCTTCACCTTGGCCTTTCCCTATGTGGGACATTGATATGATTGGAATGATTGAACCCAAAGCTTCAAATGGTCATCGTTTCATCTTGGTAGCGATCGATTATTTTACTAAATGGGTGGAAGCAGCATCTTATGCTAATGTAACCAGACAGGTGGTAGTCAGATTTATCAAGAATCAGATCATTTGTCGTTACGGCATCCCGAGCAAGATCATCACTGATAATGGTTCGAATTTGAATAACAAGATGATGAGAGAGCTTTGTGAAGAGTTCAAGATCGAACATCATAATTCTTCTCCTTACAGGCCGAAGATGAATGGGGCAGTTGAAGCTGATAACAAGAACATCAAGAAGATTGTCCAGAAGATGGTGGTAACTTATAAAGATTGGCATGAAATGCTTCCGTTTTCTTTACATGGATATCGTACTTCAGTTCAAACTTCAACAGGTGCAACCCCATTTTCCCTAGTTTATGGCATGGAAGCAGTACTTCCCGTGGAGGTTGAGATCCCTTCTATGAGAGTTTTGATGGAAGCTAAACTTTCTGAGGCTGAATGGTGTCAAAGTAGATATGATCAGTTGAATTTAATTGAAGAAAAGAGATTGACAGCATTGTGTCACGGTCAATTATATCAGCAGAGAATGAAGAAGGCTTTTGATAAGAAGGTTCGACCACGCGAGTTCAGAGAAGGTGACCTTGTGCTCAAAAAGATATTATCTTTCCAACCTGATTCTAGGGGCAAGTGGGCTCCGAATTATGAAGGACCGTATGTCGTTAAGAAAGTTTTCTCTGGAGGTGCCTTGATTCTCACAAATATGGACGGTGAAGAGCTCCCGCGCTCCATGAACGCCGATGCAGTCAAGAAATATTTCGCTTAGGTTTGAGTTGATAGTTTGCTAAGTTGAAAACCCGAAGGGGCGGCTTAGGCAGGCTTTTGGTCATCCCGGCTGTGGCATATGAGCATATTTCGGAATTCGAAGTTGTTAGGGAGAATAGTGATCATTGTTTTTGTGTAACCCTTTCTTTTATGTACTATTTCCCAAACTTTTGTAAACCGTTGGAGTCGCGTTGTTAGCAAACTACCATCTTATTAATGAAATTTGAGCATTTACCATTTGTGGGCAAAATTTTAATTTTATGGAAATATTTGAAACAAAGTTATTTAAATTATTCTTATTTTAGAAAATGTGTCGTGAATAATGAAAGGGATGTTAACAGTTGTTCCGAGGATGGTCAAGCCATGAAATGCAAAACAATACAGTATTTTATCCTTGCATGATGAACATGTTTTCTTTCAAAATCGTCACGAGGTGTTGGTTGTGTAAACTTTTGTTTCTAGTGGTACTAAGCTTGGTGACTCCCCAGCATTTCCAGTTAAACTTTGTTTCAGTTATCTTTATTTGAGCAGATTTCTGAAGTGTGGTACGTTTTGTATCATGTCAGTGGTCTATTGGTATTAGAAGATTGGATTTGAATATTTTTCTCCTCAGAAGACTTGAGCCTTGTAGCGTGATACGCTCTGACGTTACTTTGTGGTTCCAGTTCCAGTTATTTTTCCGTCTTTTTTAAGATTGGCCGAGTATCTATTATGTCGTGACATCTTATTGTCTTCAAGTTATTCCATCTGTTTGTTTTGTCAGTATAACATTCATTTACTCATTTACACTTATATCAGCATGCATATTCACATTTGTCGTTGATTTTGGGTTGTATACTTTGTTTATTAAGACAATGTACATGTTCTTTCCAAGTAGAAGGTTAGCTTAGGCAGAAAATGTGCTTCCTTTCTAAATTCCCAACTGAGCTAATCCTCGTGGATGATTTTTTTGATTTAGCCTTCCTTGTCCATTTCTGGATAGGATGAATCCCCCGATCAAGTTACTTTCTCATTGGGTGGAGTCTTGTTTGACTGTTTTCTCTCTGGTTTATTCCTGGAGGGAGTTGTTGTCTCTTGCTTAGGCTATCTCATGATTTTCCCCAGTGAAGTCGCCACCTAGACGAATGATGCATTTATTTTGCACATTTAAGTATTTGACCTCCTCGGGAAGGATTGATTCATGGTTCCCTTTGACGAAGATTTTATTCTCTGGCAGGGTTATCGCAATTTTCTTCTGAATTACTCTTCGGAAAACGACAAGCGGCAGCTCTTCATGAGCAACTTGTACGTTATTATTATTTTTGGAAAACGACAAGCGGCAGTCTCTTCATGAGCAACTTGTACGTTATAGACATCGTTAGAAAACGACAAGCGGCGGTCTCTTCATGAGCAACTTGTGCGTTATTATTATTTTTTGGAAAACGACAAGCGGCGGTCTCTTCATGAGCAACTTGTACGTTATTATTTTTTTGGAAAACGACAAGCGGCGGTCTCTTCATGAGCAACTTGTACGTTATTATTTTTTTGGAAAACGGCAAGCGGCGGTCTCTTCATGAGCAACTTGCGCGTTATTGATATTTTTCTGGAAGACAGCAAGTGGCAGCTTCTTTATTTGAGCAGCTTGTATGTCATGGTATTTTTGGAAGACAGCAAGTGGCAGCTTCTTTATTTGAGCAGCTTGTATGTCATAGTTTTTTTGACGATAGCAAGTGGCAGCTTCTTTATTTGAGCAGCTTGTATGTCATAGTTTTTTGGAAGACAGCAAGTGGCAGCTTCTTTATTTGAGCAGCTTGTGTATCTACAACCGTATTATTATTTCAGCATTAATTGGTATATCTCCGGAAATCTCACAGAGAAGTTCGTTATGAATCTTTACCTTCAGAAGTCGGTAATCCATTATCAGCAAATTTGGTACATCTTTTGTCTATCTTTGACCTTGAGTTGTGAACTCACTGTTATTTTGGGTCGATAATCTGTTTTTATGGCCTATGCAAGATGCCTTCTTTGTTAGGGTCAGAGGTCGTATTCTCTCAAATTTTTATTCACCGTCAAGAGTCTATCATTTGAAGTCGATGGCTCATTTCCCCAATAGTGTATAATCTATGTTCCTGTGGTTTATTGGTGTTTGGTTTCTCCAGCATTGTTTCTGTCTCATACAGTATCATTCTCCATGAATTTAAATACTACATCCATATCATAAACATAATAGCGGTATCGTAGGGCAAAAAATTGCATATTATGTATTTAAGTACCTTCAATCTCGTCGAGACGAAGATTTTAATCTTCATATCTCCGGATAGAAGAAACTTAAATAGGGGCAGCTGTCTGTTTACCGTGGGAATTGGTAAACAACCGCTGATCTTCCAAAAGGTTACTTATTTGGTTACTCGCAGGATCGATCAGATTGATCCTAAGACATGGTTGATTTTGGGGTTTTGACTAAGTTTGATAATGGTTAAATGACAAGAAAATAAAGAAGCTTTATGTAAATTGCATGAAGAAGAGAACTTGATAAAATAAAAGAAGGCTTGAAATAAAGGCTTTCGACTGGAAAAGTAAATGAGAAAGCAAGTAAAGTTTCTGGAAAATAAATGACTTTGATTAATAAAGTGGTGTTTCACACATACATTCTCAACAATTCTTTCTCACACGCTGGGTACTCGAATCTATATGAGTGACTTGTATATAATTGTGAACACACGCGAAAAACTGCGTGAACTACTAATATTTATACTAAACACATCCCAAGTAACCGTCGGGCAGTTACACTGCTTCGAGATGACTCCACTTGGCACGTTCTCAGCATTCGACGCTCCAGATCTTTGCACGTTGCACTTGGTAACCGCTGGGAACCGTTTTCCCTCCAAACGTTTGAATTTCAAACCGTTCCACTCTGAACAATCGAACACCTTCTTCGAGAAGCATCTTTGACGAGAAACACCTTCGACGTCGAAGACAACCAAATTCTCCCTTGGAAGAAATCCTCTAAGTACATTGCCCTCCTCTGACGAACACTTCGACAGAACCAGCTGGTCGAAACCATCCTTTAGCTTTAATGGCGGATATTAATAAAAACATGGTTGTCGAATTTAGGAGCCAACAAATTGCCCCCCAAGAATGCCTTATTTCGACTCTGAAAAGAAAAAGGCATTCTTTGAAATTCCATTCGACACCTATCTTTTCACTCTTAGTCACAAATTAAATTGTGCACTTTTTGTCTTCTACCAACCACTGACAATCCCAAGAAAAAGCCATCATTTCATTCGTACCTAAGACGTCACCTCAGTACGGCGTGCAGCGTGCCAAATGTCTTTTCACAAATTGTCATCATGACAATTTCCCAAAAACGAGGGCGCATGCTGCACCCTTTCATTTCTGCAGAACGGCTATGTCAATAGGGGGACGCCACGTGTCCCACTACCTTTTGCAACATTAAATGGCATTAAATGGCCTCGAATTTGGGGATTTCCCAACTACTATAAATAGCGCCAAGTACCCATTGTGGGACTTTTTCACGCTATCTTGCCTCCAAACTTCCTTGAACACAAAATCTCTGCAAACTTTGCAAACAACTTGTTCTTCACTTCATCTTCAATCTTAACATCAACAATGGCCTCAGGTTCTTCTACCGCTCCTAGTTCTAACATCCCCTCCAGAAATGCTAAACCCAAGATCTTCTCCACTGTCCCCGTAGTTACTCCTACAGGACAACGAAGGGTTCCTGAACCCCTAGAAATTGCTGAACGTGAAGCCTATTCACACCAACTCATGATTCCGGTTGGATACTCCAACCAAATCTTCGCCATGTCTGGCCCGCTAAACCCAAGCATCGCTGAAGCTATGAAGATCAAAAGCTTCTTTCCAGTGCTTGAAAAGCTCAAACCTGTTGGATGCTCTAAAAAAGATGCAGAGGATAACGAAGATCCCGCTAAGGAGAAAATCGATCTTCGCTTCTTCAATAGGGGTGTTAGGGCTTTCAGGTCTAGCCCTAGCCTCACTCCTGACTACAGTGCTTGGCTTGAAAAAATGGAAAAAAGCCAGGCTTCGATCTGGAAGGATCTCGGGATATTTGACCTAGTTATGTTGTCGAAGACGGGTCTCAACTACTCCCCAGAGATGTTGATAGCTTCCTTACTCTTATGGGATTACACTCATTTCACCTTCCACCTTCCCTGTGGAATGCTAACACCCACGTTGTTCGACGTGGCTGCCATCACTGGCCTTCGACCCACTGGGGATTATTTCGACCCAGAGGAGATGTCGGAGGATCAGATTGGATTCTCTGCCACAAAAGCCACCTACACCACCTATATCAACCATTACCATGATAGGTCGACAGCCACTGTGTCGGATGTAGAGCATATCGCGTTTCTAGCCTTATGGCTGTCACGCTTTGTGTTCTGCACAAAGTCTTTACAGGTGACAAAGAAGATGGTCACCCTCGCCACCCAACTCCACCATGGCCAAAACATTTGTTTGGCAGAATTAATTTTGGCGAATTTGTACGAGTCGATTAGCAGCGGAGCGACTCTGTTGAAGATTATCGAGAATAGAGCTAGTCTGCTGCTTGCAGGACCTTTTTGGCTACTTCAGTTGTGGCTCAATGCCACCTTCGAGTCTTTCTTACCTCTGAAGACTCAAATAAATGAGCAAGCTCCGGAGATAGCAAATAGGCGCATCGAAGGCACAAGATTGGCTCTACTGACCCCGACTGAAGATGGGCTGGAGCTTCAACAAACTTTTGCAAACTTCGTCTTGATGTTTGCAAGAAGAAAAGAATTTGTTTCGACCATGGCTCCCTTTGCTCGACGAAAGGTTGGTCCAGAATGGTTCACGAGGCCCCATCCTAAGTCGTCAGGTGACCCTCAGGTCGAAGAACATACAACAGTGTGGGAAGCATTCCTCACACCTAGAATAATGCCCCTGCGTTTCAAGAGCTCCAAGACTCACTTGAGCTTGATCGCGTATCAACCAAACTTGGTCTCTCTCCAGTTTGGTATCATTCAAACACTTCCTTCTCCTATTTTTCCGAGGGAGAAATCCATGTTATATTTCTGCAACGACTACACTAAAGACGCTGCCACCAAGCATATCGGCAGGTATGCTGGTCGAACAGTCCTTTCGTTGTTTGACTATCAGCTTAACTTTCTCTGCTCACCATCCTTCGAAGAGTGGTGGAAAAGTTACTACGCTGAAGAGTTCTTCGACGAGAAGGACTTTGTGGACGAACTTCAGAAGTCTTTTGTTCTAGTCCTGGACAAAATAAAGAAGTGTAAGTTCACTCCCCAAATTATTTTGTCTTTCCATTTCGACTGGTAGCCTGTTAATTATAACTTGTCTTCTTTCAGTTGTTCGAAAGCCTGCAGCCAAGAAAGCTGCAGAAGGCCATCAGGGAGGAGGTCCCTTGACAAAACCTCCACCACCGGCGAAAACTATAGCACCGGCGAAAACTACAACAAGCCATTAGGGGGGGAGGTCCTTCGAAGAAACCTTCTGCACCGGTAACCAGACTTTTATTATTTTCTCCTGGCTTTAACATTCTGACTTTCGATGTAGCATCTAAATCGAACTCCAATTGTTATTTAGGCACCTTCACCCAAGAAACGACCTGCACTGACGGTCGAATCTGGGAGTGACGAAGAAGACGACTCTCCCTCTGCTCCTCTTAAAAGGAGAAAACTGAAGAAGGATGTTCCTTCTCCTAAGACTCGAACAATCAGAATAAAGGTTGCTGGGAGAAAACCCAGGCCACCTCCAGTAATTATTGAAGAGCCAATGGAGGAGGAACTAAATGTTCTGCTCAATAAACCTGTCGAAAGCGACAATTCCAGCCCTGGGGCTGAAGTTCCTCTGCAGGTAATTTCTTTGACCCTTTTTAACTCAGGTGTCGATACCCACGTTCGATTATGTCTCTTTCTAACCTAGAAGATTCTTCTTCTTCTTTTTTCAGGAAACCACTAAAAGCTCAGCGCCAAAGACTTCTGAAACACTAGATTCTGCTGAACTCAGTAGGCCACAAGAAAAAGAATTGGCGAACGATGAAGCCAATGCTGAAACAGATGAAGCCAACGCTGAGACAGAAGAACAACAAACAGAAGATCCGCACACAGAAGATCAACAACCAAAGTAGATTCAAGTGGTTGATCTGTCGGAGGAACCACATGATGAAGGGGATCACGCTGACGCTGGCACTGCTGGACCTCAAGTCGAAGAGAGTCAAGTTGAGGCAAACGCTTCTCAACAGCTTCAACCCCAAGACAACGCTGCTGCAAAGGTTACCACCTCAACAAAGCATAGGTCGAAAGAAGACTTAGCACTCTTGAAGCAAACTGATCCCGTTGGCTATCTGAATGCCATTATCGAGAGCAAGGGAAGTTCGTCTGATATTAGTCAGGAGGCTTCTACTCAGTCGGGGAAGTCCACTGAGACTTCTCCTCTCGATGAGGCTTTGACGAAGGTTAAGGCTTAGTTCTTCAAGAAAGATTTGATGAAAGCTTTGGAGGGGGACCCTACTGCTCCATCGTATTTGGGGGCTGTTTTGAATGCCGTAGACTTGCTAGTTGTGACTCCGGAGGTTTCAAGCTTTATCATGGAGTTACACTCCATTATTGATCAAGTCTCAGCAGACTATCGGCGACAAAGGGGCTTCAACAGCCAGCTTAAAGCGTTATATGGAAAAAGTTCTTCCGCCTGGACTGCTGTAGCAGAGACGACTTCTCGAATTGCAGAGTTGTCGAAGCAAAAGGCATCTAAGCAAGAAGAAGTTGATGCCATAGATCGAGAGAATGCTTCCATAAAGGCGCAAATCGAAGAGTTAGAGGCCAAGATGAATGCCAATACTAAGCGCAAGGAAGAGCTTCTCTCGACTGTTCCAGATACCGAGAGTCAAGCTGAAATCACACAAGGCCTAGAATTTGCTGAGAAAGCTCAAGCCTTCGACGACCAAATTGCCAAGCTTGCCCAGGCGAATGCCTTGTGCAACAAAAGATTGGAGTTGCAGCAGGCGAAGTACCTTCGACTCAAAGATTCCATCCCCTTCTGATTGACTCATCCCTTTAACCATATATTGTAACATGTATTTGACAATATTGCCATTTTGGCTAATTTATAAAATTTTCCATTTTGGCTTATTTATGGTTAATTTAGTCGTTACTTGCTATTTATTTTGATCTCTTGGAGTATAGGTTTATACTTTTTCAAATATTTGCCATTTACTCTCAAGAGTCTTTTATCTTCACCCAACTCTTCGACTTCATAAGCTCCACCAGAAAAATTTTGGATAATTCTGAATGGTCCTTCCCATTTAGGTGACCATTTTCCCATGCTTCGATCCCTTCGATCCATAGGAAGAATTACCTTCCAAACTAATTCTCCAGGCGAGAATGCCTTAGGTTTCACTTTTTATTGTAAGAGTCTTCTACTCTTTTCTTCTGAAGCCTTAGTAGGTCGAGAGCGCGCAGTCTTTCTTCGTCTAAATCTACTAGTTCGTCTAACATCATATCCCAATAAACTTCAAAGGGGATATCATGGTGTCTCTGAACCCTTGCAGATTGAAGACAAATTTCTGCTGGCAACACTGCGTCATGACCAAAAGTTAGCCTATATGTTGTTGTACCTATGGCTTCTTTTGGGGACGTTCGACAGGCCCACAAAATCTGGTCTAACGTCTTATGCCAATTTCTTGGCTTCTTCCCAACATGCTTTTTTATCAAGCCAATCACTACTTTGTTCGCTGCTTCGACTTGACCGTTTGCCTGTGCATAATAAGGCGTTGATGTTAGGAGTTTAAAGCCTGTTTCCTGAGCGAATTCCTGCATCTTTCGACCGGTGAAAACTGATCCTTGATCAGTAGTTATAGTCTCAGGGATTCCATATCTAAAGATAATGTTCTTTTGAATAAATTCAATGACATTTTCTTGGTCTACACTGACTAAAGGAACAGCTTCGATCCACTTAGTAAAATAATCAATGCCTACCAATATATACTTCTGGCTCTTTGATGATGCTGGTCGAATCTCTCCAATAAGGTCCAACGCCCATCCTCTAAAGGGCCAAGGTTTCACTATCGAGTGAAGTTCGCTTGCTGGTACATGTTGGATGCCTGTATGGACTTGACATTCTTGACAACCCTTCGCAAACTCGATACAATCTTTCAACATGGTGGGCCAGTATAGTCCTTGTCGAAACAACAACCATTTCATCTTATGGCCTACTTGGTGAGCCCCACATGCTCCAGCGTGCGTAGTCGAAAGGGCTATGTATGCTTCAGTTTCACTTAAGCACTTTAGCAATACCCCTTCAGGCGTCTTTTTAAATAACTCATTACCCATGAGTACGTAACTCAACGCCCTATACTTTGTTTTTCGTTCTGTCGAAGCTACTGGATTCTGAAGATAATCCACAATGGGTTTCCTCCAATCTTGCTCTGACAAATTATCTATGAACGAAATTTCGAAGTTACTTTGATCAGCATACCCTAGTCTTGTCGATTCCAAGTCTGTTGGTGACAGACAAGTTTCTTTTATCTTTTCTCGAACTTCGATTGCTCTTTGTAATCTCGTTTTTAAAATTTTGTACCCAGATGCAATTTGTGCCAAATCGTTGGCTATTTGATTTTCCAATCTGGGTATGTGTCGAATATTGACCATTTCAAATTTTTTCAATAAACGATTTGCTATCACAAAGTACATAATGAGATTTTCTCTTATGCATTTATATTCTTTTGTGACTTGCTTAATGACTAACTCTGAGTCTCCCATTATTTCGACTCGAGTTGCCCCCAATTCCAACAATATCTCAAGGCAAGTAATTAGAGCTTCATACTCAGCCTCATTGTTCGAACAAGAACCTGATATCTTGTACTTGAATGTTGTTGGAATTTTTTCTGGAGAAATAATCAAGCCTCCTACTCCTGTTCCATCTTTATGGCTGGAACCATCGAAGTAGAATTTCCAAGGCTCTATCTCCACATAATTAATACTCTCAACTTGAATTGAGTGGTCGACTATAAAGTCTACCACCACTTGTCCTTTCACTGCCTTAAGAGGCATAAAGGTCAAGGAGTATTCAGTTAATGCTAATGCCCACTTGCCAATTCGACTGTGCAAAATGGGTTTTGACAACATGTACTTGAAAACATCAAAATGAGATGAAACATACACATCAACTGGTTTTATATATTGTTTGAGCTTTGTACAAGAGAAATACAGACATAGACACAATTTTTCAACTTCGCTATATCTAGTTTCTGCATTGTTCAAAACTCTACTAAGATAGTAAATGGGTCTTTCGACTCCATTCTCATCTTCTTGGGCTAACATGCTTCCCAAAGTTTTGTCGGATGCAGCTATGTACAATCTCATACTCCTGTTGCTACAAGGAGGCACCAAAATAGGTGGCTTTGTGAGGTACCCTTTGATCTTGTCGAAGGCTTCTTGTTGCTCTTGCCCCCATTCGAATCCCTCTTTGTTCAGTCGAAGTAAGGGTGAAAAGGCTTGAGCTTTCCCACTTAGGTTAGATATGAATCTCCTTAAGAAATTTATCTTGCCTAACAAAGATTGCAGTTCCTTTTTGTTCGATGGCACTTTCGCTTCCAGAATTGCCTTCATCTTGTTCTGGTTGATTTCGATTCCTTTCTTGTGGACAACGAAGCCTAAGAAATCTCCAGCTTTCACACAGAATGCACACTTCAAAGGGTTCATCTTCAGACCATGTTCTCTCATTCTTTCGAATGATTGTCGAAGGTGGTCTATATGGTTCTTCCTGGAAACAGATTTTATAACAATGTCATCAATATATACTTGCATAAAAGTGTTAATAAAATCATGGAAGATAGAATTCATTGCTCGCTGGTATGTTGCCCCAGCGTTCTTTAGGCCAAAAGGCATCACTACCCACTCGTAAGTGCCTAAGGCCCCAGGGCATCGAAAAGCTGTTTTCGACACATCTTCTTCGGCAATGAATATTTGATTATATCCTGAATAACCATCGAGCATACTCAGGTACTCGTAGCCAGCGGCAGAATCGACTAGCATTTCCGCCACAGGCATAGGATATTCATCTTTGGGTGTAGCAGCATTCAAATCTCTGAAATCTATGCACACCCTCAATGTACCATTTTTCTTAATCACTGGCACAATGTTTGCAATCCATTCGACATACCTGGTAACGCGTATGAATTTTCATTTCAGCAGTCTTTCGACTTCCTTTTGATCTTCGACAGTATTTCTGGGGCGAAGCGTCTTGGACTTTGCTTGATTGGCTTCTTCCCAGGTTTGATTGGCAACTGAAGTTCTACCAATCCTCTGTCGAGACCAGGCATTTCGTCGTAATCCCATGCAAAACAGTCCTTGAACTCTTTTAACAAATGGATTACTTCCAACCTGAGTTCTGGGTCAATTTTTGCGCTAATGTAAGTTGGCTTTTTCTCTAACCCTTCGCCCAAGTTGATTTCTTCTAAAGGATCCTGCGCTAACATTTTGATGTTATTCTCCAAGGGGTCCTTTTCGAATCCCAAAGGCTCATCGTCGTAGATAGCGTCGAGCCTCTGTTCCTGCATCCCTTCTGGCATGATATCAGGAGGTTCTGGATCGAAGTCCTTTCCAGGACCTGCAGAAGACAACTGTTGATCATTGGCCTGTGTGGCCATATATTTTACTTCGGCTTCGAGAGCCGTTATCATCTTTGTTTCGGCTACGTAAGCCGAAATTCGCTGCAATGATTGTGACTCAATCATTATCACTGAATTCACTTCCCCAACCAGTTGGTTGGATATCAGTCAACCCACTAAAGTCAATGTGGGACAAGTCTTCTCTGTCTCATTGAAAACCATGCTCAGGGTGCAGGTATAGGGAACAAAAAGTATTTGGCGCTGGCGCCAAGTCGAAGTCAGGTGTTGGGCATGGCCCAATGTGAGCCAAGTTCTTGTCGAAGTCTGCCAACCCTAGGTGATTTACTTCGCCCAGGTAATAGCTTTGGTCCGCTTCTATGTTTTCGACCATTCCATCAGGACGCCATAGCAGCAACCTCTGGTGCATTGATGATGGTACAGCTCCAACACCATGAATCCATTCACGGCCCAACAAAAGATTATAGTTAGGTTTGGCCGATATGACCATAAACATAGTTGGTCGAAGGATAGATCCCACCTTGATATCCAGTTGGATCACACCCATAGTGGTCCCTATGCCGCCTTCATAATTCGACAGGACCATGTTGTGAGGCTTGATGTTCTCATCACTTTTACCTATTTTTCTTAGCATAGAGTGAGGGATGATGTTGATGGTTGCCCCACAATCTACCAAGATTTTATTTACTGTGGTTTCTTCGAGTTTAGCCCTTATAAATAAAGGCTTGAGGTGATTCTTCATCGCCTCTGTAAGTGGTTCGAAGAACCCATTCTGCTCCTCAGTAGCGCCATTATCCATGACGAAATAGCACACTGGCCTATGCTTGGCCATTTCTTGCTCCACTTCCCAATCGCTTATTTCGACCTCCACCTGGCGGTTGAACTCCCTGGGCAGAACTGAGACTATGTTCACCATGATGTCCAAAGTGTCATCAGACTCAGAACCATCTTCGTTATCAACTTCACCCTGGTTAGGCCAAACTAGCCTATTGGTTACTGGTTGTCTTTCCAGAGGTTTCCTTTGCTTTCTTTGAGGAACATTTGAACTGGATTCTGCCTTTGGTTCATTAGCAGCTTCCCTCTCAGCTTTTCGTCGCCTCTGGTATCTCCTCCATTGAGATCGAGACATGGGATTTTTCCCTTTGTAGTTGCTTGACACCTGTGTCGCTTTAGGGGTAGCAACCTGAGGCTCTTTCTTATGTATTAAATACGAACCTCTTGGCACATCGAAGGAGTGCCATCTTTCCTCGCTTGGCCTCTTTCGACCAGATGTCTTGTACCAAGTATCAACTGGCACATTAGTCGGAGGCCTGAAAGTCAGTGGCCTCTTTTCTTGATTTGAACCCCTTTGGGAGGCTCTTCTGGGGTCATGTCGAGTATCAACACTCTCCCTTTTTCTATTTGCCGCTCTTACACCTTGAATATGTTCAGCAGCTTTTTTGTCAAAGATTGAACTGCATCGAGGACACAGCATCACTTCTGACTTCTTTTTCTGGCATCTTTGCAGGAAATCTGCCAGATTTTCATTTTCCCGAGGGAAAGCAGTTTTGTTGGCTTGTTCTTGCCTCATGGCCTCCTCTGATGCTTTTGGTTCAGAGACTTCGACCATGTTGACATTCATGGTGTCTTTGTTGGCAAGAGTCAACTGCTTCATCTGAATCTCCAAGTCCTCTGTCTGGCCTTGAACTGCAGCCAAGTGAGAACTGGGTTTTGTTCCAGATTTTTGGGCTCCGACTGTCTCCAGCTTTGGGCTTTCGACCGCCTTCTGAACCGCTTCAATTGTCTTTCTGGATAGATTCCCAGAAAAACTGCCAAAGATTGGCATGTTGATATGGTCCTTTGAGACTTCGACCATTGTGATTCCTGGCCTCTTCGACTGGCTTCTGGATGCCTCGATCACGTTCACCTCTGAAGGTTCAGCATAATGGGCTTCAGCCTGCAACGGGTTAGAGTCAACAGTCATGGGGGTCTTGTCAGCAAACTTCAACCTCCCTTCTTCGATAGCGTCTTGCACAAGATTCCTGAAAAGAAAACATTGAGACGTTTTATGGCCCAGAAAATTATGATATTTACAAAAGTCTCTCTTCTTTCTTTGATCAAGAGGAGGCACTTTTACCCCTGGGGGTATTATCATTTGGCCATCTTTTACAAGTAAGTCAAAGATTTCATCACATTTTGTAATATCAAAACTATAAGTCTTTTTGGGGAACTTATCGTTGGTCCTTTCTGGACCAGTGGGATTTTTCCCACTTGAGGGGACCAACAGTTTGCAAGAGTATGGTGGCCCTTGTTTTAATTCCGCTAAATCGACCTCGCCTTCTTCGACGGTTATAGTTTCGTCGAAGGTTTCTGGATCTTCGTCGTCCATCTCGACATACGCTATCCTCTCTCTTTTATGAGTTTTCGTTGCCTTGGCTTTCTCAATTTTAAGGCGTTCAACCTGTCGAACTCTATTGGCCAATTGGGCCATGTCTCTCAGGTATTGAGTGTCTAACTTCTTCCTAATGGAATAATCTAAACCGCTTGCGGCTATTTCGACTAACTCATGTTCTGGAACTTGTGTGAAACATCTTGCTTTGAGCAACCTAAACCTATTTAGGTATTCGTCTATAGGTTCAGTGAAACGTCTCTTTACACTGGCCAATTCTTTCAGGCTTATCTTGGTTTGTCCCATGTAGAATTGCTCATGGAACAATCTCTCCAACTGGGTCCAATGATGGATCGAATTGGGGGGGAGAGTTGTAAACCAAGTAAAAGCGTTCTTTGTTAAAGAACTTGGGAAGTACTTAATCCTCAGGTTTTCGTTGTTTGAAATATCTCCTGCTTCGATTAAGTATCTCGCCACATGTTCGACAGTAGATTCTGTCGTGTCCCCAGAGAATTTAGTGAACTTAGGGACTTTACATCTAGGAGGTAAGTCTGTTTGTAACACGTATTCTGACAGTGGGGACGTGAAGTTGGGCCTACGAAAGCCCATGTTCATCCCATTTTGCGTCATGATTCTTTCGATCATGGCTGCCAGATTATTTTCCAAACCCATATTCTGGTATTGGATATGCTGAACTACTTCGTCAGCATTTTGGTTTCTGTTAACTAACCTTACCTCTGGGGCTATAACCCTAGGTTCTTCGACAGGTTGTTCCAATCGTGCCCTAAGGTTTTCTTCGACAGGCTGCTGGCCTTGGTTGATAGTGGTTTCTTCCTCTAAGAGTATACCTTGGTTTCCCCTTATTTGCGCCCTTTGGGGCTGTCGAATAGGTTGGGGTACCCCAAAGAAATCAGCCAAACGCGTCATTTGCGCTGTCATCTGCTGATTCGACTGGGTGGTGTTTTGTATTAGAGGATTCAGCACTGTACTTAAAGTTTGTGCCAACATTTGAACCATATCATGGTTGCTTTCGTCCATTTGTTGCCTCAAGACTGCTGTCGAGGCATTTGTAAGGCCATGTGCTACTTGGGACGTTCCTCCTAAGAGTTGGGTCCTATTTCTGTTCGCCATACCTACTCCAGAACCTTGGAGTGGCGAAGAGGCACTCACTAAAGGGTCTGAAAAAGTGGACGCAGCGTTCGTCAGGCTAGCCAAATCAGACGTTGGCATGCCATAGAGTGGTTCTCGATTTTGACCGCCTGTCATAAATTCTGGGGGAACATAAGGCCTTGTGCCTATATTTCCCCTTGGTGGGGGAGTTCCTAAAGGCACTCTGGGGCCAGTGAACGGAGGTAATGTCCCCGTCGTTGTGACCGTTACTGCTGGTGTTGAACCAGCGGTTATCGTTTCACTTACGGTTGGGATAACCGTTGATCCCACATTCGTTTGTGGGATTTCGTTATTGTTTGGCGGATTCGCCATTGCTTCTCTTCCTCTGGCAGTATTGGTATTGTTAGTGTATATTCTACCACTTCTCAATAACATGCAATACTTCTCGAAAAAGATGATATTTTGTATGAAAAGGTTAAACTTCAAAATCAACACAAGGTCCCATCAGGTGTGCCAATTTGTTTACCGTGGGAATTGGTAAATAACCGCTGATCTTCCAAAAGGTTACGTATTTGGTTACTCGCAGGATCGATCAGATTGATCCTAAGACATGGTTGATTTTGGGGTTTTGACTAAGTTTGATAATGGTTAAATGACAAGAAAATAAAGAAGCTTTATGTAAATTGCATGAAGAAGAGAACTTGATAAAATAAAAGAAGGCTTGAAATAAAGGCTTTCGACTGGAAAAGTATATGAGAAAGCAAGTAAAGTTTCTGGAAAACAAATGACTTTGATTAATAAAGTGGTGTTTCACACATACATTCTCAACAATTCTTTCTCACACGTTGGGTACTCGAATCTATATGAGTGACTTATATATAATTGTGAACACACGCGAAAAACTGCGTGAACTACTAATATTTATACTAAACACATCCCAAGTAAACGTCGGGCAGTTACACTGCTTCGAGATGACTCCACTTGGCACGTTCTCAGCGTTCGACGCTCCAGATCTTTGCACGTTGCACTTGGTAACCGCTGGGAACCGTTTTCCCTCCAAACGTTTGAATTTCAAACCGTTCCACTCTGAACAATCGAACACCTTCGTCGAGAAGCATCTTCGACGAGAAACACCTTCGACGTCGAAGGCAACCAAATTCTCCCTTGGAAGAAATCCTCTAAGTACATTGCCCTCCTCTGACGAACACTTCGACAGAACCAGCTGGTCGAAACCATCCTTTAGCTTTAATGGCGGATATTAATAAAAACATGGGTGTCGAATTTAGGAGCCAACACTGTCATACCCCAATTTGTGACCTAAGATCCCACCTCCCATCTGTGTCATTACATAGCAAGCGTTCACAAGCGATTCGACCCATTTTTGCCATTTTCTCGGGTCAGATTTCGAAATTCATAACTTCTTCGAATTTCGACATTTTTTTAGTGGTTCTTTTACACATGATTCTCCTTGACAACAACTACAACTTTTCTTTAGAAGTCAAGAGCTGATTATTTTTTGAAATGCCACGAAAAATGAAAACGTTAGAAGTCGCTTTATGAATTTAATGAAATTTGATCATGTCTTGTCCAACCTTTACCAAATCGTACATAGCGCATATTTTTTCCGTCTTGTATTTATCATTTTTGTCTTATTTGAAAAAAATCTAAAAAATGTATATTTTAGTTCATGTCACTTTTTACTATTGCATTATTAGAAAAATCACAAAAGTTATTTATAATTAGCATTATAGTATTTTAAATTTGCAATTCTTAATTCAAAAAATATCAAAAATATAGTTCATACCATTTTACATATTGCATTTTTATTTAATTAATAATTAGATTTGAAATTGAGTTTTCATTTCTAATTATTAATTGACTTTTTTCAGTTGCTTTTTGCTTCAATCATTTTTGCATTTTGCATTAATAATCGATTTTTGTCATTATTGTCTTACTAACAATTTTTTCTTTTTGTTACTTTATTGTTATTATTATTGTTGGGCCTTTTATCTTTTTGTCATAATAAAAATAGCAATTTTGAACTACTACTAGAGGTTCACACGGAAGACACAACTTTCATTTCAAAATGTTACTGTTACATTATGCTAAAAATGGCTAAGCTAAAATATACCAAGAAAAAGAAAGACTGTTTTAGCACTAATAGAGTTTCATCCAAAACTGGCCAAAATAGTAAAAAACGGGAATTACAATTGGCAAAATATGGAAGACAGGTTGCTACACTCCAAAAAAAACTACTATGCTATGTTATTGCTGTCCACACAAGTCCAAACTACTGCTATTTGCTGCTCTAAAATCTTGCCTTGTCCCTATCTTTGAGGTCCAAATCAACCCTGCTGCAAGATGCCAAAAACCTGTCAAGCTAGGCCAGATTGCACAAAAATGGTTAGACATTCTTACATCCAAAAAGCATAGATCAGAAATGCTCTTAATGGACTCAATTCCCTCCCAATTTTAATCTTGAGACTATATAATTTAGAGCTTTATCACAATGAGGTTGGACCTTTTTTTTAGAGAGAAAATTCGAGAGGAACAAAGAGATATTTTTTAATCAAGAAAACCAAAAGAACAAGAAAGGAACTTACTCAAGTGAAGCAACTGGTATTTCTTTCAGGTAATACAACTCCACCATTTTGAGTATTTTATCTTTGAGCTTCAACTTGACCTGCATTTTGTATCAGTCCATAAGTAGATTTCATTTAAGTAGGATAAGGCTTTGATGGTGAGATGAAAAGTTCGAAGACATATTTTACCTGATATGCATTGTTATCTGTTGTTTGCTTCAGAGAATTCATTTTTCTGAATCTGATTAATACACCGATGAAAAGCTCAAAGTAAAACTAATATTGATTTAGTACTCTTTAAAGCTGAGGTGTTATGCTTACATTATCTTCATATCACTGCTCAGCTGAACAATTGAACATGGAAACTTATAAGTCTAAAGTTACGGAAACTTGAATTAATAAGGGGTATGTTGTTGTTTGTCTTACCTCTTTATTGTGGATCATAACTTTCAGCACCTGTAATCCCTTCATCTTCCTCTACTTCCTTCAACCCACCGATCCTTCAGACAGACCCGAGTACTCCCTTCCTGTTTCCGCCAAACACACCACAAAACCAAAACAACTAGTAGTAAACTTATCTCTTCCACTACTGCACAAAACAAAAAAAGAGATAGCAGTATTTTTTTCAATTCCTCACTAACAGTAATACTATATTCAATTTCTTTCACCATCTTCTTCGCTAAAAAAGCAATTACCATCCCACTTCCCTTCATCTCTCCATTCCCTACCCTTATCTTCATCTTCACCTAATGTCCACCTTCATCGTAACCCATTCCATTAACCAATCGCCTTCCTCCAACCTCTCCCTCTCTGCCAACTGCACTCACCCAACAGAAACCAGCGGCTTCCTCACACACAACATCAACTTGTTAACTCCCTTCCATCGCCAAGTTATTCACAACAACTAGCAGTAAACCCATTCCGATTCTGCAAGCACCCTGTTTGCACAGCACCAACAATAACTTCAAATCACCACGCCGCATCCACTTTCGTCTCTAAAAACCCCATCACACTCCTCTTTTCCGCGATTGCCATTGACTTACCCGGCTACCCACTTATTGAACATAATCTAACCCTAACTCGTCAACAACGCAAGAAGGGGGGCGATACTCCGGTCGCAGATCAGAAAGAATGGAGGACGATTTTGAAATGGCGGAAGAGATGAAGAAGTTAGGATTTCCATGGCGAAAGTGTGAGGATCGGGTTTGAGGAAAGGTTTTCGTGGAGGTTGTGGCATTGATTGAAGGTTGCGTGGCGCGGTTGAGAAAAGCAGAGGGAGGAGAGTTTGTCGATTTGAGAGAGATAGGATGAACAGAGATAGCATGGTCAGCAGTAGAGAGAGACGCGGTTGAGAGAGAAGAGGAAGGTGACGGCATTGATACTGATGACAGAGAAAGGATCGATACAATCTTTAATATTTGTTTCAATTTTTCTATTTAATCTATTTTATTGGAAAATGATATAATAATAACAATAATAAATCTGATGTTCCCTTTACAATTCCAACAAGCAGCGGCGGCCAGCTTAGCATTTCTAGGGTTTTGTTCAGCTTTATTTTTTTTCGGTTCTGGGCCTTCCATGATCCGATCCAATTTCCTCAACCATGCCCAGCTTTTTTCCAACTTAAGCCTAATATGTTGTTTCTCTTCATCATTCAGCCCCAACGAATTAGTACATACACACCTCCATTTACTACTCATCTCAGGCCCATAGTTTGTAGTTTAGTTGAACTTGTTTGTAATCGTGGGCCAATCTATTTTATTCTTGTTTAAACCCATTCTAAATTGCTACTCCCACCCTAATTTTATGTTTCACACTTCTTTCTATAATTAACTTAATTTAGATTTAAATTAGTTTAGTTTAGATTTAAATTAATAATTATATGATTAATCTAGTTTAGATCTAATTTAGTAATTTTAGAATTCTAATTTATTTTAGATTTAATTTATTAACTTTAGAATTTTAAGTTAGTAATTTTATAATTTTAATTTAGTTTTAGTTATTAACTTTAAAATCTTGTTTAGTTTAGTTAGAAACTTTAGAATTTAAGTTTAGTTTACTTAGTAACCTTAGAATTTCAAAATTAGTTTAGATAACCCTTTAATTACATTTTTCTTTTATTCATGATTCTTCTTTGTACATTTATTTAGTTTCTTATAGTTTATCTTGTCACTATTCTCCTTGTTTGTTTCGTTTGGATTTTTAATTACTTATATATGATTCTTGCTCGATTACTAGACCTACTTGCTTATGATCAACTCCAAGGGAAAGAATTAAATTTGTTGACTTCATGTCATCAAATATATCTTACACGATCGAGCGAATACCCCCATTCATTAAAAACATAGGATAATTTTCCCAAATATCTAATTTCTTCAAAAAAAACTCACACCTTTTAAGTCAAAACTTCGACATTAGGTCTTCGTATCTTCAAAAACTCGTCCATACCCATCTTCGGCCAAAACAATTTATTTTTAATCAAACGAACATTTTAATAAACAGATATTTCAAAAGGTTCCTATAGAATACTATAGATACATTGGGTGTTAATACCTTCCCATTGTATAACCAACCCCCGAACCATAGACCTCTTTTCAAAAACGCCTTGTATTTTCATTACTTTTAAAAGTATTATTTACATTGCATACTTTAGGGTTTTATTTCGCTCTTTCCCCTTTTCCCTTGGAAATAATAAAGCGCGGTGGCGACTCTTGCTTTTGTGAGACAAATTAATTAATAATTCAATCTCCGATTTACCCCGCTACATTTTTTATCGCTACATGTTGTATGATGCGTATGCATATCGTGATGTATGGAAATGTGATGTTTTTAGCTGGGGAAAATAAATCCTAGGTTGTTGTTGGAGAAAAGAGTTGAATGCTTCGTTTCTGCTGGGGATAGTGAATGAAGATGATTGTGAGAATAAACCTGCGGGAGAGGATAACTCCGCTGGGGAATAAACTGATGAGGAAATGACTCTGTGGGGCGGTCAAACTCTGCTAGAGAACCTATTGATTTGGAAGAATAACCTCAGCCGGGGATGAATTACCGTTGTTGGCGATAATAAACTATATTGGGGATTGAGTTTCTGTTTGTAAAAGGAATGAACTCCGCTAGGGATGATTTTCCAGTTGCGACTTCACTGGGAATAATCTTTTAGACTTTACTGGGGACAGTCATCCAGACTCTACTGGGGATAAATTTTCAAACTCCACTGGGGATAATTTTTCAGTGCTGATGGTAGATAAACTCTGCTTGGGGAGATTATCGCCGACTCATTCGCGGTTGCGAGCCTCAGTTGGGGAGATTTAACACCATTGTCCTTCTCTTACTCTGTGGGGAGTGAATGTTCCTTGAGTCGTATTCTCCAGTTAGGTTTATCACTATACCTGGTGGATAGAGCAACTGTACAATTTGGACATTTCTTATTTTCCCCTATTTTTGATATTACGAGTAATCGTCTTTTATTTCGCATGTAAATATTCATGAGCAGCAATTAATGTCAAATGCATATATCAAAAACGAACATTGGACGTTCTTGCAAAACAAACCAGAAAAAGAAAACAATTTGAAATTTCTTTGTGAAAATGAATTGTATTGATTTTGAAATTAGCCTGTAAATAGGCGTTTTTGTACAAGAGGCTGGCGTCCTAGTAAGAGAACGCCGTCAAACAATAGAATTTATACAGTTTGTAAAAAAATAAAGAAAACAGCTAAGTGAACAATCCCACTGGGTTCCAACTCTGCTATTGCCCTTATGTCTTCGAGCATCTCATCACTTTGCTACTTGGTTGAAGGCAAGTCAGATTGACTAGTGTTGTCCGATCCTGATAGTCGATACTGAAGTCTGATCGCAAGGTGATCCAATGAGACATAGTGTTACGCTTTGATCCCTAATTTTTGCCTGGACCGCCCTTTCGGGTTTTCAGTCCACCAGGATACCCTTTTTTGCCCAAGCCACCTTTTCAGGTTTTCGACTTACCGGGTGTACAGAATTTTCATTTTCATCCCTTATTTTTGCCCGAACCCTTTTGGTTCGCTGGGAAGCCCTTATTTTTTCCTAGACCAGTCGACCTAGAGGGTCTTTGATTATGCATCATATTTTTCACTATGTCTGCATTGACGGGGTGAGGAAGGTCGTCACCATCCATGGTGGTTAGAATCATAGCTCCTCCTGAGAAGATGTTCTTAACCATAAATGGCCCTTCGTACGTAGGTGTCCATTTACCCCTGGGATCACCTTGAGGTAGTATGATGCGCTTGATCACCAGATCCCCAACTTGATACTCTTGTCGTCTAACTTTCTTGTTAAATGCCTTGATCATCCGTTTTTGATACGTCTGACCATGACAAATAGCAGTAAGTCTCTTTTCGTCGATTAAGTTCAGCTGACCAAGCCGGGTCTGGATCCAGTCGTTCTCGCTCAAATCTGCGTCCTTCATAATCCGAAGAGAGGGTATCTGAACTTCAATGGGCAAGACGGCCTTCATGCCATATATCAAGGAATAGGGTGTTTCCCCTATTGACGTCCGCGCTGAGGTACGGTACCCATGAAGAGCAAACAGTAACATCTCGTGCCAATCTTTGTATGTCACCGTCATCTTCTGCACAATCTTCTTGATATTCTTATTAGCCGCTTCAACAGCCTCATTCATCTTCGGCCGGTAGGGAGAAGAGTTGTGATGCTGTATCTTGAACTGTTTGTAGATCTCGGTGATCATCTTATTGTTGAGATTTATACCATTGTCTGTAATGATCCTCTCCGATACACCGTATCGACAGATCAGATTATGCCGAATAAACCATGTCACGACATTCTTGGTTACTGTAGCGAAGGAAGCTTCCTCAGCCCACTTTGTAAAGTAATCAATCGCTACGAAGATGAAATGATTCCCGTTGGATGCAGTAGGTTTGATCTCGCCGATCATATTGATGCCCCACATTGCGAAATGCCAAGGAGATGTCAAGACGTTCAGAGGAACTGGAGGTATGTTCACTTTATCAGCATAGACTTGGCATTTGTGACAGGTCCAAGAATGCTGATTACAGTCGGCTTCCATAGTAGACCAATAATATCCTGCCCGTAGGATTTTCTTTGCCATGGTGTGTCCACTGGAATGAGTTCTGAAAGTACCTTCATGTAACTCCGCCATGATTCTTTCCGCCTCGCTCTTATCCACACATCGCAGTAAGGTTGAATCATAGTTACACTTGTAAAGGATGTTGTTGTACCCCAAAATTTTCCCTCTCATGTTTTCCAAAATCTTCCCCCTGCATGGTTGATCACAAACTCTTGCCTAAGGAAAAGGAAAATTTTTGAGTGGTGCTTTAAGTACATTTCGATTGGCATTCTGAAAGACCCTTCAATTAGCATTCTGAAGGAGCATTTCGATTGGCATTCTGAAGGAGCATTTCGATTGGCATTCTGAAGGAGCACTTCGATTGGCATTCTGGACAAGCCTTTCGATTGGCATTATGGACAAGTATTTCGATTGGCATTATAACAGTGTCCTTCGATTAGAATTCCAAAAGTTCCATTCGAAGAGGCATTCAAAGGGTCCATTCAAAGAAGCTTTCGAAAAGCATTCGAAGGAGGCCATCAGCCCATTCGAAAGGGAGCATTCGAAGGGTGCCATCA
Organism: Vicia faba; assembly: GCA_948472305.1. Taxonomy (NCBI): domain Eukaryota; kingdom Viridiplantae; phylum Streptophyta; class Magnoliopsida; order Fabales; family Fabaceae; genus Vicia; species Vicia faba. The sequence continues at coordinate 1,538,660,093 of OX451737.1, forward strand.
GCCCATTCGAAGGAGGTCATCAAGAGGGTACTCAAGTCAAAAGCGTCCAGGTTCATTCAAGAGACACAAATGTTTCAAAAAAGGAAATTATTTAATTTGTCTGTTTCTTGTCTCATGGCATTTAATGGCCTGTTTAATGGCTGTCTCTTGCCATTACTGCACCTTCACACCCTTATAAATACAGGGCCAACATACACATTACAGGGGACGGAAAATCATAGAACGAAAATATACAGAGAACTCTACAGAAACAAAAACATTGGAGAAGGTGCTGCCCATACAATCCATCAAAGGTTGTCAGATTTTCCAAGCCAAAGCAGTCCTTCAGATCGAAGGTGCCCACGTCCAGAATCCCTCAGATCAAAAGTTCCTATATCTAGGAAGTTCCCAGATCGAAGTTTCCTACATCCAGGGAGCGCCCAAATCAAAAGTCTAATTTGTTGGTAAGAAAGGGTAAACTATCCAACCTCATATTTGCATAATACATACATACTGGTTGTTACTTTCGATTTTCTATCCTAGACAGGATCAAGAGGCCTGGGTTTGGCACCCAAGTCATGTTTTTTTTTCGTTTGCTAACATTCGCTGCAGCCATAGCCTGAAGAGACCCAGCAAGCGCAGGATCGAAGGGCCTGGGATTCAATACCCAGGCCCTGCATTTTATTTCGCTCGCATACTTTTGCAGGTATAACATCCCAGATCGAAGGAGACACCTTCTCTAGATCGAACCCATTAGCATGATGGATCGAAGGAGGCATCTCATTCCTGGATCGAAAGCCATGACCTCCATGATCGAAAGACAATCCTCGTCCCTGGATCGAAGGCTACTCACGCCTTACTGTCTGGCCCAATCGAAAGGACCAGGACCCTCCCTGGGTCAAAACTCTTTTTTCTTGGATCGAAGGATCCCTCCTGCGCTTTATTTTTTTGTTTATTCATAGACTTCTTTTTATCTTTTAATTAACATTAAAATCAAAAAACCACAAAAACATTAGGATAGTTCTTTTTCTATTAAATTAACTTTATCAATCAATCTTTTAATTATCTTAGCATTTTCTCAAAAAAACTAAAATTAAGTAGATTTAGATCATTTTCCCAAAATAAAATAAAACAACAAAAAGATTTTATTCTTAGGATTTTTAGAGTTTATTTTCAGATTTGCGCGCGTTTATTTTATTGTAACTGCTTACTGGTTTGTAATAGTTTAGCTTAAACTAAGACCCTTTACTGCTTTTATTTCCCCAATTTTTGGACATGTAAATAATCCCCCTCCCCGAAAGCCTTGTAATAGCATAGGATTTACAATTCCCGCACTTTAAATTCCTGTACATATATTAACTGCTTAGATGTATGCTAACTAGGGTTGCATGACAAGATTAACTCTTAAACTAAAATCAATAGTAGCTCACCATAATATGTACAAAGATAATATAACTGAAAGTTGACACACTTGCACATGCCACTCTTAGGGTACACTTCACTTGGTTGCCTCGAACGTGGTCATTAAGTATAGGATGTTTTAGAGGTCGTCCTTTGTCCCAAGATCATAAGTTGCTTCGAAATGGTCGCCTCGATAAAAATGATCTAAGACATTAGGATTACCACTAAAGCGTCCTAACGTTGCTTTAGTGACCACACGTCCCTAAAATCGAATTGACCCGAAAACTCCAACGACGGTGCTACCTACTCCTCAATAGTAGGATAGTACTGTCTAAAGGACATTTGCACAATTAAATTCCTTTTTGAGTAGGTAGAGGTTCTTAAGTACTTGCTCTCTTTTAAAAAACAAAACAAAAACTTTTCGCACTTACACTTTCTTCAAAAAACAAAATTCTTTTCAAAACCCACAATCACAAAGAAAAGCAAACCTTTTGAAAACATAGTGAGCAAGTACCTAAGAGCCCGTGGATAACCACGGATAGAAAGGGTGCTAACACCTTCCCTTTCTATAATCTACCTCCCGAACCCGAGAAACATCTCGAAAAGGAATTTTTCTGTGCTTTTGTCCTTTCCCTTGTTGGATAAAATAAAAGACGGTGGCGACTCTTGCTTACCGCGACACTTTGCAAAAACAAACGCAAACGCGAACCAGCATTCCAAAAATAGTCAGTTCTCGTTCCCACCGATCACAAAACTGGAGACTCTGCTGGGGAAGCTTTATAAGTGAGGTGTACCTTAGGATTAGATCACTTGTGTTTTCAATTGTATGCTTTGTATGCTTTAAATTTTGTGGGTTTGTATCAGAGTTCTATAGATCCTAACCTGGATCTGGGGATACCCTTTAGGTAAGTAGCAACAAACTGTGAGGGAACTATGCGGGGTATACCGACATGGTTGAAACAGTAGCTACGTTGATGTGGCACTTTGGTGAGTACCGGTAACCCTTGAGTTAAGTCAAGGAGAGTACGGGGCCGCCGCGTGGTGTCGTGAAGCATCAATTGACCTTAGAACCTTACTTGACCATCTTGGCCTTTTTTAGGGGTAGTGAGATGATCGACTTTGGTGCAGTCCGAAGTTGGTAGATACTCGATACTACACTCATTGAGGATTGTTTTCTTGGAATATTTTGGTCGCTATTTCATTGGCTAAACCAAAACGATGAACATAGAAAACAATCCAATGATATTGAGCTCCTTAGAACTCGGTTACTATTTATAGGACAGGTTTTTGAGCCAACTACACTCAAGAGGGTACTTACCTATGAAACTCCATGCCAGCCTAAACTTAAGGCTGTTTTTGTGACTTGTGTGCCTTCAAACTTGAACTACTTGCACATTCTTGTTATCTGACAACATGAGTTCCTTGCAGGTTTTGTTTACAACCCTTATCCAATAATCTGGATTTATTGCAGGGCTTACTTACAACACCTCACATTTTTGCTTGAATGCATAACATATACATCATAACATCATACCTTAACATTTCCTTAACCATTTCAAGGATCTCAAGGGTTTTTGATGCAGGTTATGGTAAATCAGATGTCCAGCAAGGGGCAAAAGGGGATTTATTTCCCTCTAGCCAATGCCATCTAGAGATCAAAACATAATAACTTGAGTCAGGGGCTATGACCCACTCGATATGGTGAGCTTGACTCTTGAAGAAGGACTCTCAACAACATGAAGTTCCTTCAATCAAGCTACCAGATTCAGATTCTAACAGTTTCTTGTTTACCCCACGAGATCCTTGATAACATTGCATACATATATCATACATATCATTGCATAACAGGTACCACTACAGGTTTCTCATCTTCTTCGCTGTTTATTTCAGCAATCATCATGTCTGCTGAAACTTCCACTGAGCAAGCTATCAAGGCCCTCCAGGCCCAGAATGCCCAATTTCAAGAGTTGGTCATGAATCTAGCTATGGGTCAGCAGGACCTGAAGACTCTGCTCCTGAAAAAGAAGAAGAAGAAGAGGACCGTCCTGTTCAATACTGGACGCAGGTTTGGAAACGGGCTGCAGAATGAAATTGATCTGGCCACCCCGTCTGGAGAGAAAGACAGTCCACAAGAGAGGAGGGCTCCTATCCCTGAAGTCTCCGACAACGAGACGGACTGTGATGAAGAACAGTATCCTCTTGCTGAGGACAAGTTCAAACAGCTGGAAGATCGTTTGAACGCTATGGAAGTACAGAAGGTGCCCAGTCTGGACTTCGGAGATTTAGGTTTATCATCTAGGGTGGTGATTCCCCACAAGTTCAAGGCACCTGTCTTTGCTAGATATGACGAAGCTTCATGTCCAAAGCTGCACCTCCGGTCATATGTAAGAAAAATCCAGCCTTACATTGCTGATAAGAACTTGTGGATCCATTTCTTTCAAGACAGACTCTCAGGGACTCAGCTTGAGTGGTTCTATCAATTGGACGGAGCCAGTATCCGCAGCTGGGAGGATCTGGCTACTGCATTCTATAAGCAGTATCAGTATAACTCCGACCTCGCTCCTACGCGTACCCAACTCCAGGGTATGTCAATAGGGACGGGTGAAGGATTCAAAGAGTATGCTCAGAAATGGAGAGACCTGGGCGGAAGGGTGCAACCACCTTTGGCTGAACGTGAACTGGTTGATATGTTTCTGGGGACCCTATCTGGTCCATTCTTTAACCATTTGATTGGAAGCGCTTCTGTTGGGTTTACCGATCTTATTTTGACTGGTGAAAGGATTGAAGCTGGTATTAAGGCTGGAAAAATACAGGAGGTTGCCTCATCGGGTACCGATAAGAAGCCGTTTAAGAAAGAGTCCAGTGCTGTCTACAGTTCAAGAAGACAGAACAGACCTGAACGCTGCCAAGCTGTCAATGCGGTTATTATTTCAAAACCTGCTGGTGCTCCTCAGCATCACAACCAACAAAGGGGAGAGAAACCTCGAAGGTAGTACACTCCTCTTAGCATGACTTTATCTCAGATGTTGCCACAGTTGTTGAAGAACAATCTGGTGACTCTAAAAGAAGCTCCGAAGTTTTTAAATACAACATCACCAAGGCATAACCCTAACGCCCACTGCGCTTATCACTCTGATAGCCCGGGGCATAATACGGATGATTGTTGGGATTTGAAGAACAAGGTCCAAGACTTGATTGATGCAAAAGAGATGGAACTCGGCCCTCCTGAGACTCCTAATGTGATCACTGCTCCCTTGCCAAAATATGGCTAGGATTGAAAGCACTTTTGTTCATTTGAATTTTGAAATTGTATTTTTCTTTGCATATTCAAACAATTATTGTCATGTCAAACTTTTGTTATTTCATTAATGCAATGCACATGTCTTGTTTTGAATTAATTATTTTCACTATGCTTAAATTACTTCATATTTCCTTTTTGTGATGTTCAACTCTCGATCAAAGATTAAACCTTTAGAGGGAGGATGATGAAAACGATACCACGATCTTTACAGTATGCTTTTGAACAGACCCCGCTGATGAGGTACAGGCATTGTTTCAAATCCTAAACAGTGGAGTCATAAGGAAGATAATCCCTCGTCAACCCCTTTGAGCCAAAGAAGTTGGAGTTTTTCTTTTCATGAATTAAAACTTTTAATTTAAACCTGGGGCAGGGTAGTTCTCTCAGTTGATCCAGTTGCACAATAAACGACATCAAAAGCGTTCCTCTGGAATCAAAAGACAGTGGTGGTTCCTTATTTCATAGGCAGTCAATCTCTAAAAAAAAAGAGAAAAAGCCCACTAAGCCAAAATCTATAAAGGAGGCTTAAGAAAGATGGGGCATCCCGCTGACTGTAATCTCGAAAACAGGAACAGTCAGGCAAAAGTTAGGGATAACAAATCAAAAGAACGAGGTCGCTAAAAATCCTCAACAACATGAAAAATGTTGCAAAAATGACTGCCTATTCAAAATAAATTGTCAGTATCCGAACCAAAACTGGTATATCAGAGCAAAGACTCAAACAAGATCTAATGCACGATTAGCTGAGTTTAGGTTTGAAGAACATCACGAAGAGCGGGTGGGTACAAATATACTTTGAGCCTTTATCCTTTGTTTCTTAAACCGTGAACCAAGCCACATTATAACCCTTCAAAAGTCCTAACTGAAGCATGGGTTAGTCCGAAAGCATACTGTTACAAAAGGTATCCTGACTCCTGTAGGGCTTGCTGTAAATCCTGAGTTGACATCACATTTTACAAAATTTGCCTGTGTTACTGAAAAATGCATTTTCAAAAAAAAACTTCAAAACAGACATAAGCTTTGCATTCTTAAAATAACATTGTTTGCATATGACTATTTGTTCAATAGCAGAGAAATTCGCACGACGAATATCTAGTGAACAGAAACCTTTTCAAAGGGTCATCTCAAGTGGAAGAAACACTTCCAATCAAGGGGCAGACATGATCATCTTCCATCATCTGGGGAAGTCAAGTCAAGATTCAAGGAGTCTCTCAAAGATGCCAAATAGCCAGGGGCAGATCTCCATCTGAATCACTTGGGGCATTGGACATGAATTCCAGCAACGAATCTTGCATGATCAAATGAAGATCTTCTGGTAGTATGGCAACACAACACTACCAACAGTGGCACCTCCCTACATCCTGAGAGCGTGGAAATAGTCAGAAAATACTGCGCATAATCAAAGACACGCTAGGTTGACTGACCTAGGCAAAAATAAGGGATGAAAATGAAAAATCTGTACACCCGACAAGTCGAAAACCTGAAAAGGCGGCTTGGGCAAAAAAGGGTATCCCGATGAACTAAAAACCCGAAAGGGCGGTCCAGGAAAAAATTAGGGATCAAAGCGTACGACTATGTCCCATCATCTCGTCACTGGCCTACCAGAAGAAGACTTGTCATTTTGACCGAAAGATACCAAGCACCTCATAGGTGGGGATAATACTCGATCCACAGGGCCTCCGCAGGCACCTTCTCCCACAAAAACAGGGGTAAATAAGAATTGTCTGAACTGTACAAATTGCTCTGTCCACCAGGTACCAAGGTATATATTCAGCTGAAGAATATGGCTAAGATACTTTCACTCCCCGCAGAATAAGGCAGTAATGGTGGCTCTCCCAGCTGAGACTTGCAGCTATGTACAAATCAGCAATACTCTCCCCAAGCAGAGTTGGTCTACCATCAGCCCTAAAAAAAAGTTGGGTATCCCCAGAAGGTCTTAATATTCCCCAGTGGAGTATAAAGATAATCCCCAGTAAGCATAAGAGTATCCCTGGCAGTCTTAATATTCCTCAACGAAATATAAGAATGTTCCCCGGCAGAATACAAGGTACCCCCAGTGGAGCTATTGCCCCAGCGCAGTCTAAAAAAGCTTCCTCTCCAGAGTTGAATCATCTTCCCCAGTAGATTCTGGAAGCTTATCCCCTGCGAGGAACAAATAAATCTCCCCAGCCAATTTCAGAAGGTTATCCTCAGCAAGTTGCAACTGAAAGATCATCCCCAGCGAAATTCTTTCTTTCCCCAAGCAGGACTTCTATCCTCAACAGATTCAATATCACCAGCAATGGTAATCAATCCCTAGCGGAGTTCATCATCAAAATCCCCAACAGAACTTATCAACGGAATCCCCGGCGGAATTATCATTAAAATCATCAACAGAACATCTCTCCCCCACAAAGTATTCCCCCGTAGAGTAATCTCTTCACCGTGTTTATTCCCCAACGGAGTTCCTCTCTCCAGCAGGTTTATTCTCACAATCATCTTCGTTCATCATCCCCAGCGGAAACGAAGAACTCAACACTATTCTCCAGTAGCTCCGGGATTTATTTTCCCCAGCTAAAAACATCACATCTTCGTACATCATGACATGCATACGCATCATACAACACAAATCTCATTTATTTTGAGAACACCATGACAACATGCATTTCATACATCATGACATTGCATACAGCTAACATTTTACCTTTTTCAGGAAAAGGTCAATCAAAATATGGCTACCATCAACCTTTTCAAGTCCCAGTTTAATACCTGTAGCAAGCCAGGAAAATATTTGTGGACGACTGATCGTAGATTAATACCTGTAACAAGCAAGGAAAAGTATCTACATGAAGAGATTGAAGATGAACACCTTTAACAAGCCAGGAAGACCTTTCTTTCTCAGGTCAGAGATCAACACCTGAAACCATCCAGGACAGTATCTCCTCGACCAACCTTTTCAAGTCCCAGTTTAATACCTGTAGCAAGCCAAGAAAATATCTGTGGACGACTTGTCATAGATTAATACCTGTAACAAGCCAGGAAAAGTATCTACATGAAGAGATTGAAGATGAACACCTATAACAAGCCAGGAAGACCTTTCTTTCTCAGGTCAGAGATCAACACCTGAAACCAGCCAGGACAGTATCTCCTTGACCAACCTTTTCAGGTCCCAGTTTAATACCTGTAGCAAGCCAGGAAAATATCTGTGGACAACTGATCGTAGATTAATACCTGTAACAAGCTAGGAAAATTATCTATATGAAGAGATTGAAGATTAATACCTGTAACAAGCCAGGAAGACCTTTGTTTCTCAGGTCAAAGATTAATACCTGAAACCAGCCAGGACAGTATCTCCTCGACCAACCTTTTCCGGTCCCAGTTTAATACCTGTAGCAAGCCAGGAAAATATCTGTGGACGACTTATCGTAGATTAATACATGTAACAAGCCAGGAAAATTATCTACATGAAGAGATTGAAGATGAACACCTATAACAAGCCAGGAAGACCTTTCTTTCTCAGGTCATAGATCAACACCTGAAACCAGCCAGGACAGTATCTCCTTGACCAACCTTTTCAGGTCCTAGTTTAATACCTGTAGCAAGCCAGGAAAATATCTGTGGACGACTGATCATAGATTAATACCTATAACAAGCCAGAAAAATTATCTATATGAAGAGATTGAAGATTAATACCTGTAACAAGCCAGGAAGACCTTTCTTTCTCAGGTCAGAGATTAATACCTGAAACCAGCCAGGACAGTATCTCCTCGACCAACCTTTTCAGGTCCCAGTTTAATACCTGTAGCAAGCCAGGAAAATATCTGTGGACGACTGATCGTAGATTAATACCTGTAACAAGCCAAGAAAATTATATATATGAAGAGATTGAAGATTAATACCTGTAAGAAGCCAGGAAGACCTTTCTTTCTCAGGTCAGAGATCAACACCTGAAACCGTCCAGGACAGTATCTCCTTGACCAACCTTTTCAGGTCCCAGTTTAATACCTGTAGCAAGCCAGGAAAATATCTGTGGACGACTGATCGTAGATTAATACCTGTAACAAGCCAGGAAAACCATCTACACGAAGAAATTAAAGATTAATACTTGGAACCAGACAGGACAAATTCTATAACCTCAACGGTATACTCCCGGTGAGCACGAGTCAGTTCCTAAATCTCAAACAAAGTTAGACTTCCCCAGTGGAATCTTCTACAACAACAGGTATGCAAGTTCTCGCTAAGGAATCTCTTATGCGATCGACACTCCTACAGATGGCATCTATAAGCCCATCCTCCTACCAACAATCTCCAAATGGCATCTGTAAGCCCATTCCCGACATCACAATGCTGATACTACACCATGCGAGTGCAAATTTCTAGGCACTCTAGTGTTCAATTATCTTCCACCTTCGGATCACGAAAGGCACGCAAGCCAATCTACATCCTCGGGTTTAAGAAAATTGAACAGGGGTAACTGTTGTACCCCAAAATTTTCCCTCTCATATTTTCCAAAATCTTCCCCCTGCATGGTTGATCACAAACTCTTGCCTAAGGAAAAGGAAAATTTTGTGAGTGGTGCTTTAAGTACATTTCGATTGGCATTCTGAAAGACCCTTCGATTAGCATTCTGAAGGAGCATTTCGATTGGCATTCTGAAGGAGCATTTCGATTGGCATTCTGAAGGAGCGCTTCGATTAGCATTCTGGACAAGCCTTTCGATTGGCATTATGGACAAGTATTTCGATTGGCATTATAACAGTGTCCTTCGATTGGAATTCCAAAAGGTCCATTCGAAGAGGCATTCAAAGGGTCCATTTGAAGAAGCTTTCGAAAAGCATTCGAAGCAGGCCATCAGCCCATTCGAAAGGGAGCATTCGAAGGGTGCCATCAGCCCATTCGAAGGAGGTCATCAAGAGGGCACTCAAGTCAAAAGCGTCCAGGTTCATTCAAGAGACACAAATATTTCAAAAAAGGAAATTATTTAATGTGTCCGTTTCTTGTCTCATGGCATTTAATAGCCTGTTTAATAGTTGTCTCTTGCCATTACTGCACCTTCACACCCCTATAAATACAGGGCCAACATACACATTACAGGGGACGGAAAATCATAGACCGAAAATATACAGAGAACTCTGCAGAAACAAAAACATTGGAGAAGGTGATGCCCATACAATCCATCAAAGGTTGTCAGATTTTCCAAGCCAAAGCAGTTCTTCAGATCGAAGGTGCCCACACCCAGAAGCCCTCAGATCAAAAGTGCCTACGTCTAGGAAGTGCCCAGATCGAAGTTTCCTACATCCAGGGAGCGCCCATCAAAAGTCCAATCTGTTGGTAAGAAAGGGTAAACTATACAACCTCATATTTGCATAATACATACATACTGGTTGTTACTTTCAATTTTCTATCCTAGACAGGATCAAGAGGCATGGGTTTGGCACCCAGGTCATGTTTTTTTTTCGTTTGCTAACATTTGCTGCAGCCATAGCCTGAAGAGACCCAGCAAGCGCAGGATCGAAGGGCCTGGGATTCAATACCCAGGCCCTGCATTTTATTTTGCTCGCATACTTTTGCAGGTATAACATCCCAGATCAAAGGAGACACCTTCTCTAGATCGAACCCATTAGCATGATGGATTGAAGGAGGCATCTCATTCCTGGATCGAAAGCCATGACCTCCATGATCGAAAGACAATCATCTTCCCTGGATCGAAGGCTACTCACGCCTTACTGTCTGGCCTAATCGAAAGGACCAGGACCCTCCCTGGGTCGAAACTCTTTTTTCTTGGATCGAAGGATCCCTCCTGCGCTTTATTTTTTTGTTTATTCATAGACTTCTTTTTATCTTTTAATTAACATTAAAATTAAAAAACCACAAAAACATTAGGATAGTTCTTTTTCTATTAAATTAACTTTGTCAATCAATCTTTTATTATCTTAGCATTTTCTCAAAAAAACTAAAATTAAGTAGATTTAGATCATTTTCCCAAAATAAAATAAAACAACAAAAAAAATTTATTCTTAGGATTTTTAGAGTTTATTTTCAGATTTGCGCGCGTTTATTTTATTGTAACTGCTTACTGGTTTGTAATAGTTTAGCTTAAACTAAGACCCTTTACTGCTTTTATTTCCCCAATTTTTGGACATGTAAATAATCCCCCTCCCCGAAAGCCTTGTAATAGCGTAGGATTTATAATTCCCGCACTTTAAATTCATGTACATATATTAACTGCTTTGATGTATGCTAACTAGGGTTGCATGACAAGATTAACTCTTAAACTAAAATCAACAGTAGCTCACCATAATATGTACAAAGATAATATAACTGAAAGTTGACACACTTGCACATGCCACTCTTAGGGTACACCTCACTTGGTTGCCTCGAACGTGGTCATTAAGTATAGGATGTTTTAGAGGTCGTCCTTTGTCCCAAGATCATAAGTTTCCTCGAAATGGTCGCCTCGATAAAAATGATCTAAGACATAAGGATTACCACTAAAGCGTCCTAACGTTGGTTTAGTGACCACACGTCCCTAAAATCGAATTGACTCGAAAACTCCAATGACGGTGCTACCTACTCCTCAATAGTAGGATAGTACTGTCTAAAGGACATTTGCACAATTAAATTCCTTTTTGAGTAGGTATAGGTTCTTAAGTACTTGCTCTCTTTTAAAAAACAAAACAAAAACTTTTCGCACTTACACTTTCTTCAAAAAACAAAATTCTTTTCAAAACCCACAATCACAAAGAAAAGCAAACCTTTTGAAAACATAGTGAGCAAGTACCTAAGAGCCCGTGGATAACCACGGATAGAAAGGGTGCTAACACCTTCCCTTTCTATAATCTACCTCCCGAACCCGAGAAACATCTCGAAAAGGAATTTTTCTGTGCTTTTGTCCTTTCCCTTGTTGGATAAAATAAAAGACGGTGGCGACTCTTGCTTACCGCGACACTTTGCAAAAACAAACGCAAACGCGAACCAGCATTCCAAAAATAGTCAGTTCTCGTTCCCACCGATCACAGATGCCATTACTGATGAAGAACTTCGCCGCGAACCTCCTCAGAAACTTCTTATCTTTACCAGATGCACCCTCGGGGTATTCCTGAGCCTCAAGATACCTCTTTACCTCATGAAACCAGGGTTTATCTTCCACCTCTTTAGTCTCAATGTCGCAGCAATGTACGGGTTCCTCCAACCTCTCAATGGTAATCTGGGGAGCCTCATTGTCCCACCTGACCTTGAACATAGAAGACATAGTAGCTAGCGCGTCCGCTAACTGATTCTCCTCTCTGGGGAAGTGTTCAAAGGTTATCTCCTCGAAGTGTGGAAGCAAAGTCAACACATACTCTTTGTAAGGAATAAGATTTGGGTGTTTCGTATCCCACTCGCCTTTGATCTGACTGATCACGAGAGCGGAATCTCCGAACACACTCAAGAACTTAATCCTTAGGTTAATAGTTGCTCGAAGGCCCATGATGCACGCTTCATACTCCGCCATGTTGTTGGAGCAGTTAAAACATAATCGGGCGTTGAACGGAGTATGACAGCCTTCAGGAGATATGATCACGGCACCAATGCCATTACCCAAAGAGTTTGAAGTTCCATCAAAATACATAGACCATCGGGATCCCTCCTCAGGTCCTTCATCCGGTCCAGGTGTCTCACAGTCAGTCACCAACATGATGTTCTCATCCAGGAATTCAAAGTTCATGGATTGGTAGTCATCCACTGCCTGATGTGCCAAATGATCTTCCAACATACTCCCCTTGATTGCCTTTTGGGTTGTGTATTGGATGTCATACTCAGTCAAGATCATCTGCCATCTCGCTATTCTTCCGGACAAGGCAGGCTTTTCGTAGATATACTTGATTGGATCCATCTTTGATATCAATAGGGTAGTGTGAGTCAGCATATATTGTCTCAGCCGGCGAGCAGCCCATGCCAAAGCGCAACAAGTTTTCTCAAGCAACGAGTATCGGGTCTCGCAGTCGGTAAACTTTTTGCTAAGGTAGTAAATAGCATGCTCTTTTCGTCCAGACTCGTCATGCTGCCCTAGCACACACCCCATTGAATTGTCGAGTACTGTCAAGTATAAGATCAAAGGTCTCCCTTCAACTGGAGGCATCAGAATAGGTGGCTCTTGGAGATATTATTTGATCCTTTCGAAAGCGGCCTGACATTCATCGTTCCATATTACCACTTGATCTTTCTTCAGTAACTTGAAGATTGGCTCACAAGTAGCGGTCAGGTGTGAAATGAATCGGGCAATGTAATTCAACTGTCCCAAAAAGCCTTTGACTTCTTTTTCTGTTCGGGGAGCTGGAATTTCATGTATAGCCCTCACCTTTGCAGGATCCACTTGAATACCTTTATCACTAACGATAAAACCCAGCAACTTACCAGACCTCACTCTGAAGGTGCACTTGTTCGGGTTTAGCCTCAGCTTATACAACTTCAACCTGTCAAATAGCTTCTGAAGATGGCCAAGGTGTTCTTCCTCAGTCTGGGACCTTGCAATCATGTCATCAACCTATACCTCAATCTCATGATGGATCATATCGTGGAACAAAGCAACCATGGCGCACGGATACGTTGCCCCAGCATTCTTCAATCCAAAAGGCATGACCTTGTAGCAAAAGGTACCCCACTGCGTAACGAAGGTTGTCTTATCCATGTCTTCGGGAGCCATCTTAATCTGATTGTAACCGGAAAGACCATCCATAAAGGATAAGACATTATGTTGTGCGGTGTTGTCAACCAGAACGTCGATATGAGGCAGAGGGAAATCATCCTTGGGGCTCGCCCTATTCAGATCCCTATAGTCAACACACATTCGAACCTTGCCATCTTTCTTCGGCACTGGGACCATGTTGGCAACCCACTGCGGGTAAGAAGTAACTGCTAGAAAACCGGCATCAAACTGTTTCATAACCTCAGCCTTGATTTTCTCAGACATCTCTGGGCGCATTCGGCGAACTTTCTGCTTTATTGGAGGACAGTCTTCTTTAGTTGGTAAGCGGTGAACCACAATATCGGTATCCAACCCAGGCATATCTTCATAAGACCGGGAAAAGATCTCAACATAGTCACGCAGCATCTGAATCAACCGTTGCTTGACACTAGACTCCAGATTTGCATCGATCTTGACCTCTTTCTTGTCTTCTTCTGTACCCAGATTTACTGTTTCAACTGACTCTTCATGCGGCTTTATGGCCCTCTCTTCCTGAAGTAACAGTCTAGCAAGTTCACCGGGCACTTCACAATCATCCTCACCTTCTTCCTCGGCTTGGTTGATCGGGCTTTCAAAGTCATAATTGGCAGTAGCAGAGTCATTATCAATGGGATCCAGAGGGGATGTGGACCTGTATACGTGAGTGTGTGTAAGACAAGTAGCTATTTTGCAAGATAGAAAAGAAAAACAAGGAGCGCAAAATTTGTAATGCAAGAAAACGTCCAATGCTTTTATTGGTGATATATGGAAATGACACATAATAAGCCCTCAAACAAACCCACGGTGTCTCGGGCAAGGCACCGGGTCGTAAAAGTTTCAAATTGTCTGTTACAAACTCAAAACAAAAGTCTATTATTGTGTAATAAAAGAAATGGGCACGAAGTCCTTCGCCGTCCAATTGCTCAATCCACCTTCGGTAGTCGGGTAAATCCAACTGTCAAACTCATATTCTTCATCATCATTTTCAATCGCATTCACTTCTGGATTACTGATACGCAGGGGAGATCTTCCAATCCGCGCACGTCGAACAGCCCTTTGAGCTTCTGCAGTAAAACCCAAACCAAACTTATCAGTTTTGTATGCAAAGTCAGGGAGTTGGCCCCAATTAGCACACCCACCTTTTTCAATAACAGCCCGGGCATCCTTGAGGGAAGCCATCTTCATTGGAGGATCTTCAGCAAGAGTTTTAGTCGATGCCAGAGTCTGGGGGACTTCTTCAAAGTTTTGACACGGGGTTTCAATGAACTCCCCATCCATCTCCACATACCGAAAAGAGTTAAGGTGGCTCACAATGTACTCCTCTTCTCCTCGTAACGATTTTCCCCTTCATTGGATATTTTAACATCTAATGGAGCATGGAATTCACTGCCCCAGCTTTGTGAATCCACGGGCGACCCAGCAAACAAGAATAAGATGGTCGAATGTCCATCACATAGAATGTAGACGCAAAAGTCTAAGAACCAACCTTAACTGGAACGTCCACCTCTCCATGTACCATCCTTTTGGACCCGTCAAAGGCCCTAACCACAATATTACTTGGCTTCATAACCAACCCTTCACAGTCCAACCGGTCTAATGCTTTCTTGGGTAAAACATTCAACAAAGACCCAGTATCCACCAGCACGTGAGCTAGAGTAGTGCCTCTGCACTCGATTGAAACATGCATAGCGTCATTGTGATTCTTTCCTTTGGCAATTAAATCTGCGTCGGAGAAACCCAACCCATTGTCAGCGGTCAAACTAGCCACATAGTCTTTGAATTGATCAGCAGATGTTTCCTGTGGCACATGCGCAGTTTTTAGGAAAGCAATTAAAGCCTTAGCGTGGGCTTCTGAGCATAACAATAAAGATAACATGGAGATCTTCAATGGGGTTTGCCCCATTTGTTCGACTATGTTGTAGTCGCTTTTCTTGATGATCTTTAAAATCCCCTCTATCTCCTTTCTAGAGGTTTCAACGGTAATCTTCTTCGGTGCCTCCGTCCGGGCAGGCTCAATGGTGGTCCCTTTGCCCCGAGCGTCAGATGACTCGGTGACAGGGGTAATGATTGGAACATGAACAGGGACAGTAGCAGATGTACTGGCAGGTGTAATAGCAACAGGCTTCTGAACAGTTGGTGGGGAGATCTCAGGAGAGAAGAGTCTTCCGCTTCGGGTGACCTTGCTAGACCCGACAATATTGCTGACATCAGTATCAGCCTCTTCAACCTTCAAGTCTTGTTTAACCCCATGATAATACACATCGGCCCCATAATGCCACGGGACAGCCTTATCCGAAGTGTAAGGGATAGGTCCTGGAATAGTAATGATCAATGGAGCAACTCTCGGAATAGATGTAATTCTAACAGGCTTTCTCGAGGAAGCCTTGGAAGAATTGGCGGAAATGGTGATTATGGAAACATCTTCAACAGGAATCAACGGAACCAAAGTTTTCTCGAACAAGATTTCTTTGTTATCCATCAGGCGTTGAACACCTGATTTCAACAAATGACAACCAACAGGTAGGATGGAACATAGGTGGCAACCTTCGCCACAGCCCGAAAATAAACCGGCCAATAATAAGTTCTTCTTAACGGTCAACAACGGAGTAGAAACGTCTTCCACAGAAGTTACAAATGAATCGTCATCCACAGCATTTACTCCATGCTTGGGCATAGGAGCATTCATGACATTAGGCTTTTTCGGCACTTCAAACTCGATCTCCTTAGCATCAATCAGATCCTGCACTTTATTCTTCAAAGCCTAGCAGTTATTGGTATCATGCCCCGAGCTATCAGAGTGATAAGCACAGCGGGCGTTCGGATTATACAGCGGTGATGTAGCACTGGGATTCTTTGGAGCCTCCTTCTGAATCACCAAGTTGGTTTTCAACAGTTGCGGCAGAATTTGAGATAGAGTCATACTGAGTCGAGTATAATGTCTTTGCGGTCTCTCTACTCTTTGTTGATTGTTGCGTTGTGGGGCAACAGCAGGTCTTGATATTACTACCGCATTAACTCTTGGCAGCGTTCAGGACGGTTTTGGCTCCTCGAGCTGTAAACTGCACTAGATTCCTTCTTGAAAGGCTTCTTCTCGGTACTTGACGAAGCACCTTTCTGTATCTTTCCACTTTTAATACCATCTTTAACTCTCTCCCCAGTCATAATCAATTCAGTAAACCCAGACGATGAACTATCGATCAAATGATTGAAGTATGGACCAGACAAAGTCCCAAGAAACATATCCACCAACTCCCTATCAGCCAGAGGGGGTTGTACTCTTCCAGCAAGATCTCTCTGCTTCTGAGCGTAGTCCTTAAAACCTTCGCTCGCACCCATAGACATACCCTGAAGTTGAGTACGCGTGGGAGCAAGGTCGGCATTATACTGGTATTGCTTGTAAAAAGCAGCAGCAAGGTCCTCCCAGTTGCGGACATTATCTCCTTCCAGTTGATAGAACCATTCAAGTTGAGTCCCTGATAGACTATCTTGAAAGAAATGAACCCAGAGGTTCTTATCAGCAGTATATGGTTGAGTCTTTCTGACACACGAGCGGAGGTGTAACTTTGGGCAGGATACCCCATCGTACTTAGCAAAGACAGGAGCTTTAAACTTGTGTGGGATCACCACCCCAGATGCCAAACCCAAATCTCCTAAGTCCAACCCAGGTATCTTCTAGATCTCCATTGTGCTCAACCGATCTTCGAGTTGCTTATATCTATCCTCAGTAGAAGGATATTGGTCTTCATCAAAGTCAGTGTCATTGTCAGAAACCACAGGGCTAGGACCCTTCCTTTCCTCTTGATTCTCTCCTCCTCCAGATGAGTGAGACAAATCAACTTCTTCTTGCAACCTGTTCCCAAACCTGTGACCCATATTCAGGAGGACCACCTTCTTCTTCTTCTTCTTCTTGTCCTTTAAGATAAGAGTCTTCAAATCTTGTTGACTCTTGGCCAAGTTCAAGAACATTTCCTGGAACTGAGTATTATGAGCTTGAAGAGCCTTGATGGCTTGATCAGTAGGTGTTTCAGAAGACATGTTGTGCTGAAATAAACAGCGAAGAAGATAAGAAACCTGTAAGGGTACCTGTAATGAGGTGCATGGTAATGGAATGCGTATGAAATGATTTCAAAGACTTTGGGAGATTCAAATTTGTAAACCAAAATAAAACACACTTTATTAGATTAAAGCTTATAACAATGTTTAACAAATGCCTTTAAGGCGTTACAAAAGAAATACTGAAAAGCAAATCTAACCTAGAAATAGTAAAAGACATCAGAACTCCCATGGTCGTTTTCCTTTCGTGCTGACATAATCGTTGATTGTCCTCTCGGTCTTTAGCTGCCTTGTAAGCTTCAGGATCTTCTGTTCCTGCTCATGATACTTCTCTCTGTAAGTGTCCCTTTCTTCCCTTAACTGGATCCAATATCTCTTTAATGCCCCCAAATCAGTAGGCATATAGGGATGGAGGATCGTATACGGAGCCCCTTCTTCATCAGTATGCTCCACAATTACCGGCAAAACAGCTTCGTATAGCATCCCCAGCTTTTGAGCACGGGCTCGAACCCACTTGAGATATGGTTGCATCGGGAGAGAAGTCTTCATTCCTAGCTCATGTGGATCAGACCTATTCACCCTGTCCCAGGCTCGTATAAACCTGCGGCGATGTCCCTCAATATCCCCCTTGAAGTCAAAAACAATGTCTGGAAGTAGCAGCTCATGAGGACCGTCCCTTCGAGCTCGTCCAAAATGTCGTAAGGCCAAACAAGGATTATAGGTTATTCCTCCTCTAATTCCAAGTAATGGAACATTGGGGTATTCCCCACACGGATCAATGACAGATAGCTTTTCCATATCTTTAGTACTCCAAAGGATGTCTGTATGAGCAAGGGACATGATTCTGTAAGCCCAACCCATACCTTCCTTATTCTTCAATACAGATTTGGGGAGGTGAGAAATAAACCACCTCGCCAGCAGCAGTGCACAGAACATGAGAGTTCCCCTTCTCCGAATAGTACGGGTATAAAGAGCATGCAGAATATCACCCAAGAGTGTAGGCACTAGGTTACGAGACATGAAGATCTTAACTGCGCTCACATCGACAAAAGAATCTAAATTTGGGAACAGAACCAAGCCATAGATGAGGAGAGCCAGGATGTCTTCAAATGCTTGAAAGTCCAAACTATCCCATAACTGTTGAGCTTGATTAATCAAAAAGTTTTCCAAGAAACCTTTAACCCCACTCTGAATCTCCCAGTTAGACACTACGTCAGCTATTTTCAGATGTAGGGCTAAAGCAATATCCTCTGGCCTAGGAGCTATCTCCAAATATGTAAAGGGTGTCTGCTCTAGAATAGATATGCCAAGTAAATCAGAAAACTCCTCCAAAGTAGGGACCAACTGATAGTTCGGGAAGGTGAAACAGTGATGCAATGGGTCAAAGAACTGGAAAAGGACGCTCATCATTTGCTCATCCAACTTTGAAGTGACCAAACTAAGGAGGTGACCATGTCTTCTAACAAATGAGGAAGTATCAGGAACCTTTGAAACCAACTCTCTGAGTTAAGCAGGGATTTGCACGAAGTTGATTCGAATGGTATTTCTGCGCATAGAAGCCATGATCTGCAAAACAGAACAAAGATGAATCCCCTCGGTCTTTGAAATGGTTAGTCTAATGAAATATGCATGAGATGTCATGATAAAAACACACCACAGGTATCACAGATAACAAACATGGTAAGGGAAAACAAGTCACACAATAGCCCTTAAATTTCAGGCTGGCATGGAGTTTAAGTACTACCCTCTTGCAGTTTAGTTGGTTCAACCTGTCCTAGTAATAGTAATCAGGTTCTAGAGGTTCTCAATATCACTGACCATCCTCAATCGGTCATAATTCAAGTTTAGCAATCTTTTCTTGTGGTCGGAATCATCGCGAGAGTATGGTCTCAATGAGTGTAGCATACTGCTACTTTTCTATGGCCAAGTTGGTCAATTATAGGTTCTAAGGTCAGTTGATGCTTAATGGCCCATTAGCAGCCCCATACTCTCCTTGTTCCTCCACAAGGGATATCGGTACCAACTAATGTGTCACACCAACGTAGCTACTGCTTCAACCGTATTGGTCTACGTCGTACAGTTCTCTCACAGTCTATTGCTACTTACCTAAAAGGTGTCCCCCAGATCCGAGTTAGGATCTATAGTAACTCCGATACAAGGCCCACAAAGACAAAGCAAACAAATCAAACAATTGAAAACAATATGGTGAACTAATCCTAAGGTACACCCACTTATATTCTCCCCAGCAGAGTCGTTAGTTCTGTGATATGGTGGCCAGAACCGGGACGTGTTTCCCTTTTTTAAGGAATTGCTGGTTTACGTTTTGCGTTTGTATTCGCAAAATGTCGCGGTAAGCAAGAGTCGCCACCGACTTTTATTTTATCCAACAAGGAAAGGAAAAAAGCACAGAAAAATTCCTTTTTCGAGATATTTTTGAGTACGGGAGGTAGATTATAGAAAGGGAAGGTATTAGCACCCTTTCTATCCGTGGTTTTCCACGGGCTCTTAGGTACTTGCTCATCATTTTCAAAATTGTTTTCTTTGTGTTTGTGTGCTTTGAAAAGTTTTTGTTTCGACTTCGATTTAACTCTTGCTTCTATCTTCAAGAGTGTAATGAAGTGTTTTGAAAACTTTGTGTGTAAAGGAGTGTAAGTGTGAAAAAAGTTTATTTTGATTGAGCAAGTAATTAAGAACTAATCTACCTACTCGAAAAAAGAATCGTTCTATGTTCGTTTCCTTTAGACAGTGTTATCCTACTATTAGTGAGTAGGTAGCACCGTCGTTGGAGTTTTGAGGGTCAATTTGAACAGGGACGTACGGTCACTAAAGCAATGTTAGGACGTATTAGTAGTAACCCTAATGTCTTAGATCAATTATCCGAGGCAACAATATCTGAGGCAACCTTTCCGAGGCAACTATGATCTTTGGACAAAAGGACGACCACTAAAGCATCCTATACTCAATGACCGTTTACCGAAGGTAACCAAGTGGGAGTGTACCCTAGGAGTGCGCATGTGCGAGTGATTCAATTTCAGATTATTTATCTTTGCACATTTTAGGGTTATCTAACTGTTTTAAAATTAGTCATACATTCTTGTCATGCATCCTATATCATACATCTAACAGTTTAGTATTTGCGGAATTTAAAATGTTGAATTTAAACTAAGCTATTACAAGGCTTCGGGTATTTACATAGCCAAAAACAAACCCTTGAAAAGTAAAGAAGTAAATGTAAATAAACGTCCTAATTAAACTATTACAAACTGTAGACAGTTACATCAATATGATAAATAATAAAAATAAAGCGCGCGAGAAAAAATAAGATCGGGAAAAAATAGGGTTTTGACCCTTCTATCCTAATGAAAAGAGAAAATGTTTTTTGTTGTTTTTTAATATTTTTTAAAGAAAATAATTTAGGTTTTTAAATTAAATATACAATTAATTAGTGATTAATAAAAAATAATTACATAGCCTATTTTTGGTTTTTTTGTTATTTTTAAGAAAAGAAAGAAAAATTAAATTTGGAATAAAAAACCTAATTATTCTAATTATTTTTAATTTATTTACAAAATAATTAGAGTTTTCTAAATTAACAAACCTAATTAAATTAATTAATTTTTTTAATAAAAATAAAATCTAGACCTAATTTATGAAAAGTAATATTTTTGTAATTTTTTTGATAAAAAGAAAATAATTTGATTGGTTAGTAAATAAGTAAATTAAATTAAATGAAATAAATTTAATTATAAAAAAAGTAGAGAAAGAGATTGGGCCTAAAAAGTATTTGGAGGGGTGCAAATAGCCAGATTTTGGCCCAAAATCAAGTAGTCCACGTTGACTTCCCAGATCCAGTGTGATTGCTTTGACCTTGCCTTTGGTGTTCCTCCAGTGATGGCCCTTGGATCTGGCCTCAGGACACTTGGCAAGCTGGATTATGAGGTCTCATGATGGACCTTGGTTCTTGGTACGCATTTGAATCTGAAAAGAAAAAATACATGAAATATTTGGGGGACCTGGGATTCGAACCCAGGTCCTAAAGCAATATCCACGCCCTCACTACCACTGCACCACCTGTTCTTGTTTGTACATATAATACATAATAATGATAATATATAAAAAAGCAAAGCACTGAATTCAAAACGCACGAAAATTCAAATGCGCGAATGGTTGGCCGCCACGTCTTCATCTTCTCCAAGGATCTGTTGTTTTAGACAACAGACCTATACCAACGGACGTTCTCCATAGATAAAACCCTGACCATGTCAAAAATCACGTACAAGCATAATAAATCATTGGTGATGGTACCAATCCATTCGTCTGAGTCTCACGAACTTCATGGTACCCTAATCGTGGCCCAATTTTACCTACACGCCAAGATCAGTATTTGAAGCTACAAATCCTAACAACGGTGGAATCCGATATAGGCCATATAAATGCAATTAAACAATACAGAAAGCTTGCATATGTCTTAAGGATCAAGAATATACCATTAATTCATGCTATCAATGCCTAAATCATGGAATTCAAATTCAATAAAAGTTGGGTATCGTGACTGACTTACAGTGAGATATAAGGCTTGAAAATGCTTGCTCTTGATTGCTTTCGCTTGCTGGGAATCTCAGGAAGTGATTGAGATAAATAGAAGGCCTTGAGGATGCCTAGAAACAGGAATTCATGCTCACACTTTTTCTTGATTTTTCAAGTTTTTGTTCACCTTGATGCGCCTCCTTCTAACCTAGTTTTTGGTCTGCATTGCTTCTATATGTATTGAGGAGTGAATTAGGTTTGAAAACTTGGCCTCAATCTTCTTCCATTATTGAATTTCATTGTGATTTGATACACTTTGAATATTATTCCAAAAATAGTATATTCAATCTTTTTGTCCACCCTAATGCCTTGCACGGGTTTGATTTGATGCTAGCTGTAATTGAAACCTGAAACAAGCACAAAATCTTTTGTTTTCAATATTTTGGATTTTATATGATTTGTTTTGATTTAAATTGAATTAATTCAAATAAAAATCAAAATAAATAAGAAAAACATGATAAGGACAAGTGGCAGGGGCTAGAGCTCGTGGACTATGTTGCCAACTTAAAACAAGTGAAAAAGATTGGGCTCATTTGGCAAAAATTGAAGTTTTAGGGATAGTTGACTTTTGGTAATTTTGCAAAAAGGGTCAACTTCACCAATGCATAACTTCCTAAATTTTGACTATTTGGAGGTGTTCTTAGACATTTTAGAAATCTTGTGATGTCCTCTCATCAAACCTTTTTGTCTCATCTCAATTTGATATTCCATGCTCATGTATGAGGCTTTGAAAAAAAAGGTGTTTTTGTTGACTTTTCAAAATGACCTATAATGTCCAAATTCATAACCTCTTGTGAGTGCATATTTTGAACTTGGGAGATGAATATGGATTATAGGGAATTGCATCCTCTTCAAAATGAGCTTTTGATGGGTCATTTATCATAAAGTATGAGAAAGTTATGCTTGGTCAAAGTTGAGTTGACTTTTCCTACAAAACCCTAATTTAGCAACTTTTGAGTCTTGATGAATTGAGAGCAATCCTTGATGAATCATGATCAACCCTTGATCAAATGATGAAATATCCTTCAAAATGAGAATGTTGACCAAAAATCTTAAAGTTTGACTGGCCACAGTTGACTTTTGCCTTAACACAGTCGATTTTTAGGCCTTTGAGCAAACTTCCTCTGCAAGGCTTAAAACTTGACATGGATGATATTGAGAACATATTAGGACAATGTTGAGCATTTGGGATCCCTTGAACTCAAATATCTTGATGCAACATGAAACCCTAATTTGAGGTAGACTGCCTTAGGAGAGAGCTTGTATGGCCAACCCTTGGACTTCCTTGAGCAACTTGAGTATCTTTCTTGAAATGTTTTGAGAAATATGGGAGGGGAAATTTTGGGGTACAACAGCTGCCCCTGTTCAATCTTCTTAAACCTGAGGATGTAGATTGGCTTTCGTGCCTTTTGTGATCCAAATGTGGAAGATGATCGAAAACTAGAGTGCCCAGAAATTTGCACTCGCATGAAGTGGTGTTCGTCTTGCGATATCGGGAATGGGCTTACAGATGCCATTTGGAAATTTATGACGGGGGATAGGCTTAAAGATGCCATCTGAAGGAGTGTCTATCGCATAAGAGATTCCTTAGCGAGAGCTGGTATACCTGTCGTTGAGCAAGATTCCGCTGGGGAATAGAAGTAGAATTTTAGAAGCCTTGGTCGTCCATTATTCTGCTAGTGAGTCGTCTCTGTTTGAATTTTAGGAACTTCGGTCATCTGTATTCTACTGAGGAATCATCTCTATTGAATTTTAGGAACTTCGGCCATCTGTATTCTACTGAGCAAACATCTCTATTGAATTTTAGGAACTTCAGTCGTCCGTATTCTACTTAGGAAACATCTCTGTTGAATTTTAGGAACTTCGGTCGTCCGTATTCGACTGAGGAATCATCTCTGTTGAATTTTAGGAACTTCGGTCGTCCGTATTCGACTGAGGAATCATCTCTGTTGAATTTTAGGAACTTCGGTCGTCCGTATTCGACTGAGGAATCATCTCTGTTGAATTTTAGGAACTTCGATCGTCCGTATTCTATTGAGGAATCATCTCTGTTGAATTTTAGGAACTTCAATCGTCCGTATTCTACTGAGTAACCATCTCTGTTGAATTTTAGGAACTTCGATCATCCGTATTCGACTGAGGAATCATCTCTTGTTGAATTTTAGGAACTTCGATCGTCCGTATTCGACTGAGGAATCATCTCTGTTGAAGAGGAAAGTTGAATTTTAGGAGCTTCGGTCGTCCGTTATTCCACTGGGGATCATCTCTTTTGAAGAGGAAAGTTGAATTGTAGGAGCTTCGGTCGTTTGTTATTCAACTGGGGATTAAACTATTATCCAATCGTACTCGAGCTTCACAACTTGAATTTTGTGAGAATTTGATTGTATCTTTCCTGAAAGGTAAAGGTTAGCTGTATGTAATGCATGATATGTATCAGGCAATGATGTTCTCAAAATAAATGAGACTGTGTTGTATGATGCGTATGCATATCATGATGTATGAAAATGTGATGTTTTTAGTTGGGGAAAATAAATCCTAGATTGCTGCTGGAGAAAAGAGTTGAATGCTTCGTTTCCGCTAGAGGTGTTAGTGTGCAAGTGTGTTAGTTTGCATACATTTTGTTTATATTTGAAAGTTAGTGGGCAGCATGCATACTTAGGGTGTAGCATGGCACAAGCTTTCTTGCAGGGAAGCATAGGGTGTTGTGGCAATGTGATATATCATATTTTCTTCAACTTTGGACAGCATAGTTTGTAGCATGTTAGAAATTTGGTCTTGTGCACATTATGTCAAAGGCAAAAATATTGTGACAAGGTTTTAATCAAGACATAGTTTTAGAATTTGTAATTTTTCAAAATGTCACTTTGTAATAACCTGAATTACTTGCATCATTTTGAATTAATCGGAATTGTAGTGAAATTTCGTGGAGCAGATGAAATGAACCAAGTATAGAAAATACTTAGAAAATTTAAAAGTCTTACAAAAGTTGGATTTTTTATTCTCTTGATTTTTGATGATCACTGTTGTACCCCAAAAATTGCCCTCCCATATTCTCCAAGATTTGCTAAAGAGCATGCTTCAAAATCTCCCAAAGGTTGCATAGTCCAAAGGCCTCCTAACAGTCAAAAATTAGGGTTTTGGTACTGGCAAAGAAATTGAAGCTTCCAAGGGTCTAAACAAGTCCCACATGCCTACAAACATTGTCAAGCATCTATATGCCAAGTTTCAAGACTCACAGCACAAAATTGCACAGGCAAAAACCCTAATTGCTTCACAGTCAACTGCAGGGGCAAAATGGTCATTTGACAGTCAAAAGTCAAAATTTTTGGTCAACATCTTATTTTGAAGCCACAAACATCATTTGATCAATTCTTGATCATGATTCTCAAGGCATGGCTCAAAAAGTCTCAAGATGCAAAAGTTTCTATTTTTGGACAGCTGAAAAAGTCAACTGCAAATTGACCAGGGCATAACTTCCACATGGTTTATCAGAAAAATTCCATCCAAAGCTCATTTTGAAGAGAATGACATTTCCTACAACTCCTCTTCACACTTCAAGTCCAAGAAATGCTCTCACAAAAGGTTATCAATCTCAACATTATAGGTCATTTTCAAAAGTCAACAAAAAGGCACTTTAAGTCAAAGACCATAACTTGAGATTGGTAAATCAAAATGACATGGGACCAAAGACATTGGTTATAGGACTTCAATACCTTTCCAAAATGTCCATGAACATGATCAAAGCTTAAACATTGAGCAAGATATGCCTTGTGGAAGTTGGGAAATGTTTGGGAATTTTGAAAAGTCAACTTTGCTTCAAATGCCTCAAAATTGCTAATGGGCCTCAATTTCTTCAAAAAAATCATCACCCAAATGCTATGCACGACCCATTGACATCCAAGGGAGTTATTTTCTCATTTTTAATTAATTATTTGAATTTTTATTATTATTAATTCACTTAATTAAAATTAAATATGAAAAAATATCAAATGACACCTTTCAAATCTTTTTATGCAGCATATTCACTCTTTATGAGCTCAAGATTTCGTGCACATTCAATAAGGAAAGATTCAATATGATTGGCAATGATTGGTATCAAAAGGGCATGAAAAAGATTGAAAAGATTACATTAAAAATCAAATATTGGATTCATGAATGCAAAGGTTTTTGGTTTGGATTTTCACCCTAATTCATTCCACATATAAGCACAAACCTAAACCTAATGCAAAGGACCTGAAAGCTGCGCCCAAACCTGAAAACCAACTTTGCATTTTTTCCAAAATTTCTCAAAACTGATTTCATAGCTAGAGTGTTCTTCAAGGCCAAAAAAGTATTCCAAAGGCTTGCTGGGACATTTTTGGACGTGCCTCAATCATTGTCCACTCTCCATACATAAAGAATCGGTAAAACAAAGTTGCTTCTCTTTCAAAATTATGCATAATCGTGTTTGGATTTCTGGACATTTTTCATACATTTAAACTATTGTTTTATACTAACATGGACATTTTGAGCCTATTGGTGCTATTTAATTGAATTATCATTGCCTATATGCAAAGTTACCATGAGAGCTTTTTAGGGTTTCAGAGACTTTGAAATAGGGCTTCGTTCCTCTGGAAAAATTAGGCTATAAGACCGGTACCATTGAATTCATGACCTTCATACGAACACAACAACCACATCGCGCCCTTTTTATATGCTTGTATGGCCTAATCGCTATTTTCCAGGTTCAGGGTTAGTGGGGGTTTAAAACCCCTGCTATTTGATTCTAGTTGCAGGTATAACATGAAGAAGAAGCATGCATGGCTAGAGGTCATTGGGCTATTCAAAATTGGCGCGCGATTTTATTGGTTCAGACCATTAACTTTTATCTTTTCTTATAATAATTGCATTCCATTATGCTTATGAATGAACGTGCTGGCACAGTTGGTGGAGAGGAACGTTTGCAAGCATTGGGACCTGGGTTCGATTCCCAGGTCCCCCACTATGCTTCATATTTTTTTCCATAACATACTTCCATGCAGTACATGCCCCGTGATCCACCATGCGCCTTCACCTCCTAGCGTGCCACATGTCTCCAGAGATCCATCCAAAAGCCAGAACTTGCAGATCACACTGGACGCTAGTCAACGTATGCGCACGTAATCAGAAGAAGTCAAAAAAGGTCTGACTATGGTGGGCCAAATTGCTCAAACATACCTCCAAATGGGTCAGAAAACCCCCCATGTTTGCATTTTTCTCTCTTTTTA
Source organism: Vicia faba (assembly GCA_948472305.1). NCBI lineage: Eukaryota > Viridiplantae > Streptophyta > Magnoliopsida > Fabales > Fabaceae > Vicia > Vicia faba. Next base: position 1,538,687,343 of record OX451737.1, read on the forward strand.
TTTTTTCTGTTATTTATTTTAATTATATTCTTTGTTTTATTTAATTCCATAAAATTAATTTCTATAACATAAAAGACACAAAAAATCAGAAAAAGTCAAAATAAAAATATGTTTTAATATTTAAGTCATAAATAGTTTTTGTAAATAAATTTTATTAACTAATTTAGTTTTAATCTTAGGATTAATTTTAATGTTTTTTAATAAACTAAAAAATGTAGAAATTAGGGTTTTAACACTTTTATTCTTTTTTTTTACCATTATTAAATATTAATTATTTTTGTAAATAAATATGCCTTTTAAATAATTAGGGTTAAATTAGGTTACAAGTTAAACATTTTTTAATAAATTAAAAACAATTATAATTAGGGTTTCCTATAATAATTAACTTTCTCATTAAATTCCATAAATACAAAAACTCCAAAAATAAGTTCTTGCTTTTATTTAATTTAATTAATTTATGATTTCAATTTAATTTCTTTAAAAGGGTCCAACGCCCTCGCATTCCCGATTTTATTTCTTTTCGCACATTTACTTTTATTTCTCTTTTTAAATTTCATGTACTTGCCCCAAAGCCTTGTAATAGATTAATTAGGGTATTTACTTTCCGCATTTTTATTTATTTTAAATCGGGTCTTGGATTAATTTGGCGATGTAGACCCGCGCCTTTGTAATAGTGTAGGACTTTTAAATTCCGCACCTTTTAACTGTTAATAACCACATGAAAGAATGAATGTCAAAAATAAAAACAAAGCGTAGATCACCAATGCATGAACAAGACAAAGATAACTGAAAATGACACACAACTCACACACCACCCCTAGGGTACGTCTCACTGTTGCCTTGCCCCTCGAAAAGTGGTCGTCGAGTAGAGGACGTTTTAGTAAGTCCTCATGTCCATGAACATGGCATGAGGGTAGCTTCTAAGGTGTCTTCCTATTGCTCTGGTGACCACACTGTCCCTACAAACGAATTGACCCGAACACCTCCAACGGTGGTGCTACCTACCTCTCAATGGTGGGATGACACTACCTTAAGGACATTTACACAGCCTAATTCCTTAGGGTAGGTAGATGACTCATAGATACTTGCTCTATTTCAAAAAAACAAATCAAAAACTCTTTTCACACCGACACTTTCAAAAAAGCTTTCAAAACAATTTTTCAAACACTCTTGAGGACTGATACAAGAGTCGATCTAAAATATTTAAACGAAACTTTTTCAAACCCACTCATACTTTGAAAAGCAAACATTTTTGAAAACACAAATGAGCAAGTATCTAAGACCCCGTGGATAACCACGGATAGAAAGGGTGCTAACACCTTCCCTTTCTATAAATCTACCTCCCGAACCGAGAAACAATCTCATAAGGAATTTTTCTGTGCTTTTGTCCTTTCCATATTGGAGAAAATAAAAGACGGTGGCGACTCTTGCTTCCGCGACATTTTGCGAAACCAGCGTTAAACAGTCAGTTCCAGATCCACCGATCACAGAACTGGAGACTCTGCTGGGGACTCTTATAAAGTGAGGTGTACCTTAGGACTAGGATCACTTGTGTTTTCAATTGCTTTGACTTGTTTGCTTTAAATTGTGGGTACTGTCTTGGGAGTTCTATAGATCCTAACCCGGATCTAGGGATACCTTCTTAGAAAGTAGCAACAAGGTTGTGAGGGAACTGTGCGGGGTATACCGACATGGTTGAAGCAGTCTGCTACGTTGATGTGGCACTTTGGTGTGTACTGGTAACCCTTGAGTTCAGTCAAGGAGAGTACGGGGCCTCCACGTGGTGTCGTGAAGCATCAACTGACCTTAGGGACCTTAATTGAACTATCTTGGCCTTTTTAGGGTAGTGAGATAACTGACTTTGGTGCAGTTCGAGGTTGGTTGATACTGGATACTACACTCAATTGAGGGTTGCTTTCCATGAATATTTCGGTCGCCAGTTCAGTGGCTAAATCGAAACGATGAACAATGAAAGCAATCCAGTGATATTGGGACCCTTAGAACCCGGTTACTTCTGATAGGACAGGTTGAGCCCACCAACTTCAAGAGGGTAATACCCAGACCCCATGCTGGCCTAAACTCTAAGGGCTTGTCTTGTGTGACTTGTGTGCCTTACCATGTTTGCCTTTGTGAATATTTTTGGTGTGTTTAATCATAGCATCATGACATCATACATCATCATATGCATTGACTAACCATTTCAGGGGTCCGAATCTTCATCTTTGTTCTTGTTTTGTAGGACATGGAAATTGTTCGCAGAAAGACAATTCAGATCAGCCTTGTAAGGATCCCTCCTCAGCTTAAGGAGCTTATATCCAGAATTCCCGAGAGCTCTTCATTCAGTGAAAGACATGGAAGACTCGTCAGCTTGGTCAACACCAACATTGAGGAAGATATGATAAAGGTCCTGTTCCAGTTCTTTGACCCTCTGCATCACTGTTTCACTTTCCTGGATTATCAACTGGTGCCTACATTGGAAGAGTTCTCCCGGCTTTTGAAGATCCCTATCCTTGATCAACTACCCTAAAACGGTACGGAAAAGGAACCCAAGCTTGAAGAGATTGCTAAAGCCTTACACCTACAACCATCTGACCTCAAGGGACATTGGGAAGTTAGAAGTGGTATCAAAGGGTTCTTAGCCAGGTTTCTGTTTGAGAAGGCCCAAGAATGTTGGAACTACCTTGACCTACAAGCTTTTGAAGAAGTGGTGGCCCTCCTTGTCTATGGTTTGGTGTTGTTCCCTAATCCAGATCAGCTTATAGATATCAGTGTTGTCCAGATCTTCATGTCTAGGAATCCTATACCTACGTTGCTGGGGGACATCCTTCACTCATGTTACACTCGAACCATGAGAAAAAGAGGTGTTCTTATGTGTTGTACTCCTCTCCTGGGAAGGTGGTTTATTTCGCACCTTCCGCAATCAGTTTTGAAGAACGAGCAGGGTTTGAGATGGTCACAACGACTGATGACTCTTACACATGTTGATATACATTGGTGCTCTCGGTCCAGAGAGGATGTCACTATCATTGATCGTTGCGGGGAGTACCCTAATGTTCCTTTACTTGGAATCAGAGGAGGTATTACTTACAACCCGTGCCTGGCTTGGAGATAGTTTGGTTATGCTCGGAGGGACGGCCCCCATGACATGTTAATTCCTGACATAGTTTTTGACTTCGACAATGATGCGCAAGGACTTCGCTAGAGATTTATCAGAGCTTGGAGGATGCCAAGTAGGATAGACAGCAAGACCCTGGGGCATAGGAATTCCATCCCGTTGGAGCCTTATCTCAAGTGGGTACGAGCCCGATCCCAGAACTTAGTGATGCCATATCCTCATGTTCTCCCTGTGATCAAAGAGCCAGTATTGGAAGGAGAAGTGTCCTACACCATTCAACATCCTGACATGCCCACGTCCTGGGAAGAGATGCAGAAGAGCTGGATCCAGCTTAAGGAAGAACGGAATTCTCTTGAGACCAGTCTACATGCTAGTGAAAAGAAGGTCTTGGAGCTCACCCGCCTATTGCATGAGGAGAGGAATCTCAACACCTACATTGCTCCGAAGAGGATGCGTAGTGTCTGTTGGGATTGATTTGCTTTGTAATGTGTGCCCATGAGGCTTTGATGTACCAAACAATTATTTCCTTAATGATAACGTGTGTTCCTTTTTGTCTACAACAAATTTGAACTTTCGAACCCTTGAATGCATTGCATAAACACATATCATTCATCATGTGCATAGCAGGTACTCTTCTTTTCAGGTTGCTTACTGTTCTTTGCTGTTTATTTCAGCATCATGAACCCTGAATCATCTACCGAGATGTCTATCAAGGCCCTTCAGGTGCAGAACGCACAATTTCAGGAGCTGATCATGGGTTTGGCTCAAGGTCAAGAAGAGCTGAAGGCCTTGCTCCTGAAGAAGGAGAAGAAGAAGAAGAGAACTGTTCTATTCAACACAGGCCGGAGATTTGGCAACACACTACAGAATGAGGAAGCTGGTTCTTTTGTAGGCAAAGACAGTCCCCAGGGGGAAGGGCTTCAAGTCCGGTAGTCTCTGACAATGAGACTGATTTTAATGAGGAACAGTATCCCCCAGCTAAAGACAGATACAATCAGTTGGAAGACCGTCTGAACGCCATGGAAATTCAGCAAGTGCCTGGTTTGGATTTCGGAGACTTGGGTTTATCTTCTGGTGTGATCATCCCTCACAAGTTTAAAGCACCATCTTTCACCAATTATGACGGGGCGTCTTGCCCTAAGCTACACCTCAGATCTTATGTGCGGAAGATTCAGCCGTATACAGTGGACAAGAACTTGTGGATCCACTTCTTCCAGGAGAGTCTTTCAGGGACTCATCTCGAATGGTTCTATCAGCTGGATGGAACCAAGGTTCGTAACGGGGAGGAGTTGGCTACTGCTTTTTACAAGCAGTATCAATATAATGCCGACCTTGCTCCTACATGTACCCAACTCCACGGTATGTCACTAGGATCAGGCGAAGGTTTTAAAGAGTATGCGCAGAAGTGGAGGGACCTGGTTGGCAGGGTGCAGCCTCCGTTGACAGACCGTGAGCTAGTGGATATGTTCTTAGGGACCCTCTCCGGGCCATTCTTCAATCATCTTATCGGTAATTCGTCTGCAGGGTTCACTGACCTCATTCTGACTGGGGAAAGGATAGAGGATGGCATGAAGTCAGGTAAGATTCAGAAAGGTGCGTCTTCGAGTTCTGAGAAGAAACCTTTTAAGAAGGAGGCCAGTGCTGTGTATGGGCCTAGGAGGCAAGACAAACCAGAGCGCCGCCAAGCTGTCAACACGGTGGTGATTGCTAAGCCTGCTGCCGCTCCTCGGCAACTCAACCAACCAAGGGCTGAAAGACCCAGAAGAGAATTTACCCGGATGAGTATGACCTTGTCACAAATCTTGCCGCAACTGCTATCAACCAACTTGGTGACTGTCAGAGAGGCTCCAAAGGTTGTGAATACTGCCTCCCCCAAGTATAATCCAAATGCCCGCTGTGCTTATCACTCCGATAGCCCGGGGCATTCTACTGATGACTGCTGGGCCCTGAGGAATAAGGTGCAGGACCTTATTGACGCGAAGGAGATACAATTTGAAGCGCCTGAGAGGCCAAATGTGGTGACTGCTCCTATGCCCCAGCATGGAGTAAATGTCGTTGATGAAGACTTGTATGCCGTTTCTGTGAATGATGTAGCTACCCCTCTGATGACTGTTAAGAGGAACCTACTGATGGCCGGTTTATTTCCGGGTTGTAGCAAGGGTTGCCTTTTGTGTGCTGTTACCCCTACTGGTTGTCCGTTGCTGAAGTTAGGCATCCAAAGCCTGATGGATAGCAAGGAGATTCTGTTCAAGAAGACCGCTGTTCCGTTTGTTCCTGTGGAAGAAGTATCTGTCGTTACAATTTTCAACAATCCAATCAAGGCTCCCCCGAGGAAGCCAGTTAAAATCATGACTGTCGCACCCATTGTTATTACTGTTCCGGGGCCCCTCCCCTATGAATCTGATAAGGCTGTCCCATGGCACTATGGGGCAGATGTATATGTACTTGGAATAAAGCAAGAGTTCAATACCGGTACCAGCATCAGCAATATTACCGGTCCAGCTAAAGTTACCCGCAGTGGCAGGCTCTTCTCGCCTGACATTGCGCCACCAGTTATTCGAAGACCTCTCATAATTACACCTGCAAGTGCGCCTGTTTCCACTTCTGATCAAGTTGCTTCCCCTGCTGCCGAGTCATCTAATACTCGGGGCAAAGGGATTGAAGATGAGCCTGCCCGGATGGAGGCACCAAAGTCTGTGAATGTTGAAGCCTCCCAGCAAGAGATGGAGGAAATTCTTAAAATAATCAAGAAGAGTGATTTTAATGTTGTTGAACAGCTGGGGCATACCCCCTCCAAGATCTCTATGCTCTCATTGTTGTTGTGCTCAGAGGCCCATGCTAAGGCCCTAATTTAGTTTCTAAAGACGGCCCATGTGCCACAAGAGACATCTGCAGACCAGTTTAATGATTGCGTAGCCAATTTGACTGCTGACAATGGTTTGGGTTTCTCGGATGCTGATCTTACCGCTAAGGGAAAGAACCACAATGATGCCCTGCATGTCTCTATAGAATGCAGGGGCACTACTCTCGCGCACGTGTTGGTGGACACCGGTTCTTCCCTGAATGTGTTGCCCAAGAAGGCCTTAGACCGGTTGGATTGTGAGGGCCTGGAGTTGAAACCTAGCAACATCATTGTCCGAGCCTTTGACGGATCGAAGAGGATGGTTCATGGAGAGGTAGACATTCCTATTCGTGTTGGTTCATAAGTATTCGACTCAACTTTCTATGTGATGGATATTCGTCCATCTTATTCTTGTTTACTGGGTCGACCTTGGATTCACAAAGCTGGGGCAGTAACCTCTACCCTACACCAAAAGCTCAAGTACCCCGTCAGAGGGAAGATTGTCACTGTGCAGAGAGAGGAGGAGTATATGGTTAGTCACTTGAATTCCTTCCGGTATATCGAGATGGACGGGGAGTTTATTGAAACCCCCTTTCAGCATTTTGAAGAGGTACCTCCAACCTTGGTAGCAGCAGAAACAGTGGTTGAAGAGGACTTTCCCTTGAAGATGGCTTCCTTGAAGGACGCCCGGGCTGTAATCGAGAAAGGTGAATGTGCTAACTGGGGCAGGCTCCCTGATTTCACTCCTAAAACTGATAAGTTTGGACTGGGTTTTACTGTAGAGGCTCAGAGGGCTGTGCGCAAGGCTAGGACCGGAAGACCTCCTGTGCTCATCACCAATCCAGGAGTGAATGCTATTGGGGATAAAGACGAAGTGGAAGAATTAGAGTTCGATAGCTGGATCTACCCGACGACTGATGGTGGACTGACCAATTGGACTGCTAAAGATCATACACCTGTTACTTTTGTTACGCAGTAATGAATTCCTTTGTTTTTGTTATTTGTAATAAACAATAAATTGAAACTTTATGGCCCGGTGTCTTACCCGGGGCACCGTGGTTTCATTTGTGAGGGCTTATAATTGTCATTTACATATATCATGAATAAAGATCTTGGACGTTTTTTCGCATTTCAAATCTTGTGCTCCCTTTCTTTCTTTCTTTCTTTATATATCGCAAAACAGCTGTATTTACACACACTCACCTATACAGGTTTCAATCCACTCTGGATCTCACTAGTAACGACTCTGCTACTGCCAGCTATGACTTCGAGAATCCGATCAACTTAGTCGAAGACGAAGGTGAAGATGATTGCGAAGTGCCTGGTGAACTTGCAAGACTGTTACTCCAGGAAGAGAGGGCAATTCAACCACATGAAGAGCCAGTGGAAACGATAAATCTGGGTACTGAGGCAGACAGAAAGGAAGTCAAGATTGGTGCCAACCTAGAGCTCAGCGTGAAGCAACGGTTGACTCAGATGTTACATGATTATGTGGAAATCTTCGTCTGGTCCTACGAAGACATGCCTGGGTTGGATACCGACATTGTGGTCCATCATTTGCCTACCAAGGAAGACTGCCCTTCGGTTAAGCAAAAGGTCCGCCGTATGCGTCCAGAGATGTCTGAGAAGATCAAAGCTGAGGTTATGAAACAGTTTGATGTCGGGTTTCTTGCGGTAACTTCTTACCCTCAGTGGGTGGCTAATGTGGTGCTGGTACCAAAGAAGGATGGTAAGGTCAGAATGTGTGTCGATTACAGGGATCTGAACAGGGCCAGCCCCAAGGATGACTTCCCCCTACCTCACATTGACGTTCTGGTTGACAATACCGCTCAGCATAAGGTGTTCTCTTTCATGGATGGTTTTTCAGGGTATAATCAGATCAAGATGGCTCCTGAAGATATGGAAAAGACTACCTTTGTTACTCAGTGGGGCACCTTCTTCTACAAGGTCATGCCTTTTGGACTGAAAAACACTGGGGCAACCTACCAACGTGCCATGGTTGCTCTATTTCATGACATCATCCATCATGAGATAGAAGTATATGTCGATGATATGATTGCAAGGTCCCAAACTGAGGAGGAACACCTTGATCATCTGCAGAAGCTATTTGACCGCCTGAAACTGTACAAGCTGAGGTTGAACCCGAAAAAGTGCACCTTCGGGGTTAGATCTGGAAAGTTGCTAGGCTTCGTCGTAAGTGACAAGGGTATTCAAGTGGACCCTGCCAAGGTTAAAGCTATTCAAGAGATGCCAGTTCCCAAGACCGAGAAAGAGGTCAGAGGCTTTTTAGGACGCCTGAATTATATTGCCCGGTTCATCTCGCATCTAACTGCTACCTGTGAGCCAATCTTTAAGCTGCTGAAGAAAGACCAGGTAGTACGTTGGAATGATGAATGTCAGGCTGCTTTTGACATAATCAAAGAGTATCTCCAAGAACCACCCATCCGTATGCCACCGGTTGAAGGGAGACCTCTGATATTATACCTGACAGTACTTGACAACTCAATGGGGTGTGTGCTGGGGCAGCATGACGAGTCTGGCCGAAAAGAGCATGCCATTTATTACCTTAGCAAAAAGTTTACCGACTGTGAGACCCGATACTCACTGCTCGAGAAAACCTATTGCGCTTTGGTATGGGCTGCTCGCCGGCTGAGACAGTATATGCTGACTCACACTACCTTGTTGATCTCAAAGATGGATCCTGTAAAGTATATATTTGAAAAGCCTGCTCTGTCTGGGAGAATAGCAAGATGGCAAATGATCTTGACGGAATACGATATCCAGTACACGACTCAGAAAGCCATCAAAGGAAGTGTATTGGCAGACCACTTGGCACATCAAGCAGTAGACGACTATCAGTCAATGAACTTCGAGTTTCCGGACGAGAGCATCATGATAGTGACTGATTGTGAAGTACCTGGACCGGATGAAGGACCTGAGGAAGGATCCCGATGGTCTATGCACTTTGACGGAGCCTCCAACGCTTTGGGTAACGGCATCGGCGCTGTAATCATATCCCCTCAAGGCACTCATACTCCACTCACTGCCCGGCTATGTTTCAACTGCACCAACAACATGGCGGAGTATGAGGCATGCATCATGGGTCTTCAAGCTGCGATTGACTTAAGGATCAAGTTTCTGAGTGTCTTCGGAGATTCCGCTCTCGTGATCAATCAGATCAAAGGCGAGTGGGATACGAAACATCTGAATCTTATTCCTTACAGAGAATGTGTGTTGACATTGATCCCCCATTTCACAGAGATAACTTTTGAACACTTCCCAAGAGAGGAGAATCAGCTGGCGGACGCGTTAGCTACGATGTCTTCCATGTTCAAAGTCAAGTGGGACAATGAGGCTCCCCGGGTCATTATCTGGAAACTGGACGAACCGGCATACTGTTGTGATCTTGAGGCTGAGGTAGTGACTGAGAAACCTTGGTACCATGAGGTGAAGAGATACTTGGAAGCTCAGGAATATCCTGAAGGTGCATCTGTCAATGATAAGAAGTTTCTAAGAAGGTTCGCAGCGAAGTTCTTCCTTAGCCACGGCATCCTGTACAAGCGAAACCATGATTCAACCTTACTGCGTTATGTGGATAAGACTGAAGCAGAAAGGATCATGGCGGAACTACATGAAGGTACCTTCGGAACACATTCCAGTGGACACACCATGGCGAAGAAGATCCTTCGGGCAGGATATTTCTGGTCCACAATGGAAGCCGACTGTTACCAACATTCTCGGACATGTCATAAATGCCAGATTTACGCAGACAAGGTGCACGTTCCTCCAGTTCCTCTGAATGTCCTGACTGCACCTTGGCCTTTTACAATGTGGGGCATAGATATGATCGGCGAGATTAAACCTACGGCATCCAATGGGCATCGCTTCATCCTGGTGGCGATTGATTACTTCACGAAGTGGGTTGAAGCAGCTTCCTACGCCACGGTAACCAAGAACGTTGTGGCACGGTTCATTCGGCATAACCTGATCTGTCGATATGGCGTCCCAGAAAGGATCATTACAGACAACGGTACCAATCTCAATAACAAGATGATCGCTAAGCTCTGCGAGCAATTGAAGATACAGCACCACAACTCTTCTCCTTACCGACCGAAGATGAATGGGGCTGTAGAAGCAGCGAATAAGAATATCAAAAAGATTGTGCAGAAGATGACAGTGACCTATAAAGATTGGCACGAGATGTTACCGTTTTCTCTACATGGGTACCGTACCTCAGCAAGGACGTCAACCGGGGCAACTCCTTTTTCATTGGTCTACGGCATGGAAGCCGTCTTACCGATTGAAGTGCAAATACCCTCTCTCTGGATAATGAAGGATGCAGAGCTGAGCGAAGATGATTGGATCCAGACACGACTTGATCAATTAAACCTAATTGACAAAAAGAGACTCACTGCTATTTGTCATGGTCAAACGTACCAAAAACGGATGATCAGGGCATTTAACAAGAAAGTCAGACCGCAAGAGTATCAAGTTGGGGATCTGGTAATCAAACGCATCATCCTTCCTCAGAGTGATCCCAGGGGCAAATGGACCCCTACGTACGAAGGTCCATTTGTGGTTAAACATGTGTTCTCAGGAGGAGCCATGATCCTGACCACCATGGATGGTGACGACCTTCCTCACCCCGCCAATGCAGACATGGTAAAAAGATACTACGCATGATAAAAGACCCGCTAGGTTGACATACCTAGGCAAAATTTAGGGCTTCCCGGCGAACCAAAAGGGTTCGGGCAAAATGAAGGGATGAAATGAAAAAAATCTGTACACCCGGCAAGTCGAAAACCTGAAAAGGCGGCTTGGGCAAAAATGGGTATCCCGGTGGACTGAAAACCCGAAAGGGCGGTCCAGGAAAAAGTTAGGGATAAAGCATAATACTATGTCTCATTGGATCACCTTGCATCCAGAATCCGGTATCAGCATCAAGTTCAGACGGCATCAATCAATCAGCTTCATCTTCAGCTAGGTCATCAAGTGATGAGACGCTCGAAGATATAAAGACGATAGCAGAGTTGGAACCCAGTGGGATTATTCTTTTCACATAGCTGTTTTGTTTTCCCTTTGTACAAATTGTATAAACTCTCTTATTCGGCGGCGTTCTCTTACTAGGACGTCAGCCTCTTGTACATAAAACGCCTATTTACAGGCAAATTCAAAAATCAATATAAATACACTTTTCAGACAAATTGCCTTTTGTTTTTTCCTTTTTTCTGTTTTGTTTTGCGAAGAACGTCCAAGGTTCAATTTGTGATATATGCATTTGACAATAATTGCTAACTCATAAATGTTTGCATACGAAACAAAGGATTAATTACAGGTAACATTAGAAACAGCGGCAATAACGAGTGGTCTAAGCGATCTAATTGTTCTGTCCACCAAGGTATCAAGGTAAGTTCAGCCGAAGAACATAACCAATATTCCTTAATTCCCCAGAGAGGGAGCCAGCAAGTCAATGCACTCTCCCCAAGAAGAGTTATCATGTCAAGCCTTAAGGAAGCTGGGTATCCTCCAGCAGATCTCAACATTCCTCAGCGGAGTATACGAACATTCTTAACAAGCACCCCCGGCAGTCTTGATCTAAGATTGTTCCCCGGCGGTATACCAGACATTCAGTGGAGCCACTTCCAGTACAAAATTTCCCCAGGAGAGTCCAGCATAGTTCAAGACTTCCCCAGGACAGTTTGAATCATCTCCCCAGCAGTGAGCTTATCCCCAGTAGATTCTGGAAGCTTATCCCCTGCAGAGCACGAACGCGTCCCCCAGCTTTATTCAAAGGTTATTTCCCTACCAGGGTATAACTGGGTTATCCTCAGCCAAAAGCCACGAAAAGATCTTCCTCGACAGAGTCTTCTTATCCCCAGCGGAGTCTATTAACACATAACATAACAATGGTATCCCCAGCGAAGTTACCATCAACATCTCAACAGAGTACCTCTCTTCCCACAAAGTTTTGTTCCCCAGCAAGATCGCTAGAGTAATTTTCTCCCCGCAGAGTAATCCATTCGCCAAGTTTATTCCCCAACGGAGTCATCTTCTCCTACCGGTATTCTTGCAACCATCATTCCCAGCGGAAACAAGAATGCTATTCACATCAGCCCAGGATTTAACTTCTCGGCATCCGTCTAGGATTCACTTTCCTAGGCAAAAAAAAACATACATTCATAAACATCGCATCACATACATCATGATACATGCATAAACGCATCATATCTTACAATCTCATTTATGTTGAGAACATCATTGCTTGATCCATGGCATGCATTACATACGACTGACTTTTACATTTCAGGAAAGATCCAGTTAAGTTCTCAGCTATTCCAAGACCTTCTCTGGTTCAGTCAGATCGACGCTAAGATCTCCCTGATTCTTATCCAGTCAAAGTTAATCCAAGACCTTCTCTGGTTCAGTCAGATCGACCCTAAGATCTCCCTGATTCTTATTCCAGTTGAAGATATTCCAAGACTTTAGTCTGGTTCAGTTAAATCGATTCTAAGATTTTTCTGATTCTTATCCAGTCAAAGTTAATCTAAGACCTTCTCTGGTTCAGTCAGATCGACGCTAAGATCTCCCTGATTCTTATCCAGTCAAAGTTAATCCAAGACCTTCTCTGGTTCAGTCAGACCGACGCTAAGATCTCCCTGATTCTTATTCCAGTTGAAGATTCCAAGACCTTGCCTGGTTCAGTTAAATCGACTCCTAAAGATTTTTCTAATGTCGATCCAGTCAAAGGCCTTCTCTGGTCCAGTTAAATCGATTCCTAAAGATTTTCCTGATGAAGACTCAGTAGAAGACATCCAAGATTCCTTCATCGTTATTGTTGAGGTAGTAATCGCCCAAGGTTCTCTCATCGTTACTGTTGAGGTAGTAATCGCCCAAGGTTCTCTCATTGTTACTGTTGAGGTAGTAATCGCCCAAGGTTCTCTCATCGTTACTGTTGAGGTAGTAATCGCCCAAGGTTCTCTCATTGTTACTGTTGAGGTAGTAATCGCCCAAGGTTCTCTCATCGTTACTGTTGAGGTAGTAATCGCCCAAGGTTCTCTCATTGTTACTGTTGAGGTAGTAATCGCCCAAGGTTCTCTCATCGTTCCTGTTGAGGTAGTAATCGCCCGAGGTTCTCTCATCGTTACTGTTGAGGTAGTAATCGTCCAAGGTTCTCTCACTGTCCCGTTGAGGTAGTAACCATCCCTGATTCATTCAAAAACCTTTTGAAGCTCCAGACTCGATTCCTGTATCTCGCCAAGGCACGTCTGAAGAGTTCAAAGATTCTATACCTGTATCCATCCAGGGCGCGTCTATATAAAGAATTTTAAGGTCAACTCATGTAACAGGCCAGGTAATTATCTTTCTTTTTTCAGGTACGCAAGTTCTCGCTAAGGAATCTCTTATGCGATCGACACCCAGGTGGTATCTATAAGCCCATCCCCCTATCCAGCATCTATCCAAATGGCATCTGTAAGCCCATTCCCACCATCACACTACTAACATGTGAGCGCAAATTTCTAGGCACTCTAGTGTTCAATCATCTTCCACCTTCGGATTACGAAAGGCACGCAAGCCAATCTACATCCTCAGGTCTAAGAAGATTGAACAGGGGCAACTGTTGTACCCCAAAATTTTCCCTCCCATATTCTCCAAGATTTGCTAAAGAGCATGCTTCAAAATCTCCCAAAGGTTGCATAGTCCAAAGGCCTCCTAACAGTCAAAAATTAGGGTTTTGGTACTGGCAAAGAAATTGAAGCTTCCAAGGGTCCAAACAAGTCCCACATGCCTACAAACATTGTCAAGCATCTATATGCCAAGTTTCAAGACTCACAGCACAAAATTGCACAGGCAAAAACCCTAATTGTTTCACAGTCAACTACAGGGGCAAAATGGTCATTTGACAGTCAAAAGTCAAAAATTTTGGTCAACATCTTATTTTTAAGCCACAAACATCATTTGATCAATTCTTGATCATGATTCTCAAGGCATGGCTCAAAAAGTCTCAAGATGCAAAAGTTTCTATTTTTGGACAGCTGAAAAAGTCAACTGCAAATTGACCAGGGCATAACTTCCACATGGTTTATCAGAAAAATTCCATCCAAAGCTCATTTTGAAGAGAATGACATTTCCTACAACTCCTCTTCACACTTCAAGTCCAAGAAATGCTCTCACAAAAAGTTATCAATCTCAACATTATAGGTCATTTTCAAAAGTCAACAAAAAGGCACTTTAAGTCAAAGACCATAACTTGAGATTGGTAAATCAAAATGACATGGGACAAAAGACATTGGTTAGAGGACTTTAAGACCTTTCCAAAATGTCAAAGAACTTGATCAAAGCTTAAACATTGAGCAAGATATGCCTTGTGGAAGTTGGGAAATGTTTGGGAATTTTGAAAAGTCAACTTTGCTTCAAATGCCTCAAAATTGCTAATGGGCCTCAATTTCTTCCAAAAATCATCACCCAAAGGCTATGCACGACCCATTGACATCCAAGGGAGTTATTTTCTCATTTTTAATTAATTGTTTGAATTTTTATTATTATTAATTCACTTAATTAAAATTAAATATGAAAAAATATCAAATGACACCTTTCAAATCTTTTTATGCAGCATATTCACTCTTTATGAGCTCAAGATTTCGTGCACATTCAATAAGGAAAGATTCAATATGATTGGCAATGATTGGTATCAAAAGGGCATGAAAAAGATTGAAAAGATTACATTAAAAATCAAATATTGGATTCATGAATGCAAAGGTTTTTGGTTTGGATTTTCACTCTAATTCATTCCACATATATGCACAAACCTAAACCTAATGCAAAGGACCTGGAAGCTGCGCCCAAACCTGAAAACCAACTTTGCATTGTTTCCAAAATTTCTCAAAACTGATTTCATAGCTAGAGTGTTCTTCAAGGCCAAAAAAGTATTCCAAAGGCTTGCTGGGACATTTTTGGACGTGCCTCAATCATTGTCCACTCTCCATACATAAAGAATCGGTAAAACAAAGTTGCTTCTCTTTCAAAATTATGCATAATCGTGTTTGGATTTCTGGACATTTTTCATACATTTAAACTATTGTTTTATACTAACATGGACATTCTGAGCCTATTGGTGCTATTTAATTGAATTATCATTGCCTATATGCAAAGTTACCATGAGAGCTTTTTAGGGTTTCAGAGACTTTGAAAGAGGGCTTCGTTCCTCTGGAAAAATTAGGCTATAAGACCGGTACCATTGAATTCATGACCTTCATACGAACACAACAACCACATCGCGCCCTTTTTATATGCTTGTATGGCCTAATCGCTATTTTCCAGGTTCAGGGTTAGTGGGGGTTTAAAACCCCCGCTATTTGATTCTAGTTGCAGGTATAACATGAAGAAGAAGCATGCGTGGCTAGAGGTCATTGGGCTATTCAAAATTGGCGCGCGATTTTATTGGTTCAGACCATTAACTTTTATATTTTCTTATAATAATTGCATTCCATTATGCTTATGAATGAACGCGCTGGCACAGTTGGTGGAGAGGAACGTTTGCAAGCATTGGGACCTGGGTTCGATTCCCAGGTCCCCCACTATGCTTCATATTTTTTTCCATAACATACTTCCATGCAGTACATGCCCCGGGATCCACCATGCGCCTTCACCTCCTAGCGTGCCACATGTCTCCAGAGATCCATCCAAAAGCCAGAACTTGCAGATCACACTGGACGCTAGTCAACGTATGCGCACGTAATCAGAAGAAGTCAAAAAAGGTCTGACTATGGTGGGCCAAATTGCTCAAACATACCTCCAAATGGGTCAGAAAACCCCCCATGTTTGCATTTTTCTCTCTTTTTATTTTTTCTGTTATTTATTTTAATTATATTCTTTGTTTTATTTAATTCCATAAAATTAATTTCTATAACATAAAAGACACAAAAAATCAGAAAAAGTCAAAATAAAAATATGTTTTAATATTTAAGTCATAAATAGTTTTTGTAAATAAATTTTATTAACTAATTTAGTTTTAATCTTAGGTTTAATTTTAATGTTTTTTAATAAACTAAAAAATATAGAAATTAGGGTTTTAACACTTTTATTCTTTTTTTTTTACCATTATTAAATATTAATCATTTTTGTAAATAAATATGCCTTTTAAATAATTAGGGTTAAATTAGGTTACAAGTTAAACATTTTTTAATAAATTAAAAACAATTATAATTAGGGTTTCCTATAATAATTAACTTTCTCATTAAATTCCATAAATACAAAAACTCCAAAAATAAGTTCTTGCTTTTATTTAATTTAATTAATTTATGATTTCAATTTAATTTCTTTAAAAGGGTCCAACGCCCTCGCATTCCCGATTTTATTTCTTTTTGCACATTTACTTTTATTTCTCTTTTTAAATTTCATGTACTTGCCCCAAAGCCTTGTAATAGATTAATTAGGGTATTTACTTTCCGCATTTTTATTTATTTTAAATCGGGTCTTGGATTAATTTGGCGATGTAGACCCGCGCCTTTGTAATAGTGTAGGACTTTTAAATTTCGCACCTTTTAACTGTTAATAACCACATGAAAGAATGAATGTCAAAAATAAAAACAAAGCGTAGATCACCAATGCATGAACAAGACAAAGATAACTGAAAATGACACACAACTCACACACCACCCCTAGGGTACGTCTCACTGTTGCCTTGCCCCTCGAAAAGTGGTCGTCGAGTAGAGGACGTTTTAGTAAGTCCTCATGTCCATGAACATGGCATGAGGGTAGCTTCTAAGGTGTCTTCCTATTGCTCTGGTGACCACACTGTCCCTACAAACGAATTGACCCGAACACCTCCAACGGTGGTGCTACCTACCTCTCAATGGTGGGATGACACTACCTTAAGGACATTTACACAGCCTAATTCCTTAGGGTAGGTAGATGACTCATAGATACTTGCTCTATTTCAAAAAAACAAATCAAAAACTCTTTTCACACCGACACTTTCAAAAAAGCTTTCAAAACAATTTTTCAAACACTCTTGAGGACTGATACAAGAGTCGATCTAAAATATTTAAATGAAACTTTTTCAAACCCACTCATACTTTGAAAAGCAAACATTTTTGAAAACACAAATGAGCAAGTATCTAAGACCCCGTGGATAACCACGGATAGAAAGGGTGCTAACACCTTCCCTTTCTATAAATCTACCTCCCGAACCGAGAAACAATCTCATAAGGAATTTTTCTGTGCTTTTGTCCTTTCCATATTGGAGAAAATAAAAGACGGTGGCGACTCTTGCTTCCGCGACATTTTGCGAAACCAGCGTTAAACAGTCAGTTCCAGATCCACCGATCACAATCACCTTTAATTTTTTTTAGATGTCTGACATAATGTGATTTTTGGGACTCAAATTTGATCAAAAAGTCAAAGTTTGACTTTTTTAGCATTCGGTTGACTTTTCCAGCAGAAACTTCAATTTTGCTCATTTTGCCCCCCCCCCCCCCCCCTTTTTGATAATTTGAATGATTCTTCTTAGAAAATGTGGTCTGAGGCTTGAAACTTGACTGAAGTAATTCTAAGAATCCTTGAGACACGAGAGGGAAAATTTTGGGGTACAACAGATACCTATCTTTTTCCACTAGTCTCCTTTGACAGCTTTTAAACGTGTCATCCAAGCAGCAAATTTAGGGCAACGAAGAGGTGGTGCAGTCCTAAAGTTCATGTCAACGTATTTGAGTGATATAGGGTTTGGAGAGGAGATGATGGGCCTGGTAGTGGTTCTAGTGGGAAAAAACGCCTCCTTATCATTTACTAGATTTCAGAGGGTGCATCGGCTAGAAGCGGTTCTAAAAAGGCTAAGGGTTTCTCCTCAAGAGAGAAAGGGATAAGTACCTGAGACTGCCAGATTTTGGCTTTCTCCTCAGCAAATGGAGGTTCTGGTACATAGGCTTTGTCGTCGATAAGGCGCAGTTGAAGAGCGACGACTTGAAAAGAAGTTTGACCTTTTACATTCGCCATTGTTAAAGATTGAAGGAGGATGAAGATGAAGAACAACGATGGTGTGTAGTTTATGGGTTTTTTGTCTTCTAAAAGAGCAACAGATTGAAGAAGTGGAGGAGAACATAAAAAATGGGGAATAAGGGTATTTATAAACCATGAGGAAAGATGAAATAATGGGAAAATCTTTTGGGATTTCCTAAGTTCACATCACGTCAGGTAGTGGGACGCGTGCCATAAGACCAACGCAAGTTAGTGGGCCACGTTTCCCACTAAAAGTGAAATGATGGCAAGCAATTAAAGTCGCACATCTTGAAACTGAAAAGCGTTGGACGCTACCATGATTACGTGATGTCACAGAAAATACAGAACAATAATGTTGACTTTTTGAGAAATGGAAATGATTTGGTCGAATGGTAAAACCAACGCTTCAGAGATGCCATGATCTCATATTAGTCGAAATTCGAAAATGGCATCTCTGGGGGGCACTTTGTTACCCTGGAAAATATTAAGGAATTCAAGTGCATGTGATAAATGAAAATACTCTCATAAGTTAAAAGGCACCCTCCAAAATAAGGTTTTTTGGGAAACAGGAGCCAATATGTGAAAAGTTGGTTTTTATTAAGTCAGAGTTAATGCTAGCAAGGAGCCATGTTGAAATTGTCGAAAATTGGACCACGTTGTTTACCGTGGTTATTGGTAAACAACCGCTGATCCTCCAAATGGTTACTTATTTGGTTACTCGCAGGATCGATCAGATTGATCCTAGGACATAGGTTAATTTTGAAGTTTTGGTTAAATTGGATATTGGTTAAGTGACAATAAAATAAGAGGCTTTAAGTAAATTGCATGAAGAAAGGACTTGGTAAAATAAATAAGGCTTTAAATGAAAAGGGTTCGACAGGAAAGTAAAGAAGAAAACAAGTAAATTTCTGGAAAAGTAAATGACTTTGATTAATAAAGTTGGTGTTTCACACATACATTTCTCAACAATTCTTTCTCACACGCTGGGTACTCGAATCTATATGAGTGACTTTGTATAGAATTGTGAACACACGCGAGAAACTGCGTGACTACTACTATTTATACTAAAACATCCCAAGTAACCGTCGGGCAGTTACACTGCTTCGAGATGATTCCACTTGGCACGTTCTCAACGTTCGACGCTCCAGATCTTTGCACGTTGCACGTGGTAACCGCTGGAAACCGTTTTCCCTCCAAACGCTTGAATTTCAAACCGTTCCACTCTGAACCATCGAACACCTTCGTCGAAAAGCATCTTCGACGAGAAACACCTTCGACGTCGAAGGCAACCAACTTCTCCCTTGGAAGAACTCTTCTAAGTACCTTGCCATCTTTCAATGGGCATTTTGACGGACCTAGCTAGTCGAAAACATCCTTCAGCTTTAATGGCTGACATTAATGAAACAAGGGTGTCGAATTTAGGAGCCAACAAATTGCCCCCCAAGAATGCCTTATTTCGACTCTGAAAGAAAAAGGCATTCTTTGAAACGCCATTCGACACCTGTCTTTTCACGCTTAGTCACAAATTAAATTGTGCACTTTTTGTTGTCTTCTACCAACCACTGGAAATCCCAAGAAAACCATCATTTATCCGTACCTAAGACGTCACCTCAGTACGGCGTGCAGTGCCAAAACGTCATTTCAGAATTTGTCATTATGACAATTCCCAAAAACGAGGGCGCACGCTGCACCCCTCCATTTCTGCAGAACGGCTAAAACAACAGGGAGACGCCACGTGTCCCACTACTTCTGCAACATTAAATGGCATTTAATGTCCTCGGTTTTTGGGGATTTTCCCCCACTACTATAAATAGCAGTAAGTACCCACTGTGGGACTTTTTATGCTATCTAGCTTTCAGACTTCTCCATTTGCATACAAACTTGTCATCTTTGCAAAAACCCTTTTTCCTTCACTTCGTCTTCAAACTCACCATTAACAATGGCATCTGGTTCCTCCAATGCTCCTAGCGCCACCGTACCATCTGGAAACATCAAACCTAAGGTTTTCGTCACCGCTCCAGTAGTAACTTCCACGGGCCAACGAAGGGTCCCTGAACCCTTGGACATCGTTGTTCGTGATGCTTACTCACACCACCTTATGATCCCGGTTGGATACTCCAACCAGATCTTTGCTATGTATGGCCCCTTGTATCCAAGTATTGCTGAGGCCATGAAGATCAAGAGTTACTTTCCGGTAGTTGAGAGACTCAAACCGGTTGCATGCGCCAAGAAAGATGCAGAGGATAATGAAGACCCTGCTAAAGAGAAAATCGACCTCCGTTTCTTCAACAAAGGTGTTAGGGCTTTCAGGTCTGGCCCTAGCCTTACTCCTGATTACGTTGCTTGGCTGGAAAAAATGGAGAAACGCCAAGCTTCGACCTGGAAAGATATGGGAATTTTCGACCTGGTTATGCTGTCGAAGACAGGTCTGAACTATTCTCCGGAGATGTTGATAGCTTCTCTACTCTTTTGGGACTACTCCCACTTCACTTTCCATCTTCCCTGTGGGATGCTGACTCCTACACTCTTCGATGTGGCCGCTATCACTGGCCTTCGACCCACCGGGGACTACTTCGACCCGGAGGAGATGTCGGAGGATCAAATTGGATTCTCCGCCACAAAACCAACCTATACCACCTTCATCAATCACTACCACGACAGGTCGACAGATGCTGTATCGGATGTCGAACACATTGCGTTTCTAGCCTTATGGCTGACACGCTTTGTATTTTGCTCGAAGTCCTTACAGGTGACCAAGAAGATGGTCACTCTCACCACTCAACTCCATCATGGCCAAAATATCTGTTTGGCAGAATTGATTTTGGCTAGCCTCTATGATTCGATTAGTAATGGGGCGACTCTTCTGAAGATTATCGAGAACAGGGCCAGTTTGCTGCTTGCTGGACCTTTTTGGCTGCTTCAACTGTGGCTCAACGCCACCTTCGAATCTTTCTTGCCTAAGAAGGTTCAAATAAATGAGCAGGCTCCAGAGATAGCGAACAGACGCGTCGAAGGAACCAGACTGGCTCTGTTGACTCCAATGGAAGATGGATTGGAGCTCCAGCAAACTTTCACAAACTTCGTTCTGATGTTTGCTCGAAGGAAAGAATTTGCTTCGACTATGGCTCCGTTTGCTCGACGGAAGGTAGGCCCAGCGTGGTTCACAAGGCCACATCCTAGGACGTCGAGTGGTCCTCAAGTCGATGAACATACAACAATGTGGGAGGCGTTCCTTACACCAAGGATCATGCCTCTTCGATTCAGGAGCTCTAAGACTCACTTGAGTCTGATTGCATATCAACCAAACCTGGTGTCTCGCCAGTTTGGTATTATTCAAACCCTACCTTCTCCAATTTTTCCAAGGGAGAAGTCGATGTTATACTTCTGCAACGACTACACCGAAGAAGCTGCCACTAAACATATCGGAAGATATGCTGGTCGAACAGTTCTTTCGTTGTTTGACTACCAGCTCAACTTTCTTTGTTCACCATCCTTCGAGGAGTGGTGGAAAAGTTATTACGCTGAGGAGTTTTTCGACGAGAAGGACTTCGTGGATGAGCTTCAGAAATCTTTTGTCCTTGTCTTGGACAAAATAAAGAAATGTAAGTTCATCCTTTCACATTACTTTGTCTTTCTCTTTCGACTGCTAGCCTGTTAACTATTTTATTTGCTTTCAGTTGTTCGAAAACCTGCAGCCAAGAAGGCTGCATAAGGCCAACAGGGAGGAGGCCCCTCAACAAGACCTCCACCGCCGGCGAAGACTGTAGCGCCGGCGAAGACCACAACAAACCAACAGGGGGAAGGCCCTTCGAAAAAACCTTCTGTATCGGTAACCAGACTTTCATTATTTTCTCCTGGCTTTTAGTTTTTTCGACTTTCAATACAATTGCTAAATCGAATTCCCATTGGTTTTTTTAGGCACCTTCGCCCAAGAAACGGCCAGCACTGGTGGTCGAATCTGGGAGCGACAAAGAAGATGATTCTCCCCCTGCTCCTCTAAAAAGGCGAAAGCTGGCGAAGGACGCTCCTGCTCCTGCTCCTGAGGGTCGAACAATTAGAATAAAGGTTGCTGGGAGAAAGCCCAGGCCGCCTCCAATGATCATTGAGGAGCCAACGGAGGAGGAATTAAACATCCTTCTCAATAAGCCTGTCGAAAGCGACAATTCCAGCCCTGGGGCTGAAGCTAATTTACAGGTGATCTCTTAGACCTCTTTGTAACTTAGGTGTAGATACCTGCATTCGATTATGTCTCTTTCGATTTCTGAAGATTCTTCTTCTTTTCTTTTCAGGACACCACTGAAAGCTCACCGCCAAGGACCTCTGAAACACTGGAATCTGCTGAGCTCAGCAGGCCACAAGAAAAAGGCTTAGAGAATGACGAAGCCCATACTGAAATAAATGAGGCCAATGCTGAGACGGCAGAAAAACCAGCAGAAGATCCTCAAACAGAAGAGCCACAGCCAAAAGAGATTCAGGTGGTGGATCTGTCGGAAGAGAATCATGACGAATGGGGGCCACGGCAATGCTGGCGAAGAGGATCAAGATGCCGCTGGCGAAGAAAACCAAGGTGACGCCGGCGAAAGACAACAAGATGACGCTGGCGCTGCCACAGTCCAAGTCGAAGGGAATCCAGTCGAGACAACTGTCACTCCACAGCCTCAAACCCAAGACAATGCTGTCGCAAGGGCTGTTACCTCAACAAAGCACAGGTCGAAAGAGGACCTAGAACTCTTGAAGCAAACTGACCCTGTTAGCTATCTCAACGCCATCATCGAGAGCAAGAGTTCGTCTGATGCTAGTCAGGAGGTTCCTACCCTGTCGGGGAAGTCCACTGAAACTTCTCATCTCGATGAAGCTTTGGCGAAGGTTAAGGCTCAGTTTTTCAAGAAGGACTTGATGAAAGCTTTGGAGGGGGACCCTACTGCTCCATCATACTTGAGGGATGTTTTGAATGCTGTCGACTTGTTAGCTGTAGCTCCAGAAGTTTCAGGCTTGATCATGGAGTTACACTCCATTATTGATCAAGTCTCAGCAGATTATAGGCGACAAAGGGGCTTTAATAGTCAGCTTGAGGTGTTATATGGCAAAAGCTCTTCTGCATGGACTGCTGTTTCGGAGACAACTTCTCGAATTGTGGAGTTGTCGAAGCAAAAAGCATCTACACAGGAAGAAGTTGATGCCATCGATCGAGAGAATGCTTCCTTCAGGGCACAAATCAAAGAAATAAAGGCTAAGATAAATGCCAATACCAAGCGCAAAGAGGAACTTCTCTCGACCGTCCAAGACAACGAAAGTCAAACTGAAATCAAACAAGGCCTAGAATTTGCTGAGAAAGCCCAAGGCTTCGACGATCAGATTGCCAAGCTTGTGCAGGCGAATGCCTGGTGCAAGAAAAGATTGGAGCTACAGCAAATCAAATACCTTCGACTCAAGGACTCCATTCCCTTTTGATTGATTCTGCTTCTTAACCATATTTTGTAATCTGTATTCGACAACATTGCCATCTTGGCTAAAAATTATAAAAAATTTCCATTTTGGCTTTTTATGGTTAATTTAGTCTTGTTACTTTATTTTTATCTCTTGGAGTGTAGGTTTGTATTTTTTCAAATATTTACCATTTACTCTCAAGAGCCTTTTATCTTCACCTAGCTCTTCGACTTCATAGGCTCCACCAGAAAAAGTCTGGATAACTCTGAATGGTCCTTCCCATTTGGGTGACCATTTTCCCATGCTTCGATCCCTTCGATCCATGGGAAGAATCACCTTCCAAACTAGTTCTCCAGGCGAAAATACCTTAGGTTTCACCTTTTTATTATAAGAGTCTTCTACTCTTTTCTTCTGAAGCCTGAGTAGGTCAAGAGCGCGCAATCTTTCTTCGTCTAAATCCACTAGTTCGTCTAACATCATATTCCAATAAATTTCAGAGGGAATATCATACTGTCTCTGAACCCTTGCAGATTGAAGACAAATTTTTGCTGGCAACACTGCATCATGGCCAAAAGTTAGCCTATATGGTGTTGTACCTGTGGCTTCTTTTGGGGACGTTCGACAAGCCCACAAAATCTGGTCTAACGTCTTATGCCAATTCTTTGGTTTCTACCCAACATGCTTTTTTATCAAGCCAATCACTACTTTGTTTGCTGCTTCGACTTGACCATTTGCCTGTGCATAATAAGGCGTTGATGTTAGGAGTTTGAAACCTGTTTCCTGAGCGAATTCCTGCATCTTTCGACCAGTGAAAACTGATCCTTGATCAGTTGTTATAGTCTCAGGGATTCCATATCTAAAGATAATGTTCTTTTGAATAAATTCAATGACATTTTCTTGGTCTACATTGACTAAAGGGATAGCTTCGATCCACTTAGTAAAATAATCAATGCCTACCAGTATATACTTCTGACTCTTTGATGATGCTGGTCGAATCTCTCCAATGAGGTCCAACGCCCATCCTCTAAAGGGCCAGGGTTTCACTATCGAGTGAAGTTCGCTTGCTGGTACATGCTGGATGTCTGTATGGACTTGACATTCTTGGCAACCTTTGGCGAACTCAACACAATCTTTCAGCATAGTGGGCCAGTACAGTCCTTGTCGAAACAACAACCATTTCATCTTATGGCCTGCTTGGTGAGCCCCACATGCTCCAGCGTGCGTAGTCGAAAGGGCTATGTATGCCTCAGTTTCACTTAAACATTTTAGCAATACCCCTTCAGGCGTCTTCTTGAATAACCCATTACCCATGAGTACATAACTCAACGCCCTGTACTTTGTTTTTCGTTCTGTCGAAGCTCCTGGATTTTGAAGATAGTCCACAATGGGTTTCCTCCAATCTTGGTCTGACAAATTATCTATGAACGAAATCTCGAAGTTACTTTGATCAGCGTATCCTAGTCTCGTCGATTCCAAATCTGTTGGTGATAGACAAGTTGCTTTTATCTTTTCTCGAACTTCGATTGCTCTTTGTAATCTCGTTTTTGAAATCTTATACCCAGATGCAATCTGTGCCAAGTCGTTGGCTATTTGATTTTTGACTCTGGGTATGTGTCGAATATTGACCGTTTCAAATTTTTTCAATAAACGATTTGCTATCACAAAGTACATAATGAGATTTTCTCTTATGCATTTATATTCTTTTGTGACTTGCTTAATGACTAACTCTGAGTCTCCCATTATTTCGACTCGAGTTGCCCCAAATTCCAACAATATCTCAAGGCCAGTAATCAGAGCTTCATACTCAGCCTCATTGTTCGAACAAGAACCTGATATCTTGTACTTGAATGTTGTTGGAATTTTTTCTGGAGAAATGATCAAGACTCCTACCCCTGTTCCATCTTTATGGCTGGAACCAATCGAAGTAGAATTTCCAGGGTTCTATCTCCACATAATGTATATCCTCAACTTGAATTGAGTGGTCGACTATAAAGTCTGCAACCACTTGTCCTTTCACTGCCTTAAGAGGCATAAAGGTCAAGGAGTACTCAGTTAATGCTAATGCCCACTTGCCAATTCGACTATGCAAGATAGGTTTCGACAACATATACTTGAAAACATCAAAATGAGACGAAACATACACATCAACTGGTTTTATATATTGCTTGAGTTTTGTACAAGAGAAATACAGACATAGACACAATTTTTCAACTTCACTATATCTAGTTTCTGCATCGTTCAAAACTCTGCTAAGATAGTAAATGGGTCTTTCGACTCCATTCTCATCTTCTTGGGCTAACATGGTTCCCAAAGTTTTGTCGGATGCAGCTATGTACAATCTCATACTCCTATTTCTACAAGGAGGCACCAAAATAGGTGGCTTAGTGAGGTACCCTTTGATTTTGTCGAAGGCTTCTTGTTGCTCTTGCCCCCATTCGAACCCCTCTTTATTCAGTCGAAGTAAGGGTGAAAAGGCCTGAGCTTTCCCACTTAGGTTAGATATAAACCTCCTTAAGAAATTTATCTTGCCTAACAGAGATTGCAGTTCCTTCTTATTCGATGGCGCTTTCGCTTCCAGAATTGCCTTCGTCTTGTTCTGATTTATCTCGATTCCTTTCTTGTGGACAACGAAGCCCAAGAAATCTCCAGCTTTCACACAGAACGCACACTTTAAAGGGTTCATCTTCAGACCATGTTCTCTCATTCTTTCGAATGATTGTCGAAGGTGGTCAATATGACTCTTCCTGGAAACAGATTTTATAACAATGTCATCAATATATACTTGCATAAAAGTGTTAATAAAATCATGGAAGATAGAATTCATTGCTCGCTGGTATGTTGCCCCAGCGTTCTTTAGGCCAAAAGGCATCACTACCCATTCGTAAGTGCCTAGGGCCCCAGGGCATCGAAAAGCTGTTTTCGACACATCCTCTTCAGCAATGAATATTTGATTATATCCTGAATAACCATCGAGCATACTCAGGTATTCATAGCCAGCGGCAGAATCGACTAGCATTTCCGCCACAGGCATAGGATATTCATCTTTGGGCGTAGCAGCATTCAAATCTATGAAATCTATGCACACCCTTAACGTACCATTTTTCTTAATCACTGGCACAATGTTTGCAATCCATTCGACGTACCTTGTAACGCGTATGAATTTGCATTTCAGCAGTCTTTCGACTTCCGTTTTGATCTTCGACAGTATTTCTGGAGCGAAGCGTCTTGGATTTTGCTTGATTGGCTTCTTCCCAGGCTTGATTGGCAACTGAAGTTCTACCAATCCTCTGTCGAGACCAGGCATTTCGTCGTAATCCCATGCAAAACAGTCTTTGAACTCTTTCAACAATTGGATTACTTCCGACCTAAGTTCTGGGTCAATTTTGGCGCTGATGTAAGTTGGCCTTTTCTCTGACCCTTCGCCTAAGTTGATTTCTTCTAAAGGATCTTGCGCTAACATTTTAATGTTGTTCGCCAAGGGGTCCTTTTCGAAGCCCAAAGGCTCATCGTCATAGATGGCGTCGAGCCTCTGTTCCTGCATTTCTCCTTGCATGATATCAGGGGGTTCTGGATCGAAATCCTTGCCTGGACCTGCAGCAGATAACTGTTGATCATTGGCCTGTGTGGCCATGTACTTTACTTCGGCTTCGAGAGCCGTTATCATCTTAGTTTCGGCTACATAAGCCGAAATTCGCTTCAAAGATTGTGACTCAGTCATTATCACTGAATTCACTTCCCCAACCAGTTGGTTGGATATCAGTTAACCCACTGAAGTCTATGTGGGACAAGTCTTCTCTGTCCCATTGGAAACCATGCTCAGGATGCAGGTATAAGGAACAAAAAGTGTTTGGCGCTGGCGCCATGTCGAAGTCAGGTGTTGGACATGGCCCTATGTGAGCCAAGTTCTTGTCGAAATCCGCCAACCCCAGGTGATTCACTTTGCCCAGGTAATAGCTTTGATCTGCCTCTATGTTTTCGACCATCCCATCTGGACGCCATAGCAGCAGCCTCTGGTGCATTGATGATGGCACAGCTCCAACACCATGAATCCATTCACGGCCCAACAAAAGATTGTAGTTAGGTTTGGCCGATATGACCATAAACATTGTTGGTCGAAGAATAGACCCCACTTTGATATCTAGTTGGATCACTCCCATAGTGGTCCCTATGCCGCCCTCATAGTTCGACAGGACCATATTGTGAGGCTTAATATCCTCGTCCCTTTTGCCAATTTTCCTTAGCATAGAGTGAGGAATAATGTTGATGGTTGCCCCACAATCCACCAATATTTTATTCACAGTAGTTTCTTCGAGTTTAGCCCTTATAAATAAAGGCTTGAGGTGATTTTTCATCGCCTCTGTGGGTGGTTCGAAGAATCCATTTTGTTCCTCAGTGGTGCCATTGTCCATGACGAAATAGCACACTGGCCTATGTTTGGCCATTTCTTGCTCCACTTCCCAGTCACTTGCTTCGACCTCGACTTGTCGGTTGAATTCTCTGGGCAGCACTGAGACTATATTCACCATTATGTCCAAAGTATCATCGGACTCAGAATCGTCTTCGTCCTCGACTTCACCTTGGTTAGGCCAAACTAGCCTGTTGGTTACTGGCTCTCTTTCTAGAGGTTTCCTTTGCTTCCTTTGAGGAACATTCGAACTGGTTTCTGCCTTTGGTTCGTTGGCAGCCTCCCTCTCAGCTTTTCGTCTCCTTTGGTATCTCCTCCATTGAGATCGAGACATGGGATTTTTCCCTTTGTAGTTGCTTGACACTTGTGCAACTTTAGGTGCAGCAACTTGAGGCTCTTTCTTTTGAGTTAAAGATGAACCCCTTGGCACGTCGAACGAGTGCCATCTCTCCTCACTTGGCCTTTTTCGACCAGAGGTTTTGTACCAGGTGTCTACCGGCACATTTGTTGGAGGCCTGAAAGTCAATGGCCTCTTTTCTTGGTTTGAACCCCTTTGGGAGGCTCTTCTGGGGTCATGTCGAAGATCAACATTTTCCCTTCTCTTATTTGCTGCTCTTACGCCTTGAATGTGCTCAGCAGCCTTTTTGTCAAAGATTGAACTGCATCTTGGACACAGCATCACCTCTGATTTCTTTTTCTGACATCTTTGTAGAAAATCTTCCAGATTTTCATTTTCCCGAGGGAAAGCAGTCTTATTAGCTTGTTCTTTCCTCATGGCCTCTTCTGATGCTTTTGGGTCAGAGAGTTCGACCATATTGATATTCATTGTATCTTTGTTGGCAAGAGTTAACTGCTTCATTTGTGTCTCCAAATTCTCCGTCTGGCCTTGAACTGTGGCCAAGTGGGAACTGGGTTTTGGTCCAGTTTTTTGTGCTTCAACGGTCTCCAGCTTTGGGCCTTCGACCGCTTTCTGAACTGCTTCAATTGTCTTTCTGGATAAATTCCCAGAAAAACTGCCAAAGATTGGCATGTTGATATGGTCCTTTGAGACTTCGACCATTGTGATTCCTGGCCTCTTCGACTGGCTCCTGGTAGCCTCTATCACGTTCACCTCAGAAGGTTCAGCATAGTGGGCTTCAGCCTGCAACGGATTTGAGTCGACAGCCATGGGGGTCTTGTCAGCAAACTTCAACCTCCCTTCTTCGATAGCGTCTTGCACAAGGTTCCTGAAAAGAAAACATTGAGAAGTTTTATGGCCCAAAAAATTATGATATTTGCAAAAACCTCTCTTCTTTCTTTGATCAAGAGGAGGTACTTTTACCCCTGGGGGTACTATCATTTGGCCATCTTTTACAAGCAAGTCAAAGATCTCATCACATTTTGTGATGTCAAAACTATAAGTCTTTTTGGGGAACCTATCGTTGGTCCTTTCTGGACCAATGGGATTTTTCCCACTTGAGGGGACTAACAGTCTACAAGAGTATGGTGGCCCTTGTTTTAGTTCCGCTAAATCGACATCTCCTTCTTCGACAGTTAGAGTATCGTCGAAGGATTCTGGATCTTCGTCATCCATCTCAACGTACGCTATCCTCTCTCTCTTGTGAGTTTTCGTTGCCTTCGCTTTTTCAGCTTTGAGGCGTTCTACCTGTCGAACTCTATCGGCCAGTTGGGCCATGTCTCTCAGGTATTGGGTGTCTAGTTTCTTCCTAATGGAATAATCTAAACCACCTGCGGCTATTTTGACCAACTCATGTTCTGGCACTTGTGTAAAACATCTCGCCTTGAGCAACCTAAACCTATTTAGATATTCGTCTATAGGTTCAGTGAAACGTCTCTTTACACTGGCCAATTCTTTCAGGCTTATCTTGGTTTGCCCCATGTAGAATTGTTCATGGAACAATCTTTCCAACTGGGTCCAATGATGGATCGAATTGGGGGGGAGAGTTGTAAACCAAGTAAAAGCGTTCTTTGTTAAAGAACTTGGGAAGTACTTGATCCTCAGGTTTTCGTTATTCGAAATATCTCCTGCTTCGATCAAGTATCTCGCCACATGTTCGACAGTAGATTCTGTCGTGTCCCCAGAAAACTTAGTAAATTTGGGGACTTTACATCTAGGCGGTAAGTCTGTTTGCAAAATGTATTCGGACAATGGGGACGTAAAGTTGGGCCTTCGAAAGCCCATGTTCATCCCATTTTAAGTCATGATCCTTTCGATCATGGTTGCCAGATTGTTTTCCAAACCCATGTTTTGGTATTAGACATGTTGAACTACTTCGTCAGCATTTTGGTTTCTGTTAACTAACCTTACCTCTGGAGTTATTACCCTAGGTTCCTCGACAGGTTGATCCAATCGTGCCCTAAGGTTTTCTTCGACAGGCTGCTGAGCCTGATTGATGGTGGTTTCTTCCTCTAAGAATATCCCCTGGTTTCCCCTTATTTGCGCCCTTTGGGGCTGTCGAATAGGTTGGGGTACTCCAAAGAAATCAGCCAAACGCGTCATTTGCGTTGTCACTTGCTGATTCGATTGAGTAGTGTTTTGTATTAGAGGGTTTAGCACTGTACTCAAAGTTTGTGCCAACATTTGCACCATATCATGGTTGCTTTCGTCCATTTGTTGCCTCAAAACTGTTGTCGAGGCAGTTGTAAGGCCATGGGCTACTTGGGACGTTCCTCCTAAGAGTTGGGTCCTATTTCTATTCTCCATGCCTACTCCAGAACCTTGGAGTGGCGAAGAGGCACTCACTAAAGTGTCTGAAAAAGTGGACGCAGCATTCGTCAGGCTAGCCAAGTCAGAAGTTGGCATGCCATAGAGTGGCATAAATCCTGGGGTAACAAAAGGCCTTGTGCCTAAATTTCCCCTTGGTGGGGGAGTTCCCAAAGGCGCTCTGGGGCCTGTGAACGGAGGTAATGGCCCCGTTGCTGTGACCGTTACTGCTGGTGTCGGACCAGTAGTTGTCGCTTCACTTACGGTCGTGCTAACCGTTGCTCCCACATTCGTTTGTGGGATTTCATTATTGTTTGGCGGATTCGCCATCTCTTCCCTTCTTCTGGCAGTATTGTTATCGTTAGTGTATATTCTACCACTTCTCAATAACATACAACGCTCCTCGAAAAGATGAGATTATTGTCAACAATCAACACACGGTCCCACCGGGTGTGCCAATTTGTTTACCATGGTTATTGGTAAACAACCGCTGATCCTCCAAATGGTTACTTATTTGGTTACTCGCAGGATCGATCAGATTGATCCTAGGACATAGGTTGATTTTGAAGTTTTGGTTAAATTGGATATTGGTTAAGTGACAATAAAATAAGAGGCTTTAAGTAAATTGCATGAAGAAAGGACTTGGTAAAATAAATAAGGCTTTAAATGAAAAGGGTTCGACAGGAAAGTAAAGAAGAAAACAAGTAAATTTCTGGAAAAGTAAATGACTTTGATTAATAAAGTTGGTGTTTCACACATACATTTCTCAACAATTCTTTCTCACACGCTGGGTACTCGAATCTATATGAGTGACTTTGTATAGAATTGTGAACACACGCGAGAAACTGCGTGACTACTACTATTTATACTAAAACATCCCAAGTAACCGTCGGGTAGTTACACTGCTTCGAGATGATTCCACTTGGCACGTTCTCAACGTTCGACGCTCCAGATCTTTGCACGTTGCACTTGGTAACCGCTGGAAACCGTTTTCCCTCCAAACGCTTGAATTTCAAACCGTTCCACTCTGAACCATCGAACACCTTCGTCGAAAAGCATCTTCGACGAGAAACACCTTCGACGTTGAAGGCAACCAACTTCTCCCTTGGAAGAACTCTTCTAAGTACCTTGCCATCTTTCAATGGGCATTTCGACGGACCTAGCTAGTCGAAAACATCCTTCAGCTTTAATGGCTGACATTAATGAAACAAGGGTGTCGAATTTAGGAGCCAACAAATTGCCCCCCAAGAATGCCTTATTTCGACTCTGAAAGAAAAAGGCATTCTTTGAAACGCCATTCGACACCTGTCTTTTCACGCTTAGTCACAAATTAAATTGTGCACTTTTTGTTGTCTTCTACCAACCACTGGAAATCCCAAGAAAACCATCATTTATCCGTACCTAAGACGTCACCTCAGTACGGAGTGCAGTGCCAAAACGTCATTTCAGAATTTGTCATTATGATAATTCCCAAAAACGAGGGCGCACGCTGCACCCCTCCATTTCTGCAGAACGGCTAAAACAACAGGGAGACGCCATGTGTCCCACTACTTCTGCAACATTAAATGGCATTTAATGTCCTCGGTTTTTGGGGATTTTCCCCCACTACTATAAATAGCAGTAAGTACCCACTGTGGGACTTTTTACGCTATCTAGCTTTCAGACTTCTCCATTTGCATACAAACTTGTCATCTTTGCAAAAACCCTTTTTCCTTCACTTCGTCTTCAAACTCACCATTAACAATGGCATCTGGTTCCTCCAATGCTCCTAGCGCCACCGTACCATCTGGAAACGTCAAACCTAAGGTTTTCGTCACCGCTCCAGTAGTAACTTCCACGGGCCAACGAAGGGTCCCTGAACCCTTGGACATCGTTGTTCGTGATGCTTACTCACACCACCTTATGATCCCGGTTGGATACTCCAACCAGATCTTTGCTATGTCTGGCCCCTTGTATCCAAGTATTGCTGAGGCCATGAAGATCAAGAGTTACTTTCCGGTAGTTGAGAGACTCAAACCGGTTGCATGCGCCAAGAAAGATGCAGAGGATAATGAAGACCCTGCTAAAGAGAAAATCGACCTCCGTTTCTTCAACAAAGGTGTTAGGGCTTTCAGGTCTGGCCCTAGCCTTACTCCTGATTACGTTGCTTGGCTGGAAAAAATGGAGAAACGCCAAGCTTCGACCTGGAAAGATATGGGAATTTTCGACCTGGTTATGCTGTCGAAGACAGGTCTGAACTATTCTCCGGAGATGTTGATAGCTTCTCTACTCTTTTGGGACTACTCCCACTTCACTTTCCATCTTCTCTTCTGGGACGTGTTTCCCTTTTTTAAGGAATTACTGGTTTACGTTTTGTGTTTGTATTCGCAAAATGTCGCGGTAAGTAAGAGTCGCCACCGACTTTTATTTTATCCAACAAGGAAAGGAAAAAAGCACAGAAAAATTCCTTTTTCGAGATATTTCTGAGTACGGGAGGTAGATTATAGAAAGGGAAGGTATTAGCACCCTTTCTATCCGTGGTTTTCCACGGGCTCTTAGGTACTTGCTCTTCATTTTCAAAATTGTTTTCTTTGTGTTTGTGTGCTTTGAAAAGTTTTTGTTTCGACTTCAATTTAACTCTTGCTTCTATCTTCAAGAGTGTAATGAAGTGTTTTGAAAACTTTGTTTGTAAAGGAGTGTAAGTGTGAAAAAAGTTTATTTTGATTGAGCAAGTACTTAAGAACTAATCTACCTACTCGAAAAAAGAATCGTTCTATGTTCGTTTCCTTTAGACAATGCTATCCTACTATTAGTGAGTAGGTAGCACCGTCATTGGAGTTTTGAGGGTCAATTCGAACAGGGACGTACGGTCACTAAAGCAATGTTAGGACGTATTAGTAGTAACCCTAATGTCTTAGATCAATTATCCGAGGAAACAATATCTGGGGCAACCTTTCCGAGGCAACTATGATCTTTGGACAAAAGGACGACCACTAAAGCATCCTATACTCAATGACCGTTTACCGAAGGCAACCAAGTGGGAGTGTACCCTAGGAGTGCGCATGTGCGAGTGATTCAATTTCAGATTATTTATCTTTGCATATTTTAGGATTATCTAACTGTTTTAAAATTAGTCATACATTCTTGTCATGCATCCTATATCATACATCTAACAGTTTAGTATTTGTGGAATTTAAAATGTGGAATTTAAACTAAGCTATTACAAGGCTTCGGGTATTTACATAGCCAAAAACAAACCCTTGAAAAGTAAAGCAGTAAATGTAAATAAACGTCCTAATTAAACTATTACAAACTGTAGACAGTTACATCAATATGATAAATAATAAAAATAAAGCGCGCGAGAAAAAATAAGATCGGAAAAAAATAGGGTTTTGACCCTTCTATCCTAATGAAAAGAGAAAATGTTTTTTGTTGTTTTTTAATATTTTTTAAAGAAAAGAATTTAGGTTTTTAAATTAAATATACAATTAATTAGTGATTAATAAAAAATAATTACATAGCCTATTTTTGGTTTTTTTGTTATTTTTAAGAAAAGAAAGAAAAATTAAATTTGGAATAAAAAACCTAATTATTCTAATTATTTTTAATTTATTTACAAAATAATTAGAGTTTTCTAAATTAACAAACCTAATTAAATTAATTAATTTTTTTAATAAAAATAAAATCTAGACCTAATTTATGAAAAGTAATATTTTTGTGATTTTTTTGATAAAAAGAAAATAATTTGATTGGTTAGTAAATAAGTAAATTAAATTAAATGAAATAAATATAATTAAAAAAAAGTAGAGAAAGAGATTGGGCCTAAAAAGTATTTGGAGGGGTGCAAATAGCCAGATTTGGGCCCAAAATCAAGTAGTCCACGTTGACTTCCCGGATCCAGTGTGATTGCTTTGAACTTGCCTTTGGTGTTCCTCCAGTGATGGCCCTTGGATCTGGCCTCAGGACACTTGGCAAGCTGGATTGTGAGGTCTCATGATGGACCTTGGTTCTTGGTACGCATTTGAATTTAAAAAGAAAAAATACATGAAATATTTGGGGGACCTAGGATTCGAACCCAGGTCCTGAAGCAATATCCACGCCCTCACTACCACTACACCACCTGTTCTTGTTTGTACATATAATACATAATAATGATAATATATAAAAAAGCAAAGCATTAAATTCAAAACGCACGAAAACTCAAATGCGCGAATGGTTGGCCGCCACGTCTTCATCTTCTCCAAGGATCTGTTGTTTTAGACAACAGACCTATACCAACGGATGTTCTCCATAGCTAAAACCATGGCCATGTCAAAAATCACGTACAAGCACAATAAATCAATGGTGATGGTACCACTCCATTCGTATGAGTCTCACGAACTTCATGGTACCCTAATCGTGGCCCAATTTTACCTGCACGCCAAGATCACAATTTGAAGCTACAAATCCTAACAATGGTGGAATCCGATATAGGCCATATAAATGCAATTAAACAATACAGAAATCTTGCATATGTCTTAAGGATCAAGAATATACCATTAGTTCATGCTATCAATGCCTAAATCGTGGAATTTGAATTCAATAAAAGTTGGGTATCGTGACTGACTTACAGTGAGATATAAGGCTTGAAAATGCTTGCTCTTGATTTATTTCGCTTGCTGGGAATCTCAGGAAGTGATTGAGACAAATAGAAGGCCTTGAGGATGCCTTGAAACAGGAATTCGTGCTCACACTTTTTCTTGATTTTTCAAGTTTTTGTTCTCCTTGAGCGCCTCCTTCTAACCTAGTTTTTGGTCTGCATTGCTTCTATATGTATTGAGGAGTGAATTAGGTTTGAAAACCTGGCCTCAATCTTCTTCCATTATTGAATTTCATTGTGATTTGATACACTTCGAATAATATTCCAAAAATAGTATATTTCAATCTTTTTGTCCACCCTAATGCCTTGCACGAGTTTGATTTGATGCTAGCTGTAATTGAAACCTGAAACAAGCACAAAATCTTTTGTTTTCAATATTTTGGATTTTATATGATTTGTTTTGATTTAAATTGAATTAATTCAAATAAAAATCAAAATAAATAAGAAAAACATGATAAGGACAAGTGGCAGGGGCTAAAGCTCGTGGACTATGTTGCCAACTTAAAACAAGTGAAAAAGATTAGGCCCATTTGGCAAAAATTGAAGTTTTAGGGATAGTTGACTTTTGGTAATTTTGCAAAAAGGGTCAACTTCACCAATGCATAACTTCCTCAATTTTGACTATTTGGAGGTGTTCTTGGACATTTTAGAAAGCTTGAGATGTCCTCTAATCAAACCTTTTTGTCTCATCTCAGTTTGATATTCCATGCTCATGTATTAAGCTTTGACAAAAAAAGGTGTTTTTGTTGACTTTTCAAAATGACCTATAATGTCCAAATTCATAACCTCTTGTGAGTGCATATTTTGAACTTGGGAGATGAATATGGATTATAGGTAATTGCATCCTCTTTAAAATGAGATTTTGATGGATCATTTATCATAAAGTATGAGAAAGTTATGCTTGGTCAAAGTTGAGTTGACTTTTCCTACAAAACCCTAATTTAGCAACTTTTGAGTCTTGATTAATTGAGAGCAATCCTTGATGAATTATGATCAAACATTGATAAAATGATGAAATATCCTTCAAAATGAGAATGTTGACCAAAAATCTTAAAGTTTGACTGGCCACAGTTGACTTTTGCCTTAGCACAGTCGATTTTTGGGCCTTTGAGCAATTGATTGAGCAAACTTCCTCTGCAAGGCTTGAAACTTGACATGGATGATATTGAGAACATATTAGGACAATGTTGAGCATTTGGGATCCCTTGAACTCAAGTATCTTGAAGCAACATGAAACCCTAATTTGAGGTAGACTGCCTTAGGAGAGAGCTTGTCTGGCCAACCCTTGGACTTCCTTGAGCAACTTGAGTATCTTTCTTGAAATGTTTTGAGAAATATGGGAGGGAAAATTTTGGGGTACAACAGCTGCCCCTGTTCAATCTTTTTAAACCTGAGGATGTAGATTGGCTTTCGTGCCTTTCGTGATCCAAATGTGGAAGATGATCGAACACTAGAGTGCCCAAAAATTTGCACTCGCATGAAGTGGTGTCCGTCTTGCGATATCGGGAATGGGCTTACAGATGCCATTTGGAAATTTATGACGGGGGATGGGCTTAAAGATGCCATCTGAAGGAGTGTCTATCGCATAAGAGATTCCTTAGTGAGAGCTGGTATACCTGTCGTTGAGCAAGATTCTGCTGGGGAATAGAAGTAGAATTTTAGAAGCCTCGGTCGTCCGTTATTCTGCTAGTGAGTCGTCTCTGTTTGAGTTTTAGGAACTTCGGTCGTCTGTATTCTACTGAGGAATCATCTTTGTTGAATTTTAGGAACTTCGGCCATCTGTATTAGACTGAGCAAACATCTCTGTTGAATTTTAGGAACTTCAGTCATCCGTATTCTACTGAGGAAACATCTCTGTTGAATTTTAGGAACTTCGATCGTCCGTATTCGACTGAGGAATCATCTCTGTTGAATTTTAGGAACTTCGGTCGTTCGTATTCGACTGAGGAATCATCTCTGTTGAATTTTAGGAACTTCAGTCGCCCGTATTCGACTGAGGAATCATCTTTGTTGAATTTTAGGAACTTCGATCGTCCGTATTCTACTGAGGAATCATCTCTGTTGAATTTTAGGAACTTCAATCGTCCGTATTCTACTGAGGAACCATCTCTGTTGAATTTTAGGAACTTTGATCGTCCGTATTCGACTGAGGAATCATCTCTGTTGAATTTTAGGAACTTCGGTCGTCCGTATTCGACTGAGGAATCATCTTTGTTGAAGAGGAAAGTTGAATTTTAGGAGCTTCGGTCGTCCGTTATTCAACTGGGGATCATCTCTTTTGAAGAGGAAAGTTGAATTTTAGGAGCTTCGGTCATTTGTTATTCAACTGGGGATTAAACTATTATCCAATCGTACTCGGGCTTCACAACTTGAATTTTGTGAGAATTTGATTGTATCTTTCCTGAAAGGTAAAGGTTAGATGTATGTAATGCATGATATGTATCAGGTAATGATGTTCTCAAAATAAATGAGACTGTGTTGTATGATGCGTATGCATATCATGATGTATGGAAATGTGATATTTTTAGTTGGGGAAAATAAATCCTAGATTGTTGCTGGAGAAAAGAGTTGAATGCTTCGTTTTCGCTGGGGATAGTGAATGAAGATGATTGTGAGAATAAACCTGCGGGAGAGGATAACTCCGATGGGGAATAAACTGATGAGGAAATGACTCTGTGGGGAGGTCAAACTCTGCTAGAGAACCTGATGATTTGGAAGAATAACCTCAGCCGGGGATGAATTACCATTGTTGGCGATAATAAACTCTGTTGGGGATTGAGTTTCTGTTTGTAAAAGGAATGAACTCCGCTAGGGATGATTTTCCAGTTGCGACTTCACTGGTAATAATCTTTTAGACTTTACTGGGGACAGTCATCCAGACTCTACTGGGGATAATTTTTCAAACTTCACTGGGGATAATTTTTCAGTGTTGATGGTAGATAAACTCTGCTTGGGGAGAATATCGCCGACTCATTCGCGGTTGCGAGCCTCAGTTGGGGAGATTTAACACCACTGTCCTTCTCTTACTCTGCGGGGAGTGAATGTTCCTTGAGTCGTATTCTCTAGTTAGGTCTATCCATATACCTGGTGGACAGAGCAACTGTACGATTTGGACATTTCTTATTTGCCCCTATTTCTGATATTACGAGTAATCGTCTTTTGTTTCGCATGTAAATATTAATGAGCAGCAATTAATGTCAAATGCATATATCAAAAACGAACATTGGATGTTCTTGCAAAACAAAACAGAAAAAGAAAACAATTTGAAATTTCTTTGTGAAAATGAATCGTATTGATTTTGAAATTAGCCTATAAATAGGCGTTTTTGTACAAGAGGATGACGTCCTAGTAAGAGAACACCGTCAAACAATAGAGTTTATACAGTTTGTAAAAAAATAAAGAAAACAGCTACGTGAACAATCCCACTGGGTTCCAACTCTGCTATTGCCCTTATGTCTTCGAGCATCTCATCACTTTGCTACTTGGTTGAAGGTAGGTCAGATTGACTAGTGTCGTCCGATCCTGATAGTCGATACTGAAGTCTAATCGTAAGGTGATCCAATGAGACATAGTGTTATGCTTTGATCCCTAATTTTTGCCTGGACCGCCCTTTCGGGTTTTCAGTCCACCAGGATATCCTTTTTTGCCCAAGCCGCCTTTTCAGGTTTTCGACTTGCCGGGTGTACAGATTTTTCATTTTCATCCCTTATTTTTGCCTGAACCCTTTTGGTTCTCTGGGAAGCCCTTATTTTTTCCTAGACCAGTCGACCTAGCGGGTCTTTGATTATGCATCATATTTTTCACTATGTCTACATTGATGGGGTGAGGAAGGTCGTCACCATCCATGGTGGTTAGAATCATAGCTCCTCCTGAGAAGATGTTCTTAACCATAAATGGCCCTTCGTACGTAGGGGTCCATTTACCCCTGGGATCACCTTGAGGTAGTATGATGCGCTTGATCACCAGATCCCCAACTTGATACTCTTGTCATCTAACTTTCTTGTTAAATGCCTTGATCATCCGTTTTTGATACGTCTGACCATGACAAATAGCAGTAAGTCTCTTTTCGTCGATTAAGTTCAGTTGATGAAGCCGGGTCTGGATCCAGTCGTTCTCGCTCAAATCTGCGTCCTTCATAATCCGAAGAGAGGGTATCTGAACTTCAATGGGCAAGACAGCCTTCATGCCATATACTAAGGAATAGGGTTTTTCCCCTATTGATGTATGCGCTGAGGTACGGTACCCATGAAGAGAAAACGGTAACATCTCGTGCCAATCTTTGTATGTCACCGTCATCATCTGCACAATCTTCTTGATATTCTTATTAGCCGCTTCAACAGCCCCATTCATCTTCGACCGGTAGGGAGAAGAGTTGTGATGTTGTATCTTGAACTGTTTGCAGATCTCGGTGATCATCTTATTGTTGAGATTTATACCATTGTCTATAATGATCCTCTCCGGTACACCGTATCGACAGATCAGATTGTGTCGAATAAACCGTGCCACGACATTCTTGGTTATTGTAGCGAAGGAAGCTTCCTCAGCCCACTTTGTAAATTAATCAATCTCTACCAAGATGAAACAATTCCCGTTGGATGCAGTAGGTCTGATCTCGCCGATCATATCGATGCCCCACATTGCGAAAGGCCAAGGAGCTGTCAAGACGTTCAGAGGAACTGGAGGTATGTGCACTTTATCAGCATAGACTTGGCATTTGTGACAGGTCCGAGAATGCTGATAACAGTCGGCTTCCATAGTAGACCAATAATATCCTGCCCGTAGGATTTTCTTCGCCATGGTGTGTCCACTAGAATGAGTTCTGAAAGTACCTTCATGTAACTCCGCCATGATTCTTTCCGCCTCGCTCTTATCCATACATCGCAGTAAGGTTGAATCATGGTTACGCTTGTAAAGGATGCCATTACTGATGAAGAACTTCGCCGCGAACCTCCTCAGAAACTTCTTATCTTTACCAG
This sequence comes from Vicia faba, assembly GCA_948472305.1. Lineage (NCBI taxonomy): Eukaryota > Viridiplantae > Streptophyta > Magnoliopsida > Fabales > Fabaceae > Vicia > Vicia faba. The sequence continues at coordinate 1,538,727,424 of OX451737.1, forward strand.
ATGCACCCTCGGGGTATTCCTGAGCCTCAAGATACCTCTTTACCTCATGAAACCAGGGTTTATCTTCCACCTCTTCAGTCTCAATGTCGCAGCAATGTGAGGGTTCCTCCAACCTCTCAATGGTAATCTGGGGAGCCTCATTGTCCCACCTGACCTTGAACATAGAAGACATAATAGCTAGCGCGTCCGCTAACTGATTATCCTCTCTGGGGAAGTGTTCAAAGGTTATCTCCTCGAAGTGTGGAAGTAAAGTCAACACATACTCTTTGTAAGGAATAAGATTTGAGTGTTTCATATCCCACTCGCCTTTGATCTGACTGATCACGAGAGCGGAATCTCCGAACACACCCAAGAACTTAATCCTTAGGTTAATAGCTGCTCGAAGGCCTATGATGTGCGCTTCATACTCTGCCATGTTATTGGTGCAGTTAAAACATAATCGGGCGGTGAATGGAGTATGACATCCTTCAGGAGATATGATCACGGTGCTAATGCCATTACCTAAAGAGTTTGAAGCTCCATCAAAATACATAGACCATCGGGATCCCTCCTCAGGTCCTTCATCCGGTCCAAGTGTCTCACAGTCAGTCACCAACATGATATTCTCATCCGGGAATTCAAAGTTCATGGATTGGTAGTCATCCACTGCCTGATGTGCCAAATGATCTTCCAACACACTCCCCTTGATTGCCTTTTGGATCGTGTATTGGATGTCATACTCAGTCAAGATCATCTGCCATATCGCTATTCTTCCGGATAAGGTGGGCTTTTCGGAGATATACTTGATTGGATCCATCTTTGATATCAATAGGGTAGTGTGAGTCAGCATATATTGTCTCAGCCGGCGAGCAGCCCATGCCAAAGCGCAGCAAGTTTTCTCAAGCAACGAGTATCGGGTCTCGCAGTCGGTAAACTTTTTGCTAACGTAGTAAATAGCATGCTCTTTTCATCCAGACTCGTCATGCTGCCCTAGCACACACCCCATTGAATTGTCGAGTACTCTCAAGTATAAGATCAAAGGTCTCCCTTCAACTGGAGGCATCAGAATAGGTGGCTCTTGGAGATATTATTTGATCATTTCGAAAGCGGCCTGACATTCATCGTTCCATCTTACCACTTGATCTTTCTTCAGTAACTTAAAGATTGGCTCACAAGTAGGGGTCAGGTGTGAAATGAATCGGGAAATGTAATTCAACCATCCCAAAAAGCCTCTGACTTCTTTTTCTGTTCGGGGAGCTGGAATTTCCTGTATAGCCCTCACCTTTGCAGGATCCACTTGAATACCTTTATCACTAACGACAAAACCCAGCAGCTTACCAGACCTCACTCTGAAGGTGCACTTGTTCGGGTTTAGCCTCAGCTTATACAACTTCAACCTGTCAAATAGCTTCTGAAGATGGCCAAGGTGTTCTTTCTCAGTCTGGGACCTCGCAATCATGTCATCAACCTATACCTCAATCTCATGATGGATCATATCATGGAACAAAGCGACCATGGCGCGCTGATACGTTGCCCCAACATTCTTCAATCCAAAAGGCATGACCTTGTAGCAAAAGGTACCCCACTGCGTAACGAAGGTTGTCTTTTCCATGTCTTCGGGAGCCATCTTAATTTGATTGTAACCGGAAAAACCATCCATAAAGGAGAAGACATTATGTTGTGCGGTGTTGTCAACCAGAACATGGATATGAGGCAGAGGGAAATCATCCTTGGGGCTCGCCCTATTCATATCCCTATAGTCAACACACATTCGAACCTTGCCATCTTTCTTCGGCACTGGGACCACGTTGGCAACCCACTACGGGTAAGAAGTAACTTCTAGAAAACCGGTATCAAACTGTTTCATAAACTCAGCGTTGATTTTCTCATACATCTCTGGGCGCATTCGGCGAACTTTCTGCTTTACTGGAGGACAGTCTTCTTTAGTTGGTAAGCGGTGAACCACAATATCGGTATCCAACCCAAGCATATCTTCATAATACCGGGAAAAGATCTCAACATAATCACGCAGCATCTGAATCAACTGTTGCTTGACACTAGACTCCAGATTTGCACCGATCTTGGCCTCTTTTTTGTCTTCTTCTGTACCCAGATTTACTGTTTCAACTGACTCTTCATGCGGCTGTATGGCCCTCTCTTCCTAAAGTAACAGTCTAGCAAGTTCACCGGGCACTTCGCAATCATCCTCACCTTCGTCCTCGGCTTGGTTGATCGGACTTTCAAAGTCATAATTGGCAGTAGCAGAGTCGTTATCAATGGGATGCAGAGTGGATGTGGACCTGTATACATGAGTGTGTGTAAGACAAGTAGTTGTTTTGCAAGATAGAAAAGAAAAACAAGGAGCGCAAAATTTGTAATGCAAGAAAACGTCCAATGCTTTTATTGATGATATATGGAAATGACACATAATAAGCCCTCAAACAAACCCACGGTGTCTCGGGCAAGGAACCGGGTCGTAAAAGTTTCAAATTTTCTGTTAGAAACTCAAAATAAAAGTCTATTACTGTGTAATAAAAGAAATGGGCACGAAGTCCTTCGCCGTCCAATTGCTCAATCCACCTTCGGTTGTCGGGTAAATCCAGCTGTCAAACTTAGATTCTTCATCATCATTTTCAATCGCATTCACTTCCGGATTACTGATACGCAGGGGAGATCTTCCAATCCGCGCACGCCGAACAGCCCTTTGAGCTTCTGCAGTAAAACCCAAACCAAACTTGTCAGTTTTGTATGCAAAGTCAGGGAGTTTGCCCCAATTCGCACACCCACCTTTTTCAATAACAGCCCGGGCATCCTTGAGGGAAGCCATCTTCATTGGCGTATCTTCAGCAACAGTTTCAGTCGATGCCAGAGTCTGGGGGACTTCTTCAAAGTTTTGACATGGGGTTTCAATGAACTCCCCATCCATCTCCACATACCGAAAAGAGTTAAGGTGGCTCACCATGTACTCCTCTTCTCCTCGTACTGTAACGATTTTCCCCTTCATTGAATATTTTAACATCTGATGGAGCATGGAAGTCACTGCCCCAACTTTGTGAATCCACGGGCGACCCAGCAAACAAGAATAAGATGGTCGAATATCCATCACATAGAATGTAGACGCGAAAGTCTGAGAACCAACCTTAACTGGAACGTCCACCTCTCCATGTACCATCCTTTTGGACCCGTCAAAGGCCCTAACCACAATATTACTTGGCTTCAGAACCAACCCTTCACAGTCCAACCGGTCTAATGCTTTCTTGGGTAAAACATTCAATAAAGACCCAGTATCCACCAGCACGTGAGCTAGAGTAGTGCCCCTGCACTCGATTGAAACATGCAGAGCGTCATTGTGATTCTTTCCTTTGGCAATTAAATCTGCGTCGGAGAAACCCAACCCGTTGTCAGCGGCCAAACTAGCCACATAGTCTTTGAATTGATCACCAGATGTTTCCTGCGGCACATGCGCAGTTTTCAGGAAAGCAATTAAAGCCTTAGCGTGGGCTTCTGAGCATAACAATAAAGATAACATGGAGATCTTCAACGGGGTTTACCCCATCTGTTCGACTACGTTGTAGTCATTTTCTTGATGATCTTTAAAATCTCCTCTATCTCCTTTCTAGAGGTTTCAACGATAATCTTCTTCGGTGCCTCCGTCCGGGCAGGCTCAACGGTGGTCCCTTTGCCCCGAGCGTCAGATGACTCGGCGACAGGGGTAATGATTGGAACATGAATAGGGACAGTAGCAGATGTACTGGCAGGTGTAATAGCAACAGGCTTCTGAACAGTTGGTGGGGAGATCTCAGGAGAGAAGAGTCTTCCGCTTCGGGTGACCTTGCTAGACCCGACAATATTGCTGACATCAGTATCAGCCTCTTCAACCTTCAAGTTTTGTTTAATCCCATTATAATACACATCGGCCCCATAATGCCACGGGACAACCTTATCCGAAGTGTAAGGGATAGGTCCAGGAATAGTAATGATCAATGGAGCAACTCTCGGAACAGATGTAATTCTAACAGGCTTTCTCGAGGAAGCCTTGGAAGAATTGGCGGAAATGGTGATTATGGAAACATCTTCAACAGGAATCAACGGAACCAAAGTTTTCTCAAACAAGATTTCTTTGTTATCCATCAGGCGTTGAACACCTGATTTCAACAAATGATAACCAGCAGGTAGGATGGAACATAGGTGGCAACCTTCGCCACATCCCGAAAATAAATCGGACAACAATAAGTTCTTCTTAACGGTCAACAACGGAGTAGAAACGTCTTCCACAGAAGTTACAAATGAATCGTCGTCCACAGCATTTACTCCATGCTTGGGCATAGGAGCAGTCATGACATTAGGCTTTTCCGGCATTTACTCCAGTCATGGCATAGGAGCAGATCCTGCACTTTATTCTTCAAAGCCCAGCAGTTATTGGTATCATGCCCCGGGCTATCGGAGTGATAAGCACAGCGGGCGTTCGGATTATACAGCGGTGATGTAGTACTGAGATTCTTTGGAGCCTCCTTCAGAATCACCAAGTTGGTTTTCAACAGTTGCGGCAGAATTTGAGATAGAGTCATACTGAGTCGAGTATACTGTCTTTGTGGTCTCTCTACTCTTTGTTAATTGTTGCGTTGTGGGGCAACAGCAGGTTTTAATATTACTACCGCATTAACTGCTTGGCAGCGTTCAGGACGGTTTTGGATCCTCGAGCTGTAAACTGCACTAGATTCCTTCTTGAAAGGCTTCTTCTCAGTACTTGACGAAGCACCTTTCTGTATCTTTCCACTTTTAATACCAGCTTCAACTCTCTCCCCAATCATAATCAATTCAGTAAACCCAGACAATGAACTACCGATCAAATGATTAAAGTATGGACCAGACAAAGTCCCAAGAAACATATCCACCAACTTCCTATCAGCCAGAGGGGGTTGTACTCTTCCAGCAAGATCTCTCCACTTATGAGCGTAGTCCTTAAAACCTTCGCTCGCACCCATAGACATATCCTGAAGTTGAGTACGCGTGGGAGCAAGGTCGGCATTATACTGGTATTGCTTGTAAAAAGCAGCAGCAAGGTCCTCCCAGTTGCGGACATTAGCTCCTTCCAGTTGATAGAACCATTCAAGTTGAGTCCCTGACAGACTATCTTGAAAGAAATGAACCCATAGATTCTTATCAGCAGTATATGGTTGAATCTTTCTGACATACGAGCGGAGGTGTAACTTTGGGCAAGATACCCCATCGTACTTAGCAAAGACAGGAGCTTTAAACTTGTGTGGGATCACCACCCCAGATGCCAAACCCAAATCTCCTAAGTCCAACCCAGGTATCTTCTAGATCTCCATTGTGCTCAACCGATCTTCGAGTTGCTTATATATATCCTCAGTAGGAGGATATTGGTCTTCATCAAAGTCAGTGTCATTGTCAGAAACCACAGGGCTATGACCCTTCCTTACCTCTTGATTCTCTCCCCCTCCAGATGAGTGAGACAAATAAACTTCTTCTTGCAACCTGTTCCCAAACCTGTGACCCATATTCAGGAGGACCACCTTCTTCTTCTTCTTATTCTTGTCCTTCAAGATAAGAGTCTTCAAATCTTGTTGACTCTTGGCCAAGTTCAAGAACATTTCCTGGAACTGAGCATTCTGAGCTTGAAGAGCCTTGATGGCTTGATCAATAGGTGTTTCAGAAGACATGTTGTGCTGAAATAAACAGCGAAGAAGATAAGAAACTTGTAAGGGTACCTGTAATGAGGTGCATGGTAATGGAATGCGTATGAAATGATTTCAAAGACTTTGGGAGATTCAAATTTGTAAACCAAAATAAAACACACTTTATTAGATTAAAACTTGTAACAATGTTTAACAAATTCCTTTAAGGCGTTACAAAAGAAATACTGAAAAGCAAATCTAACCTAGAAATAGTAAAAGACATCAGAACTCCCATGGTCGTTTTCCTTTCGTGCTGACATAATCGTTGATTGTCCTCTCAGTCTCTAGCTGCCTTGTAAGCTTTAGGATCTTCCGTTCCTGCTCATGATACTTCTCTTTGTAAGTGTCCCTTTCTTCCCTTAGCTGGATCCAAGATCTCTTCAATGCCCCCAAATCAGTAGGCATATAGGGATGGAGGATCGTATACGGAGCCCCTTCTTCATCAGTATGCTCCACAATTACCGGCAAAACAGCTTCGTATGGCATCCCCGGCTTTTGAGCACGGGCTCGAACCCACTAGAGATATGGTTGCATCGGGAGAGAAGTCTTCATTCCTAGCTCATGTGGATCAGACCTATTCACCCTGTCCCAGGCTCGTATAAACCTGTGGCGATGTCCCTTAATATCCCCCTTGAAGTCAAAAACAATGTCTGGAAGTAGCATCTCATGAGGACCGTCCCTTCGAGCTCATCCAAAATGTCGTAAGGCCAAACAAGGATTATAGGTTATTCCTCCTCTAATTCCAAGCAATGGAACATTGGGGTATTCCCCACACCGATCAATGGCAGATAGCTTTTCCATATCTTTAGTACTCCAAAGGATGTCTGTATGAGTAAGGGACATGATTCTATAAGCCCAACCCATACCTTCCTCATTCTTCAATACAGATTTGGGGAGGTGAGAAATAAACCACCTCGCCAGCAGCGGTGCACAGAACATGAGAGTTCCCCTTCTCCGAACAGTACGGGTATAAAGAGCATGCAGAATATCACCCAAGAGTGTAGGCACTAGGTTACGAGACATGAAGATCTTGACTGCGTTCACATCGACAAAAGAATATGAATTTGGGAACAGAACCAAGCCATAGATGAGGAGAGCCAGGATGTCTTCAAATGCTTGAAAGTCCAAACTATCCCAGAACTGTTGAGCTTGATCAATCAAAAACTTTGCCAAGAAACCTTTAACCCCACTCTGAATCTCCCAGTTAGACACTACGTCATCCATTTTCAGATGTAGGGCTGAAGCAATATCCTCTGGCCTAGGAGCTATCTCCAAACCTGTAAAGGGTGTCTGCTCTAGAATAGATATTCCAAGTAAATCAGAAAACTCCTCCAAAGTAGGGACCAACTGATAGTCCGGGAAGGTGAAACAGTGATGCAATGGGTCAAAGAACTGGAAAAGGACGCTCATCATTTGCTCATCTAACTTTGAAGTGACCAAACTAAGGAGGTGACCATGTCTTCTAACAAATGAGGAAGTATCAGGAACCTTTGAAACCAACTCTCTGAGCTGAGCATAGATTTGCACGAAGTTGATTCGAATGGTATTTCTATGCATAGAAGCCATGATCTGTAAAACAGAACAAAGATGAATCCCCTCAGTCTTTGAAATGGTTAGTCTAATGAAATATGCATGCGATGTCATGATAAAAACACACCACAGGTATCACAGATGGAAAACATGGTAAGGGCAAACAAGTCACACAATAGCCCTTAAATTTCAGGCTGGCATGGAGTTTAGGTACTACCCTCTTGCAGTTTAGTTGGTTCAACATGTCCTAGTAATAGTAATCGGGTTCTAGAGGTTCTTAATATCACTGACCATCCTCAATTGGTCATAATTCAAGTTTAGCAATCTTTTCTTGTGGCCGGAATCATCGCGAGAGTATGGTCTCAATGAGTGTAGCATACTGCTACTTTTCTATGGCCAAGTTAGTCAATTATAGGTTCTAAGGTCAGTTGATGCTTAATGACCCATTAGCAGCCCCATACTCTCCTTGTTCCTCCACAAGGGATATCGGTACCAACTAATGTGTCACACCAACGTAGCTACTGCTTCAACCGTATCGGTCTACGTCGTACAGTTCTCTCACAGTCTATTGCTACTTACCTAAAAGGTGTCCCTCAGATCCGAGTTAGGATCTATAGTAACTCTGATACAAGGCCCACAAAGACAAAGCAAACAAATCAAACAATTGAAAACAATATGGTGAACTAATCCTAAGGTACACCCACTTATATTCTCCCCAGCAGAGTCGCTAGTTCTGTGATACGGTGGCCAGAACTGGGACGTGTTTCCCTTTTTTAAGGAATTGTTGGTTTATGTTTTGCGTTTGTATTCGCAAAATGTCGTGGTAAGCAAGAGTCACCACCGACTTTTATTTTATCTAACAAGGAAAGGAAAAAATCATAGAAAAATTTCTTTTTCGAGATATTTCTGAGTACGGGATGTAGATTATAAAAAGGGAAGGTATTAGCACCCTTTCTATCCGTGGTTTTCCATGGGCTCTTACGTACTTGCTCATCATTTTCAAAATTGTTTTCTTTGTGTTTGTGTGCTTTGAAAAGTTTTTGTTTCGACTTCGATTTAACTCTTGCTTCTATCTTCAAGAGTGTAATTAAGTGTTTTGAAAACTTTGTTTGTAAAGGAGTGTAAGTGTGAAAAAAGTTTGTTTTGATTGAGCAAGTACTTAAGAACTAATCTACCTACTCGAAAAAAGAATCGTTCTATGTTCGTTTCCTTTAGACAGTGCTATCCTACTATTAGTGAGTAAGTAGCACCGTCGTTGGAGTTTTGAGGGTCAATTCGAAAAGGGACGTACGGTGACTAAAGCAATGTTAGGACGTCTTAGTAGTAACCCTAATGTCTTAGATCAATTATCCGAGGCAACAATATCCGAGGCAACCTTTCCAAGGCAACTATGATCTTTGGACAAAAGGACGACCACTAAAGCATCCTATACTCAATGACCGTTTATCGAAGGCAACCAAGTGGAAGTGTACCCAGGAGTGCGCATGTGCGAGTGATTCAATTTCAGATTATTTATCTTTGCACATTTTAGGGTTATCTAACTGTTTTAAAATTAGTCATACATTCTTGTCATGCATCCTATATCATACATCTAACAGTTTAGTATTTGCAGAATTTAAAATCCGGAATTTAAACTAAGCTATTAGAAGGCTTCGGGTATTTACATAGCCAAAAATAAACCCTTGAAAAGTAAAGCAGTAAATGTAAATAAACGTCCTAATTAAACTATTACAAACTGTAGGCAGTTACATCAATATGATAAATAATAAAAATAAAGCGCGCGAGAAAAAATAAGATCGGGAAAAAAAATAGGGTTTTGACCCTTCTATCCTAATGAAAAGAGAAAATGTTTTTTGTTGTTTTTTAATATTTTTTAAAGAAAAGAATTTAGGTTTTTAAATTAAATATACAATTATTAGTGATTAATAAAAAATAATTACATAGCCTATTTTTGTTTTTTTTGTTTTTTTTAAGAAAAGAAAGAAAAATTAAATTTGGAATAAAAAACCTAATTATTCTAATTATTTTTAATTTATTTACAAAATAATTAGAGTTTTCTAAATTAACAAACCTAATTAAATTAATTAATTTTTTTAATAAAAATAAAATCTAGACCTAATTTATGAAAAGTAATATTTTTGTGATTTTTTTGATAAAAAGAAAATAATTTGATTGGTTAGTAAATAAGTAAATTAAATTAAATGAAATAAATATAATAAAAAAGTAGAGAAAGAGATTGGGCCTGAAAAGTATTTGGAGGGGTGCAAATAGCCAGATCTGGGCCCAAAATCAAGTAGTCCACGTTGACTTCCCAGATCCAGTGTGATTGCTTTGACCTTGCCTTTGGTGTTCCTCCAGTGATGGCCCTTGGATCTGGCCTCAGGACACTTGGCAAGCTGGATTGTGAGGTCTCATGATGGACCTTGGTTCTTGGTGCGCGTCTGAATCTGAAAAGAAAAAATACAAGAAATATTTGGGGGACCTGGGATTCGAACCCAGGTCCTGAAGCAATATCCACGCCCTCACTACCACTGCACCACCTGTTCTTGTTTGTACATATAATACATAATAATGATAATATATAAAAAGCAAAGCACTGAATTCAAAACGCACGAAAATTCAAATGCGCGAATGGTTGGCCGCCACGTCTTCATCTTCTCCAAGGATATGTTGTTTTAGACAACAGACCTATACCAATGGACGTTCTCCGTAGCTAAAACCATGGCCGTGTCAAAAATCACGTACAAGCACAATAAATCAATGGTGATGGTACCAATCCATTCGTCTGAGTCTCACGAACTTCATGGTACCCTAATCGTGGCCCAATTTTACCTGCACACCAAGATCCCAATTTGAAGCTACAAACCCTAACAATGGTGGAATCCGATATGGGCCATATAAATGCAATTAAACAATACATAAAGCTTGCATATGTCTTAAGGATCAAGAATATACCATTAGTTCATGCTATTAATGCCTAAATCATGGAATTCGAATTCAAGAAAAGTTGGGTATCGTGACTGACTTACAGTGAGATATATGGCTTGAAAATGCTTGCTCTTGATTGCTTTCGCTTGTTGGGAATCTCAGGAAGTGATTGAGACAACTAGAAGGCCTTGAGGATGCTTGGAAATAGAAATTTGTGCTCACACTTTTTCTTGATTTTTCAAGTTTTTGTTCTCCTTGCTGCGCCTCCTTCTAACCTAGTTTTTGGTCTGCATTGCTTCTATATGTATTGAGGAGTGAATTAGGTTTGAAAACATGGCCTCAATCTTCTTCCATTATTGAATTTGATTGTGATTTGATACACTTTGAATATCATTCCAAGAATAGTATATTTCAATATTTTTGTCCACCCTAATGCCTTGCACGAGTTTGATTTGATGCTAGCTGTAATTGAAACCTGAAACAAGCACAAAATCTTTTGTTTTCAATATTTTAGATTTTATATGATTTGTTTTGATTTATAATTGAATTAATTCAAATAAAAATCAAAATAAATAAGAAAAACATGATAAGGACAAGTGGCATGGACTAGAGCTCGTGGACTGTGTTGCCAACTTAAAACAAGTGAAAAAGATTGGGCCCATTTGGCAAAAATTGAAGTTTTAGGGATAGTTGACTTTTGGTAATTTTGCAAAAAGGGTCAACTTCACCAATGCATAACTTCCTCAATTTTGACTCTTTGGAGGTGTTCTTGGACTCTTTAGAAGGCTTTAGATGTCCTCTAATCAACCCTTTTAGTCTCATCTCAATTTGATATTCCATGCTCATGTATGAAGCTTTGACAAAAAAGATGTTTTTGTTGACTTTTCAAAATGACCTATAATGTCCAAATTCATAACTTCTTGTGAGTGCATATTTTGAACTTGGGAGATGAAGATGGATTATAGGGAATTACATCCTATTCAAAATGAGTTTTGGATGGGTCATTTCTCATAAAGTATGAGAAAGTTATGCTTGGTCAAAGTTGAGTTGACTTTTCCTGCAAAACCCTAATTTAACAACTTTTGAGTCTTGATGAATTGAGAGAAATCCTTGATGAATCATGATCAACCCTTTATCAAATGATGAAATATATTTCAAAATGAGAATGTTGACCAAAAATCTTGAAATTTGACTGTATGTTGGCCACAGTTGACTTTTGCCTTAGCATAGTCGATTTTTAGGCCTTTAAGCAATTGATTGAGCAAATTTTCTCTGCAAGGCTTGAAACTTGACATGGATGATCTTGAGAACATATTAGGACAATGTTGAGCATTTGGGATCCCTTGGACTCAAGTATCTTGATGCAACATGAAACCCTAATTTGAGGTAGACTGCCTTAGGAGAGAGCTTGCCTGGTCAACCCTTGGAATTCTTTGAGTAACTTGAGTATCTTTTTTGAAATGTTTTGAGAAATATGGGAGAGAAAATTTTGGGGTACAACAAGAAGGTTTTCCATAGTGCAAGATTTATTTGGCTGAAGGATGGTGATAGGAACACGAAATTCTTCCATGGGAAGGTGAATCAAAGGAGGAAAACAAATTTTATAGGGAAGCTTAGTGGTGCAGGTGGGAAATGGTGGAGTGGTAAGGAGAACTGTGGGAGAATTTTGAAGGACTATTTTTTGGAGCTCTTTAAATGTGCCATTCCTTCCAATATTCAGGAAACGCGTGAAGTAGTTAAAGACAAATTAAATGGTGACCATAGGAATATGTATAGTGGAATTTTCACGGAGAAAGAAGTTGAATGTGCCTTGGTGGCAATGGAGTGTTTCCATTGGTTGAAGAAGAAGAATAGAGGTCAGTGATGGCTGTTAAGTTAGACATGAAAAAGGCAATAGGGTCAAATGGAGTTTTGTTGAAGGGGTGTTGAGGGCTATGGGTTTTCCGGAGAATATGGTTTCCCTGATCATGCAGGGGTTAATTTCAGACAATGCCTTGGTGGCAATGGAGTGTTTCCATTGGTTGAAGAAGAAGAATAGAGGTCAGTGATGGCTGTTAAGTTAGACATGAAAAAGGCGATAGGGTCAAATGGAGTTTTGTTGAAGGGGTGTTGAGGGCTATGGGTTTCCCGGAGAATATGGTTTCCCTGATCATGCATTGTATTTCATTCGTGTCCTACCAGGTCCTTCTGAATGGAAAGCCTGGACAAAAAAAATTATTGGAGAGGGGAATCCGTCAAGGAGATCCACTCTCCCCTTACTTGTTTGTTCTATGTGCAGATGTTATGTTTGGTTTGCTTAAGAGGGAAGTCAAAGATGGAAGTTTACATAGGATCAAAGTGGCGCAGAGATCTCCTATTATTTCTCATCTGTTTTTTGCGGATGATAGCCTACTGTTCGCTAGAGCAAATCTTTTGGAAGTTGGAAATCGGATGGAGGTTCTTGCTAATTACCAGGAATTTTCAGGGCAAATGGTGAACCTCGACAAGTCAGAAACCTCATTTAGTCAAAATGTTCAGGACAAAGTCAAAGATATGATCTGTAACAGGATGAGAGTTAAGATAGTTGTTAATCACTCAAGATATCCGGGCCTACTGATTATTTTAGGGAAATACTCAGTGTGTTTAGTCTATCACATGCTTAGATCCAACCATGCTACGGGTAACGTTGGCCGTTCAAGAAGATCCTTTGGTAGCTTGTGGAAGAAACTGTGGAAAGTCCCAGTACATACCAGAATTAGGAACTTTATGTGGTGATTAGGGAGAAATATTCTGCCTACTAGGTGTAACTTGGTTAATAAAGGTATGTCACTTGATAATCTATGCCCTCTACGTCACAATCATCATGAATCTGTTCATCATCTTTTTATGCATTGTGGTTTTGTGAAAGTTGTGTGGCTTGTGTCGCCTCAGGGGTACCGAGTCCCATATTCGATGGATTTTTTGCATTGGATTGAAACGGGATTTGAGTTGGGTGACTCACTCTCTGTTCAACTTTTCTGCACTACTCTCTGGTCAATCTGGAACTCGAGGAATCAAAAGGTGTTCAGGAATGAAAACTCTAATCCAGAAGGGATTGCAAACAAGGTAGTGGAGCAGGTTGTTGGATTTAACCGGGCAAATCCTAGGTTGAAGTTCAGGAAGAAAGTGGTGATCAATGAGGAAACGTTGGGCTGTGATGTGGGCTTTCATACAGTTCAAGTGGACACGGGATGCTACCCTGACGGTATGATAGCTTTAGGTTGCATCGTTAGAAACCACGTTAAGGAAGTGGTGTGGGCTTCCTGCAAGCGTTTGGTGTCATCCGCAAGTGTTTGTGTGGCTGAAGCTTATGCCATGAGGTGGAGATTACAGGTGGCGCTGACATTAAATCTATACATAATTCTGCTACATTATGACGCCTTAAGTGTTATAGATTGTATCCATGGCTTTTCAGCTCTTGAGGAGGTGGATTTATTGCAGGGAACGGTGTGGCGCTACTGAAGAATAAGTGTATATATATCATGAAGATTGATCCATAATTAATCTAAATTCAAAGTAGTGTATGTCTTCGTTGATTACCCAAAAGGTGAAGGGCTTCAAGTTATGGTATCTAATTTCAAAGAAGATGGTTAGTAGTAGAGATGTTTTCTTTGATGAGCAGTTTGTGTTGAACCACTCAATTGCAACAAACGTGTCAAATCTAAAGGGGAATTTTCTAATAACGAGGTGATTTATGTGAATATTGATCTACTAATTGTCAGAAATGTGCAGGTGGTACTTAAACAACTAACCAAACTACATTTTAATACTGAAATTCATCACAATCCTAAAGATTCAGGTGTATACAAGATTATTCTCTTGTATGTGACGAATAATATTATAAAATCAAGCCACCAAAAAGTTATGGGTATTAAGACTACGAAGTTTATGCAATTATTACTAGTTCCAAAGATATGTATAACTTTCAAGAGGCTAAAGCTAGCCAGTAGAAAGATAAGTGGGTGAGTGTTATGGTGGATGAGAATAATTCTTTGAAGAAAGGTTAGAAATGAGAGCTTAATCAAAATCCTAGAGGGATAATGCTACCAGGTTTCAAGTGGGTTACAAGAGAAAACTAACAATAATCGAAAAAATGAGAAAACTTTAAGGCTCATCTTATAAGAAAGAGGTACTCGTGTTATAAGGGTATTGAATATAACAAGATTTTCTCTCTATTATATCATATCTTAAGTATATTTATTTTATGAGTGAAATATTAAGATTATAATTATGGACCTTAAAATATAAGCAATTCATTCTCGATTAAATGCCCATGCCCTATGGACTTATGTGATACCTTACTTAAGTACCCAATATTAGATGTTTGTTTTATAAACTTAATTAACATCTTTAATTTATCAATCAATATCATATTCATTCACATTCTTGAATAATTAAATTCAAAAATTAAAATTAGTAACAACTCGTGCTTTTGGACATATAAAAAATTAATCAATATGTAACACGGATTTGTAATTGTTAAATTTTTGCAAACGTAAAATAATATGTCAACAATATATAAAAATAAAATAGAATATTATTATTTTTGAACTAAAACTAAATGAATATCACATTTCTTAATAATATGTGGTGGTGGGCATGCAATTTTGATTATTTAACTAATCAATATATTGAATGGGTATCATATAAATGTATTTAAGTCGAGAGATTATGTGCTCGTTTGTTTTAATTTTTTTTAAAATATTTTTTTAGTGTTAAATCATTTTGGATCAAAAATATTTATAAAGAAATTTTTTATAAAAGTTTTAAATAAAAAATTGGTTTGAGTAGTTTAAATTTAAAATATTATTTTAGATATTTCATCATTTTATTAAAAAAAATTAGATATTAAAATTTTAAAAAATTATTTAATTTTGAAGCTATTTTAAATAGTTTTTTATAAAATTATTTTTAAAATATAATTTTTTTTAAACAATTATGATTTCGATTATATTTTGATCTTCAATAATTTATGTGTATGTTTAAGGATGTCAAAATTAATCTTTTATTTTAAAAGATACGAAAATTAAAAAAAAATTGTAATATTTTAAAAAATAATTTTATAAAATCTATTTTTAAAAATATAAAGAAAAAATTCATTTTTTTTAAAATAAAACAAACCGGCTCTAAAAAAAACCTTGGATAAAAAGTTTGCTAGTGTTATCATGTGTGATTTGTGTGTAACTATTTGTAGTGTAATAATGTTTCTATCAAAGATTTGTCTCAAATCTATTTGGTAAAGAACCAATTCCTATCAACTTCATACTCATTTACTATCTTTAATTGATCAAACAGTAATAAATTAATTTTCTTCTCCATCAAATTCTTTAACTTATTTTTTCTATGAGATGAATCATCTCATCTCTTTGATCATGTGATTTGTAATCATAATAAAAAATGAAAAATGTACGATTCAAGATATGTTTAATATTAAGTAGTAAAGAAATGAAATATGAGATTAGAGACATACTTGTGTAATACTCTTTCAGTTTTAAAAAACCGTAGTTTAAATAAATAAATTTTATTTTAAAATAATTGTTATTTTTATTTTTTAATATAATAATAATTACTATTTGTATAACTAGGGTTTTAAGTAAGATTTTAAAATATAATTTCTTCTTTAACAAGTTATTGTAGTACAGTCCTTTCTTTTCTCTCTCTCCTTCAATTATACTCTCATCTTCAACCTTTGTGCACCAACAATTGATATATAAACTCCGGTTAAATTCACAGGGAAACATGGATGTACATGAGGCGTGTGTAGTTGATTTCGTTGAATCTTGGATTCGCTTTGAATTCATGAGTGAAATTGTTGTAGAACAATATTTCTTGATTTTGTGGGGTTGGTGTGATACGGTGGCAGAACCGACTGTTTATACTGGTTTGCATTTTGTATTCGTAAATATTACGGTAAGAAAGAGTCGCCACCGACTTTTCTTTTATCCAATAAAGGAAATGGTGAAAAGAACAGAAACAAGCCTTTTTTGAGATTTTCTGAGTAAGGGGGGTAAATTATGGAAAGAGAATGTGTTAGCACCCTTTCCATCCGTGGTTTTCCACGGGCTCTTAGGTACTTGCTCATTTTTGAAAATTGTTTTAGTGTTTGTGTGTTTTGAAAAGTTTTTGTTTGCTTTATGATAGCTCTCGTATCAGTCTTCAAGAGTGTGATAAATCATTTTTGAAAAGAGTTTTGAAAGTGTGGTGTGAAAATGAATTAGATTTGAGCAAGTACTTAACAACTACCTACCTACTCGAAAAATGCGTTCTTTTTCTCCTTTCCTTTAGATAGTGCTATCCTATATTAGTGAGTAGGTAGCCCTATCGTTGGATGTTGAGGGACTATCGTAAGGGACGTTTATGGTCATTGAAGGCAACATGTAGAGATACATTGGCAGTTTGGAGGGACTGTCATCATATATCCGTCGACAACATTGAGGGACAAGATCATTTCTCGTAGGCAACTCGAGGGACATTAAGGGACTATGATATTTATGATGACTTTGAACTTAAGGGTCTTTGCTAAGGTATCCCTACGTTCGAGGGACATGACCATTTCCGAAGACAACCAAAATGGGAGATACCCTAGGAGTGCAAGTGTGTAATAGTGTGTTTTTTCAGATATTTTTATCTTGATGTTAGTGATCTAAGATTGATTTATTATTTCTTGCCATACACGCCTAACTTACTAGCACTTTATATACAAGCATATAATATAGTGCGGAAAATAAATTGCAGGAAGTAAAAACTCCTAAGTTATTACATGGCCTCGGGGCAGTTACAGTTATATCTGATTGAAAATATAAAGTGCAGAAATTAAAAATCCTAATTAGGCTATTACAAACTGGGAACAGTTACATAATTAAGAAATAATCGCATGAAAAATAATAACGCACAAAAATTAAAACGGGAGTAGGTTTGAAACCCTAAAATCTAATTGCTTAATGAAAATATTTTTTTTTGGTAATTTATGAAAAGAGTTAAGATTTAACCTAATTTCTAATTAATTTTAAATTAAAGAAATCAAGTTAAAATTTAATTAAATTAATTTGCAAGAATTAATTTTAATAAAAAAAGTCTTATTTTTTTAATGATTTTCTCTGATTTTATGATCTTAAAAAAAGAATTTAAAAATATAAACTAATTAAAAAAGAAAATAAATAAGAAAAAGTATATGGGTCTGAGGTGAGAAACTCAAATTGGGGGGTGCATCACTAAATTTTGCTAAGGACCCAGATCTGTTGGCCCATACAGCGTGTGATCCGGTGTTATTACGTCTAGAAGGTTCACCATGGGGCTGCACCCGGGAGTACCGGATCTGGAGGATGAATGATCCAATGGCTGAGCGTGAGGGTGCAAGATGGTTGTCTTAGGAAGCCACGCACTAGAATCTGCAAGAAATGTCAAGAAAACAGAAAAATGTTGGACCTGAGATCGAACCCAGGTCCCTTCCTTCACATGTTCATGCCTTTGCCAACTGCGCTGCCTGCTCATTCATATATATAATAACACAATAATATTATAAATGAAAATAAGCTCTAGTCCTAGCCAACAATCAAACGCATGTGTCAGCAATACCAACAACCAATCGGAATGTATCAAACTGCCACGCGTGCTCCAAACAGAGTCAACTAGGTCAACAATGTCGGAGTGGATCTCCGGTCATCTTCTCTGGGATCACCAAATCGTGATCTACGAATTCTGGAAGTTTAAACCTTAAATCAAAAGCCTATCCCACACGAAAAATGCCCCTGAGTTCAAATCCGGCCCCAGTTTTCATTGATCATGCCTGTATCGCCTGGTTCAAAGCACGATACAGATTTTGCCCTGAACATGGAAAAATCTTTGATTCACATCAAACCACTCATGCTTCACGTTGATCCTGCCTTAAATGACATCCTGAATACGAATCAAGTTATAAAAAGGATTAATGCATCATAGAATTATCAATATAAACTCAAGAAATTACCCACGATGAGCTATTCTGATTTGTTAGTTCTGGGAAGATTTTCCCTTCAAAGATGGATGGATTGGCTTGCTGAGAGTCCCATGAATACGATTGGATGGCTGGAAGTGATTGAGATTGGATGGAGAGGGAGATTTCCAATTTCACCAATCTTGAACAACTTTGAAACTTTGTTGGGGTTTTCTTGCAGCAGTCGTGCATGTCCTATTAGGTCTGAGTTGTTATGTATATGTAGTGAATCACATTAGGTTAACAAATGTGAAAGAATATCCATGCTTTGATGAGAAATATTTTCTTTCTAATTATTTTATTTTTGGCTTGTTTTGGACTAAATCGAATCTTATCTTCCCTCCACGATTTTCCTTTGACATAATCAGCAAATCTTGCCCAACACTTAATGGAAAAAGATCCCAAATCAAATCTTACATAATTTCCATTATTTCTTTATTTAATTTTGAATTTTAATGAATAACAAATCAAAATAAATAATATAAATAATAAAATAATGTATGAGTGAGTTCAGAGGTCGTAGGCCATGTTAGAAACAAGTTTCAAGCATGAAAAGATGGGCCCATTTGGAAAAAATTCAAGTTTGGTCAATATTGGCTTCATGCACTTTTTCAAAATTTGTCAACTTTAGCAATGCATATCTCTCTCATTTTTAATACTAAGAGGGCGTTCTTTGACTTTTTAGAGATCTTAGGATGTCCTCTAAACAACCCTTTTGGTTTCATCTCAATTGTATCTTCCGTATTCATGTAAGGAGCATTGACCCAAAAGGTGTTTTTTGTTGACTTATTGAAAGGACCTATAATGTATGAGCTTGTATATTTTGATTGGGGCATTTCTTGAATTTTATGGATGAAGAGAAGTAGGGAATTGGATTCTCTTCAAAATTAGCCTTGGTGGAAAACTTTTTGATAAAGTATGAGAAAGTTATGCCTGGTCAAAGTTTGGTTGACTTTTCCTATAGAAACCCTAATTTGCAATTTTTGACTTTTGATGAATTGCATTTCTTGAGGAGTCATGATCAACCCCTGATCAAATGATGGATATTACTTCAAAATGTTTATGTTGACCAAAAATCTTGAAGTTTGACTGTATTTGGGCCACATTTGACTTTTGACCTAGTACAATTGATTTTCAGGCATTTGAGCAGTTGACTGAGCAAACTTGTTGTACAAGGCATGAAATTTGGCATGGATGATATTGAAGACATATTAGGACAATGGAAAACATTTGGTATCCTTGGGACTCACACATCTTGCTTAAAATTGAAACCCTGGTTTGAGTTTCATTGTCTTTAGGAGGAGAGTTTGCCTGGTCAATTCTTAGTCATCCTAGGGCAAGTTGGGGATCTCAATGGCCATGTCTTGAGTAGAATGAGAGGGCAAATTTTGGGGTACAACAGCTGCCCCTATTCAATCTTCTTAAACCTGAGGATGTAGATTGGCTGGTCTGCCTTTCATGATCTGAAGGTGGAAGATGATTGAACACTAGAGTGCCCAGAAATTTACACTCGTCTAAAATGATACTTGCCCCTTGGCTTCTTGGTCTTCTCTTTAACAATCAAGGCTTTCAGTTCCTCTTGACCTTTGGCCAGAGCCATGATCATTTGTTGAAACTGAGAATTTTGAGTTTGTAGATCCTTCATTGTTTGTCTGAGAGCCATTTCTTTACTACTAAAATAAACAACAAAGAAGATGAGAAACCTGCTATGAAACCTGTTTATGCAATGATATGTATGATATGTGTATGCAATGATTTCAAGGATTTTGGGAAATTTAAATTTGTGAACCGAAATGCAACAAAGATTTTATTAGTAAAACTCAAAATACAATTGCCTTTTAAGCGTTCAATTGAAAATTCTAAAAGCTAAGAAATCAGGTTTCCCGTGGGCGCCTCCTCTTCGTGCTGAGATAGACATTAAGACCTCTTTCCTCGTGAAGTTGCTTTGTGAGCTCCAAAACTTTCCTCTCATGAGCATAGAAATGATCTCTATAAGTATCACGTTCTTTCTTTAGCTGAATCCAGGATCTCTGCAGTTCTTCAAGATCAATGGGCATATTAGGATGAAGAACTGTATATGGAACATCCGCTTCAGTAATGGGTACCACAATCACTGGTAAGATGGCTATATATGGAATCATGAGGTTCTGAGCACGAGCTCATACCTGTTGTACCCCAAAATTTGTCCTCTCATGTTTTCAAAGGTCTTCCCTTACATGGTTGGTCATAAACACTTGCCTAACGAAAATAAAGTTTTTTTGAAGATGAACAAAGTGTCTTTCGATTGGCATCTGGGAAAAGTCTTCGATTGGGTATCCAAAATCCTTCGATACAGGCTTGACTCACCAGTCTTCAATTGGGAATTTGGCACTCTTCGATCGGGCTTTGATTAGTAAGCTTCAATTAGGTGTTTGGAACCCTTCGATCAAGCTTTGGTTCGCAAGTCTTTGATCGAGCGCTGGACCCCCTTCGATCAAGTCAATTTCACAATACTTCGACTATGCATTAACTACTTCAGGCTTACCTTCGACTCACGAGGCAAGAATCTCCTACAAGTTTGTTTCGATTCACAAAGGAAAAGGCCCCTCAACTTGCCAGCACACCAGGCAAGAGGCTCATTCAGAGAACATGTAAATGACTCATTCGAAGAACATGTAAAGGTCCATTTGAAGAAGCATTCAGAAGGCCCATTCGAAGGGTACATAAGAAGTCCATTCGAAGGAGGAAACTCAAGACCAATCGAAGAGCATGGCCTGGAGGCATTCGAAAATCAAAGGTGTCCAGGTTCATTCAAGATTCCAAAGAGACATGAATATTTCAAAAAAGGAAATCTTTTAATATGTCTGATTCTTGTCTCATGGCTTTAAAGTCCTGGTTAAATGGTTGTCCCTTGCCATTTTCATGCACCCTCACACTCCTATAAATACGAGGCCAGTGACACATTACAAAGGGAAGTGGATCTACAAAGGGCAAGTCAGCTTTTGATTTTTATCATGTTGGAGGCCCAAACAGCTCATAACAGGCTGGCAGTAACGCATAAAAGCAGATTGGCACGTGATTAAATCAAAGATAGCAAGTCTTTATGAAGAAATCAAATCAAATCTCTTCATCATAATGGGCCAATATTTGATACACAAATATTGACATAAATTCCTTTGTCTATATAAACCTCATGCTCACAAAGAAAAAAGGACGGAAAAAAACGCACGGAGGTTGCCTTAGAAGAAAACGCTGCCCGCCCCACGAGATTCCATAAAGTTGCCAAAGATTGTCACACTAAAAGCCGGTTTTGCGCGTAGTCTCTGTCCAGACTAACATTTGAATCGTGAAGTATCCCTCATACAACCCCCCTGTGGGTAATTTTTCCTTTGATCTCAAACTTTTAAGTATGATTTAAACTCATGTTAAACATAAATACATATTGTTGCTAATATTCATGTGTGTTTGAGTGTGTTACATGTGAGTAAGAAGGAACGATCTGAGCTTACCTTCGATTTGCACAACTATAACTCGTTTTCGATGGGTTAACACCATAGGGGGCAACTGAGCATGCAGATTCGATATTTAAATTAAATAATGTGTTTTTGTTTCTAATGTAACATTGCAGATTCGTTTGTACCAATAAATATATTTCAACTAGGTTGGTGAGGAAAAGGTGTTGCAGCGAAAAGGACCTGGGTTCGATACCCAGGTCATATATTTTGTGTTTCTAACAAACTTCCTTGCAGAATTCTAGATTGGAGGATGTCATATCCAGATCGAACGCCCCGTACGTGCAGTCTCGTAGGCACCTTCAATCAGCCCCTTGGATCGAAGGGCAACCCAAGCTCCTTCGAATCCCAGGTCCCCCAAACAATTATTTGGTTTTTCTTTTCATGTATTCAGGTGCAACGTTCCAAGCATGGTTCACCATATACCTCCAGATCCCAATTGCCAAGTGGCTGCAAACCAAGATCCAATGAACGAGGCTGATGGACCACCATAGACTAAAGTCAACCAGCGCATATGGGAATGGAAAGTCAAATAGGCTGATTGAATATGGGCCAGAAATTGCAATTCATACCCTCTTTTTCAAGCCCAACACCCCCCAAAGTTTGCTTATATTTTATTTCTTTTCATTATTTTTTATTGCTTTTCATTATTATTATTAAAAACTAATTAATTAACAAACTAACTTTTTTCATAAAAATCAGAAATAACAAAAAATAATATTTATTAATTTCACTATTTTTATTTTTGTAAATAAATCATTAATTAATTTTATTTAGTTTAAATTAGGTTTAATAATAATATATTTTGCAATAAATTAAAATTGACTTAGAATTAGGTTTTTTTTAATATTTCTCATTTTATTTCCTTAATTAAAATAAAACTTAAAAAAAATATTTTCTTTTTTTATTATTATTAATTAATTCCATTATTAATTTAGACTTAATTCTTAAATTCAAAAAAGACCAAAAATATGCTTTATTTAATGAAAAAAGGGTCAAAACCCTAGGATGTTTCGATTCAATTTTCTCGCGCGCATATTATTTTTGATCCATATAATTGTAATTGCTCCGAGGATGTAATAGCTTTAACTTAGGATTTTATTTACCACTTTTATTTACTTTTCGCATTTAATTTTAAGGGTTTGTTTTTGGCGATGTAAATACCCGACGCCTTGTAATAGCTTAGCTTTATTTTTCGCAATTTATTTTCCGCAACTATACACTGCTAGATGTTTGATAGGCAATGCATGACAAGACTAATCTTTAATTTAAAATCAATAGTAGCTCACCACAACATGTACAAAGATAATGTAACTGAAAAACAATACACTCGCACATGCCACTCTTAGGGTACACCTCACTTGGTTGCCTCGAATGTGGTCATTGAGTATAGGATGTTTTAGAGGTCGCCCTCTTGTCCAAAGATCGTAAGTTGCCTCGAAACGGTTGCCTCGGATAAAATGATCTAAGACATTAGGGTTACCACTAAAGCGTCCTAACATTGCTTTAGTGACCACACGTCCCTTAATCGAATTAACCCGAAAACTCCAACGACGATGCTACCTACTCCTCAATAGTGGGATAGCATTGTCTAAAGGACATTAGCACAGTTTAATTCCTTTTTGAGTAGGTAGATGTTCTTAAGTACTTGCTCTTTTGAAAACAAAAACAAAACTTTTCGCACTTACACTCTCTTCAAAAATAAAACTCTCTTCAAATCCACAATCACAAAGAAAAACAAACTTTTGAAAACATAGTGAACAAGTACCTAAGAGCCCGTGGATAACCACGGATAGAAAGGGTGCTAACACCTTCCCTTTCTATAATCTACCTTTGGAACCCGAGAAACATCTCGAAAAGGAATTTTTCTGTGCTTTTGTCCTTTCCTTGTTGGATAAAATAAAAGACGATGGCGACTCTTGCTTACCGCGACATTTTGTAAAAACAAACGCAAAACACGAACCAGAATTCCAAAACAGTCAGTTCTCATTCCCACCTATCACAGAACTGGCGACTCTGCTGGGGAAATTTCTATAAGTGAGGTGTACCTTAGGATTAGATCACTTATGTTTTCAATTGTATGCTTTGTATGCTTTTAATTTTGTGGGCTTGTATCGGAGTTCTATAGATCCTAACCCGGATCTGGGGATACCCTTTAGGTAAGTAGCAATAAACTGTGAGGGATCTGTCTGGCGTAGACCGACATGGATGAAGCAGTAGCTACGTTGGTGTGACACCTTGGTCTGTACCGATATCCCTTGTGTTGGAACGAGGAGAATATGGGTATTCTAAGGAGTCATTAAGCACCAACTGACCTTAGAACCTTTAAATTGACCAACTTGGCCATAGAACAGTAGCAGTATGCTACACTCATTGAGACTAAACTCTCGCGATGATTCCGGCTGCAAGAAAAGGTTGCTAAACTGGAATTATGACCGATCGAGGGTAGTTAGTGATATTGAGATCCTCTAGAACCCGATTACTATTTTTAGGACAGGTTGAACCAACTAAACTGAAAGAGGGTAATACCTAAACTCCATGCCAGCCTAAACTTAAGGCTGTTTGTGTGACTTGTGTGCCTTCAAACTTGAACTACTTGCACATTCTTGTTATCTGACAACATGAGTTCCTTGCAGGTTTTGTTTATAGTCCTTATCCGATAATTTGGATTTATTGCAGGGTTTACTTACATCACCACACACTTTTGCTTAAACGCATAGCATACACATCATAACATCATGCCTTAATATTTCCTTAACCATTTCAAGGATCTCAAGGGTCTGTGATGCAGGTTATGGTAAATCAAATGTCTAGCAAGGGGCAAAGGGGATTTATTTTCCTCTAGCCAAGGTTGTCTAGAAATCAAAACACGACAACTTGAATCGGGGGCTATGACCCACTTGACATGGTGAGCTTGATTCTCGTGGAAAGACATCCACCGATACGGAGTTCTATAATCAAAGATGTTGATCAAAGTTCAACCTCTAACATTTTCTTGTGTTTACCCTGCGAGATCCTTGAAAACATGCATCCACATATCATATCATGACAGGTTTCTCCCATACAGGTCTCCTTATCTTCCTACTGTTTATTTCAGTAAGATGGATATGGAACAAACGGTGAAAGATCTCCAAGCTCGAAACGCTCAGTTCCAACAAATGCTTCTGGCTATGGGTAAAGGGCAAGAGGACCTGAAAGCTCTCTTTCTCAAAGACAAGAAGAAGAAGTCCAAGAAGACAATAGGCATCCTGAACTTGAGAAGAAGACCTAAAACCCTAGATCTTTCAACTCCATCCAGCATAGGGGATAGTCTTGAAGAAGACCACAATTTGGAGATTGATGAAGTTGAAGCTGACTACTCCGAGGAACAATATCCTCCCACTGATGACAAGTACAAACAGTTGGAGGATCACCTCAGTGCTATGGAGATTCAACAGATACATGGCTTGGATTTAGGAGACATGGGTTTGGTTTCTGGAGTGGTCATCCCGCCAAAATTCAAAATCCCTACTTTTGCCCTGTACGATGGAATCTCTTGCCCTAAGATGCACTTAAAGTCTTATGTCCGCAAGATTCAACCATACATAACTGATCTGAAGCTTTGGATCCATTTCTTCCAAGAAAGCCTAGTAGGGAATCAACTCAAATGGTTCTATCAATTGGAGAGTTCTCGCATCCACACCTGGGAGGATTTAGGTGCTGCTTTCTATAAGCAGTATCAGTACAATGCTGATCTTGCACCAACTCGCGTGCAATTGCAGAACATGACCATGGGTTCCAACGAGAGCTTCAAAGGATACGCCCAAAAGTGGAGAGATCTGGCTGGTAGGGTGCAACTCCCTTTAACTGACAGGGAGCTGATTGACATCTTCATGGGAACATTGACAGGGCCTTTCTTCAAACACTTGATCGGAAGCTCTTCAGCCGGGTTCACCGAGCTAATACTGACCAGCGAAAGGGTCGAAGCTGGCATCAAAAGTGGGAAGATTTAAGAAGCTACACCTTATGATGCTCAGAAAAAGCCCTACAATGGGAAGAAAGAGTCCAATGTTGTGTATGGTCAAAAGAGTCGTCATGACCAACACGTAGGAGAAATCTTGATCTCTAATCTTACACATGCTCAACAAAGACAGGGGCATCAGCGTAAGGAGGTCGCTCCTAAAAGACAATTCACTAAGATCAACATGTCACTGACTCAAGCGCTACAACACATGTTGAAGGCAGAGCTGATTACATTAAAGGCTCCTCTCCGGAACCCAAATACTTCCGCTCCTACCTATCATCCCAATGAAAGGTATGCATACCACTCTGACAGTCCGGGACATGACACAAACAACTGTTGGGCTCTGAAGAACAAGGTCCAAGACATGATTGATGCCAAGGAGATCAAGTTTGACCCTTCGGAGACTCTAAACATAATCACTGCTCCTATGACGAATCATTAAAAGCTTTTGTTCATTTGAATTTTCAAGTTGTAATCTATTTGTTATTCGAACAATTATCTATTAATGTCAAACTCGGTTTCATTAATGCATTGCATATGTTTGTCTTGATTTGATCCACTCATTTTCATTACATTTAAACTATGTTTTTTTACTCACTTTATGACATTCAACTCTTGCTAAAAGTTACAAGCCTTTAGAGGGAGGATGACGAAACAATGCCATAATCTCATACAGTATGCTTTTGGACAGACCTTGCTGACGATGTACATGCGTTTCTTTCAAATCCTAAACACTGGAGTTATAAGGAAGATAATCCCTAGTCAACCCCTTCGATCCAAAGAAGTGGGAGTTTTCTGTTTTAAACACAAATTGAAACCTTTAATTTAAACCTGGGGCAGGGTAGTCTCTCAGTTAATTCAAAAGATGCGCATTGAAGTCGCAAAACTCTCAGTTCATAATACAACGAACGACATCAAAAGCATTCCTCTGGAATCAAAAGATAGTGGTGGTTCCTTATCTCATAGGAAGTCAATCTCTCAAAAGAGAAAAGCCCACTGAGCCAAAACCTATAAAGGAGGCTTAAGAAAGCTGGGGCATCCCGTTGACTGTAATCTCGAAAACAGAAACAGTCAGGCAAAAGTTAGGGATAACAAATCAAAAGAACGAGGTCGCTACAAATCCTCAACAACATGAAAAATGTTGCAAAAATGACTGACTTCCAACAAATTCAACTTGTGTGAACCATCACCAAAAACGTCGTTCCAGACTCATTAGGAGTTCAAATGCACAATTAACTGAGTTTAGGATTGAAGAACATCACGAAGAGCGGGTGGGTACAAATATACTTTGAGCCTTTATCCTTTGCTTCTTAAACCGTGAACCAAGCCACGTTACAACCCTTCAAAAGTCCTAATTGAAGCATGGGTTAGTTTGAAAGCATACTGTTACAAAAGGTATCCTGACTCCTGTAAGGCTTTGCTCTAAATCCTGAGTTTGAATTTTCTTAGCAAAATTTCTTTACTCGCTAAAACGCATTTTCAAAAAAACTTCAAGACAAACATAAACTTTGCATTACTTGAATATCATTGTTTGCATATGGCTATTTGTTTAACAGCGGAGAAATTCACACAATGAATATCCAGTGAACAAAAGCTCTCTCAGTGAACAAAATCAATTCAAGAAGGATGACACTTCCATTGACGAATCTCCTATCAACAGGGGGACTTGACATGTCACTATCCAGCACACCTGGGGTAGTCCAGTCAAGATTTCAAGAAATCTCTAAAGAAGTGCAGAGTAACCAGGGGCAAGTCTCCATCTCCGTCACTTGGGGCATTAAACATCAATCTCAGTGAAGGGTTACGTACAATTAAACATTTTCTGGCAATGTCACAAACACTTGCTACTAGGGGAAATGACAAATCTCCCCAAAATCCTTCTCATAGGATGACTCCCAGCAAGGGTTTAATCTCTGAAAACCTTTCCCCAGCTGAATCAACCTCAAGAATCCTCGAGGACTTCCCCCAACGAAGATGTCACCTCTCTAGCAGACTGACGACGGGGTTTATTTCCCCAACAACACCAGGATTCTCCAGCTTGAGTTTGCCTCTCCGACTACTACAAATCAAAGGACCATAACTCATCTTCCCCAATAGACTACTCTACAATCCCCAGCAAGTTACTGCGAAACCTGGACCCGACCAGATATCAGTTCAACTTCGACTCCCCAGTAGAGAAACGGACGACTAAGACTCCTAAACTCTTTTCCCAAGCAGAAATAAACATACTCCCCACAGAGTTTTCAATATCCCCCAGCGGAGTTCTCCTCAAACAAAAAAGTAGGGATCCCCGGTGGAAACATTTTGAGCAAAGTCCAAGACAAAATTACACTTCAACAACATTCATAACATATGCATACAAAATACATGTGACACAAATCTCATTTTATTTTGAGAACATCATTACACAATGCATACATCATGACATTGCAAACAACTAACTCTTTACCTTTTCAGGAAAGATCAATCAACAGGCAAAGATCATCATCTTCTGAGATCCCTTCTAGAGACAGTTCAGATGCGATCCAGATATGGCTGACATTCTGATACTTATTCCAGATTCCTTCTAGAGACAGTTCAGATGCGATCCAGATATGGCTGACATTCTGATACTTATTCCAGATTCCTTCTAGAGACAGTTCAGATGTGATCCAGATATGGCTGACATTCTGATGCTTATTCCAGATTCCTTCTAGAGACAGTTCAGATGCGATCCAGATATGGCTGACATTCTGATACTTATTCCAGATTCCTTCTAGAGACAGTTCAGATGCGATCCAGATATGGCTGACATTCTGATACTTATTCCAGATTCCTTCTAGAGACAGTTCAGATGCGATCCAGATATGGCCGGCATTCTGATACTTATTCCAGACTCCTTCTAGAGACAGTTCAGATGCGATCCAGATATGGCTGACATTCTGATACTTGTTCCAGATTCCTTCTAGAGACAATTCAGATGTGATCCAGATATGGCTGACATTCTGATACTTATTCCAGATTCCTTCTAGAGACAGTTCAGATGCGATCCAGATATGGCTGACATTCTGATACTTGTTCCAGACTCCTTCTAGAGACAGTTCAGATGTGATCCAGATATGGCTGACATTCTGATACTTGTTCTAGATTCCTTCTAGAGACAGTTCAGATGCGATCCAGATATGGCTGACATTCTGATACTTATTCCAGATCCCTTCTAGAGACAGTTCAGATGCGATCCAGATATGGCTGACATTCTGATACTTATTCCATATTCATTCAAAATACAGTCCAGATACGATCCAGATTCGGATGTCATTCTGTCACTCATTCAAAATACAGTCCAGATACGATCCAGATTTAGATGTCATTCTATCACTCATTCAAATTACAGTCCAGATACGATCCATATTCGGATGTCATTTTGTCACTCATTCAAATACATTTTAGATACGCTCCAGATGCAGACGCAATTCTGACAATCATCCAGATTCAACTCTCAGATCCGGTTCAGATACGCTCTAGATACGGATGCCATCCTGATACTCATTCAGATTCAGCTTTCAGTTACAGCTCAGATACGCGCCAGACACGGACGCCATTCTTTTGCTCATATAAACTCAGTCCCCCGATACAGTTCAATGGCATTCCAGACACGAATACCATTTCGATACTCATTCTTTTGGCCTACAGCATTGCGGGTCAACAAACATTCTTGGATGGCATCTTTAAGCCCATCTCTAGCAAGACTCTATCGTCTCCAAATGGCATCTTTAAGCCCATCTCCAGCAAGACTCTACCGTCTCCAAATGGAATCTTTAAGCCCATTCCCACATCTATGTCTTGACGAGTGCAAATTTACGGGCACTCTAGTATCCAATCCTCTTTTACCTTCGAGTCGCGAAAGGCAAACTTGCCAATCTAACTCTTCAGGTTCAAGAAGATTGAACAGGGGCAGCTGTTGTACCCCAAAATTTTCCCTCTCATGTTTTCAAAGGTCTTCCCTTACATGGTTGGTCACAAACACTTGCCTAACGAAAATAAAGTTTTTTTGAAGATGAACAAAGTGTCTTTTGATTGGCATTTGGGAAAAGTCTTCGATTGGGTATCCAAAATCCTTCGATACAGGCTTGACTCACCAGTCTTCAATTGGGAATTTGGCACTCTTCGATCGGGCTTTGATTAGTAAGCTTTGATTAGGTGTTTGGAACCCTTCGATCAAGCTTTGGTTCGCAAGTCTTTGATCGAGCGCTGGACCCCCTTCAATCAAGTCAATTTCACAATACTTCGACTATGCATTAACTACTTCAGGCTTACCTTTGACTCACGAGGCAAGAATCTCCTACAAGTTTGTTTCGATTCACAAAGGAAAATGCCCCTCAACTTGCCAGCACACCAGGCAAGAGGCTCATTTGAAGAACATGTAAATGACTCATTCGGAGAACATGTAAATGTCCATTTGAAGAAGCATTCATAAGGCCCATTCGAAGGGTACATAAGAAGTCCATTCGAAGGAGGCAACTCAAGACCAATCGAAGAGCATGGCCTGGAGGCATTCAAAAATCAAAGGTGTCCAGGTTCATTCAAGATTCCAAAGAGACATGAATATTTCAAAAAAGGAAATCTTTTAATATGTCTGATTCTTGTCTCATGGCTTTAAAGGCCTGGTTAAATGGTTGTCCCTTGCCATTTTCATGCACCCTCACACTCTTATAAATACGAGGCCAATGACACAATACAAAGGGGAGTGGATCTACAAAGGGCAAGTCAGCTTTCGATTTTCATCATGTTGGAGGCCCAAACAGCTCATAACAGGCTGGCAGTAACGCATAAAAGCAGATTGGCACGTGATTGAATCAAAGATAGCAAGTCTTTATGAAGAAATCAAATCAAATCTCTTCATCATAATGGGCCAAGATTTGATACACAAATATTGACCTAAATTCCTTTGTCTATATAAACCTCATGCTCACAAAGAAAAAAGGACGGGAAAAAACGCACGGAGGTTGCCTTAGAAGAAAACGCTGCCCGCCCCACGAGATTCCATAAAGTTGCCAAAGATTGTCACACTAAAAGCCGGTTTTACGCGTAGTCTCTGTCCAGACTAACATTTGAATCGTGAAGCATCCCTCATACAACCCCCCTGTGGGTAATTTTTCCTTTGATCTCAAACTTTTAAGTATGATTTAAATTCATGTTGAACATAAATACATATTGATGCTAATATTCATGTGTGTTTGAGTGTGTTACATGTGAGTAAGAAGGTACGATCTGAGCTTACCTTCGATTTGCACAATTATAACTCGTTTTCGATGGGTTAACACCATAGGAGGCAACTGAGCATGCAGATTCGATATTTAAATTAAATACAGTGTTTTTGTTTCTAATGTAAGATTGCAGATTCGTTTGTACCAATAAATATATTTCAACTAGGTTGGTGAGGAAAAGGTGTTGCAGCGAAAAGGACCTGGGTTCGGTACCCAGGTCATATATTTTGTGTTTCTAACAAACTTCCTTGCAGAATTCTAGATTGGAGGATGTCATATCCAGATCGAATGCCCCGTACGTGCAGACTCGTAGGCACCTTCAATCAGCCCCTTGGATCGAAGGGCAACCCAAGCTCCTTCGAATCCCAGGTCCCCCAAACAATTATTTGGTTTTGCTTTTCAGGTATTCAGGTGCAACGTTCCAAGCATGGTTCACCATATACCTCCAGATCCCAATTGCCAAGTGGCTGCAAACCAAGATCCAATGAACCAGGCTGATGGACCACCATAGACTAAAGTCAACCAGCGCATATGGGAATGGAAAGTAAAATAGGCTGATTGAATATGGGCCAGAAATTGCAATTCATACCCTCTTTTTCAAGCCCAACACCCCCAAAGTTTGCTTATATTTTATTTCTTTTCATTATTTTTTATTGCTTTTCATTATTATTATTAAAAACTAATTAATTAGCAAACTAACTTTTTTCATAAAAATCAGAAATAACAAAAAATAATATTTATTAATTTCACTATTTTTATTTTTGTAAATAAATCATTAATTAATTTTATTTAGTTTAAATTAGGTTTAATAACAATATATTTTGCAATAAATTAAAATTGACTTAGAATTAGGTTTTTTTTAATATTTCTCATTTTATTTCCTTAATTAAAATAAAACTTAAAAAAATATTTTCTTTTTTTATTATTATTAATTAATTCCATTATTAATTTAGACTTAATTCTTAAATTCAAAAAAGACCAAAAATATGCTTTATTTAATGAAAAAAGGGTCAAAACCCTAGGATGTTCCGATTCAATTTTCTCGCGCGCATATTATTTTTTATCCATATAATTGTAATTGCTCCGAGGATGTAATAGCTTTAACTTAGGATTTTATTTACCAATTTTATTTACTTTTCGCATTTAATTTTAAGGGTTTGTTTTGGCGATGTAAATACCCGACGCCTTTTAATAGCTTAGCTTTATTTTTCACAATTTATTTTCCGCAACTATACACTGTTAGATGTTTGATAGGCAATGCATGACAAGACTAATCTTTAATTTAAAATCAATAGTAGCTCACCACAACATGTACAAAGATAATGTAACTGAAAAACAATACACTCGCACATGCCACTCTTAGGGTACACCTCACTTGGTTGCCTCAAACGTGGTCATTGAGTATAGGATGTTTTAGAGGTCGCCCTCTTGTCCAAAGATCATAAGTTGCCTCGAAACGGTTGCCTCGGATAAAGTGATCTAAGACATTAGGGTTACCACTAAAATGTCCTAACATTGCTTTAGTGACCACACGTCCCTTAATCGAATTGACCCGAAAACTCCAACGACGATGCTACCTACTCCTCAATAGTGGGAGAGAATTGTCTAAAGGACATTAGCACAGTTTAATTCCTTTTTGAGTAGGTAGATGTTCTTAAGTACTTGCTCTTTTGAAAACAAAAACAAAACTTTTTGCACTTACACTCTCTTCAAAAACAAAACTCTCTTCAAATCCACAATCACAAAGAAAAACAAACTTTTGAAAACATAGTGAGCAAGTACCTAAGAGCCTGTGGATAACCACGAATAGAAAGGGTGCTAACACCTTCCCTTTCTATAATCTACCTCCCGAACCCGAGAAACATCTCGAAAAGGAATTTTTCTATGCTTTTGTCCTTTCCTTGTTGGATAAAATAAAAGACGGTGGCGACTCTTGCTTACCGCGACATTTTGTAAAAAACAAACGCAAAACGCGAACCAGCATTCCAAAACAGTCAGTTCTCATTCCCACCGATCACAGTACCCATTGGAGATAAGGTTCCATAGGGATGGAAGTCTTCGTCCCCAAAGTCTTGGTGTCAAATTTGTTTACCATACCCCAAGCTCGTATGAATCTCTAATGATGCCCTTGAACATCCTCCTCATAGTTAAACACAATGCCTTAGATAAGCATCTCGTGAGGACCATCCCTTCGAGCGTAACCAAATTGTCGTAGATCCATAGAAGGATTATAAGTTATGCCTCCCCTAATGTTGAGTAGTTGGACATTAGGGAACTCCCCACAGTAGTTAATAATAGAAATATCTCCCATAGATCGGGAATATCAGAGAATATCTGTGTGAGAAAGTGACATTATCCTTTGCGACCAGCCCAAACCTTCTTCATTCTTCAGTACTGTTTTGGGGAGGTGAGAAGTAAACGACCTCAAAAGAAATGACACATTACACATAAGAATCCCTCTTTTCTTCGTGGTACGAGTATGGAAGGTATGCAAGATGTCTCCGAGTAAAGTGGGCACAGGGTTACGAGAGAGGAAGACCTTGATAGCATTCACATCTATGAGTAAGTCTGTATTAGGGAACAATACTAACCCATAGATTAGAAGGGCCGAGACCTCCTCAAAAGCCTGGAAGTCCAAATCATCCCAAAATAGCTGAGCCTTCTCAATTAGGAACTTGGCTAGAATACCCTTAACTTTGCTTCGTGTTTCCCAGTTGGATACACTGTCGGACCGTTTCAGGTGCAAAGTTGCTGCAATGATCTCTGGCTTTGGAGCTTCTTCCAAACCAGTGAAAGGTAACTGATCCAAAATAGGTATATCCAAAATCTGAGAGAACTCTTCCATGGTGGGTACCAATTTATAGTCTGGAAAGGTGAAGCAATGGTGCTTAGGGTCAAAGAATTGAAAGAGAACACTCATCCTCTTCTCATCAAAACCCGAGGTAACCAGATTGAGAATTCGATCATAGTTCTTGGTGAACGGATAATTCTCATAAACCCTTGATACTAGCTCTTTCAGTTGAAGATGTATTCTCGCAAAGCTCATTCGGATGGTATTTCTACGAGCGGAAGCCATGATCTGCAAAATAGAACAAAGATAAATTACCCTAATCCTTGAAATGGTTAGTGTAATGAAGAAATGAATGTTTATGATGCATGATGTCATGTTTAAGCAAATTAATCACACACAATAGGCCTTAGGTACAAAGGCTTGCATGAGGTTTAAGGAAAGTACCCTCTTGAAGTTTAGTTGGTTTCAAACCTGTCCTAGAAATAGTAACCGGGTTCTAAGGAGTCTCAATACCACTGATCTTTCTTTATCGATATTATCTCAACTTAGCAATCTTTTCTTGCGGCTAAAACATCCCGAAAGCCCGATCTTAATGAGTGTAGTATCGAGTATCAACCAATTCCCAGCTTTACACCGAGGCCGACTATCTCACTACTTTCTAATGGTCAGGTTTGTTCAACTAAGGTTATAAGGTTCGTTAGTGCTTTACGACACCATGCGGCGGCCCCGTATTCTCCTTAATTCGACACAAGGAATACCGGTACCGACCAAAATGTCACACCAACACAGCTATTGAAGGGTGAGAAAACACTTAGAAGGGAGGTTGAATAAGTTTTTACTTTTTCTCGCGCAATACTAGTGGAAGGACACAAGTATTTTTATCCTGGTTCGTTTGAAACTCAAACTACTCCAGCCCACCCGCCAAGGTGATTTTGCCTCTCTCAATCGAGGACTTAATCCACTATAATCAAACTGATTACAAATGCACAACCAAACTGTTGTGACTAACAATACAATACACAAGCCAACTGCAAGTGACTAACACCTCTAAAACTCAACTAGTCTTATCCCTCTTGAGAAATATGACCCAACTGGTCTCTCAAGGAACACTTACAAAAATTATCTCTTAACAGTAGTGAATCGGAATGCTTCTAATAAGCTGTATCACAAACTGTGATTTATCACTAAGATTATTTCCCAATACTTAAGAATTACCCACTATATACTATTAGTTTACAAGAATGAAAATAGTGAGATTTAGTATGTTTCTCGTGGATCAGTAACCTTTCTTTGAAACAAATGATCTTCTATATATAGTGTGATACGGTGGGAGAACTGACTTGAGGTTTTGCGTTTGTTTTCGCAAATGTTTCGGTTGAGCAAGAGTCGCCACCGACTTTTTATTTTATCCTAAGGAAAGGTTAAAAAGCACAACAAAAACCTTTGAGATGTTTTCTTGGGTTCGGGGGGTAGATTATAGAAAGGGAAGGTGTTAGCACCCTTTCTATCCATGGTTATCCATGGGCTCTTAGTTACTTGCTTAGATCACTTGCCTTTGATTTTCAATTGTTTGAAATGGTGCTTTGTGTGTGGGTTTGAAAATGTTTTGAAAAGGGGCCATTGTGGTGGCAACCTTTGTAATGATCCATGTTTGAATGTATACAAAGGTGTATTCGTCTTTTGAAAAGTTTTCAATGTTTTTGAAAGTTGTTTTGAAAGTGTTTGTGGTGTGTGTTTTGAAAAACGGAAAGGATTGTTTTGCAAGATTTGGTCAAGTAACCAAGAGTTATCTACCCTAAATTTATCAAAGATCTTTCCTATGTTTTAACCCTTTTAACAATTTTATTCCACCATTGTATTTGGTGGACAATCTTGTGTTAGGATGTGAACGGGACGGGCGTGAGTCATCGTTTAGACCATGATTGCAATAGTGCCAAGTGTCTTTGGTAACTTTTCCTTTAAGGGACTTGATCATTTTTAGGCAACTTTCGAAAGTGTCATTGAGGGACTGTGATCATTTGAATTGTTTTGTTTTGCCAAAGACACCCAACATGCAACATGGCCCATTATCGAAGGCAACAAGTGGAGTAACCCTAGGGGTGCAAGTGTGATTGGTGTTGTCCATTTTCATGCTTTGTTGTCTTAGAATTAGGTCAAGCTATTTGTTATTTGATTTGCATACAAAACCTAAGTCTATCATGGCATATTTAGAAAGCTTTAACATGCGGAATTTAAAGTCCTAAATTATTACAAAATAATCATGGGGATGGGGGTACAAATGTTCAAATGGGGATGAGACTTAATAGGAGAGTGGTATCCCAATATTTACAACCAAATTGAATCAATCGCAAATATAATATGCACCAATGTATAGGAATAAGTAAATGTGTATGTGTAAATGTATTTGTGTAAGTGTATGTGATTTAATTACAAGTGAAGACAAAAATAAAAAAGAGTTAATTTTGGATATTTTCATGTTTAGGGTAAAAACCCTAATTTTGTAAATAAATGGTATTTATTATTTATATTATATACAATATTTATTAAATATACAAAAAATAAATAAAAGAGGAGTATATTGTAAAAGAGTAATTTTTGAGGTCACATATTAATAAAAATAAAAAATGTACTATTTTGTATTTTTATCCTAAATATTCTAAATATATAAATATTTATATTATGTGTTAAATATATTAAATATATCCAAAAACTAAAAATATTTATTATTTACAAAAAAAAAAGTATATATTTTTTAGAAAATGTTTTCAAAAGATAAAATAAAATAAAATCAGAAAATGAAATGTATTTGTATTATTTTTAGTATTTTAAATAAAAAAAGTAATATGTTTATTTATATGTACAAGTTTAATAAAGCAAATAAATTCAAAATAAATGCAAAAATGGTTGAAAAAATATTTTTAATGTTTTTTTATATTTTAACAAAAAATAACAAGTCAGAATCAAAAAGAAAAAATCAAAAATGATAAAAATAACACACAATGGGCCAAGGGGGTGTATGTGAAAAAATGTGGTCCAAATAGAAAAAAAAAACAAGTCAGGCCCAGCCCAAGGCAAGCTTCTTCAACCTCCAGCCATCCCTGTTCTCAAAAACGCGCGTTTCTCATGCTTGTTCAAACATCCTGATTCTTTGATTTTTAACACAAACTTATAACACCAAAAATGTAAAGCATTAAATCACGAATCCATACATATAAAGAACTTGATCTAACTCTAAAAAATGAGAGGGAATTTCTTCTCCCCCAATTCCTGACCTAGCTTTTTTTCAATGTTCAGGTTCAAAATTCTCTCAGTACACACAACATAAATGAAAAGTAATGATATGGGTAGCTTCAGGGCCATGAGTAGGACATAATTTATTCACAAACCTAAGCCTAGATATGCTTGGATAGAGAGATAGAAGTTCAAAATCTTACTTGTTCAGCTTGAATCGTGTGCAACAATGGAGGCACTTTCAATGCAATGTGAGGACTTGTACAGCTTGCTTGAGGTCCAGGGATGCTCTTCCAACCTCTAGCTTGCTTTGAAACTAACTGAAACGAGCTATGTAACTCAACCTGCACAACTGAAAAAATGAAAATGGTGAACTTGGTTAGAGGTGTTACAGTCTGCAGCTAGGGTTTGGGAGAGTTTGTATGAATGATATAGGATGTGTTTGAACTGGTTTGGATGAAAACGCGCGAGGGAAATGAACTGGCCAAGTCAAAATGCAGAAGGTACCCTGTTATGCCACAAAACTGTGTTTTGATGAATGAGGGAGTCTTAGGGATGGCTTGGTCGTGTTTCAGGTTAGTTAGGGAGTATGGAATGTGTTCACCAAGTTTGTTTTGGTTAGTTCTTGCAGTAATGTGAGTTGTTGTTCAAAATGCAAGTTTCTTCCTTCTTAAGCAAAAGTTGTCAAGTTAGGTTACAAACTCATACAGGCCCCTCAAACATGCTGCAAAGTTTGTTCTTGATCAGTGGGATATGTCCACACCTTTGTGCCTCAGAGATTTCCTTGTACTTCAAAGATATGGACCTTGACATAAAGTGGATCTTTTCAAAAATGGCTAAAATGCTTTTTCCATTTATGGCTTAATCTTGTATGTAATAGTTAAATACACAAAGCAAGACATGAACATAAAGGATATGCATTAAATTATTGAGTGAGAATGGGATTAGAGGCCTGTAATCTAGCTTGTGCAAGCTGACTTGAAAAATGCAAAGTGTTATGAACATGAAATTGGCCATGAACAAAGTGACTTTTGCCTAACTTCACAAATTCGATTCTTCCTAACCACAAGGGTGTTTGGTGAGTTCTTGGACAATTTGGAAAGCTTGGAGTGTGTAATACAATCCATCTTTGTAATGCAATTTGAAATTCCAAGTGGAAGCATGTGAAAAGTAGCCATGAAGTTAGGCAAAAATCCTGCCTAAAATAGGTCAAAAATTTTCTAAGTTAAGAATGTTTTGCACCCTTGTTCCAAAACTCATAACTTGATCTACAAGCTTCTTTTGAGGAAACTTTGTGAATCAAAGTTGTAGATTTTGCAATGTAATATAACTTTCATGTTTTGAGTTTTGTTTGAATCCAAAAATATCTTGATGAAAAGATGGGACAAAGTTAGGGAAAAAATAGGAAATTTCATAACTTAGAAAATTTCTAAGTTATGAAATTTCTTCATTTCAAACCCTAATTTGTAATTTTTGGTTTCTTGATGAACAAGTTTCATAATTTGACATGTCTTGATGAAAAATGAATCTTGGCACTTGATTTTGACCAAAAAGTCAAAGTTTGACTTTTCAGTATACAGTCAAATTTGATCAGTTGATTGGAAAATTCATCTGTCAATCTTGTGCATTTGGGATCTTTTGAACTTGTTGAAAATGTCAAGACCATGCCATTGGGTCCTTGAGTCCATATGTGATCTTGGTTTGTCATTGGCTAGGTCAAACAGTCAAAAATTGCCTTTGTGCAGTCAAAACCCTAAAAATGACCATTTTGCCCTTTTGGTGATCTGATCAAATTTCTTGTGGAATTGTGATCCAAACTTGACCAAATGGTTCATATGAGTTCATAATGTTGATGTGGGTCAAAAATCATGAAGTTTGACTGTAAATTGACCACAGTTGACTTTTTCCACAATACAGCTGATTTCTAGGTCAACTGTCCAATTGACTGGGCAAAGATTGGAATCAAGGCTTGAAACTTGGTATGGATAAACTTGTGAGTCCAACATGAAGCATGAAAGTCACTTTGGGCATTTTAGGTCAAAACATCTTTGTGCAAACTCAAACCCTAATTTGGGTCAACAATGCAAGGAGGAGTCTTGAGCAGAGCAAACCCTAACTTGATCTTGAGCTCCAAGGGTCTTGTGGTGAGAAAATATTGATGAAATGGGAGGGAAAATTTTGGGGTACAACAGTTTCCCCTGTTCAATCTTCTTAGACCTGAGGATGTAGATTGGCTTGCGTGCCTTTCGTGATCCGAAGGTGGAAGATGATTGAACACTAAAGTGCCAAGAAATTTGCACTCGCATAGTGAAGTATCAACAATGTGATGGCGGGAATGGGCTTATAGATGCCATTTGGAGAGATGGTGGATAGGAGGATGGGCTTATAGATGCCATCGGGAGGTGTGACAAAAACTTGTCGGGAATGGGCTTATAGATGCCATTTGGAGGTGTCGTTCGCGTAAGAGATTCCTTAGCGAGAACTTGAGTACTTTGAGAAAGGAAGATGGTTTCCTGGCCTGTTACAGGTGTTGATCTTCAAACTCCTCATGCAGATATGCCATGGCTAGATACAGGTATCGAATCTACAATCAAACGCTCACAGATATGCCCTTGCTAGATACAGGAATCGAATCTGGAGTTGGTCGTCTACAGATATGCCCTGGCTAGATACAGGAATCGAATCCGGAACTTCAAAAGGTTGCTTACAGACGTGCCCTGGCTGGATACAGTTATCGAATCTCTAAACTCTTCATGCAGATATGCCCTGGCTGGATACAGGTATCGAATCTGGAATTTGTTGTCTACAGATATGCCCTGGCTGGATACAGGTATCGAATCTGGAACTTCAAAAGGTTGCTTACAGACGTGCCCTGGCTGGATTGAGGTATCAAATCTACAATTAATCACTCACAGATATGCCCTGGCTAGATACAGGTATCGAATCTGTAATTGTGACAGTTGATAGTAATCATCTTTGGATTGTCCTTTTTCTGAAAAGGCAAAAACATTAGTTGTATGAAATGTCATGATGATGTGATGATGTTCTCAAAAATAAATGAGATCGTGTGATACGATGCGTGTATGCATGTGTCATGGTGTATGATAATGTGATGAATGTATTTTTGTCTAGGAAAATAAATCCTTGACAATTGCCGGGAGTTTGTGGGATCCTGGGCTGATGTTGAAGAGTAGAGTTCTTCGCTTCCGCTGGGGATGATGGTTGCAAGAATAAACCGGTAGGAGAAGATGACTTCGTCGGGGGATAAACTTGTTGGAGAGATTACTCTGCGGGGAATTACTCTGTGGGAAGAGATATCTTGCTGAGGTTTCGATGAGAGCTCCGTTGGGGATTCCACTGGTAAGTTATGTTGGGGAATTTGATGAACTCCGCTGGGGATAGGAAGAACTTCGCCGAGGACGATCTTTCTGTGGTGAATAGCTAAGGATAACCCAGTTATAAGCTCTGGTGGGAAATAACCTTTGAATGAAGCCAGGGAGATGCGTTCGTACTCTGCAGGGGATAAGCTTCCAGAATCTACTGGGGATAAGCTTCAGAATCTACTGGGGAGGATGATTCAACTTTCCTGGGGAAACTTTTCATACTGTACTGGGGAAGGGGTCCCACTGGGGTGTCTGGTATTTCGCCGGGGAACAATCTTATATTAAGACTGTCGGGGATGCTTGCTGAGGAATGTCTATACTCCGCTGGGGAATGTTGAGATCTTCTGGGGGTACCCAACTTTCCTAAGGCTGACAGCAGACTGACTCTGCTTGGGAGAGTATCGCTGACTTGCTGGAGATACTGTGCCTTTTTAGGGCTGATGGGAGACCAACTCTGCCTGGGGAGAGTGTTGTTGAATCTTGTCTTACTCAACGGGGAGTGAGGGCATCCTGGTTACGTTCTTCAGCCGAACCTACTTTGGTACCTTGGTGGACAGAGCAACTAGATCGCTTAGACAATTCTTTATTGCCCCTGTTTCTGATGTCATCTGTAATTAGTCCTTTGTTTCGCATGCAAATATTCATGATTAGCAATTAATGTCAAATTCATATATCAAAAAATGAACATTGGACGTTCTTTGCAAAACAAAACAGAAAAAGGAAAAAACGATGGGTAATTTGTCTGAAAAATTGAACTTGTATTGATTTTGAAATTTGCCTGTAAATAGGCATTTTGTGTACAGGAGGCCGACGTCCTAGTAAGAGAAAGTCGCCGAGCAAAATAGAGTTTATACAATTTTGTGAAAAGGAAACAAAACAGCTATGTGAAAAATAATCCCACTGGGTTCCAACTCTGCTATCGCCTTTATGTCTTCAAGCGTCTCATCACTCTGCTGCTTAGTTGAAGATGTAGCTGATTGATTGGAGTCATCTGAGCCCAATAGTTGATGCCGAATTCTGGATGCAAGGTGATCCAATGAGACATAGTATTACGCTTTATCCCTAACTTTTGCCTGGACCGCCCTTTCGGGTTTTCAGTCCACCGGGATACCCATTTTTG
The DNA here is from genome assembly GCA_948472305.1 of Vicia faba. NCBI lineage: Eukaryota > Viridiplantae > Streptophyta > Magnoliopsida > Fabales > Fabaceae > Vicia > Vicia faba. Next base: position 1,538,768,815 of record OX451737.1, read on the forward strand.
CCCAAGCCGCCTTTTCAGGTTTTCGACTTGCCGGGTGTACAGATTTTTTTTCATTTCGTCCCTTAATTTTTCCCGAACCCTTTTGGTTCGCCGGGAAGCCCTTATTTTTTCCTAGGTGTGTCAACCTAGCAGGTCTTTAATTCATGCGTAGTATCTTTTTACTATGTCTGCATTGGCGGGGTGAGGAAGGTTGTCACCATCCATGGTGGTTAGGATCATAGCTCCTCCTGAGAAGATATGTTTAACCATAAATGGCCCTTCGTACGTAGGTGTCCATTTGCCCCTGGGATCACTTTGAAGAAGAATGATGCGCTTGATTACCAGATCTCCGACTTGATACTCTTGTCGTCTGACCTTCTTGTTAAATGCCCTTATCATTCGTTTTTGGTACGTCTGACCATGACAAATAGCAGTGAGTCTCTTTTCGTCAATTAGGTTTAATTGATCAAGCCGAGTCTGGATGCAGTCATCTTCGCTCAAACCTGCATCCTTCATTATCCGGAGAGAGGGTATCTGGACTTCAATAGGCAAGACTGCCTCCATGCCATAGACCAAGGAAAAGGGAGTTGCCCCTGTTGACGTCCATGCTGAGGTACGGTACCCATGAAGAGCAAACGGAAACATTTCGTGCCAATCTTTGTAGGTCACTGTCATCTTCTGCACAATCTTCTTGATGTTCTTATTCGCTGCTTCTACAGCCCCATTCATCTTCGGTCGATAGGGAGAAAAGTTGTGGTGTTGTATCTTGAATTGCTCGCAGAGCTCAGTGATCATTTTGTTGTTAAGATTGGTACCATTATCCGTAATGATCCTCTCAGGTACACCGTATCGACAGATCAGGTTGTGCCGAATGAACCGTGCCACGACGTTCTTGGTTACGGTAGCGTAGGAAGCTGCTTCAACCCATTTTGTGAAGTAATCAATCGCTACCAGGATGAAGCGGTGCCCATTAGATGTCGTAGGTCTGATTTCTCCGATCATATCAATGCCCCACATTGCAAAAGGCCAAGGTGTTGTCAAGACGTTCAGAGGAACTGGAGGAATGTGCACCTTATCAGCATAGATCTGGCATTTATGACAGGTTCGAGAATGCTGATAACAGTCGGCTTCCATTGTGGACCAGAAATATCATGCCCGAAGGATTTTCTTTGCCATGGTATGTCCACTGGAATGTGTTCTGAAGGTATCTTCATGTAGCTCTGCCATGATCCTTTCTGCTTCAGTCTTATCCACACAACGCAGTAAGGTTGAATCATGGTTTCGCTTGTAGAGAATGCCATTGCTGAGGAAGAACTTTGCCGCAAACCTTCTCAGGAACTTCTTGTCATTAACAGATGCGCCTTCGGGGTATTCTTGAGCTTCAAGGTACTTCTTCACTTCATGATACCAGGGTTTTTCTGTTACCTCTTTGGTCTCGAGATCGCAGCAATGTGCAGGTTCATCCATCTTCCAAATAATGATCTGGGGCTCCTCGTTGTCCCATTTGACTTTGAACATAGAAGACATCGTAGCCAACGCGTCCGCTAACTGATTATCCTCTCTTAGGAAGTGTTCAAAGGTTATCTCTTCGAAATGGGGAATCAACGTCAGCACATACTCCTTGTAAGGAATAAGATTTGGGTGTTTCGTATCCCACTCGCCTTTGATCTGATTGATCACGAGAGCGGAATCTCCGAAGACACTCAGAAACTTGATCCTTAAGTCAATTGCAGCTTGAAGACCCATGATGCATGCCGCATACTCCGCCATGTTGTTGGTGCAGTTGAAACATAGCCGGGCGGTGAGTGGAGTATGAGTGCCTTTAGGGGATATGATCACAGCGCCGATACCATTACCCAAAGCGTTCGAGGCTCCGTCAAAGTGCATAGACCATCGGGATCCTTCCTCAGGTCCTTCATCCGGTCCAGGTACTTCACAATCAGTCACTACCATGATATCCTCGTCTGAAAATTCAAAGTTCATCGACTGGTAATCGTCCACTGCTTGGTGTGCCAAATGATCTGCCAATACACTTCCCTTGATTTCTTTTTGAGTCCTGTACTGGATGTCGTATTCCTTCAAGATCATCTGCCATCTCGCTATTCTTCCGGACAAGGCAGGCTTTTCGAAGATGTACTTTATTGGATCCATTTTTTAGATCAACAGAGTAGTGTGAGTCAACATATACTGTCTCAGCCGGCGAGCAGCCCATACCAAAGCGCAGCAAGTTTTCTCGAGCAGTGAGTATCGGGTCTCACAGTCGGTAAACTTTTTGCTAAGGTAATAAATGGCGTGTTCTTTTCGGCCAGACTCGTCATGCTGCCCCAGCACACACCCCATTGAGTTGTCTAGTACTGTCAAGTATAAGATTAGAGGTCTCCCTTCAACCGGCGGCATAAGAATGGGTGGTTCTTGGAGATACTCTTTGATTCTTTCGAAAGCGGCCTGACATTCATCGTTCCAACGTACTACTTGATCTTTCTTCAGCAGCTTGAAAATTGGTTCACAGGTAGCAGTTAGATGCGAGATGAATCGGGCAATGTAGTTCAACCGTCCTAGAAAGCCTCTGACCTCTTTCTCTATCTTGGGAGTTGGCATCTCTTGTATGGCTTTCACTTTGGAAGGGTCCACTTGAATGCCTTTGTCGCTTACGACGAAGCCTAGCAATTTTCCAGATCTCACCCCAAAGGTGCACTTGTTTGGGTTCAACCTCAGCTTGTACAACTTCATACGGTCAAACAGCTTCCGTAGGTGGTCAAGGTGTTTCTCCTCAGTCTGAGACCTTGCAATCATATCGTCGACGTATACTTCTATCTCATGATGGATCATGTCATGAAATAAAGCGACCATGGCACGTTGGTAGGTTGCCCCAGCATTTTTCAACCCAAAAGGCATGACCTTGTAGCAAAAGGTGCCCCACTGAGTAATAAAAGTGGTCTTCTCCATGTCTTCAGGAGCCATCTTGATCTGATTATAACCGGAGAAGCCGTCCATGAAGGAGAAAACTTTATGCTGAGCAGTGTTGTCAACCAGAACATCGATATGAGGCAGAGGGAAATCATCCTTAGGGCTCGCCCTGTTCAAATCCCTGTAATCAACACACATTCGGACCTTACCATCCTTCTTCGGTACTGGAACCACGTTGGCAACCCATTGAGGGTAAGAAGTCACTGCTAGAAACCCGACATCAAACTGTTTCAAAACCTCGGCTTTGATTTTCTCGGACATTTCTGGACGCATACGGCGGACCTTCTGCTTTACCGGAGGGCATTCTTCCTTGGTAGGCAGGTGATGAACCACAATGTTGGTATCCAACCCAGGCATGTCTTCGTAAGACCAGGCAAATATTTCCACATAGTCATACAGCATCTGAATCAACCGTTGTTTCACACTGAGCTCTAGATTGGCACCAATCTTGACTTCCTTTCTGTCTGTCTCAGTACCCAGATTTACCGTTTCCACTGGCTCTTCATGTGGCTGAATGGCCCTCTCTTCCTGGAGTAGTAGTCTTGCAAGTTCACCAGGCACTTCGCAATCATCTTCACCTTCGTCTTCGGCTAAGTTGATCGGATTTTCGAAGTCATAACTGGCGGTAGCAGAGTCGTTACCAGTGAGATCCAGAGTGGATTGGAACCTGTATAGGTGAGTGTGTGTAAATATAGCTGTTTTGCAATGTATAATAAAGAAAGAAAAGGAGCGCAAGATTTTGAAATGCAACAAACGTCCAATCTTTTTATTAATGATATATGAAAATGACACACAAAAGCCCTCACAAATGAAGCCACGGTGCCTCGGGTAAGACACCGGGCCATAAAGTTTCAAAATATTGTTCGTTACAACTTTAAAACAAAGGAGTTCATTACTGAGTGACAAAAGTAATAGGTATGAAGTCTTTCGCAGTCCAGTTGCTTGGTCCACCGTCGGTTGTTGGGTAGATCCAGCTGTCGAATTCAGATTCCTCCACATTGTCTTCAATAGCATTTACTCCCGGATTGGTGATGAACACAGGAGGTCTTCCAATCCTTGCCTTACGAACAGCCCTCTGAGCTTCTGCAGTGAAACCCAAACCAAACTTGTCGGTCTTTGGAGTGAAATCAGGAAGTCGGCCCCAGTTTGCGCACTCACCCTTCTCAAGCACAGCCCGGGCATCCTTTAAGGAAGCCATCTTCAAAGGAGAGTCTTCTTTAGTCACAGTCTCTGCTGATTCCAGTGTCTGAGGCACCTCTTCAAAGTGTTGAAAGGGGGTCTCAATGAATTCCCCATCCATTTCTATGTACTGGAACGAGTTGAGGTGGCTGACCATGTATTCTTCCTCCCCCTGAACTGTAACAATTTTCCCTCTAACCGGGTACTTAAGCTTCTGATGTAGTGTGGAGGTCACAGCTCCAGCCTTGTGGATCCATGGGCGGCCCAGCAAACCGGAATAGGATGGTCGGATGTCCATCACATAGAAAGTAGAATCAAAAACTTGAGAACCAACCCTTATTGGAATGTCAACTTCCCCATGTACCATCCTTTTCGAACCGTCAAAGGCCCGGACAACAATGTTACTAGGCTTGAGCTCTAAACCCTCACAATCTAACCTGTCTAGGGCCTTATTGGGTAATACATTCAATGAAGAACCGGTGTCTACCAACACATGGGCAAGAGTAGTGCCCCTGCATTCAATGGAGACATGCAGGGCGTCGTTATGGTTCTTTCCTTTGGCAGTCAGATCGGCGTCAGAGAAGCCCAAACCATTATCGGTAGTCAAGTTGGCCACACAATCGGTAAATTGATCAGCAGACGTCTCTTGTGGCACATGGGCCGTTTTCAGGAAGGAAATCAGGGCCTTGGCATGGGCTTCTGAACACAACAACAGTGATAACATAGAAATCTTTGATGGGGTGTGCCCCAACTGCTCAACTACATTGAAATCACTCTTCTTGATAATCTTGAGAATCTCTTCCATCTCTTGCTGGGAAGCTTCAACATTGGTTGTCTTTGGTGCCTCCGTCCGGGCAGGCAAATCAGTAGCAATCCCTTTGCCCCGAGCGTCAGATGACTCGGCAGCAGGGGTAGAAACAGGAACTTGATCAGGAAAGGGAGCAGGCCCACTTGCAGGTGTGACGATAAGAGGTCTCTAAATAGCTGGTGGCGCAATATCTGGTGAAAACAGCCTACCACTGCGAGTAACCTTGGCAGGCACGGTGATGTTGCTGACACCGGTACTAGTATCAAATTCTTGTTTTACTCCAAGCACATAAACATCTGCCCCATAGTGCCAAGGGACAGCTTTGTCGGACGTATAAGGGAGGGGCCCCAGAACAGTGATGATGATAGGAGCAATCTTATGAGTGGACATGATTTTGACAGGCTTCTTTGAGGGAGCCTTAGGAGGGTTATTGAAAATAGTAACAATAGAAACTTCTTCGGTAGGGATAGCAGGAACAGTAATCTTCTCGAACAAGATCTCTTTGCTATCCATCAGGTTTTGGACACCTGACTTCAGTAAGGGACAACCAGCAGGTGAAACAGCACATAAATGGCAACCTTTGCTACATCCCGGAAATAAACCGGCTAGCAACAGGTTCCTTTTGACAGTCAACAACGAAGTAACAATCTCATCCACAGAGGCTACATACGGGTCTTCTTCCACAGCATTCACTCCATGCTGGGGCATGAGAGCAGTCACAACATTGGGCCTTTCGGGCGCCTCAAACTATATTTCCTTAACATCAATAAGGTCCTGAACCTTATTCCTCAGAGCCCAGCAATCATCTGTAGTATGCCCCGGGCTATCAGAGTGATAAGCGCAACGGGCGTTGGGGTTGTACTTTGGAGAAGCTGTATTCACTACCTTCTGGGCTTCTTTGACAGTTACCAGATTGGTTGACAGTAGTTGCGGCAATATCTGAGACAGGGTCATGCTGAGCCGAGTGTACTGCCTTTTAGGCCTCTCACCCCTTGGTTGGTTGTATTGCTGAGGACCAGCAGCAGGCTTTGAGATTACCAACGCATTAACAGCTTGGCGGCGTTCCGGTTTAATTTATCTTCTGGGACCATAAACAGCACTGGCTTCCTTCTTGAAGGGCTTCTTTTCAGTACTCGAGGAGACACCTTTCTGTATCTTCCCCGACTTGATACCAGCTTCTATCCTCTCACTGGTTAAGATCAGATCTGTAAACCCAGCAGAAGAATTACCAATCAGATGGTTGAAGAATGGACCAGACAGGGTCCCTAGGAACATGTCAACAAGTTCACGGTCAGTCAAAGGTGGTTGCACCCTTCCAGCCAGGTCCCTCCATTTTTGCGCATACTCCTTAAAACCTTCGCCTGTCCCCAGTGACATACCCTGGATTTGGGTACGCGTGGGAGCGAGGTCGGAATTGTACTGATACTGCTTATAAAATGCAGTAGCCAAGTCCTCCCAGTTTCGGATACTGGCTCCATCCAGCTGATAGAACCACTCGAGTTGAGCCCCTGAAAGGCTATCCTGGAAGAAATGGATCCATAGGTTCTTGTCTGCAGTGTAAGGTTGGATCTTCCTTACATATGATCTGAGATGCAGCTTAGGGCAGGAAGCCCCGTCGTACTTCGCAAAGGCAGGTGCCTTGAACTTGTGTGGGATCACCACTCCAGAAGATAAACCTAGATCTCCGAAATCCAGCCCTGGCACATGTTGAATCTCCATGGCACTTAAACGGTCCTTTAGTTGCTTGTACCTGTCTTCAGCAGGAGGGTACTGTTCATCATTGTAATCCGTCTCATTGTCGGAGACCGCAGGACTAGGAACCCCTCCCCCTTGGGGACTATCCTTCCCTACAGAAGAAGTAGCCTGATCAGCCTCATTCTGCAGTGTATTCCCAAACCTCCGTCCAGTGTTAAACAGCGCAGTCCTCTTCTTCTTCTTCTTCAAAAGCAGAGCCTTCAACTCTTGTTGATCCTGGGCTAAGCTCATGACCAGCTCTTGAAACTGGGCGTTCTGGGCCTGGAGGGCCTTGATAGCTTGTTCGGTAGTAGGCTCGGAAGACATGATGATTGGGTGCTGAAATAGACAGCGAAGAAGATTAAGCAACCTGTAGAAAAAGGGTACCTGTTATGCATATGATGCAATGAAATGCGTATGATTTATGTTTTCAAAGACAATCGGGATTCAACTTTGTAGACAAAAAGGAAACACACTTCATTAGATTCAAACTTTAAATTGTTCAACAATTGGCCCTTAGGCATTACAAGAATGAAAATACTGAAAAGGAAATAAAAGCTGTAAAAGAAACATCCAAAGCCCATCAGTGCTCCCATGGCCTCCTCTTCTCAGTACGGATATAGTCGTTTAGGATCTGCTCATTCTCCAATTGCTTAGTCAGCTTCTGGATCTTTTGTTCCTGTTCGTTGAATTTTTCCCGATAAGAATCCCGTTCTTCCTGTAGCGGCGCCCAAGATCTATTTAGTGTATCAACATCAGTGGGTATCTAAGGAGGGAGGACAGTTGGAGGAACCCCGTCTTCATCAAGAAATTCAAGAATGATAGGCCTGACAGCTTCGTATGGCATACCTAACTTCTAAGCACGGATGCGGACCCATCTGCAGTAGGGTTCCATTGGTAGAGAAGTCTTCGATCCCAACTCATGTGGGTCAGCTTTGTGAATTTTGTCCCAAGCCTTGATGAACCTACGGCGCAGCTCGTCACTGTCTACCTGAAACTCAAAACTGATGTGAGGTACCAACATCTCATGAGGCCTTGCTCTTTTGGCTCTTCCAAACTGACGGAGAGCCAAACATGGATTATAAGAGATTCCTCCCTGGGTACCGATTAATGGAACATTAGGATATTCTCCGCAACGATCAATAATGGATACTTCATCCAAACCTCTGAGAGTCCAAGTGATGTCATTATCGGTGAGAGACATTAACCTATGAGCCCAGCCCCTTCCTTCTTCGTTCTTCAGCACGAACTTAGGGAGGTGCGAAATAAACCACCTCACTAACAAAGGAGCACAACACCACGGAGTTCCCCGTCTTCGGGAAGTACGAGCATAGAGTTGTTGTAGGATATCACCCAAGAGAGTGGGTACAGGGTTCCGAGACATGAAGATCCTTATGGAGTTGACATTAATAAAGGTATCAGGATTTGGAAACAATACTAGACCATAGATTAAGAGAGCCATAATGTCTTCGTACGCCTTGAAGTCTAAGTCATTCCAGAAACTATTAGCTTTGCCAACCAGAAACTTAGCCAAAAAGCCCTTAACTCCACTTCTAGTTTCCCAGTTAGCCATTACCTCTTCTTTGGTCAAGGGAAGGGTTGCAGCAATATCCTCAGGCCTAAGAGGCTTCTCCCAACCAGTGAATGGAGTCTTCTCCAAAACAGGGATACCAAGCAAATCAGAGAATTCTTCCAGGGTAGGGACCAGATGGAAGTCTTGAAAGGTGAAGCAATGATACAGGGGATCATAAAACTGGACCAGGACACTCATCAGTTGTTGGTCCCACTTTGAAGTGACTAAACCGAGAAGAGAACCGTGCCTCTTAATAAAGGAAGTAGTGTTTGGAATCCTATCAACCAATTCCTTGAGCAAAGTAGGTGGTTAAACAAAGTTGAGCCGGATAGTATTCCTATGCATGGGCATCATGATGTCCTACAAAACAGAGCAAAGATGAAACCCTCTTGTCTTTGAAATGGGTCAGTCCTTATGCAGGATGCATGCAATGGTATGATGGTATGATGTTATGATAAAGCACACCACAAGTATTCACAAAGGCAAGCATGATAAGGCACACAAGTCACACAAGACAGCCCTTAGAGTTTAGGCCAGCATGAAGTTTAGGTATTACCCTCTGTTGTACCCCAAAATTTTCCCTCCCATATTCTTCAAAGTCTTGACAAAGCATCACCTCAAATGGTTCAAAGTCTACTCAAGGGATTGCACAGTCAAACATCCTCCTAAGCCAGTCAAATTAGGGTTTTGGTTCTTGCAAGGAAGTTGAAGTTTTCAAGGGCTCAATCAAGTCACATATGCTCATACACATTGTCAAGCACCTACATGTCAAGTTTCAAGGCTCACAAGGTCAAGTTGCACAGTCAAAAACCCCAAATTGCTCAACAGTCAACTGTAGGGGCAAAATGGTCATTTGGCAATCAAAAGTCAAAATTTTTGGTCAACATCTTATTTTGAAGCCACAATCATCATTTGGTCAAGTCTTGACCATGATTCCACAAGAATGGCTCAAAAATCATCAAGATGCAAAAGTTTCTATTTTTGGACAACTAAAAAGTCAAATGTAACTTGACCAAGGAATAACTTTTTTATGGTTCATCATAAAAATCCCATCCAATTCTCATCTTGAAGAGGAAGACATTTCCTACAACTCATCTTCACATTCCAAGTCCAAGAAATGCTCTCACAAAAAGTTATCAATTTCAACATTATAGGTCATTTTCAAAAGTCAACAAAAAGGGACTTTAAGTCAAAGACCATAACTTGAGATTGGTAAATCAAAATGACATGGGACCAAATACATTGGTTATAGGACTTCAAGACCTTTCCAAAATATCCAAGAACATGTTCATAGCTTCAAAATTGAGCAAGATATGCATTGGAGAAGTTGGGAAATTTTTGTGAAATGGCCAAAGTCAATTATCCTTGAAAATTCATTTTTGACAAAAGGGGCCCACTTTTTCCACTTGGTTCAGCTTGGCCATGCTTCCCACGTGTCCCACAAATTATTTCAAGATTTAAAATTAATTTTTTCATTTTTATTTAATTTTATTGGATTTAATGCATTTTAAATCTTTTAAAATCAAATAAAAATCAAAAAGGTTAATTAAGGGACATATTTTGTTTTGATTAGCTTTGAATCACCATCAAACACATCCCAAATTCGTACAAGGCCTAAATCAAGCAAGAATTCAAATTTTGACACAAAAATGGAAAGTGTTTCAATGGAGGTTATGGCAAATCTCAAAACATGAATGCATAAGGTTAATGGCCTTAATTCTGATTAAAACTCTTTACATAACATGTATGCAAGCGATCACAAGAGCATACACGACCTAGAGGGCCATACAAACTGAGAACCAAGTTGCAAAATTTTCACAAAAAACTTGAAATCTGAAAACCCATTTGCAGCGCATTTCAAGCCTCCACTTCAATCCAAACACACTCCTGGCATCCCTAGGAAGCTTTTGCAATCAAAAATCAATCCAAACGTGCCCAGAATCGTAGAACTCAGGCCAAACGGTTTGCAATATTTTCTTGATTTCTATATGATCATTCATGCGCTTTTAACATTTTTTTTGAATTGATTTATACTCATAGGGACATTCTGAAGCTTTTGGTACCATTCAATTGAACTATAGCATCCTATATCAAAAACTGCCATTGATGGACATTAGGTTTTCAGGAGCTCAAAATTAGGCGTTTCCTCATATGGAAAAATTAGGCTACCAAACTGGTACCATTGAATTCGTGACATCCAAACGAATCATTCCATGACCTCGCGCTCAATTTATGTTGCTTCCTCTCCTAATCGCTATTTTTCGCTATGTCACTTAGTGGGGGTTTAAAACCCCCGCTATCTCATTCATGTTACAGGTACAAACGGAGAAGAAGGCTGAGGTGTCCAGGCGTGAGTGGAAGGTTCAAATCCACGCGCGCAATTTTTTGTTTTTCAGCATTATTGGCTTTGGTTTTATATAATATTTGTTTTTCATATTATTAACAAATGCAACAAAGTGCCTCAGTGGTTGGGAACGTGTCATGCCATCTTTGGGACTTGGGTTCGATTCCCAGGTCCCCTTACAATTCCCATATTATTTTTCATTTGACTTTCCTGTGCAGCGCTCTAAGGGAGGTTCATCATAAGCCCTATAGGTCCAACAAGCCAGGTGTCTTCAAGGCAAATCCAAGGGCCCAGAAAGCAAGAACACCATGTGCCTGGTCAATAGCATTCCATTCAATTCCCAGGGTCAAACGAGCTGGCTTCCTAATGGGCCAAGATTCAGCATCACACCCACATTTCTGGCCCAGCACCCCCTCCATTTGGTTTATTATTTTCTTTTCATTTTATTTTTTCAATTTAATTTCTAACCCCTTTTTATTTTATTTATTATTAGTAATTAATCAATTAACCATTTTCATAAAAAACCAAAAAAATAAAATTAACATTTTTATTATTATTATTTTTATTTTGTAAGTAAACCATAATTGAATTAGTTTTTAATTAGGCCATTTTAACATTCTTTTTAATAATTAAAATAGATTTAGATTTAGGTTAACCTAGAATTTTATTTCTTTTTCTATTTTATTTCATAAAAAACATAAAAACCAAAAAGAAAAATATTTTCTTTTAATTAAAATAATTAATTAGTTTTTAATTTCATTTAATTACAAAAAAGACCAAAAATTAATTTCTTTTCCTAAAAGGGTCAACACCCTTAAACATTCCCGACTAAGTTATTCGCGCGCATTTAATTTGTTCGATTATTATGTAATTGCTCCGGACATGTAATAGTAAATAGGACTTTTACTGTTTTTTTATTTTCCGTACTTATTTACCTAAAACGGGTCTTTGTTAATTTGGTGATGTATAGACCCGCGCCTTGTAATAGCGTAGGATTTATGTTTCCGCAATTTACTTTCCGCACCCCTTAACTGTTAACTTGCATGAAAGAATGTATGTAAATAAAAAACAATTCGTAGCCCACTAATTAAGAAGACAAACATTAACCGAATACAACACACAAATTCACACACCACTCTTAGGGTACGCCTCACTGTTGCCTTACCTCCGAAACGTGGTCGTCGAGTATAGGACGTTTTAGTAAGTCCTTATGTCCATGACATGATCCAGTTGCCTCGAAACGGTCGCCTCGGAATTAAAAAGGATCAATGGCATAAGGGTAGCTTCTAAGGTGTCCTACTGTTGCTCCGGTGACCACAATGTCCCTTAACTCGAATTGACCCGAACACCTCCAACGGTGGTGCTACCTATCTCTCAATGGTGGGATGGCACTACCTTAAGGACTTTTACACAGCCTAATTCCTTAGGGTAGGTAGATGACTCATAAGTACTTGCTCTATTCGAAAACCAATCAAAAACTCTTTTCACACCAACACTTTTCAAAAAGCTTTCAAAACAATTTTTCAAACACTCTTGAGGACTGATACAAGAGTCGATCTGAAATCTTTAAACGAAACTTTTTCAAACTCACTCATAATTGAAAAGCAAACATGTTGAAAACACAAATGAGCAAGTATCTAAGAGCCCATGGATAACCATGGATAGAAAGGGTGCTAACACCTTCCCTTTCTATAAATCTACCTCCCGAACCGAGAAATTATCTCATAAGGAATTTTGCTGTGCTTTTGTCCTGTCCATGTTGGAGAAAATAAAAGACGGTGGCGACTCTTACTTCCGCGACATTTCACGAAACCAGCGTTAAACAGTCAGTTCCAGATCCACCGACCACAGAACTGGCGACTCTGCTGGGGACACTATCAAAGTGAGGTGTACCTTAGGACTAAGATCACTTGTGTTTTCAATTGTCTGAATTATTTGCTTTATTATTGTGGGTACTGTCTTGGGAGTTCTATAGATCCTAACCCGGATCTGAGGGATACCTTCTTAGAAAGTAGCAACAAGACTGTGAGGGAACTGTGCGGGGTATACCGACACGGTTGAAGCAGTCTGCTACGTTGATGTGGCACTTTGGTGAGTACCGGTAACCCTTGAGTCAAGTCAAGGAGAGTACGGGGCCGCCGCGTGGTGTCGTGAAGCATCAACTGACCTTAGGAACCTTAATTGAACCATCCTGGCCTCTTTAGGGGTAGTGAGATAACTACTTTGGTGCAGTCCGAAGATGGTTGATACTCGATACTACACTCAGTTGAGGTTTGTTTTCTTGGGATATTTTGATCGCCAGTTCAGTGGCTAAATCGAAACGATGAACACAGAAAACAACCCAATGATATTAAGCTCCTTAGAACCCGGTTACTTTTGATAGGACAGGTTTTTGAGCCCACCAACTTCAAGAGGGTAATACCTAGACCCCATGCTGGCCTAAACTCTAAGGGCTCTCTTGTGTGACTTGTGTGCCTTCCAACTTGACTATTTGCATGCTTGTTATCTGACACTTGAGTTTCTTGCAGGTTTTGTTTATAGTCCTTAATTGGGACTCATAACAGGGTTTACCTACTGTGATCGGTGGATCTGGAACTGACTGTTTAACGCTGGTTCGCGAAATGTCGCGGAAGCAAGAGTCGCCATCGTCTTTTATTTTCTCCAAATGGAAAGGACAAAAGCACAGAAAAATTCCTTAAAGAGATTGCTCTCGGTTCGGGAGGTAGATTATAGAAAGGGAAGGTGTTAGCACCCTTTCTATCCATGGTTATCCATGGGCTCTTAGATACTTGCTCAATGTGTTTTCAAAAATGTTTTGTTTGCTTTTCAACTATGGGTTTTAAAAAGTTTCTTTGAAAAAAATTTCAGTTCGACTCGTACGTCAGAGTGTTTGAAAAAAAAATTTTAAAGCTTTTTGAAAAGTGTCGGTGTGAAAAGAGTTTTGATTGTTTTTTAGAGAGCAAGTATCTACGAGTCATCTACCTACCCTAAGGAATTGGGCTGTGTAAATGTCCTTAAGGTAGTGCCATCCCACCATTGAGAGGTAGGTAGCACCACCGTTGGAGGTGTTCGGGTCAATTCGAGGTTCGGGACATGGTGATCACCAGAGCAATGGGAAGATACCTTAGAAGCTACCCTCATGCCAGGTTCCCGGATCATGAGGACTTACTAAGACATCCTCTACTCGACGATCACCTTTCGAGGCAAGGCAACAGTGAGGCATACCCTAGGGGTGGTGTGTGCGAATTGTGTGTCGTTTTCATTTGCATTTGTCTTGTCATGTTAAAGTGATCTACGCTTGATTTTATTATGGCCATTCATTCTTGCATGCTTATTTAACAGTTAATATTTGCGGGAAAAGTAAATCTAAAGCTATTACAAATGGCGCGGGTCCACATCGCCAAAATTAAATCGGACCCGATTTGACAGAAAGTAAATAAAGCAAAAGAAGTAAAAGTGCGAGAAATTTAAGTTACAACGCTTTGGGAGAGATACATAATGAATTAAGCGAAATAGAATAAATATGCGCAATTAAATAAGAATTATTGAAACGAGGGCGTTGGGCCCTTTTGCAAATTAAACTAATTAATAATTAAAATTAAGATTAAATGAAAATGTTTTTTTTTTGTATTTTGTGTTTTTTAAGATTTAATGGAAAAAGAATTATTTAAAATTACAATGAGATGTAAACCCTAATTCTAATGGTTTTTAGATTTATTATGAAAAATATTAAATTAAGATCTAAATGAAACCCTAATTAATTATATACAATTTAATTATAAAAAATAATAAATAAATAAGTATTATGATAAAAAAGGAAAAAATAAAAAAGGAATAAAAAGTTATTAAACCTAATTCTATATTTTTGGATTTTTAGTTATAACAAAGAATTAAAATTAAAACCTATTTAATACTAAACTTATTACAAGCATTTATTTATGAAAATAATTAAAATAAAAAATATTATATTTTTTTCATCTTTTCTGATTTTTTTGTGTATTTTTATATTTTATAGCAATAATTAATTAAATTAAACAATCAAGAAAATAAAATAATAATTTAAATAAAATATAAGAAAAATAAAAAGAATGGCAAACCAGGGGGGGTAGTCCCCAAATAGAGGTATGGATCCAGTAATTTGGCCCAGTTAAGTGTTGATCCGTTTGACCTTTTGAACAGCCTACAGCAATGTTGACCTACGTCCATGGTGTGCTTTCAATCTATGCCATTGACTGGATCTCAGCGCGCACGTGGATGGTTGATCAGGAATGTGTATGATGCGCCTTAACCCTTGAAGCTGCATATGAACACTTGGTGAAAAATAATATTGGGATAACGTAGACCTGGGACTCGAACCCAGGTCTTGGACGTTGCAAGCATACCTACCTGCCACTGAGCCATGTCAACACGTTTAATATATATATAACAAGTAAATAATATAAAACAACAGCAACGGTGAATGGAATTTGCGCGCAAAAATTTGAATAAGCCAATCACGTCTTGACAACGAGGTCATCTTCTTTCTTCTTCCTGAAACGCAACTATGAGGCAACGGTTTTGCAAACGTGGGTTTAAAGGTGTTTTGAGAAAATAACGATTAGCCCCTCAGTGCTCATAAATTGAGCGCGAGGGTTCCATGTTCTTCGTCCTCATGCGCTGAGTCCAACCATGATACTGAGGATGTCCAATTTTTCCTCTTTTAAGAAACCCTAAATTCAAGCTCTGAAAACCCTAGAATCTCAAACATGGTATCATCGCGTATGGCCAGTAAAAACACAATTAAAGGTACTGGTTAGCTTTAAAACTTCAATATGAACATGAATCAAGCAATATATTTCACAAATGATGCATAGAATGGAATGTAAGACTACGAAATTTGTTTGATACAGTTGAGGTTCCTGGTACCGATTCTTGGCGTTTGAGTGGAAGTTTATGATTGCAATATGATCAGGAAGACTGGAGGAAGCTATTGGAATGAGTATTAGGGCTTGAATCGGCCTAGAACACTGATTTCAGATTTGAGTTTTATGGAAAAAATTTCAAGTTTGCAAGGTGTTCTTTAGCGCAGCTTAGAGTGTATGAGCATTAGGGTTATGTTTCTGATTATGTAATGAAGCTTTTAGGTCAACAAAACTCAATAAAATCCAATGCCATAATGGTTTTGCATATTTGATTTTCTAAGGATCTTCCATATCTTTTTTCATGTGCATTTTTGTGTCAATTAGCCCAAATCAAACCAAATCTTGCCATATTGGGATGTGCACGAGATATTGAGGGTAAAACATGCATGAAAAGATTTTTTAGGTCAAGTTTTATATTTTCTACATATTTAAATGATTTAAATGAATTAATATTAATAATAATTCAAATAAATAAATAAAAAATGAGAAAATACTTCCCTTTGGGCCAAATGGTCGTGCATATGCTTGGAATGATGAATCATGGAAGAAAAATGGGCCCATTAGCAAATTTAGGTCATTTGAAGTAATGTTGACTTTTCAAAATATCCAAACATTTCCCAACTTCCACAAGGCATAACTTGCTCAATTTTTAAGCTTTTCTCATGTTCTTGGACATTTTGGAAAGGTCTTTGAGTCCTCTAACCAATGCCTTTGGTCCCATGTCATTTTGATTTACCAATCTCAAGTTATGGCCTTTGACTTAAAGTCCCTTTTTGTTGACTTTTGAAAATGACCTATAATGTTGAAATTGATAACTTTTTGTGAGAGCATTCCTTGGACTTGAAGTATGAAGATGAGTTGTAGGAAATGTCTTTCTCTTCAAAATGAGCTTTGGATTGAATTTTTCTGATAATCCATGTGAAAGTTATGCCCTGGTCAATTTCAGTTGACTTTTTCAACTGTCCAAATATAGTAACTTTGCATCTTGATGATTTTCTGAGCCAAATTTTGAGAATCATGATCAAGCATTGATCAAATGATGTTTGTGGCTTCAAAATGATATGTTGACCAAAAATTTGAACTTTTGACTGTCAAATGACCATTTTGCCCCTACAGTTGACTGTAGTGCAATCTAGGGTTTTGACTGTGCAATTTTGAGCTGAATGCCTTGAAACTTGCTATGAGGATACTTGACCATATTTGTAGGCATGTGAGACTTGATTGGGTCTTTGAAAACTTCATTTTCTTGACCAGAACACAAACCCTAGTTTTGACTGTATAGGAGCCCTTTGACTGTGCAACCCTTGGGGGAGATTTGAAGCTTGGCTTGGCAATTTCTTGGAGAATATGGGAGGGCAAATTTTGGGGTACAACAGTTGCCCCTGTTCAATCTTCTTAGACCTGAGGATGCAGATTGGCTGACGTGCCTTTCGTAATCCGAGGGTAGAAGATGATTGAACACTAGAGTGCCCAGAAATTTGCGCTCACATAGTAGCAGTGATGGTGGAATGGGCTTACAGATGCCATTTGGAGATTGATGAATAGGATGATGGGCTTACAGATGCCATCTGGATGTTGATCGTGTAGGATATTCCTTGGCGAGAACCTGCATACCTTAGCATGAATGATAAGAGAACCTTGGGTGATTTTAACTTCAACAACGTTCGTTGAGAAAATCTTGATGGGAATTATTATCTTCGCAGTATTGGGCAGAGAACCATAGGCAATTATAATCTGAAAGGAATGATCACCTCGCTCAACGTCGGAGAGGGAAACATCTGAAAAGGACTTACCACCTCACACACTGTCGGAGAGGGAACCATAGGAGACTATCACCTCACACTCATCGTCGGAGAGGGAAACATCTGAAAAGGACTTACTACCTCACACACCGTCGGAGAGGGAAACATCTGAAAAGGACTTGTCACCTCACACACTGTCGGAGAGGGAACCATAGGAGACTATCACCTCACACTCATCGTCGGAGAGGGAAACATCTGAAAAACTTCCACTGAGTCTTCATCAGGAAAATCTGTTGGGAGTCGATTTAGCTGGACTGGACAAGGTCTTGAAATGTCTTCAACTGGAATAAGAATCAGGGAGATCTTAGGGTCGATCTGACTGAACCAGAGGAGGTTTTTTTTTTGATAAGGATGTGATGGAGGAATCTGAGACGATTGCTACTCTAAATATATGATGAAGGAATCTGGGACGATTACTACTCAGCAGGACGATGAAGGAATCTGAGACGATTGCTACTCCAGATATATGATGAAGGAATCTGGGACGATTACTACCTCAGCAGGACGATGAAGGAATCTGAGACGATTACTACTCCAAATATATGATGAAGGAATCTGGGACGATTACTACCTCAGCAGGAAGATGAAGGAATCTGAGACGATTGCTACTCCAAATATATGATGAAGGAATCTGGGACGATTGCTACTCCAAATATATGATGAAGGAATCTGGGACGATTACTACCTCAGCAGGATGATGAAGGAATCTGGGACGATTACTACCTCAGCGGGATGATGAAGGAATCTGGGACGATTGCTACTCCAAATATATGATGAAGGAATCTGGGACGATTACTACCTCAGCAGGATGATGAAGGAATCTGGGACGATTACTACCTCAGCGGGATGATGAAGGAATCTGGGACGATTGCTACTCCAAATATATGATGAAGGAATCTGGGACGATTACTACCTCAGCAGGATGATGAAGGAATCTGGGACGATTACTACCTCAGCGGGATGATGAAGGAATCTGGGATGATTACTACCTCAACGGGTGATGAAGGAATCTGGGACGATTACTACCTCAACAGGATGAAGACTTTTATCTGTTGATCGTTCTTTCCTGAAAAAGTAACGAATTAGTTGTATGCAACGTCATAATGCATGAATTGCATGATTTTAAGATGTTCTCAAAAATAGATGAGATTGGGGTGATATGATGCGTCTATGCATGCTATAATGATGTATGTGACGTTTTATGAATGTGTTTTTCGTCTAGGAAAGTAAATCCTTGACGAGTGCAGGGAAGTCGTATCCTGGGCTGATGTTGAAGAATAGATTTTTCTTCCGCTGGGGATGATAACTGCAAGAATACCGGTAGGAGAAGATGACTCCGTTGCGGAATAAACTTGGCAAATGGAAGATTCTGCGGGGAGAAAAGATACTCTAGCGACCATGCTGGGAAGCAACACTCTGTGGGGAGAGAGATGCTTTGCTGATTGTTGATAGTAACTTGCTGAGGATATCCTTGTTGTTGGAAGTATTGATGGACTTCGCTGGGGTAAGAAGACTTCGGCGACGACGCTCTTTCCGTGGCTTTTGGCTGAGGATAACCCAGTTATATCCTGTTAAGGAAATAACTCTTTGAATAAAGCCGGGCGACGCGTTCGTGCTTTGCGAGGATAAGCTTCCAGAATCTACTGGGGATAAGCTTACTGCTTGGGGAGACGGATTCCAACTTTCCTGGGGAATCAGATTGGACTCTTCTGGGGAAGTATTGAACTGTTATGTTCTTCAACGGACCCTACCTTGACATCTTAGAGGACAGAGCAATCAGATTGCTTAGACCACCCATTATTGCCCCTGTTTCTGATGTGGGAGCGGATAGTTGTTGGTGGACAAACCTTCTTCTGGTAGACAGATAGCAGGACATAGTCGTACGCTTTAATCCCTGACTTTTGCCTGGACCGCCCTTTCGGGTTTTCAGTCCATCGGGATACCCATTTTTGCCCAAGCCGCCTTTTCAGGTTTTCGACTTGCCGGGTGTACAGATTTTTTTTATTATTTCATCCCTTCATTTTGCCCGAACCCTTTTGGTTCGCCGGGAAGCCCTTATTTTTGCCTAGGTATGTCAACCTAGCGGGTCTTTGATTTTGCGTAGTATTTTCGACTATGTCCACGCTCTTAGAATGCAGGGAGGTGCCCCTGGCTGCTTGTGTTGCCATATTACCAGAAGGTGTTTGATCGTGCAAGATTCATTGCTGGAGTGCCCCAAGTGACTCAGGCAGAGATTTGCCCCAGGCTTTTTGGCCTTTTGAGAGATTCTCTGAATCTTGATTGGATTGCCCCAGATGATGGACCATGATCATGCCGTGCCCCTGGATTGGAGATACTCTTGTTCGTTAGGCTTTCATTGTGCGAATTTCCCTGCTGTTCAAACAAAAAGTCATACGCAAACAAAGTTATGTTAAAAATGCAAAGCCTATGTCTGTCTTGAAGATTTTGAAAAGGTATTCTTTTTCATAAAACATGTGAATGTTTGTAAAATATGATGCCAACACCGTATTTACCGTAAGCCTTAAGGAGTCGGGATACCTTTTGTAACAGTATGCTTTCGAACTAACCCATGCTTCAGCTAGGACTTTTAAGGGTTATAACGTGGCCTGGTTCACGGTTTAAGAAACAAAGGATAAAGGCTCAAATTTTATTTGTACCCACCCGCTCTTCGCGATGTTCTCCAAACCTAAACTCAGTTGATCGTGCGTTAGACCTTGCTTGAGTCTTTGCTTTGATGCTCCAATAGTGGTTCAGATGTTGATAACTTATTTTGAATAGGCAGTCATTTCTTTTTGTTGAGGGTTTGTAGGACCTCTTTCTTGTCTGACTTTTGTTATCCCTTTCTTTTTTGCCTGAGCTGTTTCCTTTTTTGGAATTACAGTCAGCGGGATGCCCCAGTTTCATAAGTCCCCTTTGTAGGTTTAGACTTTTTGGGCTTTTCATTTATGAATTTTGATGATGACTGCCTGTCCTTTTGATTGTTCTGAACCATCACTGTCTTTTGTTTATTTAAGGACCTCTTTGGTGCCATTCGTTATGCACTTGGATCAACTGAGAGACTACCCTGCCCCAGGTTATGATTAAGGGTTTTGATTTTCGAAAATAAAAACTCCTACTTCTTTGGCTCAGATGGGTTGACGAGGGATTATCATCCTTATAACTCCAGTGTTTAGGGATTGAAACAATGCCTGTACCTCATCAGCAGGGTCTGTTCAAAAGCATACTGTAGATTATGGTATCGTTTTCGTCATCCTCCCTCAAGAGGTTTAGAATTAAAGAGAGTTGACATCAGAAAAAATATGAAAATAATTTGCGTTTAGTGAATACGAATATATTGATTCAAAATAGGCATAAGCGATGCCTTAATGTGATAAAAATGTTTAACATGAATAAATGTTTGAACAATCAAAGAAAAATACAACTTGAACATTTGAATGAACAAAAGACATTCTCGACGATTTGGTGTAGGATCAGTGTTCAAACTCGACCTCCTTGGCGTCAATCAAATCCTGGATCTTGTTCTTCAAGGTCCAACAGTCGTCGGTGTCATGTCCAGGACTGTCAGAATGGTAGGCACAGCTCACACCCGGGTTGTACTTGGGAGAGGAAGTGTCAGGATTTTGAGGAGGATCCTTTAGTGTGATCATTTTCGCCTTCAGCAATTGTTGTAATGCCTGAGACAAAGACATGTTGATGTCAGTATACTTCCTATCCTGATGCTTTATCCTACGCCTATTGCTCTTTCTTGGTTGAACGGGCGTGGGATCAGAAATCTGGATTGCCCCTACATCATGACGACCCTTTTTACCATGTATAGCATTGGACTCTTTCTTTCCACTGTGGGGCTTTTTCTGAGTATCAGCAGGTGCGGTTTCTTGAATCTTCCCCGACTTGATACCAGCTTCGATTCTCTCCCCAGTCAAGACAAGATCTGTAAACCCAGCAGCAGAATTCCCAATTAGGTGGTTGAAGAATGGACCAGACAGGGTCCCCAAGAACATGTCGACGAGCTCGCGGTCAGTCAGAGGTGGTTGTACCCTTCCAGCAAGGTCCCTCCATTTTTGAGCATACTCTTTGAAGCCTTCGCCTGTACCCATAGACATCCCCTGAAGCTGAGTACGCGTGGGAGTGAGGTCGGCATTATACTGGTAGTGTTTGTAAAATGCAGTGGCTAAGTCTTCCCAGGTACGGATGTTGGCTCCATTCAGTTGATAGAACCACTCGAGCTGAGTCCCTGAAAGACTCTCTTGGAAGAAATGGATCCATAAGTTTTTGTCAGCTGTATAGGGCTGGATCCTCCTTGTATAAGCCCTGAGATGCAACTTAGGACAGGATGCCCCATCGTATTTAGCAAAGGCAGGCACCTTGAATTTGCGCGGGATCACTACCCCAGAAGACAGACCTAGATCCTCGAAGTCCAGGCCAGACACCTTTTGTATCTCCATAGCACTGAGCCGGTCTTCCAACTGTTTGTACCTGTCCTCAGCCGGAGGGTACTGCTCGTTGTTGAAATCTGTCTCGTTGTCGGAGACCACTGGACTAGGCACCTCTCTCTCATGGTGACTGCTTTCCCTCACAGATGGGGTAGTCCTCTCAGTTTCAGTCTGCGGTGTATTCCCAGATCTGCGCCTAGGGCTGAACAAGACAGTCCTCTTCTTCTTCTTGTCCTTCTTCAATAGCAGAGCCTTCAGATCTTGTTGCCCCTGGGTCAAATTCATGATCAGCTCTTGGAACTGGGCGTTCTGAGCCTGGAGGTCCTTGATAGTCTGCTCGGCTGATGATTCAGGATTCATGACGATCGGCTGAAATAAACAGCGGAGAAGGGTAAGCAACCTGTCAAAGGGATACCTGCAATGC
The DNA here is from genome assembly GCA_948472305.1 of Vicia faba. NCBI lineage: Eukaryota > Viridiplantae > Streptophyta > Magnoliopsida > Fabales > Fabaceae > Vicia > Vicia faba. The sequence goes on from OX451737.1 coordinate 1,538,790,959, forward strand.
AATGAGATGTATGACATGCATGTAATGTTTTCAAGGACCTCGCGGGGTAAACAGAGAAACTTTGTTAGCATTTGGAACCGGTAGCTCGATTGTAAGAACTTCATTTTGTTGAGAGTCCTTCGTCAAGGTTCAAAGGCTCACCATATCCAGTGGGTCATAGCCCCTGACAACCTTGGCTAGAGGAAAATAAATCCTCTTTGCCCCTGGCTAGACAGTTGGTTCATCATGACCTGCATCACAAGCCCTTGAGATCCTTGAAATGGGTTAGGATGTATGCAATGGTATGATGTCATGCTATGCATGGGGTGATGTAGGTAAACCCTGTTATGAATCCCAATTAAGGACTATAAACAGATCCTGCAAGAAATTCAGTATACTTTGTTATGAGTCCCAATTAAGGACTATAAACAAAACCTGCAAGAGATCTAGTAAACCCTGTTATGAGTCCCAGTTAAGGACTATAAACAAAACCTGCAAGAAATTTGGTAAACCTTGTCATGAGTCCTAGTTAAGGACTATAAACAAAACCTGCAAGTAGTTCATGTGTTAGATAACAAGCATGCAAGTAGTCAAGTACGAAGGCACACAAGTCACACAAAAGAAACCCTTAGAGTTCAGGCCGGCATGAGGTCTGGGTATTACCCTCTTGAAGTTGGTGGGTTCAATCTGTCCTAATCAAAGTAACCGGGTTCTAAGGTTCCCAATATCACGGGATTGCTTTCATTGTTCATCGTTTCGATTTAGCCACTGAACTGGCGACCGAAATATTCCAGGAAAGCAACCCTCAATTGAGTGTAGTATCGAGTATCAACCAACCTCGGACTGCACCAAAGTCAGTTATCTCACTACCCTAAAGAGGCCAAGATAGTTCAATTAAGGTTCCTAAGGTCTGTTGATGCTTCACGACACCACGCGGAGGCCCCGTACTCTCCTTGACTGAACTCAAGGGTTATCGGTACACACCAAAGTGCCACATCAACGTAGCAGACTGTTTCAACCATGTCGGTATACTCCGCACAGTTCCCTCACAGTCTTGTTGCTACTTTCTAAGAAGGTATCCCCAGATCCGGGTTAGGATCTATAGAACTCCCGAGACAGTCCCACAATAATAAAGCAAACAAGCACAACAATTGAAAACACAAGTGATCTTAGCCCTAAGGTACACCTCACTTTAAGTTTATATCCCCAGCAGAGTCGCCAGTTCTGTGATCGGTGGATCTGGAACTGACTGTTTAACGCTGGTTCGCGAAATGTCGCGGAAGCAAGAGTCGCCACCGTCTTTTATTTTCTCCAAATGGAAAGGACAAAAGCACAGAAAAATTCCTTAAAGAGATTGCTCTCGGTTCGGGAGGTAGATTATAGAAAGGGAAGGTGTTAGCACCCTTTCTATCCATGGTTATCCATGGGCTCTTAGATACTTGCTCAATGTGTTTTCAAAAATGTTTTGTTTGCTTTTCAACTATGGGTTTTAAAAAGTTTCTTTGAAAAAAATTTCAGTTCGACTCGTACGTCAGAGTGTTTGAAAAAAAAATTTGAAAGCTTTTTGAAAAGTGTCGGTGTGAAAAGAGTTTTGATTGTTTTTTAGAGAGCAAGTATCTCAAGTCATCTACCTACCCTAAGGAATTGGGCTGTGTAAATGTCCTTAAGGTAGTGCCATCCCACCATTGAGAGGTAGGTAGCACCACCGTTGGAGGTGTTCGGGTCAATTCGAGGTTCGGGACATGGTGATCACCAGAGCAATGGGAAGATACCTTAGAAGCTACCCTCATGCCAGGTTCCCGGATCATGAGGACTTACTAAGACATCCTCTACTCGACGATCACCTTTCGAGGCAAGGCAACAGTGAGGCATACCCTAGGGGTGGTGTGTGCGAATTGTGTGTCGTTTTCATTTGCATTTGTCCTGTCATGTTAAAGTGATCTACGCTTGATTTTATTATGGCCATTCATTCTTGCATGCTTATTTAACAGTTAATATTTGCGGGAAAAGTAAATCTAAAGCTATTACAAATGGCGCGGGTCCACATCGCCAAAATTAAATCGGACCCGATTTGACAGAAAGTAAATAAAGCAAAAGAAGTAAAAGTGCGAGAAATTTAAGTTACAACGCTTTGGGAGAGATACATAATGAATTAAGCGAAATAGAATAAATATGCGCAATTAAATAACAATTATTGAAACGAGGGCGTTGGGCCCTTTTGCAAATTAAACTAATTAATAATTAAAATTAAGATTAAATGAAAATGTTTTTTTTTGTATTTTGTGTTTTTTAAGATTTAATGGAAAAAGAATTATTTAAAATTACAATGAGATGTAAACCCTAATTCTAATGGTTTTTAGATTTATTATGAAAAATATTAAATTAAGATCTAAATGAAACCCTAATTAATTATATACAATTTAATTATAAAAAATAATAAATAAATAAGTATTATGATAAAAAAGGAAAAAATAAAAAAGGAATAAAAAGTTATTAAACCTAATTCTATATTTTTGGATTTTTAGTTATAACAAAGAATTAAAATTAAAACCTATTTAATACTAAATTTATTACAAGCATTTATTTATGAAAATAACTAAAATAAAAAATATTATATTTTTTTCATCTTTTCTGATTTTTTTGTGTATTTTTATATTTTGTAGCAATAATTAATTAAATTAAACAATCAAGAAAATAAAATAATAATTTAAATAAAATATAAGAAAAATAAAAAGAATGGCAAACCAGGGGGGATAGTCCCCAAATAGAGGTATGGATCCAGTAATTTGGCCCAGTTAAGTGTTGATCCGTTTGACCTTTTGAACAGCCTACAGCAATGTTGACCTACGTCCATGGTGTGCTTTCAATCTATGCCATTGACTGGATCTCAGCGCGCACGTGGATGGTTGATCAGGAATGTGTATGATGCGCCTTAACCCTTGAAGCTGCATATGAACACTTGGTGAAAAATAATATTGGGATAACGTAGACCTGGGACTCGAACCCAGGTCTTGGACGTTGCAAGCATACCTACCTGCCACTGAGCCATGTCAACACGTTTAATATATATATAACAAGTAAATAATATAAAACAACAGCAACGGTGAATGGAATTTGCGCGCAAAAATTTGAATAAGCCAATCACGTCTTGACAACGAGGTCATCTTCTTTCTTCTTCCTGAAACGCAACTATGAGGCAACGGTTTTGCAAACGTGGGTTTAAAGGTGTTTTGAGAAAATAACGATTAGCCCCTCAGCGCTCATAAATTGAGCGCGAGGGTTCCATGTTCTTCGTCCTCATGCGCTGAGTCCAACCATGATACTGAGGATGTCCAATTTTTCCTCTTTTAAGAAACCCTAAATTCAAGCTCTGAAAACCCTAGAATCTCAAACATGGTATCATCGTGTATGGCCAGTAAAAACACAATTAAAGGTACTGGTTAGCTTTAAAACTTCAATATGAACATGAATCAAGCAATATATTTCACAAATGATGCATAGAATGGAATGTAAGACTACGAAATTTGTTTGATACAGTTGAGGTTCCTGGTACCGATTCTTGGCGTTTGAGTGGAAGTTTATGATTGCAATATGATCAGGAAGACTGGAGGAAGCTATTGGAATGAGTATTAGGGCTTGAATCGGCCTAGAACACTGATTTCAGATTTGAGTTTTATGGAAAAAATTTCAAGTTTGCAAGGTGTTCTTTAGCGCAGCTTAGAGTGTATGAGCATTAGGGTTATGTTTCTGATTATGTAATGAAGCTTTTAGGTCAACAAAACTCAATAAAATCCAATGCCATAATGGTTTTGCATATTTGATTTTCTAAGGATCTTCCATATCTTTTTTCATGTGCATTTTTGTGTCAATTAGCCTAAATCAAACCAAATCTTGCCATATTGGGATGTGCACGAGATATTGAGGGTAAAACATGCATGAAAAGATTTTTTAGGTCAAGTTTTATATTTTCTACATATTTAAATGATTTAAATGAATTAATATTAATAATAATTCAAATAAATAAATAAAAAATGAGAAAATACTTCCCTTTGGGCCAAATGGTCGTGCATATGCTTGGAATGATGAATCATGGAAGAAAAATGGGCCCATTAGCAAATTTAGGTCATTTGAAGTAATGTTGACTTTTCAAAATATCCAAAAATTTCCCAACTTCCACAAGGCATAACTTGCTCAATTTTTAAGCTTTTCTCGTGTTCTTGGACATTTTGGAAAGGTCTTTGAGTCCTTTAACCAATGCCTTTGGTCCCATGTGATTTTGATTTACCAATCTCAAGTTATGGCCTTTGACTTAAAGTCCCTTTTTGTTGACTTTTGAAAATGACCTATAATGTTGAAATTGATAACTTTTTGTGAGAGCATTCCTTGGACTTGAAGTATGAAGATGAGTTGTAGGAAATGTCTTTCTCTTCAAAATGAGCTTTGGATGGAATTTTTCTGATAATCCATGTGAAAGTTATGCCCTGGTCAATTTCAGTTGACTTTTTCAGCTGTCCAAATATAGTAACTTTGCATCTTGATGATTTTCTGAGCCAAATTTTGAGAATCATGATCAAGCATTGATCAAATGATGTTTGTGGCTTCAAAATGATATGTTGACCAAAAATTTGAACTTTTGACTGTCAAATGACCATTTTGCCCCTACAGTTGACTGTAGTGCAATCTAGGGTTTTGACTGTGCAATTTTGAGCTGAATGCCTTGAAACTTGCTATGAGGATACTTGACCATATTTGTAGGAATGTGAGACTTGATTGGGTCTTTGAAAACTTCATTTTCTTGACCAGAACACAAACCCTAGTTTTGACTGTATAGGAGCCCTTTGACTGTGCAACCCTTGGGGGAGATTTGAAGCTTGGCTTGGCAATTTCTTGGAGAATATGGGAGGGCAAATTTTGGGGTACAACACCTACATTACCCCATGCATAGCATAACATCATACCATTGCATACATCCTACATAAAGACTAATCCATTTCAAGGATCTCAAGGGTCTGTGATGCAGGTCATGATGAATCAAACTGTCTAGCAAGGGGCAAAGGGGATTTATTTTCCTCTAGCCAAGGTTAATGACTTGAGTCAGGGGCTATGACCCACTCGATATGGTGAGCCTTGACTCTTGAAGAAGGACTCTCAACAATACGCAGTTCCTTCAATCAAGCCACCGGATTCAAATTCTAACAAGCTTCTTTGTTTATCCCGCAAGGTCCTTAAAACATTGCATGCATATCATACATATCATTGCATTACAGGTACACTTGTTGCAGGTCACTTACCTTCTTCGCTGTTTATTTCAGCAGTCATCATGAATCCTGAATCATCCAATGGATAAGCTATCAAGGCCCTCCAGGCCCAGAATGCCCAGTTCCAGGAGTTGATTATGAGCCTAGCCCAGGGTCAAAAGGAATTGAAGACTCTGATTCAGAAGAAGAAGAACAAGAGGACTGTTTTGTTCAACCCTAGACGCAGATCTGGGAACACCCTGCAGAATGAAGCTGAGAGGACTACTCCATCTGTGGGGGGAGGCAGTCACCAAGGGAGAGAGGTTCCTAGCCCTGTGGTCTCTGACACCGAGACAGACTTCAATGATGAACAATACCCCCCTGCTGAAGACAGGTACAAACAGCTGGAGGACCGATTAAATGCTATGGATATCCAACGTGTGCCTGGGTTGGACTTTGGGGACCTAGGTTTATCTTCCAACGGTGGTGATCCCTCACAAGTTCAAGGCACCTGCCTTTGTAAAGTACGACGGGGTTTCCTGTCCTAAATTGCACCTCCGTTCATACGCAAGGAAGATCCAGCCCTACACGGCAGACAAGAATCTATGGATCCATTTCTTCCAGGAGAGTCTTTCAGGGACTCAGCTCGATTGGTTCTATCAGTTGGATGGAACCAGTATTCGTAACTGGGAGGACTTGGCAACTGCTTTTTATAAGCAGTATCGGTATAACGCCGACCTTGCTCCCACGCGTACCCAACTCCAGGGTATGTCACTTGGGACGAGTGAAGGTTTTAAGGAGTATGCGCAAAGGTGGAGAGATCTGGCTGGAAGGGTGCAGCCGCCCTTGACTGACCGTGAGCTCGTTGACATGTTCTTGGGGACCCTGTCTGGTCCCTTCTTCAACCATCTGATTGGAAATGCTTCTGTTGGGTTTACAGATTTGATCTTGACCGGGGAGAGGATCGAAGCTGGCATCAAGGCTGGAAAGATTCAAGAAGCTGCACCTTCTGATACTCACAAAAAGCCTTACACTGGGAAGAAAGAGGCCAATGCTGCGTACAGCCAAAAGGGTCGCCATGATCAACATGTAGGGGCAGTCCAGATCTCTAATCCTAGGCCTGCTCAACAGGGACATGGGCATCAACATAAGGAGGTCGCACCCAAGAGACAATTCACTAAAATCAACATGTCACTGGATCAAGCGCTACAACAAATGTTGAAGGCAGGGCTGATTACCTTGAGGGATCCTCTCCGGAATCCAAACACCTCTGCTCCTAACTACCATCCTAATGAGAGGTGCGCATACCACTCCAATAGCCCGGGTCATACTACGGACAACTGCTGGCCTTTGAAGAACAAGATTCAAGACATGATCGACGTCGGAGAGATTCAGTTTGAAGCGTCAGAGACTCCAAACCTAATCAATGCTCCTTTGCCCAATCATTGAAAGCTTTTGTTTATTTGAATTTCTGAGTTGTAATTTTTTGCTTATACAAACAATTAATGTCATAGCAAACTCTTTTATTTCACTAATGCACTGCATATGTCTGTTTTTGAATTAATCCAATTATTTTCATTATATTCAAATTGCTTTCATTTTTTGATGATCAACTCTCAATTAATAATTCTAAGCCTCTTGAGGGAGGATGACGAAAACGATACCACGATCTACGGTATGCTTTTGAACAGACCCCGCTGATGAGGTACAGGCATTGTTTCAATTCCTAAACACTGGAGTTATAAGGCAGATAATCCCTCGTTAACCCCTTTGAGCCAAAGAAGTAGGAGTTTTTCTTTTCGAAAATTAAAACCCTTAATCATAACCCGGGGCAGGGTAGTTCTCTCAGTTGATCCAAGTGCACAACGAATAGCACCAAAGAGGTCCTCACAAAACAAAAGACAGTGATGGTTCCGAATAATCATAAAGATAGACAGTCATTATCCCTCAAAATAAACGCCCATTAAGTTAAAACCTATGAAGGAGACTTACAAAACGGGGGCATCCCGCTGATTGTAATCACAAAAGAAACAGTTCAGGCAAAAAACAGGGATAACGAAATCAAAAAAGAAAGAGGTCCTACAAACCCTCAACCAAAAAAGGAAATGACTGCCTATCCAAAATAAATTTTCAATATCCGAACCATCACTGGTATATCAAAGCAAAGACTCAAACAAGGTCTAACGCACGATTAGCTGAGTTTAGGTTTGAAGAACATCATGAAGAGTGGGTGGGTACAAATAAATTTTGAGCCTTTATCCTTTATTTCTTAAACCGTGAACCAGGCCACGTTACAACCCTTAAAAGTCCTAGCTGAAGCATGGGTTAATTCGAAAGCATACTGTTACAAAGGTATCCTGACTCCTTAAGGCTCGCTGTAAAATCTCGAGTTGACATCACAGTTTACAAAAAAAAATTCACTTGTTTTTATGAAAAATGCATTTTCAAAAATTTCAAGACAGACATAAGCTTTGCATTTTTAAAATAACATTGTTTGCATATGACTATTTGTTCGAACAGCAGAGAAAGTCGCACGGCGAATATCTAAGTGAACAAAAGTACTTCCAACCAAGGGGCAGACATGATCATGGTCTATTATCTGGGGCAGTTAAGTCAAGATTCAGAGAATCTCTCAAAAGGCCAACCAACTTGGGGCAAATCTCCATATGGATCACTTGGGGCGTTGGACATGAGTTCCAGCTACGAATCTTGCCTGATAAAACATCTTCTGGTCGCATGGCAACACAACAACAGGGGAATCTCCCTACATTCTGAGAGCATGGACATAGTCGAAAAAATACTAAGCATAACCAAAGACCCGCTAGGTTGACACACCTAGGCAAAAATAAGGGCTTCCCGGCGAACCAAAAGGGTTCGGGCAAAATAAGGGATGAAAATGAAAAAAATCTGTACACCCGGCAAGCCGAAAACCTGAAAAGGCGGCTTGGGCAAAAATGGGTATCCCGGTGGACTGAAAACCCGAAAGGGCGGTCCAGGCAAAAATTAGGGATCAAAGCGTACGACTATGTCCCGTCATCTCGTCACTTGCCTACCAGAAGAAGATTCGTCAATCAGCAGGTATCAAGCACCTCATAGGCCTTCTCCTCCCGTAGAAGCAGGGGCAATAATAAGTTGTCTAAGCGATCTAGTTGCTCTGTCTACCAAGGTACCAAGGTAAGTTCGGCCGAAGAACGTAACTAAGATACCCTAATTCCCCACAGAGCGAGACAAGATTCAACAATACTCTTCCCCGAGAAGGCACAGTATCGCCAGCAAGTCAGCGATACTCTCCCCCAAGCAGAGTTAGATTTCAGTCAGCCTTATGGAAGTTGGACATCCCCCGAAGATCTCAACATTCCCCAGTGGAGTATAGTTATTCCTTAACAAGCGTCCCCGGCAGTCTTGATCTAAGATTGTTCCCCGGCGGAATACAGACATCCAGCGGAGCCACTTCCCCAGTACAGTCTCAAAAGTCTCACCAAGAGAGTCGAACCATCCCTCCAGTAGGAAGCTTATCCCCAGTAGATTCTGGAAGCTTACCCCTTGCAGAGCACGAACGCAGTTCCCGGACTTTATTCAAAGGTTATTCTTCACCAGAGCCTATAACTGGGTTATCCTCAGCCAAAAGCCACGGAAAGATCGTCCCCGACGAAGTCTTCCTATACCCAGCGGAGTTCATCCAATCTTCCAACAAAGTCAACAATGGTATCCCCAGCGGAGTTCTCATTCAACTCTCAGCAAAGTACTTCTCTCCCCACAGAGTATTTTCCCCAGCAAGATCGCTAGAGTAATCTCCCCCGCAGAGTAATCTCCAAGTTTATTCCCCAACGGAGTCATCTTCTCCCAACAGGTTTATTCTTGCAATCATCATCCCCAGCAGAAGCAAAGAACTCTCCCTTCAACATCATCCCAGGATTGGACTTCCCGGAATTCGTCAAGGATTTACTTTCCTAGACAAAAATACATTCATAAACATCACATTTTTTACATACACATACGCATCATGAACATACAATCTCATTTATTCTGAGAACATCACGCATCTCATACATCATGACATTGCATACAACTAACGTTTTGTCTTTTCAGGACAAAGGTCAGTACAAAGATGATTGCTATCAACTGTCACAATTCCAGATTCGATACCTGCATCCTGCCAGGGCACATCTGTGAGCGACTAATTCCAGACTCGATTCCTGTATCCTGCCAGGGCACGTCTGAAGAGTTCCAGATTCGATACCTGCACCCTGCCAGGGCACATCTGTGAGCGACTAATTCCAGACTCGATTCCTGTATCTTGCCAGGGCACGTCTGAAGAGTTCGAAGATCCGATTCCTGTATACTACCAGTGCACATCTGTGAGCGACTAATTCCAGACTCGATTCCTGTATCTTGCCAGGGCACGTCTGAAGAGTTCGAAGATCCGATTCCTGTATCTTGCCAGGGTGTATCTGTTGACGACTACATTACCAGACTCGATTCCTGTATCCTTCCAGGGCACGTCTGAAGAGTTTGAAGATCCGATTCCTGTATCTTGCCAGGGTGTATCTGTTGACGACTACATTACCAAACTCGATTCCTGTATCCTGCCAGGGCACGTCTGAAGAGTTCGAAGATCCGATTCCTGTATCTTGCCAGGGTGTATCTGTTGACGACTACATTACCAGACTCGATTCCTGTATCCTGCCAGGGCACGTCTGAAGAGTTCGAAGATCCGATTCCTGTATCTTGCCAGGGTGTATCTGTTGATGACTACATTACCAGACTCGATTCCTGTATCCTGTCAGGGCACGTCTGAAGAGTTTGAAGATCCGATTCCTGTATCTTGCCAGGGTGTATCTGTTGACGACTACATTACCAGACTCGATTCTTGTATCCTGCCAGGGCACGTCTGAAGAGTTCGAAGATCCGATTCCTGTATCTTGCCAGGGTGTATCTGTTGACGACTACATTACCAGACTCGATTCCTGTATCCGGCCAGGGCACATCTACATAAAGAGTTTGAAGATCAACTCCTGTAACTGGCCAGGTAATTATTTTCTTTCTCAGGTACTCAAGTTCTCGCTAAGGAATCTCTTACGCGATTGACACCTAGATGGCATCTATAAGCCCATCCACATATCAACAGCTCCAGGTGGCATCTATAAGCCCATCCTCCTATCCATCATCTTTCCAAATGGCATCTATAAGCCCATTCCCTCCATCACGCTGCTGATACTCTACTATGTGAGTGCAAATTTATGGGCACTCTAGTGTTCAATCATCTTCCACCCTCGGATCACGAAAGGCACACTAGCCAATCTACATCCTCAGGTCTAAGAAGATTGAACAGGGGAAACTGTTGTACCCCAAAATTTTCCCTCCCATATTCTTCAAATTCTTGACAAAGCATCACTTCAAATGGTTCAAAGTCTACTCAAGGGATTGCACAGTCAAACATCCTCCTAAGCCAGTCAAATTAGGGTTTTGGTTCTTGCAAGGAAGTTGAAGTTTTCAAGGGCTCAATCAAGTCACATATGCTCATACACATTGTCAAGCACCTACATGTCAAGTTTCAAGGCTCACAAGGTCAAGTTGCACAATCAAAAACCCCAAATTGCTCAACAGTCAACTGTAGGGGCAAAATGGTCATTTGGCAGTCAAAAGTCAAAAATTTTGGTCAACATCTTATTTTGAAGCCACAATCATCATTTGGTCAAGTCTTGACCATGATTCCACAAGAATGGCTCAAAAATCATCAAGATGCAAAAGTTTCTATTTTTGGACAGCTAAAAAGTCAACTGTAACTTGACCAAGGAATAACTTTTTCATGGTTCATCAGAAAAATCCCATCCAATGCTCATCTTGAAGAGGAATACATTTCCTACAACTCATATTCACATTCCAAGTCCAAGAAATGCTCTCACAAAAAGTTATCAATTTCAACATTATAGGTCATTTTCAAAAGTCAACAAAAAGGGACTTTAAGTCAAAGACCATAACTTGATATTGGTAAATCAAAATTACATGGGACCAAATACATTGGTTAGAGGACTTCAAGACCTTTCCAAAATGTCCAAGAACATGTTCATAGCTTCAAAATTGAGCAAGATATGCATTGGAGAAGTTGGGAAATTTTTGTGAAATGGCCAAAGTCAATTATCCTTGAAAATTCATTTTTGACAAAAGGGGCCCACTTTTTCCACTTGGTTCAGCTTGGCCATGCTTCCCACGTGTCCCACAAATTATTTCAAGATTTAAAATTAATTTTTTCATTTTTATTTAATTTTATTGGATTTAATGCATTTTAAATCTTTTAAAATCAAATAAAAATCAAAAAGGTTAATTAAGGGACATATTTTGTTTTGATTAGCTTTGAATCACCATCAAACACATCCCAAATTCGTACAAGGCCTAAATCAAGCAAGAATTCAAATTTTGACACAAAAATGGAAAGTGTTTCAATGGAGGTTATGGCAAATCTCAAAACATGAATGCATAAGGTTAATGGCCTTAATTCTGATTAAAACTCTTTACATAACATGTATGCAAGCGACCACAAGAGCATACACGACCTAGAGGGCCATACAAACTGAGAACCAAGTTGCAAAATTTTCACAAAAAACTTGAAATCTGAAAACCCATTTGCAGCGCATTTCAAGCCTCCACTTCAATCCAAACACACTCCTGGCATCCCTAGGAAGCTTTTGCAATCAAAAATCAATCCAAACGTGCCCAGAATCGTAGAACTCAGGCCAAACGGTTTGCAATATTTTCTTAATTTCTATATGATCATTCATGCGCTTTTAACATTTTTTTTGAATTGATTTATACTCATAGGGACATTCTGAAGCTTTTGGTACCATTCAATTGAACTATAGCATCCTATATCAAAAACTGCCATTGATGGACATTAGGTTTTCACGAGCTCAAAATTAGGCGTTTCCTCATATGGAAAAATTAGGCTACCAAACTGGTACCATTGAATTCGTGACATCCAAACGAATCATTCCATGACCTCGCGCTCAATTTATGTTGCTTCCTCTCCTAATCGCTATTTTTCGCTATGTCACTTAGTGGGGGTTTAAAACCCCCGCTATCTCATTCATGTTACAGGTACAAACGGAGAAGAAGGCTGAGGTGTCCAGGCGTGAGTGGAAGGTTCAAATCCACACGCGCAATTTTTTGTTTTTCAGCATTATTGGCTTTGGTTTTATATAATATTTGTTTTTCATATTATTAACAAATGCAACAAAGTGCCTCAGTGGTTGGGAACGTGTCATGCCATCTTTGGGACCTGGGTTCGATTCCCAAGTCCCCTTACAATTCCCATATTATTTTTCATTTGACTTTCCTGTGCAGCGCTCTAAGGGAGGTTCATCATAAGCCTTATAGGTCCAACAAGCCAGGTGTCTTCAAGGCAAATCCAAGGGCACGGAAAGCAAGAACACCATGTGCCTGGTCAACAGTATTCCATTCAATTCCCAGGGTCAAACGAGCTGGCTTCCTAATGGGCCAAGATTCAGCATCACACCCACATTTCTGGCCCAGCACCCCCTCCATTTGGTTTATTATTTTCTTTTCATTTTATTTTTTCAATTTAATTTCTAACCCCTTTTTATTTTATTTATTATTAGTAATTAATCAATTAACCATTTTCATAAAAAACCAAAAAAATAAAATTAACATTTTTATTATTATTATTTTTATTTTGTAAGTAAACCATAATTGAATTAGTTTTTAATTAGGCCATTTTAACATTCTTTTTAATAATTAAAATAGATTTAGATTTAGGTTAACCTAGAATTTTATTTCTTTTTCTATTTTATTTCATAAAAAACATAAAAACCAAAAATGAAAAATATTTTCTTTTAATTAAAATAATTAATTAGTTTTTAATTTCATTTAATTACAAAAAAAACCAAAAATTAATTTCTTTTCCTAAAAGGGTCAACACCCTTAAACATTCCCGACTAAGTTATTCGCGCGCATTTAATTTGTTCGATTATTATGTAATTGCTCCGGACATGTAATAGTAAATAGGACTTTTACTGTTTTTTTATTTTCCGTACTTATTTACCTAAAACGGGTCTTTGTTAATTTGGCGATGTATAGACCCGCGCCTTGTAATAGCGTAGGATTTATGTTTCCGCAATTTACTTTCCGCACCCCTTAACTGTTAACTTGCATGAAAGAATGTATGTAAATAAAAAACAATTCGTAGCCTACTAATTAAGAAGACAAACATTAACCGAATACAACACACAAATTCACACACCACTCTTAGGGTACGCCTCACTGTTGCCTTACCTCTGAAACGTGGTCGTCGAGTATAGGACGTTTTAGTAAGTCCTTATGTCCATGACATGATCCAGTTGCCTCGAAACGGTCGCCTCGGAATTAAAAAGGATCAATGGCATAAGGGTAGCTTCTAAGGTGTCCTACTGTTGCTCCGGTGACCACAATGTCCCTTAACTCGAATTGACCCGAACACCTCCAACGGTGGTGCTACCTATCTCTCAATGGTGGGATGACACTATCTTAAGGACTTTTACATAGCCTAATTCCTTAGGGTAGGTAGATGACTCATAGGTACTTGCTCTATTCGAAAACCAATCAAAAACTCTTTTCACACCAACACTTTTCAAAAAGCTTTCAAAACAATTTTTCAAACACTCTTGAGGACTGATACAAGAGTCGATTTGAAATCTTTAAACGAAACTTTTTCAAACTCACTCACAATTGAAAAGCAAACATGTTGAAAACACAAATGAGCAAGTATCTAAGAGCCCATGGATAACCATGGATAGAAAGGGTGCTAACACCTTCCCTTTCTATAAATCTACCTCCCGAACCGAGAAACTATCTCATAAGGAATTTTGCTGTGCTTTTGTCCTGTCCATGTTGGAGAAAATAAAAGACGGTGGCGACTCTTGCTTCCGCGACATTTCGTGAAACCAGCGTTAAACAGTCAGTTCCAGATCCACCGACCACACCCTCTTTCAGCTTCGTTGGTTAAGACATGTCCTACCAAAAGTAACCGGGTTCTAGAGGATCTCAATATCATTGACTACCCTCAATCGGTCATAACTCCAGCATCGCAATCTTTTCTTGCGGCCAGAACCATCGCGAGAGTTTAGCCTCAATGAGTGTAGCATACTGCTACCGTTCTATGGCCAAGTTGGGTTAATTTAGGGTTCTAAGGTCGGTTGGTGCTTAATGACTCCTTAGAAGACCCATATTATCCTCGTTGCAACACAAGGGATATAGGTACAGACCAAGGTGTCACAACAACGTAGCCACTGCTTCACCCATGTCGGTCTACGCCGGACAGGTCCCTCACAGTTTATGCTACCTAAAGGGTATTCCCCATATCTGGGTTAGGATCTATGAAACTCTGATGCAAAGCCCACAAATATAAAAGCAAACAAGGCAAGCAATTGAAAACAAGGTGATCTAAGCCCTAAGGTTACTCCACTTTTAAGTTAGTCCCCAGCAGAGTCGCCAGTTATGTGATACGGTGGGAGAACTGACTTGAGGTTTTGCGTTTGTTTTCGCAAATGTTTCGGTTGAGCAAGAGTCGCCACCGACTTTTTATTTTATCCTAAGGAAAGGTTAAAAAGCACAGCAAAAACCTTTGAGATGTTTTCTTGGGTTCGGGGGGTAGATTATAGAAAGGGAAGGTGTTAGCACCCTTTCTATCCATGGTTATCCATGGGCTCTTAGTTACTTGCTTAGATCACTTGCCTTTGATTTTCAATTGTTTGAAATGGTGTTTTGTGTGTGGGTTTGAAAATATTTTGAAAAGGGGCCATTGTGGTGGCAACCTTTGTAATGATCCATGTTTGAATGTATATAAAGGTGTATTCGTCTTTTGAAAAGTTTTCAATGTTTTTGAAAGTTGTTTTGAAAGTGTTTGTGGTGTGTGTTTTGAAAAATGGCAAGGATTGTTTTGCAAGATTTGGTCAAGTAACCAAGAGCTATCTACCCTAAATTTCTCAAAGATCTTTCCTATGTTTTAACCCTTTTAACAATTTTGTTCCACCAATGTATTTGGTGGACAATCTTGTGTTAGGATGTGAACGGGACGGGCGCGGGTCATCGTTTAGACCATGATTGCAATAGTGCCAAGTGTCTTTGGAAACTTTTCCTTTAAGGGACTTGATCATTTTTAGGCAACTTTCGAAAGCGTCATTGAGGGACTGTGATCATTTGAATTGTTTTGTTTTGCCAAAGACACCCAACATGCAACATGGCCCATTATTGAAGGCAACAAGTGGAGTAACCCTAGGGGTGCAAGTGTGATTGGTGTTGTCCATTTTCATGCTTTGTTGTCTTAGAATTAGGTCAAGCTATTTGTTATTTGATTTGCATACAAAACCTAAGTCTATCATGGCATATTTAGAAAGCTTTAACATGCGGAATTTAAAGTCCTAAATTATTACAAAATAATCATGGGGATGGGGGTACAAATGTTCAAATGGGGATGAGACTTAATAGGAGAGTGGTATCCCAATATTTACAACCAAATTGAATCAATCGCAAATGTAATATGCATCAATGTATAGGAATAAGTAAATGTGTATGTGTAAATGTATTTGTGTAAGTGTATGTGATTTATTTACAAGTGAAGACAAAAATAAAAAAGAGTTAATTTTGGATATTTTCATGTTTAGGGCAAAACCCTAATTTTGTAAATAAATGGTATTTATTATTTATATTATATACAATATTTATTAAATATACAAAAAATAAATAAAAGAGGAGTATATTGTAAAAGAGTAATTTTTGAGGTCACATATTAATAAAAATAAAAAAATGTATTATTTTGTATTTTTATCCTAAATATTCTAAATATATAAATATTTATTTATGTATTAAATATATTAAATATATCCAAAAACTAAAAATATTTATTATTTACAAAAAAAAAAGTATATATTTTTTAGAAAATGTTTTCAAAAGATAAAATAAAATAAAATCAGAAAATGAAATGTATTTGTATTATTTTTAGTATTTTAAATAAAAACAAGTAATATGTTTATTTATATGTACAAGTTTAATAAAGCAAATAAATTCAAAATAAATGCAAAAATGGTTGAAAAAATATTTTTAATGTTTTTTTATATTTTAACAAAAAATAACAAGTCAGAATCAAAAAGAAAAAATCAAAAATGATAAAAATAACACACAATGGGCCAAGGGGGTGTATGTGAAAAAATATGGTGCAAATAGAAAAAAAACAAGTCAGGCCCAGCCCAAGCAAGCTTCTTCAACCTCCAGCCATCCCTGTTCTCAAAAACGCGCGTTTCTCATGCTTGTTCAAACATCTTGATTCTTTGATTTTTAGCACAAACTTATAACACCAAAAATGTAAAGCATTAAATCACGAATCCATACATATAAAGAACTTGATCTAACTCTCAGAAATGAGAGAGAATTTCTTCTCCCCCAATTCCTGACCTAGCTTTTTTTCAATGTTCAGGTTCAAAATTCTCTCAGTACACACAACATAAATGAAAAGTAATGATATGGGTAGCTTCAGGGCCATGAGTAGGACATAATTTATTCACAAACCTAAGCCTAGATATGCTTGGATAGAGAGATAGAAGTTCAAAATCTTACCTGTTCAGCTTGAATCGTGTGCAACAATGGAGGCACTTTCAATGCAATGTGAGAACTTGTACAGATTGCTTGAGGTCTAGGGATGCTCTTCCAACCTCTAGCTTGCTTTGAAACTAACTGAAACGAGCTATGTAAGTCAACCTGCACAACTGAAAAAATGAAAATGGTGAACTTGGTTAGAGGTGTTACAGTCTGCAGCTAGGGTTTGGGAGAGTTTGTATGGATGATATAGGATGTGTTTGAACTGGTTTGGATGAAAACACACGAGGGAAATGAACTGGCCAAGTCAAAATGCAGAAGGTACCCTGTTATGCCACAAAACTGTGTTTTGATGAATGAGGGAGTCTTAGGGATGGCTTGGTCGTGTTTCAGGTTAGTTAGGGAGTATGGAATGTGTTCACCAAGTTTGTTTTGGTTAGTTCTTGCAGTAATGTGAGTTGTTGTTCAAAATGCAAGTTTCTTCCTTCTTAAGCAAAAGTTGTCAAGTTAGGTTACAAACTCATACAGGCCCCTCAAACATGTTGCAAAGTTTAATCTTGATCAGTGGGATATGTCCACACCTTTGTGCCTCAGAGATTTCCTTGTACTTCAAATATATGGACCTTGACATAAAGTGGATCTTTTCAAAAATGGCTAAAATGCTTTTTCCATTTATGGCTTAATCTTGTATGTAATGGTTAAATACACAAAGTAAGACATGAACACAAAGGATATGCATTAAATTATTGAGTGAGAATGGGATTAGAGGCCTGTAATCTAGCTTGTGCAAGCTGACTTGAAAAATGCAAAGTGTTATGAACATGAAATTGACCATGAACAAAGTGACTTTTGCCTAACTTCACAAATTCGATTCTCCCTAACCACAAGGGTGTTTGATGAGTTCTTAGACAATTTGGAAAGCTTGGAATGTGTACTACAATCCATCTTTGTAATGCAAGTTGAAATTACAAGTGGAAGCATGTGAAAAGTGGCCATGAAGTTAGGCAAAAATCCTGCCTAAAATAGGTCAAACAATTTCTAAGTTAAGAATGTTTTGCACCCTTGTTCCAAAAATCATAACTTGATCTACAAGCTTCTTTTGAGGAAACTTTGTGAATCAAAGTTGTAGATTTTGCAATGGACTATAACTTTCATGTTTTGAGTTTTGTCTGAATCCAAAAATATCTTGATGAAAAGATGGGACAAAGTTAGGAAAAAAATAGGAAATTTCATAACTTAGAAAATTTCTAAGTTATGAAATTTCTTCATTTCAAACCCTAATTTGTAATTTTTGGTTTCTTGATGAACAAGTTTCATAATTTGACATGTCTTGATGAAAAATGAATCTTGGCACTTGATTTTGACCAAAAAGTCAAAGTTTGACTTTTCAGTATACAGTCAAATTTGATCAGTTGATTGGAAAATTCATTTGTCAATCTTGTGCATTTGGGATCTTTTGAACTTGTTGAAAATGTCAAGACCATGCCATTGGGTCCTTGAGTCCATATGTGAGCTTGGTTTGTCATTGGCTAGGTCAAACAGTCAAAAATTGCCTTTGTGCAGTCAAAACCCTAAAAATGACCATTTTGCCCTTTTGGTGATCTTATCAAATTTCTTGTGGAATTTTGATCCAAACTTGACCAAATGGTTCATATGAGTTCATAATGTTGATGTGGGTCAAAAATCATGAAGTTTGACTGTTAATTGACCACAGTTGACTTTTTCCCCAATACAGCTGATTTCTAGGTCAACTGTTCAATTGACTGGGCAAAGATTGGAATCAAGGCTTGAAACATGGTATGGATAAACTTGTGAGTCCAACATGAAGCATGAAAGTCACTTTGGGCATTTTAGGTCAAAACATCTTTGTGCAAACTAACACCCTAATTTGGGTCAACAGTGCAAGGAGGAGTCTTGAGCAGAGCAAACCCTAACTTGATCTTGAGCTCCAAGGGTCTTGTGGTGAGAAAATATTGATGAAATGGGAGGGAAAATTTTGGGGTACAACAGTTGCCCCTGTTCAATCTTCTTAGACCTGAGGATGTAGATTGGCTTGCGTGCCTTTCGTGATCCGAAGGTGGAAGATGATTGAACACTAAAGTGCCCAGAAATTTGCACTCGCATAGTGGAGTATCAGCAATGTGATGGCGGGAATGGGCTTATAGATGCCATTTGGAGAGATGGTGGATAGGAGGATAGGCTTATAGATGCCATCGGGAGGTGTGACAAAAACTTGTCAGGAATGGGCTTATAGATTCCATTTGGAGGTGTCGATCGCGTAAGAGATTCCTTAGCGAGAACTTGAGTACTTTGAGAAAGGAAGATGGTTTCCTGGCCTGTTACAGGTGTTGATCTTCAAACTCCTCATGCAGATATGCCCTGGCTAGATACAGGTATCGAATCTACAATCAAACGCTCACAGATATGCCCTGGCTAGATACAGGAATCGAATCTGGAGTTGGTCGTCTATAGATATGCCCTGGATGGATACAGGAATCGAATCCGGAACTTCAAAAGGTTGCTTACAGACGTGCCCTGGCTAGATACAGGTATCGAATCTCTAAACTCTTCATGCAGATATGCCCTGGCTAGATACAGGTATCGAATCTGGAATTTGTTGTCTACAGATATGCCCTGGCTGGGTACAGGTATCAAATCTGGAACTTCAAAAGGTTGCTTACAGACGTGCCCTGGTTGGATACAGGTATCGAATCTACAATCAATCAATCACAGATATTCCCTGGCTAGATACAGGTATCGAATATGGAATTGTGACAGTTGATAGTAATCATCTTTGGATTGTCCTTTTTCTGAAAAGGCAAAAACATTAGTTGTATGCAATGTCATGATGATGTCATGATGTTCTCAAAAATAAATGAGATCGTGTGATATGATGCGTGTATGCATGTGTCATGGTGTATGATAATGTGATGAATGTATTTTTGTCTAGGAAAATAAATCCTTGACGACTGTCGGGAGTTTGTGGAATCCTGGGCTGATGTTGAAGAGTAGAGTTCTTCGCTTCCGCTGGGGATGATGGTTGCAAGAATAAACCGGTAGGAGAAGATGACTCCATCGGGGGATAAACTTGTTGGAGAGATTACTCTGCGGGGAATTACTCTGTGGGAAGAGATATCTTGCTGAGGTTTCGATGAGAGCTTCGCTGGGGATTCCACTGGTAAGTTATGTTGGGGAATTTGATGAACTCCGTTGGGGATAGGAAGAACTTCGCCGAGGATGATCTTTCCATGGTGAATAGCTGAGGATAACCCAGTTATAAGCTCTGGTGGGAAATAACCTTTGAATGAAGCCAGGGAGATGTGTTCGTACTCTGCAGGGGATAAGCTTCCAGAATCTACTGGGGATAAGCTTCAGAATCTACTGGGGAGGATGATTCAACTTTCCTGGGGAAACTTTTCAGACTGTACTGGGGAAGGGGTCCCACTGGGGTGTCTGGTATTTCGCCGGGGAACAATCTTATATTAAGACTGCCGGGGATGCTTGCTGAGGAATGTTTATACTCCGCTGGGGAATGTTGAGATCTTCTGGGGGTACCCAACTTTCCTAAGGCTGACAGCAGACTGACTCTGCTTGGGAGAGTATCGCTGACTTGCTGGAGATACTGTGCCTTTTTAGGGCTGATGGGAGACCAACTCTGCCTGGGGAGAGTGTTGCTGAATCTTGTCTTACTCAACGGGGAGTGAGGGTATCCTGGTTACGTTCTTCAGCCGAACCTACTTTGGTACCTTGGTGGACAGAGCAACTAGATCGCTTAGACAATTCTTTATTGCCCCTGTTTCTGATGTCATCTGTAATTAGTCCTTTGTTTCGCATGCAAATATTCATGATTAGCAATTAATGTCAAATGCATATATCAAAAAATGAACATTGGACGTTCTTTGCAAAACAAAACAGAAAAAGGAAAAAACGATGGGTAATTTGTCTGAAAAATTGAACTTGTATTGATTTTGAAATTTGCCTGTAAATAGGCGTTTTGTGTACAGGAGGCTAACATCCTAGTAAGAGAACGCCGCCGAGCAAAATAGAGTTTATACAATTTTGTGAAAAGGAAACAAAACAGCTATGTGAAAAATAATCCCACTGGGTTCCAACTCTGCTATCGCCTTTATGTCTTCAAGCATCTCATCACTCTGCTGCTTAGTTGAAGATGTAGCTGATTGATTGGAGTCATCTGAGCCCGATAGTTGATGCCGAATTCTAGATGCAAGGTGATCCAATGAGACATAGTATTACGCTTTATCCCTAACTTTTGCCTGGACCGCCCTTTCGGGTTTTCAGTCCACCGGGATACCCATTTTTGCCCAAGTCGCCTTTTCAGGTTTTCGACTTGTCGGGTGTACAGATTTTTTTCATTTCGTCCCTTAATTTTGCCTGAACCCTTTTGGTTCGCCGGGAAGCCCTTATTTTTGCCTAGGTGTGTCAACCTAGCGGGTCTTTAATTCATGCGTAGTATCTTTTTACTATGTCTGCATTGGCGGGGTGAGGAAGGTCGTCACCATCCATGGTGGTTAGGATCATAGCTCCTCCTGAGAAGATATGTTTAACCACAAATGGCCCTTCGTACGTAGGGGTCCATTTTCCCCTGGGATCACTTTGAGGAAGAATGATGCGCTTGATTACCAGATCTTCGACTTGATACTCTTGTCGTCTGACCTTCTTGTTAAATGCCCTGATCATTCGTTTTTGGTACGTCTGACCATGACAAATAGCAGTGAGTCTCTTTTTGTCAATTAGGTTTAATTGATCAAGCCGAGTCTGGATCCAGTCATCTTTGCTCAAACCTGCATCCTTCATTATCCGGAGAGAGGGTATCTGGACTTCAATAGGCAAGACTGCCTCCATGCCATAGACCAAGGAAAAGGGAGTTGCCCCTGTTGACGTCCGTGCTGAGGTACGGTACCCATGAAGAGCAAACGGCAACATTTCGTGCCAATCTTTGTAGGTCACTGTCATCTTCTGCACAATCTTCTTGATGTTCTTATTCGCTGCTTCTACAGCCCCATTCATCTTCGGTCGATAGGGAGAAGAGTTGTGGTGCTGTATCTTGAATTGCTCGCAGAGCTCAGTGATCATTTTGTTGTTAAGATTGGTACCATTATCCGTAATGATCCTCTCAGGTACACCGTATCGACAGATCAGGTTGTGCCGAATGAACCATGCCACGACGTTCTTGGTTACGGTAGCGTAGGAAGCTGCTTCAACCCATTTTGTGAAGTAATCAATCGCTACCAGGATGAAGCAGTGCCCATTAGATGCCGTAGGTCTGATTTCGCCGATCATATCAATGCCCCACATTGAAAAAGGCCAAGGTGCTGTCAAGACCTTCAGAGGAACTGGAGGAATGTGCACCTTATCAGCATAGATCTGGCATTTATGACAGGTTCGAGAATGCTGATAACAGTCGGCTTCCATTGTGGACCAGAAATATCCTTCCCGAAGGATTTTCTTTGCCATGGTATATCCACTGGAATGTGTTCCGAAGGTATCTTCATGTAGCTCTGCCATGATCCTTTCTGCTTCAGTCTTATCCACACAACGCAGTAAGGTTGAATCATGGTTTCGCTTGTAGAGAATGCCATTGCTGAGGAAGAACTTTTCCGCAAACCTTCTCAGGAACTTCTTGTCATTAACAGATGCGCCTTTGGGGTATTCTTGAGCTTCAAGGTACTTCTTCACTTCATGATACCAGGGTTTTTCTGTTACCTCTTTGGTCTCGAGATCGCAGCAATGTGCAGGTTCATCCATCTTCCAAATAATGACCTGGGGCGCCTCGTTGTCCCATTTGACTTTGAACATAGAAGACATCGTAGCCAACGTGTCCGCTAACTGATTCTCCTCTCTTAGGAAGTGTTCAAAGGTTATCTCTTTGAAATGGGGAATCAACGTCAGCACATACTCCTTGTAAGGAATAAGATTTGGGTGTTTTGTATCCCACTCGCCTTTGATCTGATTGATCACGAGAGCGGAATCTCTGAAGACACTCAGAAACTTGATCCTTAAGTCAATTGCAGCTTGAAGACCCATGATGCATGCCTCATACTCCGCCATGTTGTTGGTGCAGTTGAAACATAGTCGGGCGGTGAGTGGAGTATGAGTGCCTTTAGGGGATATGATCACAGCGCCGATACCATTACCCAAAGCGTTCGAGGCTCCGTCAAAGTGCATAGACCATCGGGATCCTTCCTCAGGTCCTTCATCCGGTCCAGGTACTTCACAATCAGTCACTACCATGATATCCTCGTCTGGAAATTCAAAGTTCATCGACTGGTAATCGTCCACTGCCTGGTGTTCCAAATGATCTGCCAATACACTTCCCTTGATTGCTTTTTGAGTCGTGTACTGGATGTCGTATTCCTTCAAGATCATCTGCCATCTCGCTATTCTTCCGGACAAGGCAGGCTTTTCGAAGATGTACTTTATTGGATCCATTTTTTAGATCAACAGAGTAGTGTGAGTCAACATATATTGTCTCAGCCGGCGACCAGCCCATACCAAAGCGCAGCAAGTTTTCTCGAGCAGTGAGTATCGGGTCTCACAGTCGGTAAACTTTTTGCTAAGGTAATAAATGGCGTGTTCTTTTCGGCCAGACTCGTCATGCTGCCCCAGCACACACCCCATTGAGTTGTCTAGTACTATCAAGTATAAGATTAGAGGTCTCCCTTCAACCGACGACATAAGAATGGGTGGTTCTTGGAGATACTCTTTGATTCTTTCGAAAGCGTCCTGACATTCATCGTTCCAACGTACTACTTGATCTTTCTTCAGCAGCTTGAAAATTGGTTCATAGGTAGCAGTTAGATGCGAGATGAATCGGGCAATGTAGTTCAACCGTCCTAGAAAGCCTCTGACTTCTTTCTCTGTCTTGGGAGTTGGCATCTCTTGTATGGCTTTCACTTTGGCAGGGTCCACTTGAATGCCTTTGTCGCTTACGACGAAGCCTAGCAATTTTCCAGATCTCACCCCAAAGGTGCACTTGTTTGGGTTCAACCTCAGCTTGTACAACTTCAGACGGTCAAACAGCTTTCGTAGGTGGTCAAGGTGTTCCTCCTCAGTCTGAGACCTTGCAATCATATCGTCGACGTATACTTCTATCTCGTGATGGATCATGTCATGAAATAAAGCGACCATGGCACGTTGGTAGGTTGCCCCAACATTTTTCAACCCAAAAGGCATGACCTTGTAGCAAAAGGTGCCCCACTGAGTAACAAAAGTGGTCTTCTCCATGTCTTCAGGAGCCATCTTGATCTAATTATAACCGGAGAAGCCGTCCATGAAGGAGAAAACTTTATGCTGATCAGTGTTGTCAACCAGAACATCGATATGAGGCAGAGGGAAATCATCCTTAGGGCTCGCCCTGTTCAACTCCCTGTAATCAACACACATTCGGACCTTACCATCCTTCTTCGGTACTGGAACCACGTTGGCAACCCATTGAGGGTAAGAAGTCACTTCTAGAAACACGGCATCAAACTGTTTCAAAACCTCGGCTTTGATTTTCTCGGACATTTCTGTATGAGTCAGAACATCATATGAATTTAGAGAACATACACATCAGAGTATAAAATATATTTTACAAAATTTATTTCATTGTTATCATCAAAACTCTAAGATATGATTAGAACCAAACTTTGTTCTAACATCTATCGCTTCAACCATATCGGTTTATGCCATACAGTCTCCATGATCTACTGCTGTTTACCTAAAAAGTGTTCCTAGATCCGGGTATATGATCTATACAAAAGTACCCCAACAAACCCTCAAAGATAAAGCAGTCAAGGCATACAAAAAAAAGCAATTTAAAAATGATCTAGATCCTAAGGTAAACCCTACTTTATAATTTCCCCCAGCAGAGTCGCCAGTTCTGTGATATGGTGGCAGAACCGACTATTTATGTTGGTTTACATTTTGTACTTGCAAATGTTGCGGTAAGCAAGAGTCGCCACCAACTTTTATTTTATCCAATAAAGGAAAGGGTGAAAAGAATATAAAAAGACATTTTTCGAGATTTTTTGAGTAAGGGGTAGATTATGGAAAGGGAAGGTGTTAGCACCCTTTTCATCCGTGGTTTTCCATGGGCTCTTAGGTACTTGCTCATTTTTGAAAATTTCTTTCGTGTTTGTGTGTTTTGAAAAGTTTTTGTTTTCTTTATTATAACTCTCGTATCAGTCCTCAAGAGTGTGATAAAGCGTTTTTGAAAAGAGTTTTGAAAGTGTGGTGTAAAAATGAATTAGATTTGAGCAAGTACTTAACAGCTACCTACCTACTCGAAAAAGGTGTTCTTTTTCTCCTTTCCTTTAGATAGTGTTATCCTACTATTAGTGAGTAGGTAGCCCTATCGTTGTATGTTAAGGGACTATCGTAAGGGACGTTTATGGTCATTGAAGGCAACATGTAGAGATACCTTGGCAGTTCAGAGGGATTGTCATCATATATTCGTAGGCAACATTGAGGGACAAGATCATTTCTCATAGGTAACTCGAGGGACATTAAGGGACTATGATCTTTATGATGACTTTGAACTGAAGGGTCTTTGCTAAGGTATCCCTATGTTCGAGGGACATGACCATTTCCGAAGGCAACCAAAATGGGAGATACCCTAGGAGTGAAAGTGTGCAATAGTGTGCTCTTTTAGATATTTTTATCTTGATGTTAATGATCTAAGATTGATTTATTATTTCTTGCCATACACGCCTAACTTACTAGCAATTTATATACAGGCATATAATATAGTACGGAAAATAAATTGCAGGAAGTAAAAACTCCTAAGCTATTACATGGCCTCGGGGCAGTTACAGTTATATCTGATTGAAAATGTAAAGTGTGGAAATTAAAAATCCTAATTAGACTATTACAAATCGGGCACAGTTACATAATTAAGAAATAATCGCATGAAAAATGATAACGTGCAAAAATTAAAATGGGAGTAGGTTTGAAACCCTAAAATCTAATTGCTTAATGAAAATTTTTTTTTTTTAGTATTTTATGAAAAAATTAAGATTTAACCTAATTTCTAATTAATTTAAAATTAAAGAAATCAAGTTAAAATTTAATTAAATTAATTTGCAAGAATTGATTTTAATAAAAAAGGTCTTATTTTTTTTAATGATTTTCTCTGATTTTATGATCTTAAAAAAAGAATTTAAAAATATAAACTAATTAAAAAAGAAAATAAATAAGAAAAAGTATATGGGCCTGAGGTGAGAAACCCAAATTGGGGGGGGGGTGCATCACTGAATTTTGCTAAGGGCCCAGATCTGTTGGCCCATACAACGTGTGATCTGGTGTTGTTACGTCTGGAAGGTTCACCATGGGGCTACGCCCAGGAGCACCGAATCTGGAGGATGAATGATCCAATGGCTGGGCATGAGGGTGCAAGATGGTTGTCTTAGGAAGCCACACACTGGAATCTGTAGGAAATATCAAGAAAATAGAAAATTGTTGGACCTGGGATCGAACCCAGGTCCCTTCCTTCACATGTTCATGCATTTGGCAATTGCGTTGCCTTCTCATTCATATATATAATAACACAATAATATTATAAATGAAAATAAGCGCTAGTCCTAGTCAACAATCAAACACATGTGTCATCAATACCAACAATCAATCAGAATGTATCAAACTGCCACGCGTGCTCCAAAGGAGTCAACTAGGTCAACGATGCCAGAGTGGATCTTCGGTCATCGTCTCCGGGATCACCAAATCGTGATCTGCGAATTCTGGAAGTTTAAACCTTAAATCAAAAGCCTATCCCACACAAAAAAGGCCCCTGAGTTCAAATCCAGTCCCAATTTTCATTGACCATGCCTGTATCTCCTGGTTCAAAGCACGATACATATTTTGCCCTAAACATGGCAAAATATTTGATTCACATCAAACCACTCATGCTTCACGTTGGTCCTGCCTTAAATGACACCCTGAATACGAATCAAGCTATGAAGAGGATTAATGCATCATAGAATTATCAATATAAACTCAAGAAGTTACCCACGATGAGTTATTTTGATTTGTTAGTCCTGGGAGGATTTGCCCTTCAAAGATGGATGGATTGGCTTGCTGAGAGTCCCAGGAATACGATTGGATGGCTGGAACTGATTGAGATTGGCTGGAGAGGGAGATTTCCAATTGCACCAATCTTGAACAACTTTGAAACTTTGTTGGGGTTTTCTTGCAGCAGTCGTGCGTGTCATATTAGGTCTGAGTTGTTGTGTATATGTAGTGAATCACATTAGGTTAACAAATGTGTAAGAATATCCATGCTTTGATGAGAAATATTTTCTTTCTAATTATTTTATTTTTGGCTTGTTTTGGACTAAATCAAATCTTATCTTCCCTCCACGATTTTCCTTTGACATAATCAGCAAATCTTGCCCAACACTTAATGGAAAAATATCCCAAATCAAATCTTACATAATTTCCATTATTTATTTAATTTTGAATTTTAATGAATAAAAAATCAATATAAATAATATAAATAATAAAATAATGTATGAGTGAGCTCAGAGGTTGTGGGCCATGTTAGAAACAAGTTTCAAGCATGAAAAGATGGGCCCATTTGGAAAAAAATCAAGTTTGGTCAATAATGGCTTCATGCACTTTTCCAAAATTGGTCAAATTTAGCAATGCATATCTCTCTCATTTTTAATCCTAAGTGGGTGTTCTTGGACTTTTTAGAGACCATAGGATGTACTATAAACAACCCTTTTGTTTCAACTCAATTGGATCTTCCATATTCATGTAATGAGCTTTGACCCAAAAGGTGTTTTTTGTTGACTTTTTGAAAGGACCTATAATGTCTGAGCTTGTATCTTTTGATTGGGGCATTTCTTGAATTTGAGGGATGAAGAGAAGTTGTAGGGAATTGGATTCTCTTCAAAATTATCCTTGGTGGAAAAGTTTCTGATAAAGTATGAGAAAGTTATGCCTGGTCAAAGTTAGGTTGAGTTTTCCTATAGAAACCCTAATTTACAATTTATGACTTTTGATGAATTAGGAGTATTTCTTGAGGATTCATAATCAACCCTTGATCAAATGATGTATATCACTTCAAAATGTTGATGTTGACCAAAAATCTTGAAGTTTGACTGTATTTGGGCCACATTTGACTTTTGACCTAGTATAGTTGATTTTCAGGCATTTGAGCAGTTGACTGAGCAAACTTGTTGTACAAGGCATGAAATTCGGCATGGATGATCTTGAGGACATATTAGGACAATGGTAAACATATGGGATCCTTAGGACTCACACATCTTGCTTAAAATTGAAACCCTAGTTTGAGGTTCATTGCCTTTAGGAGGAGAGTTTGCCTGATCAATTCTTAGTCATCCTAGGGCGAGTTGGGGATCTCAATGGCCATGTCTTGAGTAGAATGAGAGGGTAAATTTTGGGGTACAACAGTTGGCAGATACGAGCGTTTTGTGAGATATGAGATCTGTGTGATTTCAGTGCATAAAAACGAAGATGAGTGGCGAAAGCAGTTTGAATACTAAACTTTCGGTGTTTTATGGAAATAATTGGAATTTGTGGATGATTCAAATGTGTGTGTTGTTAGGTGCTCAATATGTGAATGATATTGTCACTAAAGGTTATGTTCTCGTTACAGCATATGCGATGGAGGAATAGAGAAGTGCACAGAGAGATATGAGGAAGAAGGATTAAAAGGTGTTGTTCTACTTCCATCAGTGTATGGATGTGAATGTGTTTGAGAAATTTTTTTATTCAACAACGGTGAAGGTTACATGGGATATACTGACATAGTGCCACGGCCAGTGAAGAAAGTGAAGTTTCAATCTCTACGTAAGCAGTATGAGAATCTCAACATGAAGAACAATGAGAAAGTACATGATTACATTTCTAGAGTGATTTTGATCACAAATGAGATGAAATCGTATGGAGAAACTCTTTCTGAACAAGTAATAATTGAGAAAATATTGAGGTCTCTTACTCCTCAATTTAATTACATTGTTGTAGAAATTGAACATTCTAAAGATCTGGACACCATGAGAATTGAAGAGCTTCAAAGTAGTCTAGAGGCGCAAGAGTTGCATCTGACTGAGAGAACTTCTGGAAAAAAAGTTTAATAGGATCTGAAAGCTTCTTTCGTCAAGAAGGACCAGAAGCATTCTTGGTAAGAAGCCAAGAAAGCACATGGTAGGTCTCAGAAGTCAGAAACCTCCACTTCTGATGAGAAGAAATATCATAAGGGAATGAGGAAGTTTGACAAGAAGAAGGTTCAATGTTACTGCTGCAAGCAGTTTGACCACTATGCTAAAGATTTTTGGTCAAACAAGGGAAGGAAATCAGAAGAAGAAAATATAGTCATAAGAGATTCTAATGATGAACTTGTGCTATTAATGGCTTCTGAGTCTGATGGTAAGTATTTAGTAGACTGGTAGTATATGGACACTGAATGCTCAAATCACTAGACTGGAAACAAACAATGGCTGGTTGATTTTGAATCCAGAAGGAGGACAAAGATCAGATGTGCTGATGACAAGTACCTTAATGAAAAACGTATGGGAAATGTCAAAGTTAGAGTAAAGAATGGAAAAAATATTTTGATCAAAGATGCTTGACATGTTCCTCGAATAAAGGGCAATCTGATGCGTCTGGGTCATCTCATTGAAAAAGGTTTCTCAGTTACTATGAAGAACAATCTCTTAAAGTTGTATGATTCTAATCAAAAGTTGATTATGCAGTATGAGCAGGAGAGCAACAAAACATTCAAGTTGAATGTGGAGAAACCTTAAACAAAATGCCTTAGTGCAGAAGGCGTTGAAGGTGATA
This sequence comes from Vicia faba, assembly GCA_948472305.1. NCBI lineage: Eukaryota > Viridiplantae > Streptophyta > Magnoliopsida > Fabales > Fabaceae > Vicia > Vicia faba. The sequence continues at coordinate 1,538,820,562 of OX451737.1, forward strand.
GTAAACTGTGGCATAAGATATTGGGGCATCTGAACTACAGAAGTTTAGGATATTTAAGTTCTAAGAAGCTCTTGCATGGCATTCTGAAGAATGCGGAGCTTGAGAAATCATGTGAGGTATGCATGAAAGTTAAGCAATCCAGATTTCCATTTGCGTCAGAAGTAGCCCCAAGATCAAAGCATGCTTTGGGAATAGTGTATTCTGATATATATGGACCATTTCTAGAATCTTCACTTGGAGGAAACAAGTATTTTGTGTCATTTGTGGATGAGTTCACAAGAATGACATGGGTAGCACTCATTAAGTGTAAGAATGAGGTGTTTACTGAGTTTCAGAAGTTCAAGGTGAAGTTTGAGAAAAAAAGTGGTATAAAGTTGAAAGTTCTCAGAACGGATGGTGGAGGTGAGTATAACTCTACATAGTTCCCAGATTTTTGTGAGGAGAATGGAATAGAACATGAGGTTACTGCTCCATACACTTGTTGGAGCGGTGTAGCGGCAAGCAACAAAAGTTTTGGAAATATTTATCCAAGAATTTATCGTGTCCATAAAGATTGGTTATTGAATTGTCGTTCGACAAATCATTCATTAATGGGTTTGAGGATAAATGGGTGGAAAAGAAAAGTATCGACAGAAAATAAATGTAAACAAAAGAAAAAACTAAGGAAGAACTTATCAAGTCTGCATATAATCTACTCATCACAGACTTAAATCTACCGACCATTTATATTCAACTTAACAATACTCATCAATGTCACTACGTATCACTCACAACCTAAGTCATTTCTAACCCAAATCGAGAGACCGATTGTATCACCAAGGAAATGATCTCTCTACCTCTTCAACAACACAGAAGACAACTATGTAATCGCACTGACGATCTCTCAGCACAACACAACCATATAGAGGCATTAAGCTCTGATACCCAAGTAGATGTCAGCTCTAAACCTATCTCTAGAGTTCAGAAACTAACAAATAATCATCCTAGATAAGAATCTAAGCAGTACATATCTATAACAACTCAGATCCCTAGCACAGAGCAAAAATCTAGGACAACAATCCACAAAGATTTGTAAAGCAAGTTTAATATAACGTCATGGGTGACAAATATACATAAGTTCAGAGTAAATACATGTACAAAATCCAACAAAAGAGAAATACATAGAGAGGAGGAGAGATAAACCATAAATATTTTGGATTGTAAGAGCCATTCGACGAGCAATCCATCCCGGATTTTCCGTATGCAGGCCCTAGTGTTGTTATCTAAGCTAATCCACTATAAAAATGAGGTTGATGGAGTTAGGAGACAAAAATTCACCCCCAAAACCATAACTCTCCAAATGAAATGAAAAGGAAAATATAACAAAATTGTGATCTGCAACCGTTGCCCGACGGTACAACTCACGTCGCCAGGCGACGACTTCTATACACTTGGCCCAGAATAAGCCACATCTTCAACTGAAACAAATATCTATCATCGTCCGGCAACCACAATTCATCGCCCGATGACTCTCCTTATTTTCTCCCGGCGATATAGATGCGACGCAAGACAGAGACTTCATCAAAATTGGTCTTCAAAATTTCGCGCGGCGACGCATGATAGGAGCAATATGGTAATTTGTCTTACAAACTTCGCTCGGTGACAACTTTTTTTCACCCGACGATCCATGACAGTCCAACAACTTCTGTTGCTTTCCTGCGTAACTTCCTCTGGCTCCAATTTTTCGCCTTATTCCTTTATTGATCCAAAATGAATCTTTGAGATTTATTCCTCTTGCTCCAACAATGCTCAAATACCTACAAAATTAATACAAAACTATCAAATGATACACTTTATACAAAAAATGCATTATACACAAAATAAACATATTTATACACAAATTTGGGTTCTTCAATTGATATTAACAATCAAGATTCGATAAGTGCAACAAAAAGTATATATAAAATAACTACACTTTTGCACTTATCAACACTCCTCGGCACAATGGTCTTATTGAAAGAAGAAATAGAACTTTTCTTGATAAATCAAGAAGCATGCTGAAAGAGAAGAAGTTACCTCATACTTTGTGGGGAGAAGTTGTTGCCACTTCAGTGTATGTGCTCAACAGGTGTCCAACGAAAAAGTTGAAGGAAAGTGTTCTTTTAGAGAAGTGGACTGGAGATAAGCAAAGTGTGAGTCATCTTAGGGTATTTGGTTCTTTTTGATATAAACATATTCTAGATGCTAAGAGAAAGAAGTTGAATGATGCAAAGTGATGTTATTAGTGGGTACCACAATACATGTGCTTATAAGCTTTATTGTCCAATCACCAACAAGGTGAAAGTCAGCAGAGACGTCATTGTGAAGGAGTTAGAAATATGGGATTGGAGCTAGTCTCAATGCACTTCTGCTGTAGTGCCAACACTAGAGATAACTTCTGAAGATACTTTAGAAAGTCCTGAAGATGAGTCAGAACTTGAAAGTTTTGAAGAAGAGTCAGAGTCAGAAGATGATTCCGGAGACTCTGAAGATGAGAATCCAAAGATGATTCTGATGGTGAATCTGATTCTGATTCAGATTTAGACGATGATCCAGAATCTGGTGGTGATCATACTTCCGGAAGGGAAAACTCATAAGACTTAGGTTCTAAAGGACAAGCTTCTAGAGTTAGTACTTCTGAAGGTAGTGGTTATAAAGAACGAGTTCAGAGACAACAAAGAATCAGACAAATACCAAGAAGGTTTGCAGAGTTTGACATGCTGCAGGACACTGAAGTAGGTTCTGAGGGAGAAGTCGTTTAATGTGCCATATTAGTAGATTTTGAACCAACTGGTATTGAAGAAGCTCTCAAGAAGAAAGTGTGGTTGAATGCCATGAAAGAAACAAGACTTAGGAGTTAACTGAGCTTTCAAAGGAGAAGAAAGCCATCAGCGTCAGATGAGTTTTCAAGGTGAAATATGCATTTCTGAATGAAGTATTAGAAGTTGCACACTATAGCACCCAGAAGCAATTTGTAAATGTTCTGACGAAAAATATCAAGACTGGACACTTTATTCATTTAAGGGATGGAATTGGTGTTGTAGAATTTTGGTTAGCTGAATATGAATTAAAGGACGGTGCTGAAAGTAATTCATATACAGAAGTTGTTGTTAGAACTAAAAGCTTTTGAGACTGGTTAGTTAGAAGCAGTAGTTCTAGAACCTTTTGTGACATTTACTCAGAAGTAATGTTGCTCAGAAGCAGAAACTTATGAGGTGACTATTTCAGAAATGTGTTTAGCTTCTGGAGTTAAATTTATTTTGTTAGCTTAACTATTAAATTTAGTTTGCTTGTTAACTTAATTATTATATTTACCTTTTATTATGACTTACGTGACAATATATTTCGTGTATATAAACAACTTTATATTTAAGATTTTAAATAAGATTTTAATATATAATTTCTTCTTCAACAAATTGTTGTAGTACGGCCTTTCTTTTTTCTCTCCTTCCATTTTACCCTCATCTTGCATTTTTGTGCACCAACAAAATTGTAAAATGACACATAATAAAGAAATTTATTAAAAAAAGTAATTGTTACACATAAAAGTTATTCGTTAATTACATTATCAATTCTTTTTAATATGAGAATTACATTATCAATTCTTTTTAATCGGAGAAAATAGGATATGCATTATAATCGTAAAAATGACACTAATCAACATCGTATATTCCACTAAATAATGCATATAATTTAAAATTACAACCGAATAAAACTATTTTTCATTGTTATTGTTAGTAAATATTCGTTTTTGATATAGATAAAATATTTATAACATTTTATAAATACAAACCAAACTTACAAGCCAAGCAAGCCCCTATTTCACTGCCAAGTAAAAATAAATAAAAATAGAGAAAAGAAATGCAAATGAGATAATTAAGAAACCGATAACATTGGTGAGAGATACATGTTATCTTTGACTTCGTATTTCGTCAAACAAACCTATCATCAACCTTTATTTTCTCTTCCAAAAGGTAACGATTCTGTAACATGCAATGAACAATCAAATTTTGAAAAGAACATAGGAAAAAGTAAATGTTTATTTATGACAATCTTGTTTTTTTTCATTACAATTTGCAATTAGTAATTAACCTTTTGTGTTTTAGATTTTTTATAATAAAGGGATAACTCAGTGCAGAGACTCCCATTTTATGGACTCTGGGAGTCGGATGTACGCAGCCTTACCCCTATTTTTGCATGAAATCTGATTTTTTTTCATTTGATTCCAAATTTGTAGCAGGATCTGAATGGTGATCATTTCAAAAGGTGAATCTTGTGAACCATGGGAAGACAGAAGCATTCTGATTCTTATCCTGAGTATAGTAACAGCCTCTATCATATTATTAAGCACCATCCCTTATGTCACCATTTCATACAAAAAAGACAGACATACAACAACTGTGACGACGGCGAAACAAGTGTTACAGGTTAGCACAATTTCATGTCTCGTCTGTTAGAACATTAAACATGGTTTAAAAGAAAACAGATACAAAGAATGTGGGAAATTCGGTCATGAAGTTCAGTCAACTGTGTTTATATGTCTCTGAATACATAACATACGTAAGAGTTGCATGAAATTTAGAAGTGAACATGTAACTCGTATAGAAAATTGTACAAGACAGAGACATCTCAAGTTTTCGGATGCTTTGTATAGGTTAACATCAGTTTAAGTATGACAAATCAAATAGAGACCTTATTTTATCATAGTTTAACCGTGACAAATAGTTTATGAGACTCTTTTTACCTGCGACTTAAACTTGTCAAATTATAGGTCTTGTGCGAAACCCTATCTAAGACGGCCCTAATGCAAGACATAAAGATGTCATTTCCTTCACATATTTGAAAACTTATTACTTAATCTCATTTGCAGGAACTGTACTTGCACAAAGGGATGAAGCTTTCTCATGTGACAAAAGGAAGAACCTAAGTCTTGCAAAGTTAAGCAACTTATATGTAAGTTCTAACCATCATGTTATTATTTTTGTCGTCCGGCTTTGGTTTATATTCCCTCTTGCTTGCTCTAAGTTTTTATTTTGAGTAAATATATATTTTGGTCTCTAAAATATATTAGACATTGTTGCTATAGTCTTCAAATGAATCATAATTACAAAAATATCCTAAAATATGTCGATCGTTAGTCGGTTTGGTCATCAAATGTGTCTTACGCCAGTTAGCTTAGTCTTCGAATGTGTCTTCTAACAGTAGCATCTAATTTGAAGCATGACAGGTTGAAGAAAAGGTGACACCACATTCTTCATATGGAAAAGGATGTTCACAATGTGATGCTACATCTAGCAGCGATTACTTGGAATGTAACTTATGCTGCAAGCATCATCAACATACGAAAAATGACTTACTTGTGCCACAAGTAAATGATAAAAAGAAGCATAAAGTGGAAAGTTATGCAAGGAAGCATTTATTTGGAGTTTCCACTCGCCTATGCAAGCATTTTGTCGACGGTTTTGAAACAACCAACATGAACAAGAAAATATTATTAACATTTCGTCACGATCCCGTCTTTCCTTTGGTCTATCACTTCCATAAACAACAGCATTTGCAAAGAGCAAAAATGACACTAAATAGGTCTGAATCATTTCCTTTTCCTTATTCATTATCTAAAACAAAAGGGATCGGAAGATTATACAGCGAAAACAAAACAAGAAAGCCGGTTCAATTCGTGTCATCAAGAACAACATGTGAACAGGTCATGCCATCGGTAGCAAAAGCGAAAGTAAATGGAAATTTCAATATGAATGATGCAGTTATAATAGTAAGAGATGTTAAGTTTTCTTCGGTTTCTGCAAAGGGTCAAAATAGTCTCAAACAAAAAATTGAGCATGTAACTGGCGAGAGCGGTAAAGAAAAGATTCGTGTTGCAATGGATTCGGTCATTCATAAACTTCCTCAAGGCCAAAGGATATCAGATGAATTGAAGAATGAAATTTTGAAGAAATTGACAGATCCCATTACTAAAAGAGAAGTTCAACACAAAAGTTTCATAAGAAGGACCGTAAGCTCCATAAGAAGGACCGTGTCTCTTCAAGAACCGCTCGAAAGTTATTGTAAAACGCTAGAGAACAGCTTCAAAACAGTTGCAAGAACCTCTCATTCAGAGAAACTAAAACTAGAAAAACAAAAGGCACATTCGCCGTTAAGAATGTTGATACCTCTTCAAAGAATACTTTCTTTACCTGATCTTCAATCTTTTTCATATGCTTCTCAGAAGGGAGATTTTTCTGATTTTACTCCGGAAAATCATGTCATTATAGATAAAAATGATTTGCTGATTAGTAATATTGTGAAATCATCAGGTACGATATTCATAATTTGTGAGATTTTAGTACTTCTAGTATAAATAGTGTCCAACTCAATTGTAATTGCAGCATGGCTCGTCTTAAGTTTTTGAAACACTGTATAAATTAAGCCACAATTGAACTCTAGCCAAATAAAAAGGGCCCATATTTTAACTGTGACAAATATTTTATAAGGCCCTATTTAACCATGGTTTAACCGTGTTAAATTTTAGGTCATAGGCAATAGCCCTCCTTATATGTTCTTAAAGACCGTCCTGATTGCAGTTACTAACTTTTCTAACTAATGTTGATAGGTTCAATATCTAAGTTGGATTATGCCGATAAACCGAACAATGTGGTTCAAAAACTTGAAATTCCAACCAAGAAGTTGAACGTTGATATTCCTCAAATTCATGTGGACGCCAAACTCAAAGAAGAGTTTAACTATGTGAAATATGTTCTTGAAATATCTGGATTCACAAGTAATGAAAGCATTTCAGCATGGCATTCTAAAGACACTCCACTTGATCCATTACTATATGAAGAAATGGAAAATGATCCTGAATTTTGTGGTAAAATAAGTGGTGAATGTAATCATCATGTATTGTTTGATTTGATTAATGAGACCATGTTGGAAATTTATGGTAAGTCATATGGTTACCCTTCTATTGTAGGGTGTCACATTCTTCAAAAAGTATGGACTCTTATGAGTAAGTCTTTGTGTTTGGGATATAAAGTTGGTCAAAAGATAGATGATCATGTAAGTAGGGATTTAGCAAAAAATGATGGGTGGGTTAACATTCAATTTTATGATGAATGTTTTGGTTTGGAGGTGGATCACATGATTTTTCATGATCTACTTAAGGAAATAGTGTTGGATTTAGCTTGTTTATGAGATAGTTATTGAAATAATAATAAATTTGCTCTTAGTTATGTATATTTCACTTTTGACCTCAATTATTATGTTTTAATATACAAGTATGAAATATCTATTATAGATAAACAATAATTAATCTTTGCTAGAAAGTCACTTAGACACGTAAAAATAACTTAGTTGAATTCTAACTATTTAAGGTGTTTGAATTTCTTATCATTTAAGTCATTAAGATGTTATCTCTTAATTTTTATTGAATATTTTCACAGGTGTATTTTATAAACCAATAGAAGAGAAGTTAATCATTAGCAGCATTTTTTCACAAATGTATTTTCACATGTTCATACTTTTCTTCAATAAAAATATGATAAATATACCAAAATATTTTTTAGGGAGTAAAAATAAGAAGTGTATGCGAAAATTATACGGTTATCATATTTTTATCGGAAAAAGTAAAAACCACACCTAAGGAAATGCACCTAAGTGTTTTACTGTTAGGTCGAGCAATATTTCAACAAGCCCGTCTAGCTCAGTTGGTAGAGCGCAAGGCTCTTAACCTTGTGGTCGTGGGTTCGAGCCCCACGGTGGGCGACTTTGATTTTTTTTTTCACGTATTTTTGTTCAAATTAATTGTAACTTTGATTTTTTTTCAAAGTATTTTTGTTCAAATTAATTATATAATCCACATTCCTTACTGTTCTGGTATTAATATATATTTTTGTTGAAATTTATTATCCACATTTCTAATGCTAAAATCAATATATTAGTAAAATAATCCATATGTTACAATCACTAAAACAAGAACATCAAACAATAGAAATTAGAACAAAATGTAATCCATATATAAAAGGAAACAATAAGACTGTTCAGATCACACACCTGAATTGTGTGTCTTCCCATTGCTAATAGCCATAATCTCTGCAGCTATATGAAACTGATGCTACCAAAAAGCTTCATTCTCTGCCCAATATCTGGCCCATGACATTGTTATTCTCTTGCCAAAGAAATAAACTAACTGATAGAACTTACTCTTCCTATGATAACAAAATGATACCTATAAATAAAACGAGAGAAATACAACTTCTATGGAAGACGTCGTGAACGCAGTTTTGGTCCACCGTTTCAAGTCCATAAGATAAACAATTTATGAAGTACTAACACAGACATGATACTGACATGTCAACGCCGGTAATGATTTTAGAAATACAAACACATGTGTCGGTGTCAAACCCTGGACACACCTCCAATCTAAAGTGTCAGTGGTGCATTGTAAACGATGCAAGATTGGACCAATTTCAAGCCATTCAATCACTTTCTGCAAGAGAATGTTATATCTTGAGTTTTCCATTTACAAGAATATCATAAGTAGTATCATCAGGCACGAGACCTTTATCAAGCATCTCATCATGCAGTCTAAAAGCCTCTTGCAGATTACCCTCCTTAAAGTGTCCAGCAATTAAAGTGTTATATACAAGAACTGAAGGAGTAATATTATTCCCATTCATCTCCTCTAGAATCTTGTCTGCGTTCTTTAGTTGTCCATGGTTACAGAGTCCGTTTATTAGAACTGAATACAAGACGATATCAGGCACGATACCCTTGGATAGCATCTCTGAGTAAAGATCTAAAGCGAAACTCAATTTACCTTCTTTCAAAAGGCCACCAATCAATGAGGTATATATCTGCAAATCACATGGAACCTTATTCTTTATCATTTTCTGGTGCAAGTTAAGCGCTGCTTCCATATTATTCAAATGTCGGAAGCCACTAATCATGCTGTTATAAACAACTGTGTTTGGAGTCAAACCAACTTCCAAAAGTTCGGCGAAAAATTTGCTTGCACTTTCCATGTCTTGCATTTTGCAGAAACCATCAATGAGAGCACTATATGCAATAACATCCAATTTCATACCCTTGTATTTCATATCATTAAGCATTTCCAAAGCAATACCAATCTTATTACATTTGCAAAATCCATCAATCAAACTAGTATAAATGGTAACATTAGGAGAAACTCCATTTTCGCACATCTCCCAGTAGGCAGACATTGCAGATTCAATCGCACCTTCCTTAACAAATCCATTTATGATGCTTTTATAAGTAATGGAAGTAGGAATAAAACCCTGCTTGATGAAATTGTTCAACTTGTCATGTATCTCAGACACCCGGCCAGTTTTACACAAACCGTTTATAATAGTGTTAAATGTATGGTCTGTAGGCGCAATATCAGCAGCCTTCATTTGCTCTAACACGGCAAAGGCTCTCTCCGAATCACCCTTTTTGAAAAAACCATCTATTAAAAGAGTGTATGTAACCACATTCGGTTTCAAACCCCTTCCAAGAATATCATTCAACACACTATACGCATCATCCATGCAACCCTTTTTGCAATGACCAAGTATCAAGTTGTTGTAAGAAACTAATGAAGGTGTAATACCCTGACTCATCATCTTGTCCCATAAATTACAAGCCTCATCAACTTTACCGGATTCACAGAGCCACATTAAAACAATGTTATAAGTAACAACATTAGCAATACCAAGTTCAACCGCCTCATCAAGCAATCCATACGCATTTTCAAGCAAATTCTGTTTCCGGAATCCTTTCAACAGAGAATTCAAAATAGAGACACTTGGCTGGATTCCCATAAATTTCATTTGAGTGTAAAACTCATACGCCTTCTCCATATTCCCAATGATAGAGAACCCATCAATCAAATTCGAGAACATAATCACGTCAGGAGCAACACCACCCTCAACAATCTCGTCAAACAACTGCACCGCAAGATTCACATCTCCTTGCACACAATACCCTTTCATCAAACTTCTTGCAACAATCACATTCACAGGTAAACCAACACTCACCATCTCATCCTTAAGCCTCAACGCCTCCTTAACATTTCCATACTTCACACAAGCAACAACAACAGCCGTATACGTCCCCTCAGATGGAACCCACCCCAACTCCCTCATCTCCTTCAACAACCCACACGCCAAATTCAAATCCGGCACCTTACAAACCGCCTGAACAACAATACTATATGCAGCCGCATCAAGCACCAACCCTCTCCGCTTAGCCTCCTCAAAAAACCTCCCCGCCTCCTCAAACTTCCCTTCCTTCAAACACGCACGCATAACCACATGCAAACTATAACAATCACCATACATCCCTCTCTCAACCATTTCATCAAACAGCTCGCGTGCACTCCGAATCATATTCCTCCTAACCATCGCAGTCAAAAGTATATTCATAACCGGAACCCAAGGAACCATATCATAATCTAACATAGTTCTAAAACACTCAACAGCATCGGTAATCTTATTCGCTCTAACAAAACTATTCAAAAGATAATTAAAAACCCGCGAATCGGAATCGGAATCCGATCCAAAACCATACTTTCCCGAACACTCTAGCAACTGCTCCACGAGTATCTTAGCAGAAGGAGTGGAATCAGTAGAAACATATACGTTGAGTAAATTTCGAGCATAGCTGTGAGTTTTTGGGGTGGAAGACAAAATTTGAACTAATAAACAGAAAACATCAACGGTTTTGATGAATCCTCGTTTTCTCTCAACGGTTTTGAAGAATTTGAAAGCTGATTTGGGGTTGGATTTGTGGGTCAAGAGGGTTTCCAAGATGTGGTTTTGAGAAAGGTTTGTGGAGGGATGGGGTTCGGGTGAAGTGATTTTGTCGGAGAAATGTTGTGGTGGTGGTGGGTTGGTGGAGAGATGGGAGAAGAGGCGGAGGAGATTGGTCGGGGGGATTGAGGTAAGGTTGTTGGAAAACCTCGTACGCATATTGTCGACAGAGGATGAATTTGAAGTTTTCGGAAATGATAATGATTTATTTCATTGTTTGTTTGCATGTATTAACGTTAATGAGAAGATGAAGAGACGGCGCGGCTGAAGAGACGGCGAGTATTGTTTGAGTAGACTCAAGAGTGAGGTATTGGAGTAACAAGCCTTCTCAAATTTTTAGAGTTACTGTGGAAAATTTAAGGCATAATTACACCACCATCTTTTAGGTTGTTTTTCTTTAACACAATAATTCGATCCTTTTAAGTTAACAAAGCGTGTGTACCATTATTTTTTAAATTTTTTTATTAAATCAATTGTCCAAAATATATAAAGTAGTATCAAAATACATAAATCAATATCTTAAATACATAAAGTAATATTTTAATTTAATACATTTGTTAATTTAAAAGATTAAATTGTTAAAAAAAATCTTAAAAGACCAATTTATTATAAAAATTAATTTAAAGAATTTCTGATATAATTTTGCCAAATTTAATTATAATTTAAAATTTTAACATAGAAATTCATTAAATCAACTCAATCATTAGTTACAAGAACATCAACGATAAGAACACAATTTGAATCTACACCATCTTATTTATTTTAATGATAAATTTCAGTCATTAAATTACTTGACAACGAAAAAAATATTAACAACTTATTTAATTATGTTTTAATCTTTAAAAAATTGGGTCAAAGTAGTTTGTCTTGCAAATGTTTAAGATGATCCTAAAAAAAAAGTATCAATTGATTTTTCATGGCTTAAATAAAATTGTATGATTTATTTTTTTAATATTTGTTTTGATATTTTATATTATTTTATATTTGTGTTACTTATTTACTTTTTTCTGAGTCAGTCAAAGGTCGAAAAAAGTTAAGGTCTAAATTAATGTCGATCAACTCTAAAATGTAGTGTTTTAAAAGTGAGACTGAACCAATCGGTCGAATCGAAAACTGAAAGGGTCACTGGACTAGTCTGATTGTTAGATCGAATATGTTATTGAAACAATGGGAGTTGGTCAGAACTAAAGACACGTGAAAACACAGCAGAAGGCAGAAGCAGAAGCCCACATAACAAGATATGTGTCAAATCTTTTGATGTACGTAGCATATAAGTAGATTTTGTCTCTAGGACAAGAGTATGCATTTTTCATTGTTGTTCTCTATAGAATTCATACATTCAAGTTACAAAGATAAATAATTTGTAAGAAATGTATGAACTTACTTTAACTCTCTTTCTTCATTTACTTTATCCTTTCAAGCAATTCTACATTTTACTCATTGGAATTTTTATCCAATAGCTTTAAATTCAAACGTTAAACCTTTAAGCACGAACAAATACACTTTCTCAAACGTTTCACACAAAATGTATTTAGAATTTTTTCGAGTTTAATCTTTTAATTGAACTAAAACTTGTGATTTGTTTACGAAAAATATCAATAAAAAAATTGGCACGCCCAATGGGAGCCTTTTGTGCAAAAAGTTTAAATTTCTGCAGAAAAATGTTTGTGTTTTTATTTTCAATTTTATTCTTTATACATACAATGTTTTCAATGTCTAGGTGTTTATGCGTCTAAGGAGTGATAAATTTTTTGAAATGGTTCATCAATTGTCGAAAAATCCTTTCACTCCCCAGAACGACACTCCAAATGCAAAATAATAAACAGTTGAAGTGACGGTTTGTGGGGCAAATATTTTAACAACCTTTGGAGTAATTGTTCCTATTGTAAGTCAAACGCCAGTTTCGACGACGTTATTGAAATGGTGGTCTCCCCTCTATAACCAACCAATTTATCAACTACTCCTAGGGTTACACAAACCATTATAGGAAACCTTAGGCCTTCATTCCTACAAAGCTTTACGCTTCCCCTAGTAGTAAGGAATATCCATATGGCATGCCAACTACAATGATGGCAGGCCTACAAACTAATGTGTTTATGTATATAGATAAATGCAATGTGTGATCAGTGGATCTGGAACTGACTGTTTAACGCTGGTTTCGCGAAATGTCGCGGAAGCAAGAGTCGCCACCGTCTTTTATTTTCTCCAATATGGACAGGACAAAAGCACAGCAAAATTCCTTATGAGATAGTTTCTCGATTCGGGAGGTAGATTTATAGAAAGGGAAGGTGTTAGCACCCTTTCTATCCATGGTTATCCATGGGCTCTTAGATACTTGCTCATTGTGTTTTCAAAAGTGTTTGCTTTTCAGTTGTGAGTGGGTTTGAAAAAGTTTCGTTTAAAGATTTCAGATCGACTCTTGTATCAGTCCTCAAGAGTGTTTGAAAAATCATTTTGAAAGCTTTTTGAAAAGTGTCGGTGTGAAAAGAAGTTTTGATTTGTTTTGAATTAGAGCAAGTATCTATAAGTCATCTACCTACCCTAAGGAATTAGGCTGTGTAAATATCCTTAAGGTAGTGCCATCCCACCATTGAGAGGTAGGTAGCACCACCGTTGGAGGTGTTCGGGTCAATTCGAGTTAAGGGACATTGTGGTCACCAGAGTAACAGTAGGACACCTTAGAAGCTACCCTTATGCCATTGATCTTTTTAATTCCGAGGCAACCGTTCCGAGGCAACTTTTCCGAGGCAACTTGTTTTAAGGCAACTAGATCAACGGACATAAGGACTTACTAAGACGTCCTATACTCGACGACCACGTTTCGAGGGGCAAGGCAACAATGAGGCGTACCCTAAGAGTGGTGTGTGAATTTGTGTGTTATTTTCATGTTATGTTATCTTTGATCAGGGCATTTGTGAGCTACGAGTTATTTTTAATTAGCATGCATTCTTTCATACAAGTTAACAGTTAAAGGGGGTGCGGAAAATAAATTGCGGAAACGTAAATCCTACGTTATTACAAGGCGCGGGTCTATACATCGCCAAAAATTTACAAAGACCCGTTTTAAGTAAATAAGTACGGAAAATAAAAAAAACAGTAAAAGGTCCTATTTACTATTACATATCCGGAGCAATTACATAATAATCAAAGATAAGGAAATAAAATTAAAATGCGCGCGAATAAAATTAAATCGGAATGTTCTAAGGGTTTTGACCCTTTTAAGAAAAGAAAATAATTTTTTTGGTCTTTTTGGTAATTAAATGAAATTGAAAGCTTAATTAATTATTTTAATTACAAGAAAATATTTTTTGTTTTTATATTTTTTATATGAAATAAAATAGAAAAAAGAAATAAAATTCTAGGTTAACCTAAATCTAAATCTATTGTAATTATTAAAATGAATGTTAAAATGGCCTAATTAACAACTAATTCAATTATGATTTATTTACAAAATAAAAATAATAATAAAAGTGTTAATTATATTTTTTGGTTTTTTTGTGAAAATGTTAGTTAAATTAATTTAATGATAGAGTAATTATTTTTTGGTGTTTTTTGGATCAATTTGATAACTAAAAACAAATAAAAGACAATTAATGATTATTTAGCAATTAATTAAAATATGCATGCAAAAAATATTATTTTTAATGTCAAAAATTAAATAAACATTTTTCTGATTAAAATGCAAAAGGAAAATATTTTTTGTGAGTTTTTAAATGCATGAGAAAATTATTTGAATATAAATTAAATCAAGATTAAAAATATAAAAAAAGGAGGAAAAACAAAGAAAGCAAGAAAATTATGGAAAAGGTGGAAAAAGGCCAGAACCAGGACTTGAACTCGTGCCCTCTGGGAATATCCACTGATGCGTTGCCATCTGAGCTGCATGTTTTAATTGAAACAATAATAACACATATATATTATATTAGTAAATCAAATATTCCCCTGGAAAAAAAAAAAGAAAAGCGCGCTGATATTCAAACGGACAAATAAGGAGGGGACGCGTCAGTGTCTTCTTCCTTGGACACTGGTTCTTTTACCTACGGATTTCTATCCGCAGGAAAGTTCGCAGGCTGCTTCAAAAATGGTCCTCAGGCCATGAAAACACCACCTAAAGCCATGGATGATCTCGTCTATGTCCACTGATCTCACTTATGCCCTTGGATGACCTTGATTTAACCTGAAACAAAAACGCCTAAAACGAAGAAACGTGAACCCTAGAATCGGGCACCACGATTCAGGGCCTAACAATGAAATTGGCTAATGCAATCATGTTGGAAATTGATCAAGGAACATGAATATGCCAGCTTTTTTGAGAAAAAACGCAAGAATAGGGAGTTCCAGATTCATGCTCAGAGACGAGTTTGTGATGACTTACAGTGATGTATAGGAGGTCTTAGGGTTTGGCAATGGTCGCGTTGGCTTCAGGGCGTTGCCAGGAAGGAAGTTGCGTCTTTAGTTTTGTATGGAAAGGCCTGCAAGATAGCTTTAGGTCTCCCATGCAAACAATGTTATTTAAAAATGCAAAGCTTATGTCTGTCTTGAAGTTTTTGAAAATGCATTTTTCAGTAAAACAAGCAAATTTTGTAAAATGTGATGTCAACTCAGGATTTTACAGCGAGCCTTAAGAAGTCAGGATACCTTTGTAACTGTATGCTTTCGAACTAACCAATGCTTCAGCTAGGACTTTTAAGGGTTATAACGTGGCCTGGTTCAAGGTTTAAGAAACAAAGGATAAAGGCTCAAAGTATTTGTACCCACCCGTTCTTCGTAATGTCCTTCAAACCTAAACTCAGCTGATCGTGCGTTAGACCTTGTTTGAGTTTTTGTCCTGATATACCGGTGATGGTTCGGATGTTGACAATTTATTGTGACTAGGTAGTCATTTCTTTTTTTTTTCGTTGAGGGTTTGTAGGACCTCTTTCTTTTTTATTGTGTTATCCCTAAATTTTGCCTGAACTGTTTCTTTGTGGTTGCAGTCAGCGGGATGCCCCAGTTTTGTAAGTCTCCTTCATAGGTTTTGACTTATTGGGCTTTAGTTTTTTTTTTGGTAATGACTGCCTGTCTTTATGATTATTCGGGACCATCATTGTCTTTTGTTTTGGAAGGACTCCTTTGATGCTGTTCGTTGTGCACCTGGATTAACTGAGAGAACTACCCTGCCCCAGGTTATGATTAAGGTTTTTTTTTTATTTTTGCGAAAAGTAAAAACTCCTACTTCTTTGGCTCAAAGGGGTTAACGAGGGATTATCTTCCTTATAACTCCAGTGTTTAGTATTTGAAACAATGCTTGTACCTCATCAACGGGGTCTGTTCAAAAGCATATTGTAAATGTCGTGGTATCGTTTTCGTCATCCTCCCTCAAGAGGCTTAGAATTTTTCAATCAAGAGATGATCATCACAAAAATACGAAAACAGTTTGAATATAGCGAATGCGAATATATTGATTCAAAACAGACATATGTGATGCATTGATAAAGTAAAAGAGTTTGACATGAACAAATGTTTGAACAAGCAAAGAAAATTACAAATTGAAAATTCTAATGAACAAAAGACATTCTCGATGATTTGGTGTAGGATCAGTGTTAAAACTTGACCTCCTTGGCATCAATCAAGTCTTGGATCTTGTTCTTTAAGGTCCAACAGTCGTCGGTGTCATGTCCAGGACTGTCAGAATGGTAGGCACATCTCACACCCGGGTTGTACTTGGAAGAGGAAGTATCAGGATTTTGAGGAGGATCCTTCAGTGTGATCAGTTTCACCTTCAGCAATTGTTGTAATGCCTGAGACAAAGGCATGTTGATGTCAGTATACTTCCTATCTTGATACTTTATCCTACGCCTATTTCTCTTTCTTTGTTGAACGGGCGTTGGATCAGAGATCTGGATTGCCCCTACATCATGATGACCCTTTTTACCATGTATAGCATTGGACTCTTTCTTCCCCGTGTAAGGCTTTTTGTGAGTATCAGCAGGTGTGGCCTCTTGAACCTTCCCTGACTTGATACCAGCTTCAATTTTCTCCCCGGTCAAGATAAGATCTGTAAACCCAGCAGAAGAATTCCCAATCAGATGGTTGTAGAATGGACCAGACAAAGTCCCCAAGAACATGTCAACGAGCTCACGGTCAGTCAGAGGTGGTTGCACCCTTCCAGCAAGGTCTCTCCACTTTTGCGCATACTCCTTAAAACCTTCACCCGTCCCTAGTGACATACCCTGAAGTTGGGTACGCGTAGGAGCGAGGTCGGAATTATACTGATACTGCTTGTAGAAAGCAGTTGCCAAGTCCTCCCAGTTACGAATACTGGTTCCATCCAGCTGATAGAACCATTCGAGCTGAGTCCCTGAAAGACTCTCCTGGAAGAAATGGACCCATATATTTTTGTCTGCCGTGTAGGGCTGGATCTTCCTTGCATATGAACGGAGGTGCAGCTTAGGACAGGAAACCCCGTCGTACTTTACAAAGGCAGGTGCCTTGAACTTGTGAGGGATCACCACCCCAGAAGATAAACCTAGGTCCCCAAAGTCCAACCCAGGAACACGTTGGATGTCCATAGCATTTAACCGGTCCTCCAGCTGTTTGTACCTGTCTTCAGCAGGGGGTATTGTTCATCATTGAAGTCTGTCTCGGTGTCAGAGACCACAGGGCTAGGAACCTCTCCCCCTTGGTGACTGCCTTCCCCCCACAGATGGAGTAGTCCTCTCAGCTTCATTCTGCAGTGTGTTCCCAGACTTGCGTCTAGGGTTGAACAAAACAGTCCTCTTGTTCTTCTTCTTCTGAATCAGAGACTTCAATTCCTTTTGACCCTGGGCTAGGCTCATAATCAACTCCTGGAACTGGGCATTCTGGGCCTGGAGGGCCTTGATAGCTTGTCCATTGGATGATTCAGGATTCATGATGACTGCTGAAATAAACAATGAAGAAGGTAAGTGACCTGCAACAAGTGTACCTATAATGCAATGATATGTATGATATGCATGCAATGTTTTCAAGGACCTCGCGGGATAAACAAAGAAGCTTGTTAGAATTTGAATCTGGTGGCTTGATTGAAGGAACTACATATTGTTGAGAGTCCTTCTTCAAGAGTCAAGGCTCACCATATCGAGTGGGTCATAGCCCCTGACTCAAATCACCATATTTTGATCTCTGAACAACCTTGGCTAGAGGAAAATAAATCCCCTTTTCCCCTTGCTAGACAGTTGATTCATCATGACCTGCATCACAAACCCTTGAGATCCTTGAAATGGATTAGTCCTTATGTAGGATGTATGCAACGGTATGATGTTATGCTATGCATGGAGTGATGTAAGTAGGCCCTGTAATGAGTCCCAATTAAGGACTGTAAACAAAACCTGCAAGGAACTCGTGTTGTTAGATAACAAGTATGCAAGCAGTTCAAGTATGAAGGCACACAAGTCACACAAGACAGCCCTTAGAGTTTAGGCCAGCATGAAGTTTGGGGTACTACCCTCTTGAAGTTGGTGGGCTCAAAAACCTGTCCTATCAAAAGTAACCGGGTTCTAAGGATCTCAATATCATTGAATTGTTTTCTGTGTTCATCGTTTCGATTTAGCCACTGAACTGGCGATCAAAATATCCCAAGAAAACAACCCTCAACTGAGTGTAGTATCGAGTATCAACCAACTTCGGACTGCACCAAAGTCAATTATCTCACTACCCTAAAGAGGCCAAGATGGTTCAATTAAGGTTCCTAAGGCCAGTTGATGCTTCACGACACCACGCGGCGGCCCCGTACTCTCCTTGACTTAACTCAAGGGTTACCGATACTCACCAAAGTGCCACATTAACGTAGCATACTGCTTCAACCGTGTCGGTATACCCCGTACAGTTCCCTCACAGCCTTGTTGCTACTTTCTAAGAAGGTATCCCCCAGATCCGGGTTAGGATCTATAGGACTCCCAAGACAGTACCCGCAAAGATAAAGCAAACAGTTCAGACAATTGAAAACACAAGTGATCTTAGTCCTAAGGTACACCTCACTTTTATAATGTCCCCAGCAGAGTCGCCAGTTCTGTGATCTGTGGATCTGGAACTGACTGTTTAACGCTGGTTTCGCGAAATGTCGCAGAAGCAAGAGTCGCCACCGTCTTTTATTTTCTCCAATATGGACAGAACAAAAGCACAGCAAAATTCCTTATGAGATAGTTTCTCGGTTCGGGAGGTAGATTTATAGAAAGGGAAGGTGTTAGCACCCTTTCTATCCATGGTTATCCATGGGCTCTTAGATACTTGCTCATTGTGTTTTCAAAAGTGTTTGCTTTTCAATTGTGAGTGGGTTTGAAAAAGTTTCGTTTAAAGATTTCAGATCGACTCTTGTATCAGTCCTCAAGAGTGTTTGAAAAATCGTTTTGAAAGCTTTTTGAAAAGTGTCGGTGTGAAAAGAAGTTTTTATTTGTTTTGAATTAGAGCAAATATCTACAAGTCATCTACCTACCCTAAGGAATTAGGCTGTGTAAATGTCCTTAAGGTAGTGCCATCCCACCATTGAGAGGTAGGTAGCACCACCGTTGGAGGTGTTCGGGTCAATTCGAGTTAAGGGACATTGTGGTTACCAGAGCAACAGTAGGACACCTTAGAAGCTACCCTTATGCCATTGATCTTTTTAATTCCGAGGCAACCGTTCCGAGGCAACTTTTCCGAGGCAACTTGTTTTAAGGCAACTAGATCAACGGACATAAGGACTTACTAAGACGTCCTATACTCGACGACCACGTTTCGAGGGGCAAGGCAACAGTGAGGCGTACCCTAAGAGTGGTGTGTGAATTTGTGTGTTATTTTCATGTTATGTTATCTTTGATCAGGGCATTTGTGAGCTACGAGTTATTTTTAATTAGCATGCATTCTTTCATACAAGTTAACAGTTAAAGGGGGTGCGGAAAATAAATTGCGGAAACGTAAATCCTACGCTATTATAAGGCGCGAGTCTATACATCGCCAAAAATTTACAAAGACCCGTTTTAAGTAAATAAGTACAGAAAATAAAAAAAAACAGTAAAGGGTCCTATTTACTATTACATATCCGGAGCAATTACATAATAATCAAAGATAAGGAAATAAAATTAAAATGCGCGCGAATAAAATTAAATCGGAATGTTCTAAGGGTTTTGACCCTTTTAAGAAAAGAAAATAATTTTTTTGGTCTTTTTGGTAATTAAATGAAATTGAAAGCTTAATTAATTATTTTAATTACAAGAAAATATTTTTTGTTTTTATATTTTTTATATGAAATAAAATAGAAAAAAGAAATAAAATTCTAGGTTAACCTAAATCTAAATCTATTGTAATTATTAAAATGAATGTTAAAATGGCCTAATTAACAACTAATTCAATTATGATTTATTTACAAAATAAAAATAATAATAAAAGTGTTAATTATATTTTTTGGTTTTTTTGTGAAAATGTTAGTTAAATTAATTTAATGATAGAGTAATTATTTTTTGGTGTTTTTTGGATCAATTTGATAACTAAAAACAAATAAAAGTCAATTAATGATTATTTAGCAATTAATTAAAATATGCATGCAAAAAATATTATTTTTAATGTCAAAAATTAAATAAACATTTTTCTGATTAAAATGCAAAAGGAAAATATTTTTTGTGAGTTTTTAAATGCATGAGAAAATTATTTGAATATAAATTAAATCAAGATTAAAAATATAAAAAAAGGAGGAAAAACAAAGAAAGCAAGAAAATTATGGAAAAGGTGGAAAAAGGCCAGAACCAGGACTTGAACTCGTGACCTCTGGGAATATCCACTGATGTGTTGCCATCTGAGCTGCATGTTTTAATTGAAACAATAATAACACATATATATTATATTAGTAAATCAAATATTCCCCTGGAAAAAAAAAGAAAAGTGCGCTGATATTCAAACGGACAAATAAGGAGGGGACGCGTCAGCGTCTTCTTCCTTGGACACTGGTTCTTTTACCTACGGATTTTTATCCGCAGGAAAGTTCGCAGGCTGCTTCAAAAATGGTCCTCAGGCCATGAAAACACCACCTAAAGCCATGGATGATCTCGTCTATGTCCACTGATCTCACTTATGCCCTTGGATGACCTTGATTTAACCTGAAACAAAAACGCCTAAAACGAAGAAACGTGAACCCTAGAATCGGGCACCACGATTCAGGGCCTAACAATGAAATTGGCTAATGCAATCATGTTGGAAATTGATCAAGGAACATGAATATGCCAGCTTTTTTGAGAAAAAACGCAAGAATAGGGAGTTCCAGATTCATGCTCAGAGACGAGTTTGTGATGACTTACAGTGATGTATAGGAGGTCTTAGGGCTTGGCAATGGTCGCGTTGGCTTCAGGGCGTTGCCAGGAAGGAAGCTGCGTCTTTAGTTTTGTATGGAAAGGCCTGCAAGATAGCTTTAGGTCTCCCACTTTTTGATAGTTTTTTGAGTTTCTCTCTGGCCGTTTTTTAGCTTCTTAGGTCGTGCCCCCACCTGTGTTAGCTTGCATATAGGTTATGTAATGAGTTTTGATCAAAATTATGGCCAATAATGCAATGCATTCATGCTTGGGATTTTCCATAAACTCCATTGAAGCACTTTCCATTCTTGAACCAAAATTTGAATTCTTGCTTCATTTAGGCCCTTGGCACGAATTTGGGATGTGTATAATGGTGATTCAAAGCTAATCAAAGCAAAATATATCCCTTTAATTAATTTCTTGATTTTTATTTGATTTTAAAAGATTTAAAATGAATTAAATCCAATAAAATTAAATAAAAATGAAAAAATTAATTTTAAATCTTGAAATAATTTGTGGGACACGTGGGAGGCATGGCCAAGCTGAATCAAGTGGAAAAAGTGGGCCCCTTTTGTCAAAAATGAATTTTCAAGGATAATTGACTTTGGCCATTTCACAAAAATTTCCCAACTTCTCCAATGCATATCTTGCTCAATTTTAAAGATATGAACATGTTCTTGGACATTTTGGAAAGGTCTTGAAGTCCTTTAACCAATGTCTTTGGTCCCATGTCATTTTGATTTACCAATCTCAAGTTATGGTCTTTGACTTAAAGTGCCTTTTTGTTGACTTTTGAAAATGACCTATAATGTTGAAATTGATAACTTTTTGTGAGAGCATTTCTTGGACTTGGAATGTGAAGATGAGTTGTAGGAAATTTCCTCCCCTTCAAGATGAGCATTGGATGGGATTTTTCTGATGAACCATGAAAAAGTTATGCCTTGGTCAAGTTACAGTTGACTTTTCAGCTGTCCAAAAATAGAAACTTTTGCATCTTGAGTCTTTTTGAGCCATACTTGTGGAATCATGGTCAAGACCTGACCAAATGATGATTGTGGCTTAAAAATAAGATGTTGACAATTTTTTTTGACTTTTGACTACCAAATGACCATTTTGCCCCTACAGTTGACTGTGGAGCAATTAGGGTTTTTGGCTGTGCAACTTGACCTTGTGAGCCTTGAAACTTGACATGTAGGTGCTTGACAATGTGTATGAGCATATGGGACTTGATTGAGCCCTTGAAAACCTCAACTTCCTTGCAGGAACCAAAACCCTAATTTTGCCTGCCCTTAGGAGGATGGTTGACTGTGTAGCCCTTGAGTAGACCTTGAACCATTTGAGGTGATGCTTGGCAAAACTTTGAAGATTATGGGAGGGAAAATTTTGGGGTACAACACAATGACTATTGCATCTTCTGTTAATTAATACTTAGTATCAGGATCTGTTATAAGAAAACCTAGTCGAATGGCATACCCCAAGAAGGGTTAGGATATATCCCTCAGTTTATGCCACCCTTAACTACTAGTTCTCTCTTGGATGTGAGGCAACAGATGGACGATAGTAACCATGATATGGTTAATATTCTTATACAACAAATTAGTAATGTGCTTAACCCTCTAATCCAAAACATAAACCATACTTACCAATAATTGGCACATCAAATGGATCAAATTAGTGATTTCTTTGGTGATCCTCAAACCCTATTTAGCTAGTTCCTCAAATCCAATCAGTTGAGGCAATGCAAAATCTAAGAGTTGTAAATAATGAAGGGTTGATAATCAAGTGCAACAACAGGTGATGTTGAGTAATCAAAAGTAAGTATTTGTTTTTGTAGTATCCACATGGACTGGTGTGATATCAATGTCGTTCAACGGTTACTATGATTTTAAGTGGAAGTTTACAAGATGTTTGAAAGTTTAAAGTTACCAAATGTAAATCGATAAATGATACATAAAATGTCAGAGATATGAGAACTTATGAG
Organism: Vicia faba; assembly: GCA_948472305.1. Classification (NCBI taxonomy): domain Eukaryota; kingdom Viridiplantae; phylum Streptophyta; class Magnoliopsida; order Fabales; family Fabaceae; genus Vicia; species Vicia faba. Next base: position 1,538,843,643 of record OX451737.1, read on the forward strand.
GAATGAATTTCATCCACCGATCAAATATGAAATTTACTAATCAATTATACATAATTTAAACATTCATCAATATCATCATGCATCGCTCACAACAGAGTTTATGTATAAACTTCTAATGAGGTTTCTACTTTATTGTTTAATCAACGATCGCTCATCCTATTCAACAATACGGTGGCATTAAGAATTGATACTTATGGTGAATGTTAAACTAAATCTATGTCTATAATTTAGAATCTAACATATGTTCATATTAAATCAATATTTGAACTGTATTTCTCAATATCAATTCAAATTTATAAACTTGAACATTATAAAAAAAAATAACATCGTTACCAATTAGTAAATAGAGTGCACATAACACCATGATGAATAAAAATACATACTGTTACAATGAACTACATCCAATCCAAACAAGAAAGGGATTTAGCTACTCATGGTAACTTGATACAAAGAGAAGAATGAAGATGATCGTGCATCAATTGTGATATCCCAATGATTGATACAAATGCAACTTCTGATCTTCAAGAAGTAACATTTTTTATTTTTTCTAAGTTTCTCTCTCTCTCTCTCTCTCTCTCTCTCTCTCTCTCTCTCTCTCTCTCTCTCTCTCTCTCTCTCTCTCTCTCTCTTTAAAATGTAATGTATATCTAAAAATCAGAAGTGGTAAGCGATTTATACAAAGCTGAAAAAGTCATTGGCGCTTAGCCTCAGATTTGGTGCTAAGCGCATATATAAACAAAAGAGTTAAGCTTCCCTAAATGGAGCTTGAAATTATGGCACTTACAATATATATGTCAAGATTTATGTCCCAACACTGAAACACAATGTCAAGACAGATGTTAAGACATCATCTGCTGACAGAACAATTTTACCAAAATAGAAATTATGCAGAATTGAATTGCAAAAGGTAAAAGATATACTGATGTGAACTATTATACTTCTAGGATATATAGTGAAGCGAGATATTTTACACTTGGTGTTGAGCGAGGCTTTATTGATTTTAAAATCCAAGCCATATCCTCCACTTTAAGATGATGCAAATTCTCCTTTCTCATAATCGTGGGTAGTAAGTGTGTTTTCCACTCGGAGATGACAATGATGTCTTGTCTCTTAAAATTAACCAACACACATGTGTTTTAAAAATTTTAAAGGTGAACTACGAGTACCCTGATCCCCTATTGAATGGAAGGTGGTATGTAGGCACTAAAGGTTCACAACCGCGGCGGGTGCAAAAATTGTAAAAATACTTATTTTCTCATTCCCACAATCTATTTTTATACAACACTTATAGCCAAAATACACAAATTTTCAAAGAGGTACATATGGAGTATTATAGATGTTTAGGGTGCTAATACCTTCCCTTTTCATAACCTACCCCCGAACTTAGATTCTCTCTCCCTCTTTTTGAGTTATTCGCTCTTTTCCTATTTCTTTGGAAACAATAAAGCGCGATAGCGTTTTTATTTGATCTGTGCAGGTTAAGTCAATCCAATGGCTTAGTCTCAACATTTCTACCACTACAATGGGCCGTCAGATTTTGATGGTCCCTTTTGAAGCAAACACCCCCATCTTATGTTTTTTTAAATCCCTATTAGAATAAGACCCAAAAATACAGAAATTAAAATAATGGAATACTTTTTAGAAATATAGTAATAATATTAAAATATAAGTAAAATGATCATTGAAATTGACGGGGCAAATTTTGGGTATGATAGCTTCCCATATTTAATTACTCTTCAATTGTGTGAAATCAATCTTTCCAAATGTTTTGATGAAGACAAGCTAGCATGCAAAAATGAATGAATAAAGATAGAAGATTTATCTCAAGCAAAGATTCATTGATCAAGATCAACTTTTCAAGACTTATGGCTTAAGGTATATGAAATTTTTGATCTTATGATCTTAGTGCTCAAAACTATTTTTAATCATGCATTTACTTTATTAAAATAATATTTTGAGTATATACTATGTATGATTAAAGAAGGATATTTTAAATTGTTTGAAATCTTTGAAAAAAATGTTTTTTAAATTTTTGTATACAAGCAATCGATTGTCATCAAACGACAATCGGTTGCATCCAAAAAACTTTTGATTCTGTTTGACATACAATCGGTTGTCGTCTAGCAGCAATCGATTGTCATGTGTTTTATTTTCAAATTTTTTGAACGTTGGCTTTAGAGCAACCGATTGCTCCTCAATGACAATCGGTTGTCATAGTTATAATTTTCAATTTTTTAAAAACGTTGTTGTGCTGCAATCGATTGTTGCTTTAGTGCAACCGGTTGTTGTGCCTTAAATTTTGAAAAAATTTATTTTTCCAGCAACCTTTGGTAACACCTTTTCATGGCAATCTTTGTATCTTTTCATATACATTGTTTTAGTAAAAATGGTTTAAACATTGCTATGTTTCATTGAAGAGGTATTACTACACTATAAATTATTTTCATTTAGAATTTTTGAAAATCAATCAAAAGAAAATCACAACAACAATCACTAACAACTTTCTATTCTTTTGATTATACTCTTTATACTCAAGATTTTGTTCATCATTTTCATATGCATTTTGAAAATTGTTCTTGAGCACTTAGAAGAGTATTCCATCCTAAATTTCATATTGAATAAGAAAAGATCAATCAAGTGATTGACATTGCTCTTTCATCTTTCAAACTCTTATACAAATCAAATAAACTATTGTATACTTGTTTTCAGGATTGTTGAAAACAAGAAAGACACTTAGGGAGGATTATTCTCTTTGTGGTCTTAGTGAAAATCCAAGAGGATTGTTCTTGGTCCAAGAGGATTGTTCTTGGCTTGTTAGGTAGTCCTTGTACAAATTACCAACAATAAGGAAATCTCTTTCATATTGAAAGGGGACTGGAGTACTCTCGGATTGTGAGGGGAACCAGGATACATCTCTGTGTTTTTTACTTTCCGAATTTACTGCTTTCATCACTTATCAGAAAAAGAAAGAAAAGAAACTCGTGCAAAAATATTCATACAATTCAGAAAAGTTTTAAAGAACCTAATTCACCCCCCCCTCTTAGGTGCATCTGAACTTACAATTGGTATCAGAGCAGGTTATAGGTAACCTGTTCCTACTAGATCCAGAATGGCTTCCGCAAACAACAATTTTGTGTTCAAAGACGGTGGCAGTAGCAACAAGCCTCCTCTATTCTATGGTGAATATTTTGATTTCTGGAAGATCCGTATGAAGGCTCATCTAGAAGCACAAGGAGAAGAAATATGGGATGCTGTCCGAAATGGCCCTTTTGTTCCGGTAACTGTAGTAAACGAAGTTGGTTCATCAAAGCCTAAAACTGCATGGGATGATGATGATAAGAAAAAGGTGTTGTATGACAAAAAGGCAATAAACCTCCTTCAAAGCGCACTTAGTATGGATGAATTTTCCGTGTCTCAGCATGCACAATGGCAAAAGAAATTTGGGATACACTGGTTGAAACACATGAAGGAACAATTGAAGTAAAGAGATCGAGACTTAATACGTTAATTCAAGAATATGAATTGTTCCGTATGCAACCCGGAGAATCCATTCTTGATTTACAAAAGAGATTTGTGCATCTAACAAATCATCTAAGGGCACTTGGCAAAACATTGGCTAATGATGAATTGAACCTAAAGGTGCTCAGATCCTTGACTAGAGAATGACAACCAAAAGTAACGGCAATCTCATAAAAGAAGAGTCTCGCTACTATGACATCCGCAACTTTGTTCGGGAAACTTCAAGAATACGAGACAGAACTTGGTAGATTGGAAAAGCGTGAAAATCAAGAAAAGAAGTCTAAGAACATTGCCTTAAAGATTGACTCCAAGGAAGACAAAAAGAAAGATAATCCTGATGAAGATGAAAACTTCATGCTTCTCGTTAGAAGACTTGGAAAATTCTTTGGTAAAAATGACAAAGCCTTCTCGCACTCAAAGAAGAAGAAACACTTCAAGAAGAAGGAAGGATCCTCATCAACACAAGAAGTTACTTGTTATGAATGTGGTAAACAAGGTCACATCAAACCAAACTGTCCAAAACTTTCAAAGGAAAGTGGCTACAAAGGCAAGAAGGAATCAAAAGATAAGAAAGCATATGTTGCATGGGAAGATGTTGAACTAAGTTCGTCATCCGACTCCGATAGTGACGAAAGTGCCAATCTTGCGTTAATGGAATCACACCACTCCGAAAGCAAAGATGATGAGGTTAGTAACGTATTCTCTGTTTTTGATAGTGATGCACAAGGTGCTATAAATGAACTGTTAAATGAATGCAAAATTTTGTACAAAACGATCTCATCACAAAAGAAACAAATTTCATCGTTGGAAGAAAAATGTGGATCTATTGAAAAAGATCTCAAAGATGAAAAGTAAAAAGTTAGTGATGAAAAACAGAATTTTGTATGCACAAATTGTGAATCTCTCTCTTTCCAAATTGTCCAATTGAAAAGGATTATTGAAAGGTATGAAAAAGGACAAATTGGATTGGAAGGTGTTCTTAGCCAACAAAGATACTCAAATGATAAAAGTTGTCTTGGATACTCAAAATTTTCAAAACCAAGTACCAACAAAACCATCTTTGTCAAGGCTAGCGATCAACCAACCAAAGAGAAAGAAATCACTCCCAAAATAGTTCATCACTATCCTAAAAAGAAAATACCCTCTAAGAATAAATCTTATCCTTCTAGATATAGAAGTAAATTTGAACCTACTTATTTTTATTGTGGTATTCGAGAACACACACCTAATGCTTGTTATGTTAGAAACTTTGGCATGGCAAATGGGCATTATGTGTGGGTTAAGAAAGGAACTAATTATGAAGGACCCAAAGCAACTTGGTTACCTAACAAAACCTAATCTTGTTTTGTAGGTAAGCTTGACGACCACTTCAAATCTATGGTATCTCGATAGTGGTTGTTCCAAGCATATGACGGGAGATATCGACAAACTTTCACATCTAACGCTTAAGGCCAAGGGTTATGTGACGTATGGAGATAACAACAAAGGAAAGATTCTTGGCATAGGCAAAGTTGGTGGTCCACCTTTCACATCAATTGAAGATGTTCTTTATGTCTAAGGACTAAAGCACAATCTTCTAAGTATTAGCCAAATATGTGACAAAGGCTTCAAGATCAAGTTCACTAAAGATGAATGTTTGATAGAATACGAAGTCACACATGAGGCTAAACTTAAAGGTAAAAGAGTAAATACTATTTTTATGATTTCCCTTAACGATTTGTCTTTGAAGGTTAAATGTCTAATGGCAAACAACAACGACTCATGGCTATGGCACAAGAGGATCGCTCATATTCATATGGAGCACCTAAACAAATTGATTAAGCATGACCTTGTTGTTGGACTGCCTAAGATAATGCTCATCAAAGATAGACTTTGCGATGAATGTCAAAAGGGAAAGCAAACAAAATCAACTTTCAAATCCAAGAATGTGGTGTCCACTACTAGGCCACTACAATTGCTTCATATGGACTTGTTTGGCCCTTCAAGAACAAGAAGCTTCAGAGGTAATGTATACGCTCTAGTTATTGTTGATGACTTTTCTAGATATACTTGGACACTCTTTTTAGTGCAGAAAAATGATGCATTCAAGGCGTTCAAGAAATATGCAAAGCAAATTCAAAATAAGAAGCCACTATCTATTGCCTCCATAAGAAGCGACCATGGTGAAGAATTCTCGTTGATGATGCAAGGAGAATTTGAGATGTCTATGATGGGCAAGATGAACTATTTCCTTGGATTGCAAATTAAGCAACTGAAAGATGGTATCTTCATCAATCAATCAAAATATTGCAAGGAACTTTTGAAAAAGTTTGATATGGATAATTGCAAATCAATGCACACGCCAATGGGCTCCGGTACTTATGTTGATCAAGATGAATCTGGTATTTCCATTGATATTACTAAATATTGAGGCATGATTTGCTCATTGCTATACTTGATGGCAAGTCGTCCTGACATCATGTTCAATGTATGTCTGTGTGCATGATTTCAAGCAAACCCGAAAGAATCCCACCTTATGGCGGTAAAAAGAATCCTGAAATATCTCAAAGGAACAACCAATGTCGGCCTATGGTACCCAAAAGGTAATATATGCAATTTAATTGGTTATTCTGACACTGATTATGCAGGATGTAAAACAGATAGAAAAAGCACAAGTGACACTTGTCACATTTTGGGAAATGCATTAGTCTCTTGGACATGCAAGAAACAAGCTTTTGTGGCTCTTAGTACGGCCGAGGCGGAATATATTGCAGCGGGTAGTTGGTGTGAGCAAATTCTATGGCTCAAGTAACAACTCCGTGACTACGGACTCGACCTTGGATGCATTCCACTCCGATGCGACAACACAAGTGCAATCAACATTACAAAAAATCTTGTGATGCTTTCTAGAACAAAGCATATCGACATTCGACATCACTTTCTTCATGATCATGTACTTCAAGGAGATGTCGAAGTCACCTTTATGGATACGCATAATCAACTAGCAGATATTTTCACTAAACCATTGGCAAGAGAACCATTTTTCAAGATCCGAAGAGAGCTAGGTATCTCGGACGAAAATGACATTATCTAATTATGGTACATGGCTATGATTTTAATCTTAACTTTATGGTAATATGTCTCAATCCATGTTTTTATTACTAAACTTATGATATATGACCATGAAATGCACAAAAAATTAAGTATTTTTCACTTTTTCACTAATGACAATCGGTTGTCATAGAGTGACAATCGGTTGTATCTTAAAATTTTTAGATTCTGTCTTCATGACAATCGTTTGTCACTCCACGACAACCGGTTGCTTCTTCTTTATTTCGCCCCTGTCTGCATTTTACAAAGGATGCAATCAGTTGTCATCAAACGACAATCGATTGCACAGTTCAAATTTTTGAATTTTTTTTATTTTTTTTCAGTTACACTCTCTTTTATTCTTTCTCTTCCATTGCCATTACTAATATTTATTTTGTACAAAGATTCTTATTCTCTTTTTGAATGTTTTAAGTATTTGGTTAACAACTTTTAAATGCATAGTCCTTTCCTATGACAAATTTTTTTGGATACTTACACACTCAAGAATATCTATGGTACAAGTCTTTATTGTTTTGACTAAACCATTGCATGCCTTACCTATCCATTTAATGCCTATCTCTCTATAAAAGCTCAACTAAAACCTAAACGTCATATATCCTCTTTTGTCTCAAGAAACCTATAAACACCAAATACCCTTTTCCTCTTCCAATTCTCTCATCCCTCACCATGTCAACATCAAAGAAAGGCAAGGGAAAAGCTTATTCCTCATCTCAAGGTGATGATCTCTCAAGACTCATTCCATCAAGAAGCCAAAGGGAAAGATTTGTGTCTCACTTTCAGAGGATGACGGTTCTTCTACCAAGGTTCGGTAATCTTGACAACTTTTATTCCAAATGCTTTAGTTTTCCAGCATTATTTAGATCTCAAGGGATATACAAGTTGATTGGTGTTAATGGACCCATCTACCCCACTTTGGTAAGGATTTTCTACAACAATCTAACCCTTAGTAGAGGATGCATGATTTCAAATGTCAAAGGGGTTCCTATAGAACTCATAGTGCAGATTTTTGGTGAAGCTTTGGGTATTCCAAATGATGGTGCTTGCATTAAACTTCTCTCAAATGCAAATCTGCCCGGCTACAACAAAAGAGACTTCTACTATGGAATTGCAAGAATTCCCGAGCGTGATTTTATTCAGAAAAGGCAAAGACTTATTGGTGGTACTCCGAAGAGGAACTCTTGGTCTGCAGGAATTCTCACTATTGATGATCGTTTGATCCACTACTTTTTGGCGTATGTGGTCATGCCAAAGTTCTCAAATATTTCCAATGTCAATGATTGTGAGATGCAGATTTTGTATGCGATGAAGAATGGGATTCAAATCAACTGGTCTTATGTGATTCTACATCATACGGCACTACATAATGAAAATGCTTCTGCTTTGCCCTATGGCTCCTGGCTTACTCTTGTTTTTGAGAAGTTCAATGTTCCCTTGTCTGGTGAACACATGGTGCCTATGTCTGACCCCAAACATGAAATCACTCCGAAGAAAGTATGTAATACCAAAACCGGCGTCAAATTTGATCCGATTAATAGAACCATCACATACATTCATACTCTTCCATAAAACCAACCTCAACAAGAACAACCACTTCAAAACCAACCTCCACAACAAATGGAAAACTCCTACAATCAAGTTTTTGACTACCTTCAATACATGAACAACAACATAAACAATCAATTTGCTCATCTCTATGCCCATACCAATGTCCCTCCTTATGAAGCTCAACCTTATCATTACCCTTTCATTTAACCTCAAACAAGTGAAGGCAATGATGGTGAAGGTCAAGATGATGAAGACTTTGTTGAAGGCATGGATGATTAGTTTTTAAGTTCTTATGTTTTTAGTACTTTATGTTCTTATGTTTTATGTCGTTTTTCGAGTTTCGTTTAAGACACTTCGTGTATTGTGATCCTTTTTCATTTTGTGCACTTTGTTATGTCTATGTATGCAAACTTTTATTTATGCTATGTTGTTTCTATGTGCAAAATTTTATGATCTTCTTTCCCATTCCTTTTTGCTAATGACAAAGGGGGAGAAGACTTTGTAGTTTCTTTTGTGTTTCTCTAACCCAAATTGCAGCAAGCAAGCAATCTTCAAAACTCTCATGCAATAGATCAAGGGGGAGTCTTTGACTTAGGGGGAGTTTTTAAACAACTTGATTAAAGAAATCCAAGATGCACTCCAAACTTCAAGCAATGGTTGTCATCATCAAAAAGGGGGAGAATGTGAAATCAAGCTTTCCAAATGTTTTGATGAAGACAAGCTAGCATGCAAAAATGAATGGATCAAGATAGAAGATTTATCTCAAGCAAAGATTCATTGATCAAGATCAACTTTTCAAGACTTATGGCTTAAGGTATATGAAATTTTTGATCTTATGCTCTTAGTGCTCAAAACTATTTTTAATCATGCATTTACTTTATTAAAATAATATTTTGAGTATATACTATGTATGATTAAAGAAGGATATTTTAAATTGTTTGAAATCTTTGAAAAAAAATGTTTTTTAAATTTTTGTACACAAGCAATCGATTGTCATCAAACGACAATCGGTTGCATCCAAAAAACTTTTGATTCTGTTTGACATACAATCGGTTGTTGTCTAGCAGCAATCGATTGTCATGTGTTTTATTTTCAAATTTTTTGAACGTTGGCTTTAGAGCAACCGATTGCTCCTCAATGACAATCGGTTGTCATAGTTATAATTTTCAATTTTTTAAAAATGTTGCTGTGCTGCAATCTATTGTTGCTTTAGTGAAACCGGTTGTTATGCCTTAAATTTTGAAAAATTTTATTTTTCCAGCAACCTTTGGTAACACCTTTTCATGGCAATCTTTGTATCTTTTCATATACATTGTTTTAGTAAAAATGGTTTAAACATTGTTATGTTTCATTGAAGAGGTATTAATACACTATAAATTATTTTCATTTAGAATTTTTGAAAATCAATCAAAAGAAAATCACAACAACAATCACTAACAACTTTCTATTCTTTTGATTATACTCTTTATACTCAAGATTTTGTTCATCATTTTCATATGCATTTTGAAAATTGTTCTTGAGCACTTAGAAGAGTATTCCATCCTAAATTTCATATAGAATAAGAAAAGATCAATCAAGTGATTGACATTGCTCTTTCATCTTTCAAACTCTTATACAAATCAAACAAACTATTGTATACTTGTTTTCAGGATTGTTGAAAACAAGAAAGACACTTAGGGAGGATTGTTCTCTTTGTGGTCTTAGTGAAAATCCAAGAGGATTGTTCTTGGTCCAAGAGGATTGTTCTTGGCTTGTTAGGTAGTCCTTGTACAAATTACCAACAATAAGGAAATCTCTTTCATGTTGAAAGGGGACTGGAGTACTCTCGGACTGTGAGGGGAACCAGGATACATCTCTGTGTTTTTTACTTTCCGCATTTACTGCTTTCATCACTTATCAGAAAAAGAAAGAAAAGAAACTCGTGCAAAAATATTCATACAATTCAGAAAAAGTTTTAAAGAACCTAATACACCCCCCTCTTAGGCGAATCTGAACTTACAAATTGAAGGGTGCAAGAATACGCGGGTCTCTCACATTTGAATCAGAGGATTATTAAATAAATGGAAGACCCCAAAATTTCACCAAAGGATTATAAGGATATGATGTACGGCATTCCCAAGAGTATGAAAAATAGGCATAGACGATGATGTATCCTCTTACCAGAGTTTGAACAAAGAGTTTAGCTTGACTTAGATATGGCAACACAGATAACTCGTCAATATCTAAAAGAGATCGTAGATTTTTTCGCGTATTTACCATAACCTAGGAGGTAAATAACACAAGTTTGAAAATTGATTTAATAATGCATCGAGACTAACATAGTAAGCTTAAGACGCAAATTTTGTATACTCAACACAACTTAGGGGATGAATAAAACAGAGCTTGATAATACATTGTCGCATGGAGACTAACACAATGAATTATACTGCAGATTTCATATGTTTACTACAACCTAGAGAGTGAACAATACGAGGATGAGCATGTGCATTTATCACGACCTAGAGGATAAATGACAAGAGTATAGGCTTATATATTCATCACGACCTAGAGGATGAACGACATAATCCTGATAATTCGCATACCTATCACAACCTAAAGGATAGATAATTGAAAAGTTTGTGCTTCTATCACGACCAAGAGGATAAACGACACGAGTATAGACTTATGTATTCATCACGACCTAGAGGATGAATAACATAAACCCAACAATTCGCATACTGTGATACAGTGGCAGAACCGACTGTTATACTGGTTTGTGTTTTGTATTCGCAAATGTCGCGGTAAGCAAGAGTCGCCATCGAATTTTATTTCATCCAATAAAGGAAAAGGAAAAAGAACAGAAAAAACCTTTTTCGAGATGTTTCGTAGTGCGGGGGTAGATTATAGAAAGGGAAGGTGTTAGCACCCTTTCTATCCATGGTTTTCCATGGGCGCTTAGGTACTTGCTCATTTCGAAATTTCTTGTGTGTGTGTTTGAAAAGTTTTGTTTTACTTCGTGATAACCCTTGTTTATTTCCTCAAGAGTGTGACGAAGTTGTTTCGAAAACTGTTTTTGAAAATTGTTCGTGTGAAAAATTTTGTTTGAGCAAGTACCTAGGAGCTAATCTACCTACTCGAAAAAAGTCTGTTCGTTTTCCTTTAGACAACGCTATCCTATTATTGAGGAATAGGTAGCACCATCGTTGGAGTTTTAAGGGATGTTCGAAGGGACAAGTACGATCACAAAAGCAATGTTAGGAAATTTTCGTAATCATCCTAAAGCCTTAAAGACTTTTTCCGAGGCAACATTCGAATGGGTCATTTTAGATCTTTTGGGACTAGAGGACGACCACTAACATTCCCTATACTTCATGACCGTTTACCGAAGGCAACCAGAGTGGAGTAAACCCTAGGAGTGAACATGTGCAAGTGTGCTTTTTTTCCAGTTTATTTATCTTTGCACATTTAGGGTTTTCTACTATATTAATTGCAATTTGTCTTTCCATACAATCCTATTAACATACATCTAACAGCTTATAGTTTGCGGAAATTAAAATGTGAGAAATTAAAGCCCTAACTATTACAAGGCTTTGGGGGAGGGGATTACATATTCAAAAAACCCGGGGAAAAATAATAAGCGAAATATTAAACCTAATTTAACTATTACAACTTGGGAAGAGTTACAATATTTAATAAGAATAAAGAAAATAAGGACGCGCGCGACGAAATAAATACGAGAATAAAGTCTAAATCCTAAAAAATCTAATCAATTAAAAGGAAAATATTTTTTTGTATTTTATTACTGAGAATAATATTTTAAATCTTAACCTAAATCTAATTAATTAAAAAAATGTTTTTTTGATATTTTATTGAGAAAGTTAAATATTTATGAATTAAACCTAATTTGTCTAATTAATTTTAATAATGAAAACAAACAAATCAAAATTAATTAATTTGCCAAAATAAAACTAATTTTAATAAAACCTAACTCTACATTTTTTAACGATTTTTTCTGATTTTATGAATAAATAAAAAATGATTTTTGTAAAACAAACAAACAATAAATAATATTAAAGAAAAGAAATAAGTAAGAATGGGCCTGTTTTATGAGCAATTAGAGGGTGCGTTTCTAAATTTGATGGGCCCAAATTCTTTGGCCCAAAGGTCCTGCGCCTGATCCAGTGGGTTCATCTTCTGAGGGCCTACCATGAGCTTACGCACGCTGAGCGTTAGATCTGGCTGGAGATGGATCCATGATGAGGCGCTGAGGTGTACGGTGGACATGCTTGGTAGTTAGACATCAAATCTGTAATTAAATGTTGAGAAAAATGCAAAAGTAGTGCGCTTGGGATCGAACCCAGGATACTTGCTTCAAATCCTCCGCCCCTAACCATCTACACTGCATTACTCAATTGTTAATAAAATAAGATAAATACAATATAAGGCAAGCCACGTGGTTTCCCCCAAAAAATGCGCGAATTTCAAATGGACCAGTGGGACCCTGCCACGCCTTTATCTTCTTCCCAGAAGTGTCGTTTTTGGTTTCAGACTTTTACCTACGGACAGAACTCCATAGCCATAGCCCTACAAGCTTCAAAAATCCACAAAACGCATGATAAATTAAAGGTGAGTACATGGATCAATTCGTCTTGATCCCACGAGCATCATGGTATCCTTTTCTTGGCCTAATTTTACTTGTACAGAGAAGCCCTAAAATGGATTCTTAAACCCTAGCCATGGCAATCATCAATATATGCATCAAAACGACAATTAATTTATTCAAGCATGTTGCAAATATGTCAATAATTACAAATACATCATTAGAATATGTTTATGACGCAAGAATTGTTGTAATCAATTTTGAAATAAAGAGCAAACCGTGTGAAGGCTATGGGACGATTCTGGACTTGGGAATGCTTGCAATTGATCGTGTTAGCTTCAGGAGATGTCCAGGAAGTGATTAGAAGCTTTAAATGGCCTTGAATCGTCCCCTAGGTTAGAAATCAGATTCACACTTTTTGTCCAATTTTTGAGTTTTCTTGGCTCGCTTGCACGACTTCAACCCTTGTCCTTTTGTATTGTTTGTGTTCAGTATATCTAGTAGGGTAAATTAGGGCAACAAAAACATATTGAATCTTTTTGAATCATGGAAATTGAATGTGATTTGCTCCTTATATGATATATTTCCAAAACCACCATAATCATGCTATTTTTGCCTTAATTTTCCTTGACCTAATTTGATATGATTAGGCCAGCTTGATTAGATTTGATTCTAACAAAAATCGGATCAAAAAATCAATCTTTTATATTTTTTGCCTTTTATTTGATTTAATTTGACTTTTAAATAATAAAAATCAAAATAAAGAAAATAATATGTGGATGATGATTTGGGTCTTGGACCTTGTCCCCAACAAGATACAATGCTAAAAGGCTAGGCCCATTTGACAAAAATGCAATTTTGAGCACATTTGACTTTTGACAATTTTCCAAAAATGACCAACTTTGACAATGCATATCTCCTCCAATTTTGACCCTATGAAGATGTTCTTGGACTTTTTAGAAAGCTTAGGATGTCCTCTAAACAACCCTTTTGGTTTCATCTCAATTTGGTCTTCCATGTTCATGTAAGAAGCTTTTACCTAAAAGGTGTTTTTGTTGACTTTTCAAAAGGACCTATAATGTAGAAATTCATATCTTTTTATGAGTGCATTGTTTGAACTTGAGGGATGAAGATTATATGTAGGAAATTGGATTCTATTCAAAATGATCCTTGGATGAGAAATTTCTGATAAAGTATGAGAAAGTTATGCTCGGTCAAAGTTTGGTTGACTTTTCTTGAGAAACCCTAATTTAGCAACTTTTGAGTTTTGATGAATTATGAGCATTCCTTGAGGAATCATGATCAAACCTTGATCAAATGATGGATATCACTTAAAATTTTTGATGTTGACCAAAAATATTGAAGTTTGACTGTATGTGGGTCACAGTTGACTTTTGACCTGATATAGTTGATTTTCAAGCATTTGAGTAGTTGACTGAGCAAACTTCTTGTGTAAGGCATGCAACTTGACATGGATGATCTTGAGAACATATTAGGACCATGTAAAAGATTTGAGGTTTTTGGAGCTAACCCATCTTGATGAAAAGAGAAACCCTAGTTGGAGGTTCCTTGCTTTAGGAGAGGGTTTGTCTGGTCAACTCTTGGGTATCCTTGAGCAAGTTAAGGATCTCCATGAACATATGTTGAGTAAAATGGTAGGGAAAATTTTGGGGTACAACAGCTGCCCCTGTTCAATCTTCTTAAACCTAAGGATGAAGATTGGTTGGTCTGCCTTTCGTGATCTGAAGGTGGAAGATGATTGAACACTAGAGTGCCTAGAAATTTGCACTCGTATGGAGTAATACTGATTGGTGATATCGGGAATGGGCTTACAAATTCCATTTGGAAGTTGCCATAGAATCATTAGAGATGGGCTTAAAGATGCCATCCAAAAAATATATCAATCGCATAAGAGATTCCTTTGCGAGAAAATCTGCACCTGTCACTGAGGAGGACTTCACCGAGGAAAGTTGATTTGTGTCTTGGGAGATAGAGTATATGAGCTTCAGTTGTCCATTACTCCACCGGGGAATTAATTCTTGATTGAGGAGGTGGAAGTGAACTGCATATCTGGTCAGGGTCTAGGCTGCATAGTGACTTACTAGGGAAAGATGAACTCGACCGTAACTGATCGGGTCCAGGTCTTATAGTGTTGTAAACTGTTATCTGGAGATGAGAGAGAAGGAACATGGATAGTAGGGTTGCTTCGAGGTGAAAGCTTAGATATTAGGGATATAAGAAGGAACCTGGATAGTAGGGTTACTTCGGGATGAAAGCCTGGATAGTAGGGCTATGAGAAGGAACCTGGATAGTAGGGTTGCTTCAGGATGACAGCCTGGATAGTAGGGCTACGAGAAGGAACCTGGATAGTAGGGTTACTTCGGGATGAAAGCCTAGATAGTAGGGCTATGAGAAGGAACCTGGATAGTAGGGTTACTTCGGGATGAAAGCCTGAATAGTAGGGCTATGAGAAGGAACCTGGATAGTAGGGTTACTTCGGGATGAAAGCCTGGATAGTAGGGCTATGAAAAGGAGCCTGGATAGTAGGGTTATTTCGGGATGAAAGCCTGGATAATAGGGATATGAGAAGGAACCTGGATAGTAGGGTTACTTCGGGATGAAATCCTGGATAGTAGGGCTATGAGAAGGAACCTGGATAGTAGGGTTACTTCAGGATGAAAGCCTGGATAGTAGGGCTATGAGAAGGAACCTGGATAGTAGGGTTACTTCGGGATGAAAGCCTGGATAGTAGGGCTATCAGAAGGAACCTGGATAGTAGCGTTACTTCGGGATGAAATCTTGGATAGTAGGACTATGAGAAGGAATCTGGATAGTAGGGTTACTTCGGGATAAAAGCCTAGATAGTAGGGCTATGAGAAGGAACCTGGATAGCAGGGTTACTTCGGGATGAAAGCCTGAATAATAGGGCTATGAGAAGAAACCTGGATAGTAGGGTTACTTCGGGATGAAAGCCTAGATAGTAGGGCTATGAGAAGGAACCTGGATAGTAGGGTTACTTCGGGGTGAAAGCCTGGATAGTAGGGCTATAAGAAGGAACCTGGATAGTAGGGTTACTTCAGGATGAAAGCCTGGATATTAGGGCTATGAGAAGGAACCTGGATAGTAGGGTTACTTCCGGATGAAAGCCTAGATAGTAGGGCTATGAGAAGGAACCTGGATAGTAGGGTTACTTCGGGATGAAAGCCTGGATAATAAGGCTATGAGAAGGAACCTAAATAGTAGGGTTACTTCGGGATGAAAGCCTGGATAGTAGGGCTATAAGAAGGAACTTGGATAGTAGGGTTACTTCGGGATGAAAGCCTGGATAGTAGGGCTATGAGAAGGAACCTAGATAGTAGGGTTACTTCGGAATGAGAGCCTGGATAGTAGGGCTATGAGAAGGAACCTGGGTCGTAGGGTTACTTCGAAATGAGAGATTGGATAGTAGGTCTATGAGAAGGAACCTGGGTCATAGGATTACTTCAAGATGAAAGCCTGGATGGTAGGGCTTATGGGAAGGAACTTGGATAGTAGGGTTACTTCGAGATGAAAGCCTGGATAATAGGGCTTATGGGAAGGAACCTGGATAGTAGGGTTACTTCAAGGTTAAAGCCTAGATGGTAGGGCTTATGGGAAGGAACCTGGATAGTAGGGTTACTTCAAAATGAGAGTCTGGATAGTAGGGCTATGAGAAGGAACCTGGGTCGTAGGGTTACTTCAAAATGAGAGCCTAGGTAGCAGGGCTATGAGAAGGAACCTGGGTCGTAGGGTTACTTCGAAGTGATAGTGTAGATTAGTTGACCCGTTTGGTTTTGGGAACTGGGTTTCCATTAGTCGTCTGCAGACCTCACCTGTATAACTGCTGGATCTGTTGAAGATAATTTTCTTTCCTGAAAAGATACCAGGGTTAATTATATGCAATGCATGAAATGCCTTGTGAGATGATGTTCTCAAAATAAATGAGATTATGCCGTATATAATATGTATGTGCACGTCATGATGTATGCACATGAAATGCTGTTGGGACATGTCCGAGCTTGGGAAAATAAATCCATGACTGCTGCTAGAGAGTATAGTATTCCTGACTGTTGTAGAGAATTGTGGTTCTTCTACTTCCGCTGGGGATGGTGAATGGAAATGATTGTGCTGGAGTTTTACTCCTTGTTGTTTGTGAGTATTCTGACAGGGAGAGACTCTGTTTGAGAATAACTTTGCGGGGAATAGCTTGGAAGGTGAATTTCTGTAGCTAAAGTAATGGGCTCTGTCGAGGATTGAGCTTCTGTATCTAGAGAAATAAACTCTGCTTGGGAGATAAAATTTACTGACCCGCTTGCGATTATGAAATTCGACTGGGGTATATAGATGTCAGGTTTCTGAATGACCCTGGATTGGGAGATTACTTCCTGTTTCGGGAAAGCCGACATCAATGCTTTAGTTGTCTCTACTCTGTGGGGAGTGTAGATATCACTGGGACGCATGCTGAGGATACAAAAATGACTTTGCATCAGGACTTTTCTGCCCCTGTACTTGCTGGAGAAAGTACTTGCAGAGGCTTTATGGATAGCTTTAGTGTTATCCCAACTCATGAGGTGCTTGGTAACTGCCGATCAGAATGATAAGTCTTATACTGATAGGCCAGTGACAAGATGACGGGACATGGTCGTACGCTTTGATCCCTAACTTTTGCTTGGACAGTCTTTTCAGATTTTCAGTCCACCGGGATACCCTTTTTTTCCCAAGCCACCTTTTTAGGTTTTTGACTTGCCGGGTGTACAGTTTTTTTTCATATGTATATCCTTAACTTTTGCCCGAACTTTTTTGGTTCGCCAGGATGCCCTTATTTTTGCCTAGGCCAGTTGACCTAGCGGGTCTTTTTCATGCATGGTCTTTTCCGACTATGTCTATGTTCTCAGGATGTAGGACGTTGTCACTGTCCATAGTGTTGTGTTATAGTACTGTCAAGATGTTTTCTTGATGGCACATGATTCGTTGCTGGAATGCGTGCGTAATGCCCCAAGTGATTCAGATGGAGATCTGCCCCTGGTTACTTGGCATCTTTGAGAGATTCCTTGAATCTTGACTTGACTGCCCCAGATGATGGACAATGGTTATGCCGTTCCCCTTGGTTGGAAGTGTTTTTCCACTTGAGGTGATCCTTTTCATTGAGAAGGTTTTTTATTCACTAGATATTCGTCATGCGAATGTTTATACTGTTGAACAAATAGTCATATGCAAACAATAATATTTTAAGAATGCAAAGCTTATGTATGTCTTGAAATTTTTGAAAATGCGTTTTTCAGTAAAACAAGCAAATTTTGTAAAATGTGATGTCAACTCAGGATTTATAGCAAGTCCTACAGGAGTCAGGATACCTTTTGTAACAATATGCTTTCGAACTAACCCATGCTTCAGCCAGGACTTTTAAGGGTTATAACATGGCCTAGTTCACGGTTCAAGAAACAAAGGATAAAGGCTCAAAATTTATTTGTACCCACCCGCTCTTCGTGATGTTCTTCAATCCTATGCTCAGTTAATTGCGCGTTTAGAATCCCAATTGAGTTCCGGAATATTGTCCTTGATGTTCCGGTGATGGTTCGAATACTGAAAGTTTATTTGAAAAAGGCAGTCATTTTGTAATCTTCTTTTCTTTTTTCCGAGGATTTGTAGTAACCTCTTTTTTGGTTTTACTATCCCTGTCTTTTGCCTGAACTATTTCTTTTGTGATTACAGTTAGCGGGATACCCTAGTTTTTTTCTTAAGTCTCCTTCATAGGTTTTGACTTAGAGGGATTTTATTTTGAGAGATAATGACTGCCTATCTTGACGATTATGTGGAACCATCACCATCTTTTGATTTGGAAGGACTTCTTTGATGCCATTCATTGCGTACAAAGCGGAAGATTGCGACTGAATGCACGTCTGAATTGACCGAGAAAACTACCCTGCCCCAGGTTATGATTAAGGGTTTTAATTAGTGTGAAAAGAAAAACTCCTACTTCTTTGGCTCAAAGGGGTTGACTAGGGATTATCTTCCCTATAACTCCACTGTTTGGGATTTGAAACAACGCATGTACATCGTCAGCGGGGTCTGTTCAAAAGCATATTGTAGAGATTGTGGTATCATTTTCGTCATCCTCCCTCTAAAGGCTTACAGCTTTTTAATCGAGAGTTGAATATCACAAAAAGGAATGGAGTTTAAATATAGTGAATACGAATGAATTGATTCAAAAATAGACATATGCAATGCATTGATAAAGTAACAAAGTTTGACATGAATAAATGTTCGAACAATCAAAAGAAAATTACAAATTGAAAATTCTAATGAACGAAAAGACCTCTTGTTAGAACTTGTCACTTCAAATGGTGGGCCTTGGAGGATTGACATAAACATTCCAGTTGACCATATTGTGTGAATTCCAATGCTCCTTCATCAATCAGGTCTTGAATTTTGTATTTCAACCTCCAACAGTCGTCAGTATCATGCCCCAGACTGTTGGAGTGATATGCACACCTTGCATCAGGATTGTAGTTAGGCGAAGAAGTCTTGGGATTCGGATGAGGTCCTATCAACATAACCAGATTCATCCTCAACATGTGTTGTAAAGCTTGAGACAACGGTGTGTTGAGTTTGGTAAACTGCCTCTTGGGTGTATCTGGCTTACTCTGATTAACCCGTTGTTGTTGGCGAGGTTGTTGTTGGACCCGTGGGGTAGTAGAAATTTGGAAAGGTCCACTCTTCACCAAACCAAACTCTTGTCTTCTTGGAGGTTAATCCATGACTTGGTCCCCATCCTCGACTGCTTGCTTCATACAGTTGTATCCATCTTGATGAAGTTTGTTGATAATGGTTCTCAGCTCTTCTTGTCCCCGGGATAGGCCTTGGATAAGAGCCATCTGCCCCAGCATCTGGGTTCTCATTGCTTCAACCTCAGCTTGCAGTTGTTCCAACCGTTCGTCCTTATTGTCTTCAGGATTTTTCTTGGCCAGGTTCCTAGCGAGGAGTGCTTTCAACTCATCCTGCCCCTTGTATAGGCTTAGGAACATTTCCATGAACTGAGCCTCTTGAATTTGGAGATCTCTGTTATCTTGTTTGAGAGCCATTGCTGAAATAAACAGCGAGAACATGAGAGACCTACTTTGAAACCTGTTTATGCAACGATATGTATGATATATGTATGTGTGATACGGTGGCAGAACCAACTATTTTGAAAATGCTGGTTTGCGTTTTGCGTTTTTTATTCACAAAATGTCGCGGTAAGCAAGAGTCGCCACCGACTTTTATTTCATCCAACCGGAAAGGAAAAAAGCACAGAAAAAAAATAATCCTTTTTTGAGATATTCTGAGTACGGGGGGTAGATTATAGAAAGGGAAGGTGTTAGCACGCTTTTTATCCATTGTTTTCCATGGGCTCTTAGGTACTTGCTCATCTTTTAAAATTGCTTGTGTGTGTTTGTTTTGAAAAGTTTTGTTTTACTTTGTTTTAACCCTTGTTTCTGTCCTCAAGAGTGTTACGAAGTTGTTTTCTAAATCTTTGTTTGAAAAGTGTTTGGTGTGAGAAGTTTGGTTTGAGCAAGTACCTAACAGTTATATACCTACTCGAAAAAAAATTGTTTATATTCTTGTTTCCTTTAGACAGCGCTATCCTACTATTGAGAAATAGGTAGCATCGTCGTTGGATTTGTAAGGGTCAATTCGAAAGGGACGTACGATCACTAGAGCAATATTAGGACGTCTTAGTAATAACCCTAGAGTCTTAAGATTATATTCGAGGCGACATTTTTGAGGCGACGTTTCCGAGGCAACATTTCTGAACAGGACTTTTGATCTTTGTTAGACAGGAGGGCAACCACTAAAACACCCCATACTTAATGATCGTTTACCGAAGGCAACCGTAGTGAGAGTATACCCTAGGAGTGCACATGTGTGAGTGATTTGATTTCAGCTATTATCTTTGCACATTAGGGTTTTCTAGCCGTTTTAAATCATCATGCAATCTTGTCATACAATCCTATTAACATACATTTAAACAGTTAATATTTGCGAGAATTAAAATGCGAGAAATAAAACCTACGCTATTACAAGGCTTCGGGGTAGGGATTAATTACATAGCCAAAAAACCCGTAAAAGACGATGAATAAAGAAAATCTTAGTTTAAACTATTACATACCGTGGACAGTTACATTAATATTTCAAAAATAATAAACGCGCGCGATGAATCGAAAACGAGAGATTTAGGGTTTTGACCCCAACTACCTAATTGTAATTTAAAAGGAAAATCATTTTTTTTTTGTCTTTTTTGAATATTTGAGAAAATAAAGCTTAATTGAATAATACCAAAAACCTAATTACTAATTTAATTTTAATTAATAAAAATAATTAAATTAACCTATTTTTTTGTATTTTTTTATTTTGAGAAAGAAACAAAATTAAATCAAAAGTTAACCCTAATTTTTCTAATTGATTTTAATTATAAAAAAAAAGTTAGAATTACCCTAGATTAAACAAAACTAATATTAAATTAAATTTGATAAAATAAAACCTAATTCTAATTTCGTGAAACTCTTAATTTTATGATTTTTTTGTGAAAAATTAATTAGTTTGTAAATTAAATGAATAAAGAAAATTAAAAAAAAAAGAAATAAGAAAAAGAAATATAGAGAGTGTTAGTAATGGGCCTGATATTAGCAGAAAGGGGGGGTGCAGTTTGCAATTCTGAGCCCAACAAGCTCTTGGCCCCTTTGACTTTTTCCAATCCCATGTGCTTGCTTGACCCAAGCGCATGGTGGACCTTCATTGGATAACCTTGGATCTAGAGTGTTGAGGGATGGGACAGCTAGATCTAGACAGTATACGATGGACCCCTTGCCATGTAACACACTGGATTGCCTTGAAAATATTGAGAAAATAAAATGCACACGCCTGGGATCGAACCCAGGACGTGTGCATCAAAGGCCAATAGTCTTACCATCTGCGCTAGTCACGTTAGTTGTAATAATAATGCAACAAATAAAATATAATACAAATAATGTGCCACACCTCCCAAAACGCGCGCAGATTCAAACAAGCTACTCACATACTGCCACACCATTGTCTTCTTCGTGGCTTCCGTCGTTTTAGATAAAAGGCTTTTACCTACGGACACCAGGCGTAGGTATAACCCTTATTCGTTCCAAAATCCTGTGTGTGTATGATAAATCAAAACCAATGGTACCAATCAACTCGTTTCAACCTCACCAGCATCATGGTACCATTATTAAGGTCCAATTTTCCATGTACATAAAACCCCTAAAAACGAAGCAAGAACCCTAGCCATGGCAGCTTCGTGTTCAGTCAACAAAAATACAATTAAATATAACCATTAGATTGCAAACATCACAAGGATTAAGAATATGCCAATCAATCATGTTAAAGATGCCAAAATTAAGATATTTGAATTCAAGAAAAGAGATAAACCGTGTGTTGTACCCCAAAATTTAGCCTCCCATATTCTTCAAGGTTTGTCAAGAATCATCTTCAAATGGTTTAAGATTTCTCAAGGGGTTGCACAGTCCAAACATCCTCCTAAGCCAGTAAAAACTAGGGTTTTGGTTCTTTCAAGGAATTTGAGGTTTTCAATGGCTCAATCAAGTCACATATGCCTCTATACATCCTCAAGCTCCTACATGTCAAGTTTCAAGACTCACAAGGTCAATTTGCACAGTCAAAAGCCCTATTTGGTTCACAGTCAACTACAAGGGTAAAATGGTCATTTTACAATCAAAAGTCAAAATTTTTGGTCAACATCTTATTTTGAAGCCACAATCATCATTTGATCAAGTCTTGATCATGATTCCACAAGAATGGCTCAAAAATCATCAAAGATGCAAAAGTTACTATTTTTGAACAATTGAAAAGTCAACTGTAACTTGACCAAGGCATAACTTTTTCATGGTTCATCAGAAAAATCCCATCCAATGCTCATTTTGAAGGGGATGACATTTCCTACAACTCATATTCACATTCCAAGTCCAAGAAATGCTCTCACAAAAAGTTATCAATTTCTATATTATAGGTCAATTTCAAAAGTCAACAAAAAGGCACTTTAAGTCAAAGACCATAACTTGAGATTGGTAAATCCAAATGACTTGGGACCAAAGGCATTGATTAGAGGACTTCAAGATATTTCCAAAATGTCCAAGAACATGTTCATAGGATCAAAATTGAGCAAGATATGCATTGGAGAAGTTGGGAAATTTTTGTGAATTTGCAAAAGTCAACTTTGTTCAAAACGCATCATTTTTGCTAATGGGCCTCAAATTTCTTCTTGAAACATTGTCCAAGGCTTATGCACGACCCATTGAGCTTAAATTGATTTATTTTCTTATTTTCAATTAATTAATTGAATTTTTTATTGATATTAATTCATTTAATTGATTTAAAATATAGGAAATTCAAAGATATGGTTTTCAAATCTTTTTGTGAAGCAAATAAACTCAGGGCAAGCTGGCAAATTCGTGAACACATCAAGGGGACAAAAATCTCCCAATTTGGCAAGGTTTTCCAATCAAAAATATGCAAAAAGATTTGATTGAAATCAAATATTGAGAACATGAATTCCATGGATTCTTGGCCAAGATTGTAACCTAAATCCATTATACTATATATGCTGAACCTAACCCAAATGCCATTCACGTGAGAGCTGCTGCAAAAAGCCATATGCAATATTGGAAAAAAGTGAAGAAAACTCAAAACTGAATTCCATAATTTAACGTGATTCAAAGCTTGTTTTTGTTTCCAATACATTGCTAGCATTCCCAGAAACCTTTTGCAAATCAAATCAAGGGCTAACACTCAAAGAATACGCCAGAACAGTGATACAGTTTGCTTAACTTTTTCAGAACAGTGATCATTAACATGTTATAATCATTACTTTGCATTGCTAACACCTTTCTGAAGCTAACGGTATAGGTGAATTGCATTATGGTGCCCTGAAACGGAAATCACCATTGACGAGTTCTAGGTTTTTCAAGCTTCAAAATTAGGGCTTTTCAGGTCCGGTAAAATTAGAACCTCCAACGCCTATGGTTGAATTCGTCAAGGCCAGACGAATCCAACACCATGCTCGCGAAAAATTTATATGCATCAGGGACCTAATCGCTATTAATCGTGCTTCCATGTTGTGGGGGTTAAAAACCCCCGCTATTTGATATATTTTTATGCAGGTAATTGAAGAAGACGATGACGCGTTGATATGCTATTGGTGGATTCAAAAAGATGGCGCGCGTTTTGTTTGTCCTTCATGACGTTATTTGTTTTATATATTATAATTAATCATCACTATGTGAACAAAGCATGCAGTGTGGTGTGGTGGTTGGTGATTTGTCCAATAACCATTGGGACCTGGGTTCGATTCCCAGGTCCCCCAAATTCCTTGTTTCTATTTTTTTCAATGAGTTCACATGCAGGCTTCATGAAAGGCTCCACCATAAACCTCACGCTGCAGCTTGCCAAGTGGCCACTAACAGCAATCCAATGGCCAAAGATGTTGGACACCATGCTCCAAGTCAAAGCACGCTCCAGACAATTTCAGAAGTCAAACGTGGCTTTGTGCTTAATGGGCTGGAAAGTTGCAAACACACCTCATATTTGGTCCATCACACCCCCCCTGGTTTGCTATTTTTATTTTCTTTTTTCCTTTTAATTTCTTTCATTAATCATTATTGTTATTATTATCAATTAACAAATTATTTTTTATAATAAAATCAGAAACTTAAAATATTGTTTATTTTTATTATTTGTTATTTTCACTATTAATAATTATTTTTGTAAATAAATGCAAATTAATTAATTTAGTCTTTTTGTTAATTAGGTTTAATTTTAATCTTTTTCATAATAAATAAAATCAACTTAGAATTAGGGTTTTCCTTTTGACTTTTAATTTCCTTTTATTTTTATTAAAAAACTTAAAAAACACAAAAACATTTTTTTCTTGTAAATAATTAATTAATTAGTAAATTAGGTTTAATATTTAATTTAATTGCAAAAAAGGACCAAATTACTTTCTTTTCTCAGAAAGGGTCAAAACCCTAAGACGTTCCCGATTTAATTTCTTTCGCGCTTTAATTCCTTTTCATTATATTTATGTATCTGCTCCGGAAATGTAATAGTTAATTAGGCTTTTATCGCTTTATTTACTTTTCTCGCATTTATTTTCCAAACGGGTTTTTGTTTTTGGCGATGTATAGACCCGCGCCTTGTAATAGCGTAGATTCAACTTTCCGCAATTTATTTTCCGCACTCCTAACTGTTAATATGCATGAAAGACTTGTATGACAAATAAAATCAATCCGTAGCTCACAAATGCATGATCAAAGATAAACATAAACTGAAACAACACACATGCACATGCCACTCCTAGGGTACGCCTCACTGGTTGCCTCAACGTGGTCGTCAAGTATAGGGTGTTTTAGAGGTCGCCCTCCTGTCTAAAGATCCAGTTGCCTCGAAACGGTTGCCTCGGATAAAAAGGATCTAGGACATTAGGGTTATCGCTAAGGTGTCCTACTATTGCTTCGGTGACCACACATGTCCCTAATAATCGAATTGACCCGAATACCTCCAACGAAGGTGCTACCTACTTCTCAATAGTGGGATAGCACTGTCTAAAAGAACTCTTACACAGCCTAATTCCTTAGAGTAGGTATATTTCTCCCGGGTACTTGCTCTTTCAAAAACAAAAAAACAACTTTTCGCACCTACACTTTCAAAAAGTTTTCAAACAAATACTTCATACACTCTTGAGGACTGATACAAGAGTTACCTAGAAGTTTTTCAAACTAAACTTTTTCAAAACCCACATACACTTGAAAAGCAAACAATTTTTGAAAACATAAGAGCAAGTACCTAAGAGCCCGTGGATAACCATGGATAGAAAGGGTGCTAACACCTTCCCTTTCTATAATCTACCTCCCGAACCGAGAAACATCTCGAAAAGGAATTTTGCTGTGCTTTTGTCCTTTCCTTGTTGGAGAAAATAAAAGACGGTGGCGACTCTTGCTTACCGCGACATTTTGTGAACCAGCTTAAAAAACAGTCAGTTCTATTTCCACCGATCACAGAACTGGCGACTCTGCTGGGGACACTTTATAAGTGAGGTGTACATTAGGATTAGACCACTCTTATGTTTTCAATTGCTTGCTTTGTTTGCTTTAATATTGTGGGCTTGTCTTGGAGTTTCATAGATCCTAACCCGGATCTGGGGAATACCCTTTAGGTAGCATAAGTTGTGAGGGACCTGTCCGGCGTAGACCGACACGGGTGAAGCAGTGGCTACATTGGTGTGACACCTTGGTCTGTACCGATATCCCTTGTGTTGCAACAAGGAGAATATGGGTCTTCTGAGGAGTCATTAAGCACCAACCGACCTTAGAACCCTAAATTGACCCAACTTGGCCATAGAACAGTAGCAGTATGCTACACTCATTGAGGCTAAACTCTCGCGATGGTTCTGGCCGCAAGAAAAGATTGCGACGCTGGAGTTATGACCGATTGAGGATAGTCGATGATATTGAGATCCTCTAGAACCCGATTACTATTTTCTAGGACAGGTCTTAACCAACGAAACTGAAAGAGGGTAGTACCTAAACTCCATGCTGGCCTAAACTCTAAGGGCTGTCTTGTGTGACTTGTGTGCCTTCAAACTTGACTACTTGCATGCTTATTATCTGACACATGAGTTCCTTGCAGGTTTTGTTTACAGTCCTTAATTGGGACTCATTATAGGGCCTACTTACATCACTCCATGCATAGCATAACATCATACCATTGCATGCATCCTGCATAAGGACTAACCCATTTCAAGGATCTCAAGGGTTTATGATGCAGGTCATGATGAACCAAATGTCTAGCAAGGGGCAAAAGGGGATTTATTTTCCTCTAGCCAAGGTTGTCAGGGGCTATGACCCACTCGATATGGTGAGCCTTGACTCTTGAAGAAGGACTCTCAACAATATGAAGTACCTTCAATCAAGCAACCGGATTCAATTCTAACAATTTTCTTGTTTACCCCGCGAGATCCTTGAAAACATTGCATGCATACATACACATCATTGCATAACAGGTACCCTTGTTACATGTCACTTACCTTCTCCGCTGTTTATTTCAGCAATGGCTCCCCAACAAGACAATCAAGATCTTCAGGCTCAAGAGACTCGGTTCAGAGAAATCCTCCTAAACCTATCCAAGGGGCAAGAAGAGTTGAGAACACTCCTCATGGGGACTTTGGTCAGGAACAGTTCTGAGGACGATAAGGACGAACGACTGAAACGTCTGCAAGCTGAGGTGGATGCAATGAGAGCCTAGATGCTGGGGCAGATAACTCTCATTCAAACTTAGCCCAAAGACAGGAAGAGCTCAGGTTCCTCGTCAACTAGTTGCTTCAAACTAACCAAGTGAGGCCGACGACTAGGGTTAAAGATCAAGCCGTCATTCAACCACCTTTGGGGCAAAAAGACAAAGGAAAAGCTCCTCAGTTTGCTTCAGGGTCACTAGTCCAGCATCAACTTCACCAGCGTCAACAGGGTAATCGGCGTAAGTGAAATATATCTGGAAGACATTTCTCGGAGACTGGTATACCATCATCACTAATACTGAAATGCTTGTTGGAGGTCAAGCTGATTGCTTTAAAGGGTCCTCCTAAGAATCTCAACATAACTTGCCTAAAGTACAATCCTGATGAAAGGTGTGCCTACCATTCTGACAGTCCTGGACATGACACTGACGACTGTTGGAGCCTGAGGAACAAGATCTAAGACTTGATCAACGGAAGGGTGCTCGAGTTCATGCCGGGTGGTAAAATGAAAATCTTCTGCTGAGAATCTTCCATCTGAGATGACTAGTTCAAACTAAGAAACTTTGTTCATTCGAATGTTCAAGTTGTATTTTTCTTTGATTGTTCAAACATTTTATTCATGTCAAACGTTGTTATTTCATTCATGCATTACACATGTCTGTTTTGAAGTAATTATGTTCACTATGCTTAAAACTGCTTTCATTTTTTGATGTTCAACTCTCGATTAATAATTCTAAGCCTCTTGAGGGAGGATGACAAAAACGATACCACGATCTTTACATTATGCTTTTGAACAGACCCCGCTGATGAGGTACATGCATTGTTTCAATTCCTAAACACTGGAGTTATAAGGAAGATAATCCCTCGTCAACCCCTTTGAGCCAAAGAAGTTGGAGTTTTTCTTTTCGAAAATTAAAACCCTTAATCATAACCTGGGGTAGGGTAGTTCTCTCAGTTGATCCAAGTGCACAACGAAAGGCACCAAAGAAGTCCTTGCAAAACGAAAGACAGTGATGGTTCCGAACAATCATAAAGACAGGCAGTCATTATCTATCAAAAAAAAAACGAAAGCCCAATAAGTCAAAACCTATGAAGGAGACTTACAAAAACTGGGGCATCCCGCTGACTGTAAACACAAAAGAAACAGTTCAGGCAAAAAACAGGGATAACAAAATCAAAAAGAAAGAGGTCCTACAAACCCTCAAAAAAAATGACTGCCTATTCAAAATGAATCGTCAACATCCGAACCATCACCGGAATATCAGAGCAAAGACTCAAACACGATCTAATGCATGATCAACTGAGTTTAGGATTGAAGAACATCACAAAGAACGGGTGGGTACAAATAAAATTTGAGCCTTTGTCCTTTGTTTCTTAAACCGTGAACCAGGCCACGTTACAACCCTTAAAAGTCCTAGCTGAAGCATGGGTTAGTTCGAAAGCATACTGTTACAAAGGTATCCTGACTCCTTAGGGCTCGCTGTAAAATCTTGAGTTGACATCACATTTTACAAAATTTGCTTGTTTTACTGAAAAGTGCATTTTCAAAAACTTCAAGACAGACATAAGCTTTGCATTCTTAAAATAACATTGTTTGCATATGACTATTTGTTCGAACAACAGAGAAATTCACACGAAGAATATCTAATGAATAAAAGCACTTCCAATCAAGGGGCACGAATGATCATTGTCCATCATCTGGGGCAGTTAAGTCAAGATTAAAGGAATCTCTCAAAATGCCAAACAGCCAGGGGCAAATCTCCATCTGAGTCACTTGGGGCATTGGACATGAATTCCAGCAACGAATCTTGCATGGTCAGACATCTTCTGGTAGTATGGCAACACAACACTACTGACAGTGACAACTCCCTACATTCTGAGAGCATGGACATAGTCGAAAAAATACTACGCATAATCAAAGACCCGCTAGGTCGACTGGCCTAGGCAAAAATAAGGGCTTCCCGGCGAACCAAAAGGGTTCGGGCAAAAATAAGGGATGAAAATGAAAAATCTGTACACCCGACAAGTCGAAAACCTGAAAAAGGCGGATTGGGCAAAAAAGGGTATCCTGAAGGACTGAAAACCCGAAAGGGCGGTCCAGGAAAAAATTAGGGATCAAAGCGTACGACTATGTCCCGTCATCTCGTCGCTTGCCTACCAGAAGAAGATGTGTCAATCGGCAGTTACTGAGACCTCCACAGGTACCTTCCCCCGCAGAAACTGGGGCAATAAGAATTGTCTAAGCGATCTGGTTGTTCTATCCACCGAGCTACCAAGGTAAGTTCAGCTGAAGAACATGACCAAGTTACCTCCACTCCCCGCAGAGTAAGACAAGATTCAGCAATATTCTCCCCAAGCAGAGTTGGCCTCCACCAGTCCTAAAGAAGGCACAGTATCTCCAGCAAGTCAGCGATACTCTCACCAAGCAGAGTTAGTCTACTATCAGCCTTAAGGAAGTTGGGTATCCCCAGAAGATCTCAACATTTCCCAGCGGAGTATACATATGTTCCCAAGCAAGCATCCCCGACAGTCTTAATATAAGATTGTTCCCCGGCGGAATACAGACACCCCAGTGGAGCTGTTTCCCCAGTGCAGTCCAAAAGTTTCCCCAGGAGAGTTGAATCAATCTCCCCAGTAGAGTCTGGAAGCTTAACCCCAGTAGATTCTGGAAGCTTATCACCTGCAGAGTACATACGTCTCTCCCCGACCATATTCAAAGGTTATTCCCCACTAGGGTCTAACTGGGTTATCCTCAGCTAATTACAACGGAAAGATAGTCCTCGGCGAAGTTCTTCCTATCCCCCAGCAGAGTTCATCAAATTCCCCAACATAACTTATCAACGGAATCCCCAACGGAGTCATCTTCTCCTACCGGTTTATTCTTGCAATCATCATCCCCAGCGGAGTTATCATCAAAACCTCAACGAAGTATCTCTTCCCACAGAGTATCTCCCCGCAGAGTAATCTCTCTAAACAAGCTTATTCCCCAACAGAGTCATCTTCTCCTACCGGTCTATTCTTGCATTCAACATCCCCAGCGGAAACGAAGAACTCAACTCTTCAACGTCAGCCCAGGATTTAACTTCCCGGTATTCGTCAAGGATTTATTTTCCTAGACGAAAATACATTCATAAACATTTCACATTTTATACATCCTGCTTACATACATACTACACTATCTCATTTGTCTTTGAACATCATGACATCATGCATTTCATACATCATGACATT
The DNA here is from genome assembly GCA_948472305.1 of Vicia faba. Lineage (NCBI taxonomy): Eukaryota > Viridiplantae > Streptophyta > Magnoliopsida > Fabales > Fabaceae > Vicia > Vicia faba. The sequence goes on from OX451737.1 coordinate 1,538,873,936, forward strand.
GCATACAACTGATGTTTTGCCTTTTCAGGAAAAAGGTCAATCCAAAGATGATTACTATCAACTGTCGCAATTCCAGATTCGATACCTGTATCTAGCCAGGGCATATCTGTGAGCGATTGATTGTGGATTCGATACCTGTATCTAGCCAGGGCATATCTGCATGAAGAGTTTAGAGATTCGATACCTGTATCCAGCCAGGGTACATCTGTAGACGACCAGTTCCAGATTCGATACTTGTATCTAGCCAGGGCATGTCTGTGAGCGATTGATTATGGATTCGATACCTGTATCTAGCCAGGGCATATCTACATTAAAGAGATTAACGAGATAGCTGGGAAATGCTCCAGATATGGATGTTGTTCTTTTGCTTATTCAGATTTTCTCTTCAGAGATAGCTTAGAAATGCTCCAGATATGGATGCTATTCTTTTTCTTATTCAGAGATAGCTTAGAGATGCTCCAGATCTGGATGCTATTCTTTTGCTTATTCAGAGTTTTTTCCCAGAGATAGCTTAGAGATTCTCCAGATCCGGATGCTATTCTTTTTCTTATTCACAGTTCTTCTCAGAGATAGCTTAGAGATGCTCCAGATCCGGATGCTATTCTATTGCTTATTCAGAGTTTCCTTTCAGAGATAGCTTAGAGATGCTCTAGATCCGGATGCTATTCTTTTGCTTATTCAAAGTTTCTTATCAGAGATAGCTTAGAAATGCTCCAGATCCGGATGCTATTCTTTTGCTTATTCAGAGTTTCTTTTCAGAGATAGCTTAGAGATGCTCCAGATCCGGATGCTATTCTATTGCTTATTCAGAGATTCCTTCTAGATATAGTTCAGTTGCGACCCAGGCATGGCGACATTCTGATACTTATTTAGAGATTCCTTCTAGAGATAGTTCAGTGGCGACCCAGGCATGGCGACATTCTGATACTTATTCCAGATTTCCTTTCAGAAATAGCTTAGAAATGCTCCAGATTTGGATGCTATTATTTTGCTTATTCAAAGTTTCTTTTCAGAGATAGCATAGAGATGATCCAGATTCGGATGCTATTCTTTTGCTTATTCAGATTTCCTTTCAGAGATAGCTTAGAGATGCTCCTGACCCGGACGCTATTCTATTGCTTATTCAGATTCCAACTTCTAAAGACAACTTAGAGATGCTCCAGACCCGGATACTATTCTATTGTTTAGTCCAGATTTATTCAAAAGACAGTCCAGATACGATCTAGATTCGGATGACATTCTGCCACTCATTCAGACACAGTATGGATATACCCCAGACGCGGCGGTCATTTTACTACTCGTTCAGATGTCAGTAATTAGACACAGACTAGATATGCTCCAGACACGAAAGCCATTCTATTTCGCATTCAGATTCAACTATCAACTTCAAGTGCATATATACTCCAGATACGGAAGTCATTCTGTCACTTATCCAGATCCTAGATACAGTTCAAATATGATCCAGATTCAGATACCATTCTGTCGCTCTCTCAAACTACCTATCCACAATCTCCAGATGGCATCTTTAAGCCCATCTCCACAACTATCCATTACATATCCAGATGGCATCTATAAGCCCATCCTCCTATCCATCATCTCTCCAAATGGCATCTGTAAGCCCATTCCCGACATCACATTGCTGATACCACACTATGCGAGTGCAAATTTCTGGGCACTCTAGTGTTCAATCCTCTTCCACCTTCGGATCACGAAAGGCACGCAAGCCAATCTACATCCTCAGGTCTAAGAAGATTGAACAGGGGCAACTGTTGTACCCCAAAATTTGCCCTCCCATATTCTTCAAGGTTTGTCAAGAATCATCTTCAAACGGTTCAAGATTTCTCAAGGGGTTGCACAGTCCAAACATCCTCTTAAGCCAGTCAAAACTAGGGTTTTGGTTCTTTCAAGGAATTTGAGGGTTTCAATGGCTCAATCAAATCACATATGCCTCTATACATCCTCAAGCTCCTACATGTCAAGTTTCAAGACTCACAATGTCAATTTGCACAGTCAAAAGCCCTATTTGGTTCACAGTCAACTGCAGGGGTAAAATGGTCATTTTACAGTCAAAAGTCAAAATTTTTGGTCAACATCTTATTTTGAAGCCACAATCATCATTTGATCAAGTCTTGATCATGATTCCACAAGAATGGCTCAAAAATCATCAAAGATGCAAAAGTTACTATTTTTGGACAATTGAAAAGTCAACTGTAACTTGACCAAGGCATAACTTTTTCATGGTTCATCAGAAAAATCCCATCCAATGCTCATTTTGAAGGGGATGACACTTCCTACAACTCATCTTCACATTCCAAGTCCAAGAAATGATCTCACAAAAAGCTATCAATTTCTACATTATAGGTCAATTTCAAAAGTCAACAAAAAGGCACTTTAAGTCAAAGACCATAACTTGAGATTGGTAAATCCAAATGACATGGGACCAAAGGCATTGGTTAGAGGACTTCAAGACCTTTCCAAAATGTCCAAGAATATGTTCATAGGGTCAAAATTGAGCAAGATATTCATTGGAGAAGTTGGGAAATTTTTGTGAATTTGCAAAAGTCAACTTTGCTCAAAACACATCATTTTTGCTAATGGGCCTCAAATTTCTTCTTGAAACATTGTCCAAGGCTTATGCACGACCCATTGAGCTTAAATTGATTTATTTTCTTATTTTCAATTAATTAATTGATTTTTTATTGATATTAATTCATTTAATTGATTTAAAATATAGGAAATTCAAAGATATGGTTTTCAAATCTTTTTGTGAAGCAAATAAACTCAGGGCAAGCTGGCAAATTCGTGTACACATCAAGGGGACAAAAATCTCCCAATTTGGCAAGGTTTTCCAATCAAAAATATGCAAAAAGATTTGATTGAAATCAAATATTGAAAACATGAATTCCATGGATTCTTGGCCAAGATTGTAACCTAAATCCATTATACTATATATGCTGAACCTAACCCTAATGCCATTCACGTGAGAGCTGCTGCAAAAAGCCATATGCAATATTGGAAAAAAGTGAAGAAAACTCAAAACTGAATTCCATAATTTAACGTGATTCAAAGCTTATTTTGGTTTCCAATACATTGCTAGCATTCCCAGAAACCTTTTGCAAATCAAATCAAGGGCTAACACTCAAAGAATACGCCAGAACAGTGATACGGTTTGCTTAACTTTTTCAGAATCGAAACTCACATTTTATGCATCATTAACATGTTATAATCATTGCTTTGCATTGCTAACACCTTTCTGAAGCTAACGGTATAGGTGAATTGCATTATGGTGCCCTGAAACAGAAATCACCATTGACGAGTTCTAGGTTTTTCAAGCTTCAAAATTAGGGCTTTTCAGGTCCGGTAAAATTAGAACCTCCAACGCCTATGGTTGAATTCGTCAAGGCCAGACGAATCCAACACCATGCTCGCGAAAAATTTATATGCATCAGGACCTAATCTCTATTAATCGTGCTTCCATGTTGTGGGGGTTAAAAACCCCCGCTATTTGATATATTTTTATGCAGGTAATTGAAGAAGACGATGACGCGTTGATATGCTATTGGTGGATTCAAAAAGATGTCGCGCGTTTTGTTTGTCCTTCATGACGTTATTTGTTTTATATATTATAATTAATCATCACTATGTGAACAAAGCATGCAGCGTGGTGTGGTGGTTGGTGATCTGTCCAATAACCATTAGGACCTGGGTTCGATTCCCAGGTCCCCCAAATTCCTTGTTTCTATTTTTTTCAATGAGTTCACATGCAGGCTTCATGAAAGGCTCCACCATAAACCTCTCGCTGCAGCTTGCCAAGTGGCCACTAACAGCAATCCAATGGCCAAAGATGCTGGACACCATGCTCCAAGTCAAAGCACGCTACAAACAATTTCAGAAGTCAAACGTGGCTTTGTGCTTAATGGGCTGGAAAGTTGCAAACACACCTCATATTTGGTCCATCACACCCCCCTGGTTTGCTATTTTTATTTTCTTTTTTCCTTTTAATTTCTTTCATTAATCATTATTGTTATTATTATCAATTAACAAATTATTTTTTATAATAAAATCAGAAACTTAAAATATTGTTTATTTTTATTATTTGTTATTTTCACTATTAATAATTATTTTTGTAAATAAATGCAAATTAATTAATTTAGTCTTTTTGTTAATTAGGTTTAATTTTAATCTTTTTCATAATAAATAAAATCAACTTAGAATTAGGGTTTTCCTTTTGACTTTTAATTTCCTTTTATTTTTATTAAAAAACTTAAAAAACACAAAAACATTTTTTTCTTGTAAATAATTAATTAATTAGTAAATTAGGTTTAATATTTAATTTAATTGCAAAAAAGGACCAAATTACTTTCTTTTCTCAGAAAGGGTCAAAACCCTAAGACGTTCCCGATTTAATTTCTTTCGCGCTTTAATTCCTTTTCATTATATTTATGTATCTGCTCCGGAAATGTAATAGTTAATTAGGCTTTTATCGCTTTATTTACTTTTCTCGCATTTATTTTCCAAACGGGTTTTTGTTTTTGGCGATGTATAGACCCGCGCCTTGTAATAGCGTAGATTCAACTTTCTGCAATTTATTTTCCGCACTCCTAACTGTTAATATGCATGAAAGACTTGTATGACAAATAAAATCAATCCGTAGCTCACAAATGCATGATCAAAGATAAACATAAACTGAAACAACACACATGCACATGCCACTCATAGGGTACGCCTCACTGGTTGCCTCAACGTGGTCGTCAAGTATAGGGTGTTTTAGAGGTCGCCCTCCTGTCTAAAGATCCAGTTGCCTCGAAACAGTTGCCTCGGATAAAAAGGATCTAGGACATTAGGGTTATCGCTAAGGTGTCCTACTATTGCTTCGGTGACCACACATGTCCCTAATAATCGAATTGACCCGAATACCTCCAACGACGGTGCTACCTACTTCTCAATAGTGGGATAACACTGTCTAAAAGGACTCTTACACAGCCTAATTCCTTAGAGTAGGTAGATTTCTCCTGGGTACTTGCTCTTTCAAAAACAAAAAAACAACTTTTCGCACCTACACTTTCAAAAAGTTTTCAAACAAATACTTCATACACTCTTGAGGACTGATACAAGAGTTACCTAGAAGTTTTTCAAACTAAACTTTTTCAAAACCCACATACACTTGAAAAGCAAACAATTTTTGAAAACATAAGAGCAAGTACCTAAGAGCCCGTGGATAACCACAGATAGAAAGGGTGCTAACAACTTCCCTTTCTATAATCTACCTCCCGAACCGAGAAACATCTCGAAAAGGAATTTTGCTGTGCTTTTGTCCTTTCCTTGTTGGAGAAAATAAAAGACGGTGGCGACTCTTGCTTACCGCGACATTTCGCGAACCAACTTAAAAAACAGTCAGTTCTATTTCCACCGATCACACCGTGTGACTCTTACAAGGTGTTTCAAGGTGCGGGGAAGCTTGCTAGCGGTTGAAACACGATCTTGGGGAGTCCAACAATTGATTGGTATGATTATAATGGCTTGAGATGGCCTGAAACTTGGAAATCAGTTTTCACTTTTTCTTGAATTTTTGCAATTTGTTCTTTGCCTTTTCACACCTCTAGCCTCTGCTTTTTTAATCTTTCTTTGTTCCTTATGTATCCTAGAATGTATTAGGGTTACAATTTGTTTCAAATCTTCTCCAATTATGAATATTAATTCATGATTCAATCCTTGCACCAAATCTTTCCAAATCAAGCAAATTCAATCTTTTTGTATCCAAATGGAGCCTTGCAAGATTTGATCTTGTCTCCAGCTGTGTAATGGACCTAATCATGCACAAAATCTCAAGATTTAATTAGTTTTTGATATTTTCATTATTATATATTGATTTTATTTGATTTAAATGAAATAAAATCAAAATAAATAACAAAAATAAAAGAATGACAAGTGGAAGGGCTCATGGGTCGTGGGTCACATTACAAACTCAGTGCAAGCATAAAAAGTTGGGCCCATTTGACAAAAAATGCAATTTTGGACACATTTGACTTTTGGCAATTTTGCAAAAAGGGTCAACTTGGCCAATGCATAACTCTTTCAATTTTGACCCTAGAGAGGTATTCTTGGACTTTTTAGAAAGATTAATGTGTCATCTAAGCAACCTTTTTGGTGTCATCTCAATTGAATCTTCCATGTTCATGTATGAAGCTTTGACCCAAAAGGTGTTTTTGTTGACTTTTCAAAATGACCTATAATGTCCAAATTTATATCTTCTTGTGACTGCATATTTTGAACTTGGGAGATGAAGGTGAATTGTAGGGAATTACATCATCTTCAAAATGAGCTTTGGATGGGTCATTTTTGATAAAGTATGAGAAAGTTATGCCTGGTCAAAGTTGAGTTGACTTTTCCTACAAAACCCTAATTTAGCAACTTTTGGGTTTTGATGAATTGTGAGCAATCCTTGAGGAATCATGATCAAACTTTGATCAAATGATGAATAATAATTCAAAATGAGAATGTTTACCAAAAATCTTGAAGTTTGACTGTATGTGGGCCACAGTTGACTTTTGCCCTATCACATTCGATTTTCAGGCCTTTGAGCAATTGACTGAGCAAACTTCCTCTGCAAGGCTTGAAACTTGACATGGATGATATTGAGAACATATTAGAACAATGGTGAGCATTTGGGACCCTTTGGATTCAAACATCTTGATGCAAAATGAAACCCTAATTTGAGGTAGACTGCTTTAGGAGAGAGTTTGTCTGGTCAACTCATGGAATTCCTTGAGCAATTTGAATACCTCACTTGAAATGTATTGACAAACATGGGAGGGAAATTTTTTGGGTATAACAGATGCCCCTGTTCAATCTTCTTAAACCTGAGGATGTAGATTGGCTTGTCTGCCTTTCGTAATCTGAAGGTGGAAGATGATTGAACACTAGAGTGCCCAGAAATTTGCACTCACAAAAAGTAGTACTTGTCTTGTGACATCGGGAATGGGCTTATAGATCCCATTTGGAAGTCAACGAAGGAAGATGGGCTTAAATATGCCATCATAAGAAGTGTCGATCGCATAAGAGATTCCTTTGCGAGAGCCCGTACACCTGTTGTTGAGGAGGACTACATCGTGGAATGATGTTCTTTGTCTTGAGAGAAATAACGTTTTAGGAACTTCAGTTGTCCGTTACTCTATTGGGGAATCATCTCCTAATCGAGGAGGTGACAATGAACTGCTATCTGGTCACGCTCCAGGCTTTGCAATTTCTCAATTCTTATCTGGTCGTGCTCTAGGCTTCAGAAGGAGTTAAGTGGTTATCCGGTCGCATCTGAGTTTCAACTTGAATTTAAGGCATACTAATATTCGGTCGATTTTCGGGCTTCATAGTAATTGGCCGAGTAAACTACTATTTGGTCGAATTCCAAGCTTCGCAGTACCTTATACTGTTATCTGGTCGTGTCCCAGGCTTCAATGTCCTTTGCTGCTATCTGGTCGTGCTCCAGTCTTCATAGCATCTTATACCATTATCTGGTCAATTCCAAGCTTCATGGTATCTTGTACTGCTATCTGGTCGATTTCCAGGCTTCACAATAACTTGCTGAGGGTTAAGCTGTTTTCCGGTCGATTTCCAGGCTTCATGGCTTGTATTTAAGATACACTACTATCTGGTCGATTCCAGGTTTCGTAGTATTTTGGAGAAATCAAGATATTATCCGGTCTATTTCCGGGCTTCATAGCTTGAATTGGAATAGAAATCTTAGTATCGATTTGACTGAACCAACGAAAACTTGTGAGAACTTGATTGCATCTTTCCCTGAAAGGTAAAGAGTTAGTCGTATGTAATGTCATGATGTATGGAATATAGTGAGTAATGATGTTCTCAAAATAAATGAGATTGTGTTATATGATGCATATGCGTATGCCATGATGTATGGATATGCAATATTCTTGTGATGTTCTCCGGCTGGGGAGAATAAACCCTAGACTGCCGCTGAAGAGTATAAGGAGTTGAGTTCTTCGTTCTCACTGGGGATAGTGACCAAAGAAGATTAGCTGGAGACTTGCGTCTATTCTTCTTGAGAACATTCCGTCGAGAGAGACTCTGTTTGAGAATAATCCTGTGGGAGAACGACTCTGTGAGGAGGAGAGATACTTTGTTGGACAACCTGCTGATTTTGAGAAATAAACTCAGCTGGTGGTGAACTTCTATTGTTGGTGATAGATAAACTTTGCTTGGGGAGAATCTTGCCGATTCATTCGCGATTATGAAACTTGGTTGGGTAGATATAACACCACTGTCTTTGGATACTTCCTACTCTGCGGGGAATATAGGTACTTTGGTCATATTCTCAAGCTGACTCTATCCCTGTACCTGGTGGGTAGAGTAACTGTAAGGTTTGGACACTTCTTGTTTTCCCCTGTTCCTGGAATTACGAATAATTGTATTTTGTTTCTTATGTAAATATTTATGAGCAGCAATTATTTTCAAATGCATATATCAAAAATGAATCATTGGACGTTCTTGCAAAACAAAACAGAAAAAGAAAAAACAAGTTGAAATTTCTTGTGAAAATGAATTGTATTGATTTTGAAGTTATCCTGTAATAGGCTTTTTGTAAAGGAGGCTGACGTCCTAGTAAGAGAACACCGCCGAAGGATAGCAATTGTACAATTTGTGATAAAGAAAGAAAAACAGCTATATGAAATAATCCCATTGGGTTCCAACTTTGCTATTGCCCTTATATCTTTAAGCGTCTCATCACTTTGCTACTTGGTCGAAGGTAGATCAGATTGATTGGCGCCGTCTGAGCTTGATAGTAGATACTGAAGTCTGGTAGCAAGATGATCCAATGAGACATCGTGTTACGCTTCAATCCCTAATTTTTGCCTGGACCGCCCTTTCTGGTTTTTAGTCCACCGGGATACCCTTTTTTTCCCAAGCCGCCTTTTCAGGTTTTCGACTTGCCGGGTGTACAGTTTTTTTCATTTTCATCCCTTACTTTTGCCCGAACCCTTTTGGTTCGCCAAAAAGTTCTTATTTTTGCCTAGGCCATTCAACCTAGCGGGTCTTTGATTAGGCATAGTATTTTTTCACTATGTTTGCATTGACGGGGTGAGGAAGGTCGTCAGCATCCATGGTGGTTAGAATCATAGCTCCTCCCGAGAAAATGTTCTTAACCACGAATGGCCCTTCGTATGTGGGGGTCCATTTGCCCCTGGGATCACCTTGCGGTAGTATGATGCGTTTGATCACTAGATCCCCGACTTGATATTCTTGACGCCTGACTTTCTTGTTAAATGCCTTAATCATTCGCTTCTGATACGTCTGACCATGACAAATAGCAGTAAGCCTCTTTTCATCGATTAAATTCAACTGATCAAGCCGGGTTTGGATCCAGTCATCTTCGCTCAAACCTGCATCCTTCATAATCCAGAGAGAAGGTATCTGGACTTCGATGGGTAAGACTGCCTCCATGCCATACACCAGAGAGTAGGGTGTCGCCCCCTGTTGATGTCCTTGACGAGGTACGGTATCCATGAAGAGCGAATGGTAACATCTCGTGCCAGTCTTTATAGGTCACCATCATCTTCTGCATAATCTTCTTGATGTTCTTGTTAGCCGCTTCAACAACCCCATTCATCTTCGGCCGGTAGGGAGAAGAGTTATGATGCTGTATCTTAAACTGTTTGCAGAGCTCGATGATCATCGTGTTGTTGAGATTTGTACCATTGTCCATGATGATCCTCTCTGGTACACCATATCAACAGATCAGATTATGTCGGATAAACTGCGCCACGACGTTCTTGGTTACTGTAGCAAAGGAAGTTGTCTCGACCCACTTCATAAAGTAATCAATAGCCACCAAAATGAAATGATGCCCGTTAGACGCAGTAGGTCTGATCACACCTATCATGTCAATGCCCCACATTGCGAAAGGCCAATGAGCTGTCAAAACATTCAGAGGAACTGGAGGTACATGCACCTTATCAGCATAGACTTGGCACTTATGACAGGTCCGAGAGTGCTGATAACAATCGGCTTCCATAGTGGACCAATAATATCCTGCCCGTAGGATTTTCTTTGCCATGGTATGTCCATTGGAATGAGTTCCGAAGGTACCTTCATGTAACTCTGCCATGATCCTTTCTGCCTCGCTTTTGTCCATGCACCGCAGTAAGGTTGAATCATGGTTACACTTATAAAGACTCTCATTACTGATGAAGAACTTCGCATCAAACCTTCTCAGAAACTTCTTATCATTAACAGATGCACCCTCAGGGTATTCTTGAGTCTCAAGATACCTCTTTACCTCGTGAAACCTGGATTTATCTGCTACCTCTTCAGTCTCAATGTCACAACAATGTGCAGGTTCGTCCAACCTCTCAATGGTAATCTGGGGAGCTTCATTATCCCACCTGACTTTGAACATAGAAGACATGGTAGCTAGCGCGTCTGCTAACTGGTTTTCCTCTCTTGGGAAGTGTTCAAAGGTTATCTCTTCGAAGTGCGGGAGCAATGTCAGTACATACTCTTTGTAAGGAATAAGATTTGGGTGCTTCGTATCCCACTCGCCTTTGATCTGACTGATCACTAGAGCAGAATCTCTGAATACACTTAAGAACTTAATCCTCAGGTTAATAGCAGCTCGGAGACCCAGGATACATGCTTCATACTCTGCCTTATTGTTGGTGCAGTTAAAACATAATCGGGCGGTGAACGGAGTATGACAGCCTTCAGGAGATATGATCACAACGCTAATGCCATTACCCAACGCGTTTGATGCTCCATTAAAATACATAGACCATCGGGATCCTTCCTCAGGTCCTTCATCCGGTCCAGGTTCTTCACAGTCGGTTACCAACATGATGTTCTCATCCGGGAACTCGAAGTTCATGGATTGGTAGTCATCCACGGCCTGATACGCCAAATGATCCGCCAATACACTCCCCTTGATTGCTTTTTGGGTCATGTATTGGATGTCGTACTCGGTTAAGATCATCTTCCATCTCACTATTCTTCTGGACAAGGCAGGCTTTTCGAAGATATACTTGATTGGATCCATTTTTGATATCAACAAAGTGGTGTGAGTCAGCATATACTATCTCAGCCAGCGAGCAGCCCATGCCAAAGCGTAACAAGTTTTCTCGAGCAATGAGTATCGGGTCTCACAGTCGGTAAACTTTTTGCTAAGGTAGTAAATAGCGTGCTCTTTTCGGCCAGACTCATCATACTGCCCCAGAATACACCCCATTGAATTATCCAGTACTGTCAAGTATAAGATCAAAGGTCTTCCTTCAACTGGAGGAATCATAATTGGTGGCTCTTGGAGGTATTCCTTGATTATTTCGAAAGCGGTCTGACATTCATCATTCCATTTTACCACTTGATCTTTCTTCAACAGCTTGAAGATTGGCTCACAAGTAGCAGTCAGATGTGAGATGAACCTGGAGATGTAATTTAGACGTCCCAAAAAGCCCCTAACTTCCTTTTCTGTGCGGGGAGCCGACATCTCCTGTATGGCCTTTACCTTGGCAGGGTCCACCTGAATACCCTTATCACTGACGACGAAACCCAGCAGCTTACCAGACCTTACCCCGAAGGTGCACTTGTTCGGGTTCAACCTCAGCTTGTACGTCTTCAACCTGTCGAACAGTTTCTGGAGATGGTCAAGGTGCTCTTCCTCAGTATGGAACCTTGCTATCATGTCATCAACATAAACCTCAATCTCATGGTGAATCATGTCGTGGAACAAAGTGACCATGGCGCGCTGATAAGTTGCCCCAGCATTCTTCAACCCGAAAGGCATTACCTTGTAACATAAGGTGCCCCACTGTGTAACAAAGGTTGTCTTCTCCATATCCTTGGGAGCCATCTTGATCTAATTGTAACCAGAAAACCCATCCATGAAGGAGAAGATCTTATGTTGCGCGGACAGCGCGGTGTTGTCGACCAGAACATCGATGTGAGGAAGTGGGAAGTCATCTTTGGGGCTTGCCCTGTTCAGATCTCTATAGTCCACACACATCCGTACCTTACCATCCTTCTTAGGCACCGGAACAACGTTGGCAACCCACTGCAGATAGGAAGTGATAGCTAAAAATCTGGCGTCAAACTGTTCCATGACCTCAGCTTTGATTTTTTCAGACATCTCAGGGCGCATACAGTGAACCTTCTGCTTTACCGGAGGACAATCTTCTTTGGTTGGTAGGCGGTGTACCACAATATCGGTGTCCAAACCAGGCATGTCTTTGTAGGACCAGGCGAAGATCTTAACATAGTTGCGTAGCATCTGTATCAACCGTTTCTTGACACAAGGCTCCAGATTTGCACCTATCTTAACCTCTTTCCTGTCTTCTTCTGTACCCAAATTCACTGACTCAACTGGATCTTCATGAGGCTGTATGGCCCTCTCTTCCTGCTGTAACAGTCTAGCAAGTTCTCCAGGCACCTCACAATCATCCTCAACCTCATCCTCAGCTTGGTTGATCGGATTTTCGAAGTCATAACTGGCAGTAGAAGAGTTGTTATCAACAGGATCTAGAGTGGATATGGATATGCATTATGATACGTGAGTGTGTGTAAGAGAATAGCTGTTTTTGATAAAGTGGGAGACAGAAAAGAAAAATAGAGAGCACAAGATTTGTAATGCAAGAAACATCTAATGTTTTATTAATGATATATGAAATGACAAATAATAGGCCCTCACAAGCAAGGCCAAGGTGCCTCGGGCAAGGCACCAGACCGTAAAGTTTTAAACTGTCTATTACAACTCTTAAAACAAAAGTCAATTATTGTGGAATAAAAGAAACAGGTATGAAGTCCTTCGTTGTCCAGTTGTTCAGTCCACCATTGTTCATTGGGTAGACCCAGCTATCGATATCTGAATCTTCTTCACCATCTTCAATCGCATTAAGTCCTTGATTGCTGATATGCAGAGGAAGTCTTCCAATCCGCGCGTGCCTAATAGCCCTTTGAGCTCCTGTAGTAAAGCCCAAACCAAATTTGTCAGTTTTGTGCGTGAAATCAGGGAGCTGACCCCAATTGGTACACCCACCTTCTTCAATTACAGCCCTGGCATCCTTGAGGGAAGCCATCTTCGTCGGAGGTTTATCGGTAGCAACTTCAGTTGACGCCAAGGTCTGGGGGACCTCTTCAAAGTTCTGACAAGGGGTTTCGATGAACTCCCCATCCATCTCCATGTAGCAGAAGGAATTGAGATGACTCACCATATACTCCTCTTCGCCTCGTACCGTGACAATCTTCCCTTTTACCAGATATTTCAACATTTGATGGAGAGTGGAAGTCACTACCCCAGCCTTATGAATCCAAGGGAGACCCAGAAAGCAAGAATATGATGGTCTGATATCCATCACGTAGAAGGTGGATGCGAAAGTCTGAGAGCCCACTTTAACAGGGACGTCCACCTCCCCGTGCACCATTCTCTTTGACCCATTGAAAGCCCTGACCACAATATTGCTCGGCTTCAGAATCAAACCTTCACAGTCCAGACGATCTAATGCTTTCTTTGGTAGAACATTCAATGAGGACCTGGTATCCACCAGTACATGGGCCATAGTAGTGCCCCTGCACTCGATCGAGACGTGTAGAGCATCATTATGATCTCTTCCTTTAGCAGTCAGATCTGTATCTGAGAAACCAAAACCATTGTCGGCAGTCAGGCTAGCTACGCAATCTTTGAATTGGTAGGCTGAAGTCTCCTGCGGCACATGCGCAGTCTTGAGGAATGAAATTAGAGCCTTTGTATGGGCTTCAAAACACAATAACAAGGACAACATGGAGATTTTTGACGGGGTCTGCCCCAGCTGCTCGACTACGTTGTAATCGCTCTTCTTAATTATCTTCAAAATTTCTTCTATCTCTTGTTTCGAGGTTTCTACAATGATCTTCTTAGGTGCCTCCGTCTGGGCAGGCTCACTTGTGATTTCTTTTCCCCGATTCACAGATGGCTCGGCGATAGGGGTGATGACTGGAATAGGAACTGGGATAGTAGCTAATGTACTAGCAGATGGAATGACAACATGTTTGTGGACAGTCGGAGGGGAGATCTCAGGGGAAAAGAGTCTTCCACTTCTGGTGACCTTGCCAGCCCCGACAATATTGCTGACATCAACATCAGCTTTCTCACTTTTTAAGTCTTGTTTAACTCTATGGTAATACACGATCAGCACCGTAGTGCCAAGGGACAGCCTTATCGGAAGTGTATGGGATATGACCAGGGACAGTAATTATTAACGGAGCAATTCTTGGAACAGGTGTAATCCTAACAGGTTTTCTCGAGGAAACCTTGGAAGGATTGGCGGAAATGGTTATGATGGCAACATCTTGAATTGGAACCAACAAAATCATAGTCTTTTCGAACATGATCTCTCTATTATCCATCAGGCGCTGAACACCTGATTTTAATAAGTGGCAACCAGCAGGTAAAATTGAACATATATGGCAACCTTCACCACAGCCCGGAAATAAACCAGCCAACAACAAATTCTTCTTAACTGTTGTCAAAGGAGTAGAAATTTCTTCCACCGAGGTCACAAATAAATCATCATCCACAACATTTACTCCATGACCATGTTTGGGCATAGGAGCAGTTATGACATTGGGCTTCTCCGGAGCGTCAAACTCAATCTCTTTGGCTTCGATCAAGTCTTGCACCTTGTTTTTCAAGGCCCAACAGTTGTTTGTATCATGACCTGGAATTTCAGAGTGATTGGCGCAACGGGTATTCGGGTTATAGTGGGGAGATGTGGTGTTGGGGTTCTTCGGGGCTTCCCTCAGAGTTACCAGATTGGTCTTCAATAATTGTGGTAGAATTTAAGACAAGGTCATATTGAGCCGGGTGAACTGCCTCTGTGGTCTTTCCACCCTTTGTTGATTGTTGCGTTGTGGAGCAACCGTGGGTCTTGATATCACTACCGCATTTACTGCTTGACGGTGTTCAGGTCTGTTTTGGCCCCTCGGGCCGTAGATTGCACTAGCTTCTTTCTTATCAGTGAAAGGCTTCTTTACTGCACTTGATGAAGTATCATTATGTATCTTACCACTTCGGATACCATCTTCTACTCTCTCTCCAGTCAAGATTAACTCAGTAAGCCTAGATGACGAACTGCCGATCAGATGATTGAAAAATGGACCAGATAGCGTCCCTAGAAACATGTCAACCAACTCCCTATCAGACAAAGGGGGTTGGACTCTTCCAGCCAAGCCTCTCCACTTTTGAGCATAGTCCTTAAACCCTTCACTTGCACCCATAAACATACCCTGGAGCTGGGTACGAGTGGGAGCAAGGTCGGTGTTATACTGATACTGCCTGTAAAAAGCAGCAGCAAGGTCTTCCCAATTTCAGACACTGGCTCCTTCCAACTGATAAAACCATTCAAGCTGAGTCCCTGACAGACTATCTTGAAAGAAATGCACCCACAAATTTCTATCAGCAGTGTGGGGTTGGATTTTTCTGACGTATGAGCGGAGATGGAGTTTTGGACAGGATACTCCATCGTATTTGGAAAAAACCGGAGCTTTGAACTTATGAGGGATCACCACTCCCGATACCAGTCCCAGCTCTCTGAAATCCAAACCAAGGATCTTCTGAATCTCCATAGCACTCAGACGGTCTTCTAGTTGCTTGTACCTATCCTCAGCGGGAGGATATTGTTCCTTATCATAATCTGTATCATTACCAGAAACTGTAGGACTAGGGTCCTTTGTCCTTTCTTGGTTTTCCCCGTCTTTAGATGAGGAGGTCAGATCAGCTGATTGTCTTATCCTTTCTCCGAATCTTCTACCCATGTTCAGAATACCAACCTTCTTCTTCTTCTTCTTCTTCTTCTTCTTATTTTCTTTCAGAATTAGGGTCTTCAGATCCTCTTGCCCTTTAGCCAAGCTTAAAAACATCTGTTGGAATTGGGTGTTCTGTGCCTGAAGATCTTTGGTGGCTTGATCAGAAGACATTTCTGCTGAAATAAACAGCAAAGAAGATGAGAAACCTGTACTGGTACCTGTAATGGTGTGCATGATAATGGGATGCGTATGTAATGATTTCAAAGACTTTGGGAGATTTAAATTTGCAAACCAAAAATAAACGAACTTTATTAGATTAACTTGTAAAAGGTTCATCAATTCCTTTAAGGCATTACAAAGAAGTAAATGGAAAACAAATCTAAAACTAGAAAACCAAAATCAAAAGTCCCATGGACGCTTCCTCTTTGTGCTGACGTAGTTATTGATCACTCTTTCTTCCTCGAGCTACCTGGTGAGCTTTAAGATCTTCCTTTCTTGCTCATGGTACTTTTCCCGGTAAGTATCCCTCTCTTCTTTCAGATGAATCCAATACCTCTACAATGCCCCAGGATCAGTGGGCATGCAAAGATAAAGAACTGTGTAAGGAATGCCCTCTTCGTTGGTGGGCTCCACAATCACCGGCAATACAGCTTCATAAGGCATCCCAAGCTTCTGGGCATGAGTTCGGACCCACTGGAGATAAGGCTGCATAGGGAGAGAAGTCCTTGGTCCCAGCTCTTGGGGGTCAGATCTGTTTACCATGCCCCAAGCTCGTATAAACCTCCGACGGTGCTCGTCAATGTCTTCCTTGTAGTCAAATGCAATATTCTCAAGAAGTAGCTCGTGGGGACCATCCCTCCGAGCACGACCAAACTGTTGCAAAGATAGACAAGGATTATAGGTTATACCCCCTCTGATTCCAAGCAATGGGACATTAGGGTATCCCCCAAAATGATCAATGACAACAGTGTCTTCCATAGTTCGAGAACTCCAAAGAATGTCTGTATGGGCAAGTGACATTATTCTGTAGGACCAACCCAAACCTTCTTCGTTCTTCAACACAGACTTGGGGAGGTGCGAAATAAACCACCTCGACAGCAACAACATGAAACACATAAGAGTCCCTCTTCTTCGCATAGTACGAGTGTAGAGGGCATGCAAGATATCACCCAGTAGAGTAGGCACATGATTGCGAGAAAGGAAAATCTTGACCGTATTCACATCTATAAAAGAATCTGGATTCGGGAAGAGGACCAAACCATAGATAAGGAGAGCCAAGATATCTTTGAAAGCATGAAAATCCAAATTATCCCAGAATAGCTGAGCCTGGTCTATCAGAAATTTGACTAGGAAACCTTCGACCCCGCTTCATGTTTCCCAATTGGATACTACATTAACCCATTTCAGATGCAGAGCTGAGGCAATGTCTTTTGGTCTAGGAACCTCTTCCATACCTGTGAAGGGCACTTGTTCAAGGATGGATATGCCCAATAAGTGAGAGAACTCTTCCAAAGTGGGAACCAACTGGTAATCTGGAAAGGTGAAACAATGATGCACAGGATCGAAGAACTGGAAAAGTACACTCATCATCTGCTCATCAAGCTTTGAGGTGACCAGGCTAAGAAGCTGGCCATGTCTCTTAATGAACATAGAAGTCTCAGAAACTCTCGAGGCTAACTCTTTAAGTTGAGCAGGTATTTGCACAAAGTTAACTCAGATGGTATTTCTGTGCACGGGAACCATAATATGCAAAACAGAACAAAGATGAATTCCCTTGGTCTTTGAAATGGTTAGTACATGAATGCCATGTTATGATGCATGATGTCATGATAAAAAAACAATAGGTATAACAGATGACATGCATGGCAAAGGCAAACAAGTCACACAAAAGCCCTTAATTTTAAGGCTTGCATGGGGTCAAAGGCATTACCCTCTTGAAGTTCAGTTGGTTTCAACTTGTCCTAGCAAAAGTAACCGGGTTCTAGAGGTTCTCAATATCACTGACCATCATCCATCGGCCATGGTTTCAGCTCACGCAATCTTTTCTTGCGGTCGGAACTATCTCGAGAGTATGGTCTCAATGAGTGTAGCATCGAGTATCAACCAGTTCTCAGCTTTACACCGAGGACGGCTATCTCACTACTTTCTAATGGCCAAGTTGGTCGATTAAAGGTTCTAAGGTCAGTTGATGCTTAACGATACACGTAGCGGCCCCGTATTCTCCTCGTTTCTCCACAAGGGATACCAGTACCAAACAATGTGCCACATCAATGATGCTTAAAGATGTGTTTGTGTTTTTGAAAGTGATTTTGAAAATGTGTCTTCTTTGTAATGGCTCTCGTTTCTATAAGAACGCGTACAAAGTTTTTGTCTTTTGAAAATGTTTCAAGTTTGAAAGATGTTTTGAAAGTGTTGGTGTTTGTTTTGAAAATAGCAAGGATATTTTAGTTTGAAAATGAGCAAGCAACTAGGAACATTCTACCTACTCAAAAGTCTTTCTTGTTTATTTCCTCTTTCCTTTGATATTTTTATTTTACCATGGATTGGTAAGTAACCCTATCTTTGGATGTAAAAGGGACGAGCATGGGTCATCGTATAGCCATGATAGCAATATTGTGAGATACCTTAGCAATTCTCTTTAAGGTACTAAGATCATTTATAAGGCAACATTGATAGCGTCATCGAGGGACTATGATCTTGTATTTTGATTTGTTTTTGCAAAGACACATCACATGCATAACATGACCATTTTTGTAAGGCAACATAGTGGGTTTACCCTAAGGGTGTAAGTGTGCAAGCGTATTGATTTACATACACTATTTTGTCTTTGAATTAGGGTTTTCTAAGCATTGATTTTATCTTCCTATATAAACCCTAATTACTAACATTTATATAAAGTATTAAATTGTGAAAAAATAATAATACTAAACTATTACATCATTTGGGGGATGGGGTGTACTAATTACAAATGGAGAATTGCAAGAAATTAAAACCCTAATTATCTATTACAACCATATTGAATTTGAATAAATGTACAAGAAATGAAATGAATATAATGTACAAGTATGAATGGATAAGAAATGGATTTTTGTATTAAAGGTTTTGACCTAATTAAATTAAAATAATATAATTGACTAGAATAAGAAAATTAAAATTAAGTTAATAAAAGAAATTAAATTTATTAAAGAAAACAAGTTTTTTTAAGGTTTTTGTGAAGTTAGTTAAACTAGTAAATAAAATAAATTAAATAAAATTCCTAAGTTCTAAATTGATTTTAATTTACAAGAAAATAATATAATATAATAATTAAACCTAAATATTAATTATTAAGAAAGAAATTAATTTATTAAGAAATGTTTTTGTTCTTTTGATTTTATAAAACAAAATAAACTAAATAAATATGAATAATAAAATAAAAATATTTTTTATATTTTTCTAGTAAAATAATAATAATAATAATAATAATAATAATAATAATAATAATAATAATAAAAATAGTAATAATAAAATATGAAAAAATATGAAATAGTAATAAAAAAAAATAAAAAGAATAAAAATGGGCCAGGAGGTGCTAAAATAATGCAGGGGGAAGGTTAGCAAAAATGAAGAAGGCCCAAAGCTGGGCCCAGACGCTGCAAAAGAAACCAAAAAATGTGAAAAAGAATAAAAGGTAGCGCGCTAGGTGTTGAACCCACGCCCTCTTGGTTACCAGTGCGCTGCCTTACCACTGGGGTGGCTATACATCCGTTAATTAAAATGAAATGATAAATACATAATGTAACATGCTTCCAAGGCCTGTACTTCGTCTTCAACCTTCAGCCAACTAGAGTACCTGTAACTTCTTCATCTCTCAACAAAAATGGAAAGTACAAACATGAAAGTTGTGACATTTCTTCCCACAAATCCAACCATATAAATAACTAAAGCTATAAATCCAAGATGAGTGAAAAATTTTCTGGCCCTAATTTGAAACCTAAAAATTCAGAAACTTCAACTCTAAAATTCTCCAAGCTTAGGCCATATAAATGCAAACTATGGATATGTACAGCTTCGTGGCAATGGTATCTATATTTTATCTTCACAAATCAGAATCAAATGATGCTTGTATGAAGAGATATACGTTTGAAAACTTACCTCTTGCAGCTGGAGTCGTGTATAGAGTTTGAGCAACCTTTGAGATGGCCTGATGATTTCTGTAGCTTTCCTGGACCTCCTTGAATGTGTTCCAACTCCTACTTTGCTTTGAGGATGGCTGGAACTCCCAACTCAAGTCAAGTTCCAAGCTTCAGTTTTGGAAATGGTGGATAGTGATGGAGGAGTTACAGTCTTGAAACAGGGGCTTGGATCACTTGTATATGATGTAAGTAAAGTGTCTGGATGGTTAAGAATCAAAACGCACAAGTGGAAATAGAGATGGAGAGTTTTGGCTCAAAACTGTCAAGTTTGGGCAGTTCTGTGCAACAAGGTGCTTGGGAGGTTTTGAGGGTGCTTGAAATCCTGTGTTTTGATGCAAACAACTTATGCATAAGTAAGGAGTAGTTATAGCACTTGAGAGGGGCAGAAGTGCAAGCTGTAGAGTTATGACTATGTTACTTGATTTTGAAGGAAAGTGAAAACATGGTTTCAAGGTATAGTACAAACATGGGATGACTTGTTAGAGGCTTGAGACAAGTTTCTTTTGGGTTATAGGTTGTATGTGATCAGAAGAAAACAATTGCGAAGCTCAAGAACTGATTTTGGGCATAAAGCTACTTTTCCAAAATGGCAATGTGCACTTTCTTCCTAAAATGGAATTAAGCATGGGCAATGCATTGAATGCTTGAGTTGAAGCCTCTAACAGTTGTGCCAAACATTAATTATGGAGTGCCAAAAAAGTTTGAGTCCTTTAAAGCAAAGATTGTGCAGCCTAGCATGGATTTGAATTCTTGTTCATCATGAAAATGACCTATAATTTAAGAATGAAATGCCAACTTCATGCCTTCGATTATCCTTGCTCAAACATGATCTCAATGATTTCTTGGACATTTTAGAAAGCTTGTAATGTGATCTACAACCCCTCTTTGAATCACTTTTGGATATTCCCCTTGAAACTATGTGAAAAATTACCATGAAGTTAGGTCAAAATCCTGCCTAAACTAGGGCAAAATTTCACTAAGTTTCCAAGTTTCATGAACATGTATTCACAAAATCATAACTTGAAATCCATGCATTTATAGGAGAAGTTGTTTAAATAAATGTTTTAGATCTCATTGAGATCTACAACTTTCAGGTTGAAAGTTTCTTTTGAATCATCTTGCATCATGGTGAAAAAATGGCTCAAAGTTGTGAAAAAAACATGAAGTTTTCAACACTTAGAAAAATTCCTAAGTTTGGAAACTTTGACTTTTCAAAATGAAATCTTGAATTTTTGATTTCTTGATGAACAAGTTTCATATTTTGACACGGTTTGATGAATTATGATCTTTGACACTTGATTTTGACCAAAAAGTCAAAGTTTGACTTTTCAGTGTATTAGTTGACTTTTGATCAGTTGCCTGAAAATCATCTATCAACCAATTGATCTTGAGAGAAATTTTGAGCCATATCATTAGGTAAAAATGATGCATTTGAAACCTTGAGATAATTTCTCAAACCAATTAACCATTTGCTAGGTCAAAAATCAGAAATTGCCCTTTCTCAGTCAAAACCCTAATTTTGACCATTTTGCCCTTTTGATGATATGATCAAATTTCTTGAGGAATTGTGGTCCAAACTTGATAAAATGACATATATGAGTTCAAAATGTTGATGTGGATAAACAATTATGAAGTTTTACTGTAAATTGGCCATAGTTGACTTTTCCCCCAATACAACTGATTTTTTTAGGTCAACTGATCAATTAACTGTGCAAAAATGTGATTCAAGACTTGAAACTTTACATGAGAAATCTTGAGTGTCCAAAATGATCCATGAAAGTCATATGAGGCATTAAAAGTTCAATTATCCTTGTGCAATATCAAAGCCTAATTTCAGTCATCAGTGCTTAAGGAGGTGTCTTGAGTTGATCAACCTTTGTGCAGTCTTGAACCAAAGGAGATCTTGTGAGAAAATACTTGATAAATGAGAGGGAAAATTTTGGGGCACAACAGCTGCCCCTGTTCAATCTTCTTAGACCTGAAGAGTTAGATTGGAGGATCTGCCATTCGTGACTTGAAGGTGGAAGATGATTGAACACTAAAGTGCTCAGAAATTTGCACTCGAAGATGAATTGTGAATGAGCTTATATATGCCATTTGGAAGAATAATGGGGATTTTATGGAGATGGGATTATAGATGCCATCCATAGGTGTTTGTTGACAGATACTGGACTAAGTCTGAACTTGACTTCAACTAGAAACATATCAGGATAAATCTTTGGAGTGATTTATCTGAAACTAGCAGAAGTCTTGTATGTTATTTGACTGGGAAGAATCAGAATAAATCTTGGAGCAATTTGTCTGAACCAAAAATGTTCATTTGGAAAGTATCAGGATAAACCGTTGAGAGGTTTAAACTGAACCAAAAGAGGTTTTGAATATTCTTTCACCGGAGAGAATCAAAGTAGATCTTTGAGCAATTTATCTGAACCAGAGAAAAGGGTCTGTGGGAAAGAATCAGAATAAATCGTTGAGGGATTTAAAATGAACTGGAAGGGATCTGGAGAAGAATCAAAATAAATCGTTGAGAGATTCATCTGAACCAGAGAAAGCGTCTGCGGGAAAGAATCAGAATAAACCATTGATAGATCTAAACTGAACCGGCAGAGATCTGGAGAAGAATCAGCATAAATTGTTGAGAGATTTATCTGAACCAGAGAAAACGTCTGTGGGAAAGAATCAGAATAAACCGTTGAGAGATTTAAACTGAACCGGCAGGGATCTGGAGAAGAATAAGGATAAATCATTGAGAGATTTATCTGAACACGAGAAAATGTCTGCGGGAAAGAATCAGAATAAACCGTTGAGAGATTTAAACTGAACCGACAGGGGTCTGAAAGAAATATCTGTTATGTAGATGGTTGACCAGTCCTTTCTTGGGAATTGATCTGTAATTGACTTGTTGAAAATTTGACGATAATTTTCTATTGATTGATATTTCCTAAAAAGATGAAAGGTTAGTTGTATGCAATGTCATGATGTATGAAATGCACGGTATAATGTTGTTTCTCAAAATAAATGAGATTGCGCTGTATGCATCTGTGTTGTCAATGCTATGACGTATGGATGTAATGTATGGACATATTAATTGTTATGCCGCAGTCTTGCTGGAATCGGGGAAAATAAATCCCTGAGTACTGTTGGGAATGTAAGTCTTCATATTTTGAAGTTTGAAGTGTTGATGAGTTTCCATTTGTTAGAGAAATAAACTCTGTTGTGGAAAGGAAGCATTGTGCATTGCTTGTGGACCTCATGAAATCCTGCGGGGGAATCCTGAGAAACTGGGCGACTTCCACTAGGGAATCTTTGGAGCGGTAACTGGAAGTTTTGTTCTGGCAGGGATGTGAGAGCACTTGATACCATTTAGGATGCGTACTGGAGATATGATAGTGATCCTATAGTGGGATGTCCCTTGTTCCGCTCTTGCTGAAAAAAGTACCTATGGGGGATTTTATGGAATAGTCTAAAGATATTATCCTATTTCCTAAAGCCATTAGTGATTGTCCTTCTATTTTCTGTTGCCTTTTTTTTGTTCATTTGTAAACAGTAGTTATGTTCAAATTCATATGTTCAAAAATAATCATTGGACGTTTTTGCAAACAAAACACGGAAGTAAAAGAAAAATAGATAGTTTTGCACTTTCAAAGGAATATCTTTGTATTAACTTGAATAAGTATTTTTTGTACAATGAGACAGTTGTACCCCAAAATTTGCCTTCCATTTTTCATGCAAGATGCTCACCCTAGGGTTCTCGTACACTCAATTGGCTCAAAGGGAGACCAGACAGGTTCTCTTCCTAGGCGGAAATCAATAATTAGGGTTTGGGATTTCTCAGAGATAATTGAATCTTCAAAATCTCAAATGTTCTTGAAGACAATTTGCTGAAGTTGTTAGTTCTACAAGACTGACGAATGTTCTTAAAGCATGTTTGATAGACAATGAAGTCCCGTTTAAATCAAGAGTGACATGCGAATTCATTTTGATTATGAGTCAACCATTGGAAAGGAATTGAAGATTAAGAATTTTGACCATGCAAGCCTAAACCTAAGGACTTGTTTGCTTTGTGTGTATATTATTATTTGTATAAGATTGTTTACTTTGCATACTTGTGCATAACATCATGACATCATACCATAGCATTTTCAATAACATTGAGCCATAGCATTTCAAGGATCTCAAGGGCTTTTGATGCAGGGTCACGTTGAACCATACATCTATCAAGGGGCAAGAGGATTTATTTTCCTCTAACCAAGCACCGTTAAAGATCAAGTACAACAACTTGGATCAAGGGCTATGACCCACTTGATATGGTGAGCTTGACTCTCGTAGAAGGACTCTCAACGGTGCAAAGTCCTCCAATCAAAGCTGTAATTGACTACTAACATTCACCCAGCGAGATCCTTGAAAACATTTGCATATAATGCACGTCATTGCATAACAAGCAGTCTCTAATGCCGGTCTCTCATGTTCTCGCTGTTTATTTCAGCAATGGCCCTCCAGCAAGACAATGGAAATCTTCAAACTCAAGAGGCTCAGTTTAGGGAAATGTTCCTTAACCTATCCAAGGGACAGGAAGAATTGAAAGCACTCCTCGCTAAGAATATGACCAAGAAACATCCTAATAACAACAAGGATGACCAGGTTGAACAACTGCAAGTTGAGATGGAAGCAATAAGAATCCAAATGCTAGGCCAGATGGCTCTCATCCAATACTTGGCTCAAGGACAAGAAGAGCTAAGGACCCTCGTCAATAAACTCCATCAAGACGGATGTAACCAAGTGGGGAAAATATCTAGAAGTAAGGGTCAAATCATCATCCAACCACCCATAAGACAAGAAGTTGTTTTAAGGGAAAATAGACCATTCCAAATTGCCGCCACGTCACGGGTCCAACAACGGCCTCGTCAACATCAACTGGAAAATCGGCAAAAGCCAAAAGAACCCAAAAGACAGTTTACTAACATCAACATGCCACTGTCTCAAGCTTTGCAACATATGTTAAAAATGGATCTGATTACACCAATAAGACCTCATCCAAGTCCTAAAACTTATGCTCTCAGTTATAATCCTGATGCCAGGTGTGCTTATCATTCTGACGGTCCTGGACATGATACAAACGATTGCTGGGCGTTGAAGTACAAAATCCAAAACTTGATCGATGAAGGAGCATTGGAGTTCACACAAGACGGTCAATCAGAGCTTTTTTCTATCACCCCTCAAAGGATCACCACTTAAAGTGACCAGTCCAGATAAATAGGCTTTTGTTCAGTGGAATTTTTAATTGTAATCTCTTTTGGTTGCTCAGACAATTATCTATTAATGTCAAACTCTGTTTCACTAATGCATTGCATATGTTTGTCTTGAATTCATCCATTCATTTTAACTATATTTAAACTATGATTTTTACTCTCTTTATAACATTTAACTCTTGATAAAAGTTACAAGCCTTTAGAGGGAGGATGACGAAAATAATGCCATAAATCTCATACAATATGCTTTTGAACAGAATTTGCTGACGATGTACATGCGTTATTTCAAATCCTAAACACTGGAGTTATAAGGAAGATAGTCCCTAGTTAACCCCTTCGAACCAAAGAAGTAGAAGTTTTTCTCCTTTTACAAATTGAAACCTTTAATCAAAAACCTGGGGCAGGATAGTCTCTCAGTTAATTCAAATGTGCGTTCAAATCGCAAACTCTCATCTAGTAATACAACGGGTGACGTCAAAAAAATTCCTCTGAAATCAAAAGACAGTGATGATTCCCCATCAAATAGGCAGTCATTATTTCTTAAAAAAAAAGGGGAAAAGGTCCACTAAGTCAAAGAAGACTTACGGGGCATCCCGCTAACCGTAATCTCAAAACAGGAACAGTGAGGCAAAAATTAGGGATAACAAATCAAAAGAAAGAGGTCGCTACGAATCCTCAACAAAATATGTATTGCAAAAAATGATTTCCTTCCGACAAACCTAACTTGTCTGAACCATCACCCAAAACGCCAGGCTTAATTGGAGGTCGAATGCACAATTAACTGAGTTTAGGATCGAAGAACATCACGAAGAGCGGGTGGGTATAAATATACTTAGAGTCTTTATCCTTTGTTTCTTTAAACCGTGAACCATGCCACATTACAACCCTTCGAAAGTCCTAATTGAAGCATAAGTTAGTTCGAAAGCATACTGTTACCAAAGGTATCCTGACTTCTGTAGGGCTTTACTCTAAAATCTTGAGTGGAATTTTTCTTACAAAATTTATTTGTTTCCTAAAACGCATTTTCAAAATTTTTGAGACAAACATAAACTTTGCTTTATTTGAATATCACCGTTTGCATATGTTAATTTGTTTAACAGCAAAGAAATTTACACAACGATTACCCAGTGAACAAAAGTTCTCTCAGTAAACAAAATCACTTCAATTGGAAAGACACTTCCAAAGACAAATCTCTCATGATCAAAAGGCACGACATGACCTTTTTCCAACACGACTGGGGCAGTCAAGTCGAGATTCAAAGAATCTCTCAAAAATATTGTTGGATAATTAAGGGAAAATCTCCATATGCACCACTCAAGGGGGAATATTACGTTGATCAGGGGTTTGAACAAAATCCAATTTGAAGACTTTCGGTACCATCAAGTTATTTGTCTGTGCCAATAGTATCAGATGGTGTCAGTATCATGTCTTCAGGTCCTTCCATGATAGTTCTTAGAAAATTCTGAGACTTAACCAAAAATCTTGGGCACCACCGTTTCGTTTGTATGTGCCAATAGTATCAGATGGTGTCAGTATCATGTCTTCAGATCCTTTCATGACAGTTCTTAGAAAATTATGAGACTTAACCAAAGATCTTGGGCACCACTGTTTCGTTTGTCTGTGCCATTAGTATCAGATGGTGTCATTATCATGTCTTCAGTTTCTTCCACAACAGTCTTAGAAAAATATCTCTAGGAAGTTCAGGGCTACCGAAAATATGATCAAAATATCAAGCGTCGAGGTACATCAGATTAATTCTAAGGGGCAAACAGACTCCCACATAAAGGGTCATGTGCGACCAAGCAAACATTTGCTGGCATTTAATACTAGGGGCAGTGATAAATATCCCCAAAAATATTTCTCATATATATTGACCCCCAGCCAGAGTTTCAATCTCTGAAAATTCTTCACCAGCTGAGTCGATCTCAAAAACCCTCGAGAACTTTCCTCAGTAAAAACACTTCTCCAACAGACCAACAACAGGGTTTATTTCCCCAACAAACTACAGATCCCTCGTAGTGTGCAGTTTAACCCAGCGAAACAGAACTTCAAGTCTTTAATCCCCAGTAGAAATCGTCAAATTTTTCGGGATTCCCCAAGCGGATCTTACAAGCAGTACATGGCACTGCCCTCACAACAGAATTTACTTCTCTCGACAAGAGTTCATCAATACTTCAACTTCAAGACATAAAATTCAACATGTCCTCAGCAACATTCAGGGACTTATTTTCCTCAATCAAACAGCAATACAACAAATCAAGCTCACATGCACATACATTGCATCCATATATCATAAACATTGATAAAGAAAATACATTGCATCACACATTTCATGCAACATAACTTTGTGTTTCAGCTGACATTTTACCCTTTTCAGGATAAGACTAAACAGCTACCATCAACAATATGATTTCAGATACAATTCAGATATGCTCCAGATACGCTCCAGATATGGATGCCATCCTGATACTCATTCAGATTCAGTTCAGATATGCTCCAGATACAGATGCCATCCTGATACTCATTCAGATTCAGTTCAGATACGCTCCAGATACGGATGCCATCCTGATACTCATTCAGATTCAGATTTCAGATACAGTTCAGATACGCTCCACATACGGATGCCATCCTGATACTCATTCAGATTCAGATTTCAGATACAGTTCAGATACGCTCCAGATACGGATGACATCCTGATACTCATTCAGATTCAGATTTCAGATACAATTCAGATATGCTCCAGATACGGATGCCATCCTGATACTCATTCAAATTCAGATTTCAGATACAGTTCAGATACGCTCCAGATACGGATGCCATCCTGATACTCATTTAGATTCAACTTTCAGATACAGTCCATACATGATCCAGATACGGATTTCATTCTGACTTTCATTCAGTACATATCTTAGATACGAGTCAAACACAATTCAGTTTCGAATATTATTTTGTTGCTTACTTAAGACTCCTTTTGGTTCAGACAAATCTCTCGATGAAAATTCTGATTCTTTCCTAGTAGGTTCTCTTTCTGTTTTAAATAAATCACTCCAAAGGTTTATTCTGATTCATTCCCAATTGAAATCGAGGCCATACTTAGTCTATTTTCTGTCAACAGTCACCCTTGGATGGCATCTTTAAGCTCATCCCCGACAGTTATCCCTCATTTCATTCAATGGCATCTTTAAGCCCATTCTCGATACAATGTATTCAAGGCATTATTTCGTACACCAGCAAGTGCAAATTTTTGGGCACTCTAGTGTCCAATCATCTTCCACTTTAAAGCTACGAACGACAAGCATGCCAATATCACTTTTCAAGTTCAAGAAGATTGAACAGGGGCAGCTGTTGTACTCCAAAATTTGCCTTCCATTTTTCATGCAAGATGCTCACCCTAGGGTTCTCGTACACTCAATTGGCTCAAAGGGCGACCAGACAGGTTCTCTTCCTAGGCGGCAAATCAATAATTAGGGTTTGGGATTTCTCAGAGATAATTGAATCTTCAAAATCTCAAATGTTCTTGAAGACAATTTGCTGAAGTTGTTAGTTCTACAAGACTGACGAATGTTCTTAAAGCATGTTTGATAGACAATGAAGTCCCGTTTAAATCAAGAGTGACATGCGAATTCATTTTGATTATGAGTCAACCATTGGACAGGAATTGAAGATTAAGACTTTTGACCACAAGGCTTTGGATTTAAGTTAATCAAGGGGAATTAAAATTCTTAAACATTTATTTTGTTTTAGAAGTTTGATTGGAGTACAAAGTGTTTTGACTTGGTCATCTCTAGTGATTGCTTGAAATACAAGTTACCCAAAACAAGGTGTTTTACTCAAAGCATTCAAATAAGAATTTCAAGATTCAAAGTCAAGATTGGTACAACATTTTTTTCCATACAAAATTTATTCAAAGGCGTTGTGCTTACTACATTACAAATAAGTGGAATTTGCAAATATTTGTCTTGTTTACAAAAGCAATAAATTACAAACTTTTATCTTGTTTACAAAGAATTACAAATATCTTGTTTACAAAGAAAGAAATTTTGTTTTACTTCTTCAAGTCTTCTTTGCTTCATCTTCAAGTAATCCATCCCATCTTCGTTTGCCGTCCATGCCTCATGTTCATAAAATAAAAAAAAGAGAAGTTTGTTAGCAATTTAAACATCCAGAAATGAACAAAAGACACAAAGTATTCTAATTCATCATTAGGGTGGTTTTTGTTGAATCAGAAAACGAGGGTTTTGTGTTCTAAGGCCTCAAACAATTTCATTTTTTATCATAGGCCAAGGTCCTATTGCAAATCTTAAAAGATTTGGTTCACAATAGACAAAAAGTGCAGAAAGAATTTCAAGCTCAACAGATTTCAGCCCAACATGAAAAGTCAGGCCTCATGCAATTCTTGTTCAAATCATTGGCCTGAGGAATTTTTGGTTTGCAAATCACAAGATATAGGCTTGGTTCACAAACAGGCTGCATAACGGAACAAACTGTAACAGGAAAACAAGCTTCATAACAGAACAAACTGTAACAGGCAAACAAGCTGCATAACAGAATAAACTGTAATAGGCAAACAGGCTGCAAAACAGCACAAGCTACCCATCAAAGCCAACCAAAGAACCTGTAACAAATAGCAAAAAAGCAAGCAGCAAACAAACTTCCAGAACAAAACCTAAAGGGAAACCGAAAAATCAGGCCTCATGCAATTCTTGTTCAAGTCATGGGCCTATAACTTTTGCAAATCTCAATTGAATTGGTTCACAATAGACAAAATGAATTCAAATCAGATTCAAGCCCAACTAAATTTTACTTCAAACAAAAGAAGCCTCATACAAAGTGGATTTATTCTTGGGCCTAGAACTTTTGAAAATCTCAATTAAATTGGTTCACAAAAAGTACAAAGGATTAAATCAGATTTCAAAGAAAAGACTCATCATGTCCTCACACAACCAAAAGAAAGTGGCCTCATAGTTATGTTGTTTCAAAGTAAGAAAGCTCAAAACTGCAAAATCAAATCATAGGCTTAGCTAACTGTACTGCAAATATCCAAACAAATCTTAAAGCAGATATTTGTTCACAGAAAACTCAGAAAAAACACATAACCAATTCAGCAAGTACAACCAACAATACCAAAGCAACAAGCAACTGGTAAAAAAGTACAGCAAAAGCAGCCATCAAAAGTCAGAAAACTCAGAAAAGTTCATCACAGTACAAGAACTATTAAACACAGTTGCAAAAGCACCACAAAAGCAAAGTACATAATGAAAATTACACATAGCAACAAGTACAAACTCATGTACTGAAAATTAGGGCGAGCAAGCAACAAGTAATATAACACAGCCATCAACAAGTAATCAAGTACAAGGTCTGTACGAAGAGCCAAAGGTCAGCAAGTACAAATTACAGTAAGAACGCAATTCACAAGAGGATAGAAAGGTAACAACAACAAAACCTCCAAGATCGTGAAAAACCAGAGGGGGGGGGGGGGGCAAAACAAAAAAAAGTCATTTTTCAAAATCCATCATTATCAGAAATATACGAGACAGAAGCACAAGTCGCATGCAAAACAACAAAACAGTTTAACAATCATCATTTTTGTAAAAAGCCCAACCCTTCAGAAATTAGTAAGAGAAAGAACAGATCGGAATAATCTCACCGAAGTTAATCTTTCTCCCAGCTCTAAGTAATCCACAACATCAACAATGATTCAACAAGTATCAGCTTCCTTCTGCATGCAACAAATCTTTCATCACGAGTTTACAAATCATAAACAACAATTAAGCGGACAAAGAAGAAGAAATTGTATAATCATCAGAGGAGTTTTGATTTGAGGAGTTGTTGGTGATAACAAAGGAGAAGGAAAGAAAAAGGGTTAGTGTGAATATATAGATAGCGGGACCGACTGAGAGATAATGGTAACGTTGAGCGATTGCGAGAGGATGAAGATGAGAGGCGCCGCTGCCTTCGTTGGGACATTAGGGTTCACAAAACCCTTTTGTCCGTTTCTTTGTTGTTTTTGTTTTCAGGAGATGGGTCTTGGGTCGACCCGGTTCGGCCCAAGCCCATCATATATTTTTTTTACTGCAAAAACTAACATTTTTTTTATATATGTTTGGATTCGTACTATATACAAAGAAGACAACTTGGCGCAGTGGTAGCAACAGTGATTGGTAAATGCAAGGGAGGGGGTTCGAAACTTCCCCCCTGTAACTTTATTTTCATTATTCCATTTTATTTTTATTTCTATTATTATTATCATTATTTTTATTAATAAAATCCTAAAATATTTTATTTAATATACTTTAATATATTTATCTCATTTTCTCTCAATACAAAAAATAAAAACAAAATATTTTCTTTTATACAAACTCAATTTTTTAATTGGATTAGGTTTTCTTTTAATTTTTTGTCGTAAAAACACTAAAAATTATTTTTCTAAATTAAGCTAATTTATTTCTCTTCCTTTAAAAAAAATCATTTTCCTTTTAGTTTATTAGGTTAAGATAAAAAAAAAACCTTTTCTTCATGAGACAAATAATTCATTTCCTCTTTTTTATTCAATACCTTATACGTTATTATTTTACAATCTTGTATATTATTTATTTCACTTTTTGTACATTATATCATTACTTGTGCTTTATATTCATTCACATTTTTTTTATACATTGCATTCATTTCAATTCTTGTATGATCATTCGATTTGGTTGTAACAGCTTAATTAGATTTACATTCTTGCAAATCCCCATTCAAATTTGTATTCCCCCCTCCCATAAAATTGTTGTAATAGCTTAGTAATATTTACATTACGCAATTTATCACTTTATATGCCATGATTAGTAATTAGGGTTTGTATGACAAGATCAAAACAAAGCAAAATAGAACACCCTAAATACAAGACAAAATCAAAGCATGAAAATGATACACTTGCACACAAGCACCCTTAGGTTTTTCCCACTTGGTTGCCTAAAACAAAAATGGCCATGGTACGCATGCGAAGTATCTTGGCAAAACAAAACAAATATAAGATCATAGTCCCTCGATGACGCTATTCAAAAGTTGCCTTACAAAATGATCTTGGTCCCTCAAAAATGCTAAGATACTTTGCAAACACGGCTAATCATGGTTATACGATGACCCACGCCCGTCCCGTAAACATCCAAAGATAGGGTTGCTTACCAAATCAATGGTAAGACAACAATTTCAAAGGAATAGAAAATACATAAGAAAGACATTTGAGTAGGTAGATAGCTTCTAGTTACTTGCTCTATTTCAAAATAACAATCCTTGCTATTTTTTCAAAATAAACGCACAGATTTCAAAACATCTTACAAATATTGAAAAAAATTTCAAAAAGACAAACATCTTTGTATACATTCTTACGAACTAGAATCATTACAAAGATTTCCTAAACAAATGGCCTCTTTTACAAAATACTTTCAAAACCATACCAAACACAATTTCAAACAAACCAAAGCAAGTGATCTAAGCAAGTAACTAAGAGCCCATGGAAAACCATGGATGAAAAGGGTGCTAGCACCTTCCCTTTTCATAATCTACCCCCCGAACTCAAGAAATAATCTCAAAGGTCTTTCCTGTGCTTTTTCACCTTTCCTTTTGGATAAAAGAAAAGTCAGTGGCGACTCTTGCTAACCGCAACATTTGTGATAAAACGTAAAACCTCAAGTCAGTTCTCCCACCGTATCACAGAGACGAACATTCTAGTAAGAGAATGTCGTCGTAAAAAATGAAAATTGATACAAATAAAAGATAGCTATGTGAAATAATCCCATGGGGTTCCCATTCTGCTATAGCCTTCGTGTCTCCGAGCATCTTGTCCACTTGCTGCTTTGTTCGAAGCTGATTGGATTGATTAGAAACGTTTGAGTTTATCAGTCGATGTTGAAGGTTGTCTCTAAGGTGATCCAATGAGACATAGTCATACGCTTTAATTCCCTAACTTTTTCCCGGACTGCCCTTTTGGGTTTTCAGTCCACCGGGATACCCTTTTTTGCCCAAGCCGCCCTTTCGGGTTTTCAGCCCGCCGGGTGTACATATTTTTTTGTTTTATCCCTAATTTTTGCCCGAACCTTCTTTTGGTTCGCCGAGATGCCCTAATTATTTCCTAGGCCAGTCGACCTAGCGGGTCTTTATTCACGCGTAGTATCTTTTGACTATGTCCCCATTTACAGGGTGCGGAAGGTCGTCGCCAGCCATAGTGGTTAAGATCATTACTCCATCATAGAATATGCTTTTGATCACAAATGGTCCTTTGTATGTAGGAGTCCATTTGCCCCTGGGATCACCTTGTGGCAATATGATACACTTTATTACCAAATCACCAACCTGATATACCTGACGTCTGACCTTCTTGTTAAAAGCTCTGATCATACATTTTTGGTACATCTGACCATGACAGACAACCGTAAGCCTCTTCTAATCAATCAAATTCAACTGGTCAAGTTGAGTTTGAATCCATTCATCTTCATTCAGCCCTGCATCATTTATGATTCTCTGAGAAG
The DNA here is from genome assembly GCA_948472305.1 of Vicia faba. Taxonomy (NCBI): domain Eukaryota; kingdom Viridiplantae; phylum Streptophyta; class Magnoliopsida; order Fabales; family Fabaceae; genus Vicia; species Vicia faba. Next base: position 1,538,907,653 of record OX451737.1, read on the forward strand.
GTATTTGGACTTCAATTGGAAGGACGGCTTCCTACCGTATACCAAAGAGAAAGGAGTTGCCCCTGTTGATGTGCGCGTTGTGGTACAGTAACCGTGAAGAGCAAATGGTAACATTTCATACCAGTCCTTGTAGGTCACTGTCATTTTTTGTATGATATTCTTGATGTTTTTATTTGCGGCTTCGAAAACACCATTCATCTTCGGCCTGTAAGGGGAAGAATTATGGCGTTGGATCTTGAATTGCATGCACAGTGCGGTGATCATAGTATTGTTAAGATTCATACCATTTTTGTGATGATTCTCTCCAGGATGCTGTAATGACAAATGAGATTCTATTTGATGAATCAGGCCACAACATTCTTGGTAATAGAAGCGAAAGAAGCTACCTTAACCTACTTCGTGAAATAGTCAATGCCCACCAAGATGAAGCAATATCTATTAGAAGCTGTAGGTTTGACTTCTCCAATCATGTTGATGCCCCACATTGCGAATGGCCAGGGAGTAGTCAGGACGTTTAGAGGAACTGGAGGCACATGTACTTTGTCAGCATAGATCTGACACTTGTGACAGTTTCGTGAATGCTGATAGAAATTTGCTTCCATGGTAGACCAGTAGTATCCCTCCCATAGGATCTTTTTAGCCATCGTATGCCCACTAGAATGGGTGCCAAAAGTGCCTTCATGTAGATCAACCATGATCTTGTCTGCCTCAACCTTGTCTATGCAACGAAGCAAAGTAGAGTCGTGGTTGCGCTTGTAGAGAACACCATTACCGAGGAAGAACTTAGTAGAGAATCTTCTCAAGAACTTCTTATCATTGACTGAAGATCTTTCCGGATACTCTTGGGCCTCAAGATACCTCTTGACTTCATGGAACCAAGGCTTATCCACTACTTCTTCAGTATCGACCTCGTGATAGTAAGCTGGTCCATCCATCTGCTCAACGGTGATCTGGGGAGTCTCGTTACCCCACTTGAGTTTAAACATGGATGACATAGTGGCTAGCGCGTCCGCTAGTTGATTTTCCTCTCGTGGAAAATGCTCAAAGGTAATTTCCTCAAAATGTGGGATTAATGTTAACACATGTTCTTTATAGGGGATGAGATTAGGGTGCTTCGTGTCCCATTCTCCTTTGATTTGATTGATGACTAAGGCTAAATCTCCAAATACGCTTAAGGACTTGATTCCCAAATCTATGGCAGCTTTGAGATCCAAAATACACGCTTCGTATTCCACCATATTATTGGTACAGTTGAAACAAAGTCTTGCAGTGAATGGAGTATCACATCCTTCAGGGGATATGATCACAACACCTATGCCATTTCCGAGTGCATTGGAAGCTCCGTCAAAAACCAAGGTCCATTGGGATCCTTGTTCAGGTCCGTTATATGGTCTGAATTCTTCACAATTGTTTACCATCATGATGTCTTCATCTGGGAACTCGAATTTCATGGACTGGTAGTCAACCACAGCCTGATGAGCAAGGTGATCGGCTAACACACTGCCCTTTATTGCTTTTTGGGTAGTGTATTGAATGCCGTATTCTGTCAGGATCATTTGCCATATTGCTATTCTCACAGAGAGGGAAGGCTTCTCGAATATGTATTTTATTGGATCCATATTGGATATCAACAAGGTATTATGGGTCAACATATACTGTCTTAGCCGAAGAGCAGCCCATGCCAGAGCGCAACAAGTTTTCTCAAGCAGTGAATATCTGGTTTCAAAGTCGATAAACTTTTTGCTCAGGTAGTAAATAGCATGCTCTTTTCGGCCAGACTCGTCATGCTGCCCCAGCACACACCCCATTGAATTTTCCAAGACAGTTAGATACATGATTAAAGGTATTCCCTCGACTGGCGGCATCAAAACAAGAGGATCTTGAAGGTACTCTTTGATCTTGTCAAAGGCAGCTTGGCATTCATCATTCCATTTGACTGCTTGATCTTTCTTCAGTAATTTGAAGATTGGTTCACAAGTAGGGGTTAGGTGAGAAATGAATCTGGCGATGTAATTTAACCGTCCTAAGAATCCTCTGACTTCCTTCTCGGTGCGAGGAGCAGGAATTTCTTGTATTGCTTTTACCTTGGCAGGGTCCACTTCGATACCTTTACTGCTGACGATGAAGCCTAGGAGTTTACCGGACCTCACTCCAAATGTGTATTTACTTGGGTTCAACCTTAGCTTGTATTTCTTTAGCCTTTGAAACATTTTCTGCAGATGGTCAAGATGTTCCTCTTTAGCTTGAGATCTGGCTATCATGTCATCCACATAGACCTCTATTTCATGATGGATCATATCGTGAAATAGAGCTACCATGGTGCGCTGATAAGTTGCCCCAGTGTTCTTCAACCCGAATGGCATAACCTTGTAACAGAACGTGCCCCCCTGTGTGACGAAGGTCATTTTCTTCATGTCCTTAGGTGCCATTTTGATTTGATTATAGCTTGAGAAACCATCCATGAAGGAAAATACTTTATGTTGTGCGGTGTTGTCAACCAGAATATCGATGTGGGGTAGCGGGAAGTCATCCTTGGGGATTGCCCTATTCAAGTATCTGTAGTCCATACACATACATACCTTATCGTCCTTTTTAGGCACTGGAACAACATTGGCGACCCATTGTGGATAGGAGGTGACTGTTAAGAATCTGGCGTTGAATTGTTTCATGACTTCAGTCTTGATCTTCTCTGACATGTCTGGCCGCATGCGACGAACTTTATGTTTTACCGGAGGCAGTCTTCTTTTGTCGGTAGACGATGGACCATGATATCAGCGTCAAGTCCTGGCATGTCTTCGTATGACCAGGCAAATACTTCAACATAATTGTGTAGTAACTGAATTAAACGCTTCTTGACATTGGGTTCCATATTGGCACCTACCCTGACTTCTTTCTTGTCCTCTTTGGTACCTAAGTTAACTGTGTCAACCCGTTCTTCGTAGGGCTGTATGGTCATTTCTTCCTGTTTTAGTAACTTGGCTAGTTCCACTGGAACTTCACAATCTTCCTCACCTTCGTATTCGGCTTGGTATATTGGATTTTCAAAGTCACAATAGGCCATAGCAGAATCGTTACCCATGGGATCCTGAGTGGATGTGGATCTGCATTTTGATATGTGAGTGTGTAAGAGCATAACTATCTTTGAAAAAATGAAAATGTAGAAAAATAAAAACAAAGAGCATAAAGTTTTCATGCAAAAAGGTCTATGATTCATTAATGATATATGAAAATGAAGTGACAACCCTTACAAATGGACCGTTGTGCCTCGGGTAAGACACAAGGTTTTAAAAGTCTGAATTGTTTAATTATTACAAGTCCGACAAAAATTTTAAAGACAAATTACTGTTGGATAAAAGTAATAGGGACAAATTCTTTAGCTTCCCAGTTGTTGAGTCCTCCGTTGATAGTTGGGAAAATCCATTCTTCTAGGTCACAATTGTTATCACTATCCTCCACTGTGTTGACTCCATGGTTGCTGATCCGCAAAGGTGGTCCCCTGACACGAGCATGACGAACAACTTTTTGGGCTCTTGAAGTAAAACCCAAGCCAAATTTATCAGATTTGTAAGGAAAATTCGGGAGTTGGCCCCAAATAGTACACCCACCTTCTTCGACTACTGCCTTGGCATCTTTCGGAAAAGCCATCTTTAGCGGAGGTCTGGTAATCTTCAGAACTTTGGAGACCGTCTTAGTTGCTGCAACTATTTGTGGGGCTTCCTCGAAATGCTGACACAGAGTTTCTATGAATTCACCATCCATTTCCATATATCTGAAGGAGTTCAAGTGACTGACCATATAATCCTCCTCTCCATGGACAGTGATGATTCTTCCCTTGGTTGAGTATTTCAGCATCTGTTGTAATGTAGAGGTGACGACACCAGCGTTATGAATCCAAGGTCGGCCCAATAAACAAGAATAGGAAGGGCGAATATCCATTACATAGAAAGTTGAATCAAAGGTTTGAGTTCCAACTTTAATGGGGATGTCCACCTCCCCGTGCACTATTCTCTTCGAATCGTCGAAGGCCCTTACCACTATGTTGCTGGGTTTTAAGGTTAAACCTTCACAGTCTAGTCTATCCAGAGCTTTCTTAGGCAGCACATTCAATGATGAACCAGTATCAACCAGGACATGGGCCAAAGTAGTGCCTCTGTATTCGATAGAGACATGCAACGCCTTATTATGTTTCCTCTCTCTAGGTGTCAGGTCAGCATCAGAAAAGCCCAACTCGTTGTCAGCTGTCAAACTGGCCACACAATCTTCGAATTGGTTAGCAGAGGTTTCCTGTGGCACATGGGTAGTTTTAAGAAATTTCACCAAGGCCTTCGCATGAGTTTCGGAGCACAACAATAAAGCTAGCATAGAAATCTTTGAAGGGATTTGCCCTAGCTGTTCGACCACATTGTAGTCACTTCTCTTTATAATTTTCAAAATTTCTTCCATATCCTTCTTGGAAGCCTCTGGGATAGATAATGATTGCTCCTTCATTCGGATAGGTTCAACCAAAATACCTTTGTCCCGAGTCTCGATCGACTCAGTGATAGGGGCGTCAGCAGGGGTAACCACAGGAACTGTAGTAGTAGTAGTATCAACAGGAACATAAGCAGGGATGATCACATGACTGGTAACACTTTTCGGAGGAGCAATCTTAGAGGATAACAATCTTTCACTTCTGGTTATTTTGCTGGTTCCCGTAATGTTGCCGATGTCGGGGTCAACCTTCTCAAAAATGGAGTCTTCATCAGCCAACCAATCTTGTTTGACACCGTGGTAGTAGACGTCACCCCCATAATTCTAGGGGACAGTTTCATCTGAGGAGTAAGGGATTGGCCATGGCATAGTAATTATCAGTGGAGTTACTTTCGGAGCAGATGTAATCCTAACGGGTCTTTTGGTGGAGACCTTGGAAGGATTGGCGGAAATGGTTACTATTGAAACATCCTTGTAAGAAATGGTTGGAACGGGAGTATTTTCAAACAAAATCTCTTTGTCATCCATCAGGCGCTGGACACCTACTTTCAATAAATGGCAACCAGTTGGTAGGGATAAACAAAGGTGGCAGCCTTCGCCACAACCCAGAGATACACCGGCCTTCAACAGATTCCTCTTGACAGTTAGGAGAGGAGTAACAAGCTCATCAACAACAATAACAAACACATCATCTTGAACAACGTTAATACCACGGCTGTGCTTGGGCATGGGAGCAGTGATAACATTTGGGATCTTAGGAGCGTCAAACTCAATTTCGTTAGCTTCGAGAAGGTCTTGTACCTTGTTTTTCAAAACCCAACAGTCGTTTGTATCATGACCTGGACTGTCTGAATGGTAAGCACAACGGGCGTTTGGGTTGTAACGGGGAGAGGCAGTGTTGGGATTCTTCAGAGATTCCTGCAAGGTTACCATATTAGATCTCAACAAATGCGGCAAGACTTGAGACAACATCATATTTATCCGGGTAAATCATCTTACTGGTCTTTCTGTTCTAGGCTGGTTATTCCTTTGTTGAATAGGTGCAGGCTTAGGGATCATGACATCCCCTACCGTTAGACGGTGTTCAGTTCTGTCTTGATTCCTTTGAGGGTACACAACACCAACCTCTTTCTTCCCAATAAATGGTTTTCTCACGGCACTGGAGGATGTGTCCTTTTGGATCTTCCCACTCTTAATCCCAGCTTCCACTCTTTCCCCGATCAAGATTAATTCAGTGAAGCCGGCTAAGGAGCTTCCAATTAGATGATTAAAGAAAGGACCGGACAGGGTACCCAGAAACATATCCACTAGCTCTCTGTCAAACATGGGAGGCTGGACTCTTCATGCTAAGTCCCTCCACTTCTGAGCATAGTCTTTGAAACCCTCGCTCGAACTCATAGCCAGACTCTGGAGTTGAGTAAGGGTGGGAGCAAGGTCTGCATTATACTGATACTGCTTATAAAAAGAAGCGACCTTGTCTTCCTAATTATGGATACTGGCCCTCTCCAGTTGATAAAACTAATCTAGCTGAGTCCCGGATAGACTATCCTGAAAGAAGTGGACCCACAAATCTCTGTAAGCAGTGTGAGGCTGTATTTTCCTCACATAAGATCGGAGGTGTATCTTGGGACACGAAACCCCGTCGTACTTAGCAAACACTGGTGCCTTGAACTTTGGTAGAATAACAATCCCAGACACCAAACCCAACTCTTCAAAGTCCAGCCCGAGGACTTTCTGAATCTCTATTGCACTTAGACGTTCTTCCAGATGTTTGTACTTTTCATCATCTGGAGGATATTGCTCTTCAAAGTAATCAACCTCTTCTTCCTCTTCAGGTTTTGGATGGTCAGTCACACCTTTGTCTTTCCCTTCTTGATTATCCTTTTCACCTGGCAATGTTGCAAAGTCTAGAGTCTGTCTGTCTAGCCCTGGGAACCTTCTTCCCAGATTCAAAACACCGGTTGATTTCTTTGCTTTCTTCTTCTTTTCTTTGATCAGCAAAGTTTTCAAATCCTCTTGTCCTTTTGCCAAAGTCAAGAACATTTGTTGAAACTGAGCGTTCTGCGCCTGGAGATCTTTTACTGTCTGCTCAAGATCCATCTTACTCTAATAAACAGTAGAAAGATAAGGAGACCTGTTGTAAGAAACATGTTTATGTTACGATGAATGAAGATGCATATGCACATGATTTCAAGGAATTAGAGATTTAAATTTGCTTTAGACAAAAATGGAACACACGTTATATTAATAAATTAAATTTTGAGTACATCATGCCTCTTTGGTGCAATGTAGGCGTTCAGACTCCGCTCCTCACGAAGCTGCTTGGTGAGTTCTCGAACCTTCTTCTCGCTGGCGTAGAATTGGGCTTTAAAAGTGTCTCGCTCCCCCTTAAGCTGTATCTAATCCCTTTGCAAGTCTTTGAGAGAGGTGGGCATGTTAGGATGAAGGATAGTGTATGAGACATCTCCTTCCACAACAGGCTCTATGATAACTAGGAGAATAGAGGGGTAAGGCATCATAAGACTTTGAGAACGAGCTCGTAGCCATTTGAGATAAGGCTCAAGAGGGATGGAATTCTTGTGCCCCAGTGTTTTGCTATCAACTCTATGTAACATGCCCCAAGCTCGCATGAACCTTTTGTGGTAATCATGAGCATCATTCTCGTAGTCGAAGACGATTCCTTGAATAAGTGCATCATGAGGACCATCCCTTCTTGTATATCCAAACTATCGCAGTGCCAAATAAAGATTGTAAGTGATTCCTCCCCTAATGCCTAAGAGAGGGACATTAGGGAATTCTCTGCATTGATCAATGATGGTAACATTCTCCGAGAATCGGGGACACCAATAAATGCCTGAATGTGTAAGAGTCATTAGCCTATGAGACCATCTAAAACCCTGTTCATTCTTCAAGACGGATCGGGGTAGGTGCGAAATAAACCACCTAGCCAAAATAGGTGTGCATCACATAAGGGTTTCTCTCCTCTTTATAATGCGAGTATGCAACGAATGTAGGATATCTCCAAGCAGAGTAGGTACCGAATTACATGACAGGAAAACCTTAGCTGCATTCACGTCTATGAGTTGGTCTGGATTAGGAAATAGTACCAACCCATAGATGAGAATGGCTAACACCTCTTAAAAAGATTTTAAGTCTAAGGTATCCCAAAAATGATGAGCTTTCTCGAACAAGAACTTAGCCAGAAAACCCCTGACACCTCTCCTGGTTTCCCAATTTGCTACTACGTCAGACTGTTGTAAGGACAGAGCTTTGGCAATATCTTCAGGTTTAGGGTCTCTTTCCATACCATTGAAAAGTACCTCATTAAGGATATGCACCCCCAACAACATAGAAAACTCCTCCATAGTAGGCACTAACTGGTAATCTGGAAAAGTGAAGCAGTGATGTAGAGGGTCAAAGAATTGAAAGAGAACTTTTAACATTTCTTCATCAGGGTTTGAGGTGATCAAGCTGAGAAGTCATCCATGTATTTCAGTGAATGGAGAGCTTTAGGGAACCCTTGATACCAAATCCTTAAGCTAAGGAGGTACTTTTACCAGACTGACTTGGATAGTGAATCTGTGGGCAAGAGCCATGTCCTACAAAACAAGACAAAGATAAACCCTAAGAATCCTTGAAATGGTTAGTATGACATGATGTCTTATGATGTCATGATTATGCTTAGATATAACAGATATAGCAAATACAAGCAAATCTCACAAAGACCTTAGGTTTAAGGCTTGCATGGATTTTAAGGTGATACCCTCTTGAAGTTGGGTTGGCTCAACCTGTCTTAAATATAGTAACCGGGTTCTAAGGGATCTCAAATCACCGATCTTTCCCCCAAATATCGTTCGGATAGACAATTGACTTGCCACCAAACAAAACTCAAGGGCCAAACCTCAATGAGTGTAGCATCGAGTATCAACCGACTTTGGGTTTACACCAAAGACGGCTATCTCACCACGTCCTAAAAACCAAGTTGGTCAATTAAGGTGCTAAGGTCAGTTGACGCTTTATGATATCACACAGCGGCCCTGTATTCTCCTTGATTACTCAAGGGCTACAGGTACATACCAAAGTATCACATCAACGTAGCTACTGTTTTAATCGTGTCGGTATACCCCGTACAGTTCCCTCACAGTTTATTGTTACTTACCTAAAAAAGGTGCCCCAAATCTGGGTGTAGGATAAAAGCAAACCCCAAACAAGGAACCATAATGTAAAGCATGCAAGTCAAACAAAGAAAGCAAGTAAATGTGATCTAGCCCTAAGGTAACCCCACTTTTAAATATTCCCCAACAGAGTCGCCAGTTCTGTAACGCGGTGGGAGAACTGACTTGGTTGTTTTGCGTTTTATCGCAAATGTTGCGGTTAGCAAGAGTTACCACCGAATTTTCTTTTATCCAAAAGGAAAGGTTGAAAAGAACAGGAAAGACCTTTAGAGATGTTTTCTTAAGTTCGGGGGGTAGATTATGAAAAGGGAAGGTATTAGAACCCTTTTCATCCGTAGTTATCTACGGGCTCTTAGTTGCTTGCTAGATCACTTGCTTTTGTTTGAAAATATGCTTTGTGTGGTGGGTTTTGAAAGTATTTTGAAAATGTCTTTGTAATGGTTCTCGTTTCTATAAGAACGCGTACAAAGTGTTTGTTTCGAAAAATAGTTCAAAGATGTGTTTGTGTTTTTGAAATTGATTTTGAAAACGTGTCTTCTTTGTAATGGCTCTCGTTTCTATAAGAACGCGTACAAAGTTTTTTTCTTTTGGAAACATTTCAAGTTTGAAAGATGCTTTGAAAGTGTTGGTATTTGTTTTGAAAATAGCAAGGATATTTTGGTTTGAAAATTAGCAAGCAACTAGGAACATTCTACCTACTCAAAAGTCTTTCTTGTTTATTTCCTCTTTCCTTTGATATTGTTATTTTACCATGGATTGGTAAGTAACCCTATCTTTGGATGTAAAAGGGACATGCATGGGTCATCGTATTAGCCATGATAACAATGTTGTGAGATACCTTAGCAATTCTCTTTGAGGGACTAAGATCATTTATAAGGCAACATTGATAGCGTCATCGAGGGACTATGATCTTGTATTTTGATTTGTTTTTGCTAAGACACCACACATGCATAACATGGTCATTTTTGTAAGGCAACAAAGTGGGTTTACCCTAAGAGTGTAAGTGTGCAAGTGTATTGATTTACATGCATTGTTTTGTCTTTGAATTAGGGTTTTTTAAGCATTGATTTTATCTTCCCATACAAACCCTAATTACTAGCATTTATATAAAGCATTAAATTGTGAAAAAATAAAAATACTAAACTATTACATCATTTGAGGGATGGAGTGTACAAATTACAAACGGGGAATTGCAAGAAATTAAAACCCTAATTATCTATTACAACCATATTGAATTTGAATAAATGTACAAGAAATAAAATGAATATAATGTACAAGTATGAATGGATAAGGAATGGATTTTTGTATTAAAGGTTTTGACCTAATTAAATTAAAATAAGATAATTGACTAGAATAAGAAAATTAAAATTAAGTTAATAAAAGAAATTAAATTTATTAAAGAAAACAAGTTTTTTTTTAGGGTTTTTGTGAATTTAGTTAAACTAGTAAATAAAATTAATTAAATAAAAGTCCTAAGTTCTAAATTAATTTTAATTTAAAAGAAAATAATTAATTAAACCTAAATATTAATTATTAAGAAAGAAATCAATTTATTAAGAAATGTTTTTGTTCTTTTGATTTTATAAAACAAAATAAACTAAATAAATATGAATAATAAAATAAAAATATTTTTTATATTTTTCTAGTAAAATAATAATAATAATAATGATAATAATAAAAATATTAATAATAAAATATGAAAAAATATGAAATAGAAATAAAAAATAAATAAATAAAAAGAATAAAAATGGGCCAGGAGGTGCTGAAACAATACAAGGGGAAGGTTAGCAAAAATGAAGAAGGTCCAAAACTGGGCCCAGGCGCTGTAAAAGAAAACAAAAAATGTGAAAAAGGTGTGAAAAAGAACAAAAGGCAGCGCGCTGGGTGTTGAACTCACACCCTCTTGGTTACCAGCGCACTGCCTTACCACCGGGGTGGCTATACATCCGTTAATTAAAATGAAATGATATATACATAACGTAACATGCTTCCAAGGCCTGTACTTCGTCTTCAACCTTCATCCAGCCAGAGTACCTCTAACTTCTTCATCTCTCAACAAAAATGGAAAGTACAAACATGAAAGTTGTGGCATTTCTTCCCATGAATCTAACCATATAAATAACTAAAGCTATAAATCCAAGATGAGTGAGAATTTTTCTGGCCCTAATTTGAAACCTAAAAATTTCAGAAACTTCAACTCTAAAATTCTCCAAGCTTAGGCCATATAAATGCAAACTATGGATATGTACAGCTTTGTGGCAATGGTATCTACATTTTATCTTCACAAATCAGAATCAAATGATGCTTGTATGAAGAGATAGAAGTTTGAAAACTTACCTCTTGCAACTGGAGTCATGTATGGAGTTTGAGCAACCTTTGAGATGGCCTGATGATTTCTGTAGCTTTCCTGGATCTCCTTGAATGTGTTCCAACTCCTACTTTGCTTTGAGGTGGCTAAAACTCCCAACTCAAGTCAAGTTGCAAACTTCAGTTTTGGAAATGGTGGATATTGATGGAGGAGTTACAGTCTTGAAACATGGGCTTAGATCACTTGTATATGATGTAAGTAAAGTGTCTGGATGGTTAAGAATCAAAACGCACGAGTGGAAATGGAGATGGAGAGTTTTGGCTCAGAACTGTCAAGTTTAGGAAGTTCTGTGCAGTAAGGTTCTTGGGAGGTTTTGAGGGTGCTTGAAATCCTATGTTTTGATTCAAACAACTTGTGCATAAGTAAGGAGAAAGTTGTAGCACTTGAGAGGGTCAGAAGTGCAATCTGTAGAGTTATGGCTATGTTACTTGATTTTGAAGGAAAGTGAAAACATGGTTTCAAGGTATAGTACAAGCATGGGCTGACTTGTTAGAGGCTTGAGACAAGTTTCTTTTGGGTTATAGGTTGTGTGTGATCAGAAGAAAACAATTGCAAAGCTCAAGAACTGATTTTGGGCATAAAGCTACTTTTCCAAAATGGCAATGTGCACTTTCTTCCCAAAATGGAATTAAGCATGGGCAATGCATTAAATGCTTGATTTGAAGCCTCTAACAGCTGTTCCAAACATTAATTATGGAGTGCCAAGCAAGTTTGAGGCCTGCAAAGCAAAGATTGTGCAGCCTAGCATGGATTTGAATTCTTGTTCATCATGAAAATGACCTATAATTCAAGAATGAAATGCCAACTTCATGCCTTCAATTCTCCTTGCTCAAACCTGATCTAAATGATTTCTTGGACATTTTAGAAAGCTTATAATGTTCTATACAACCCCTTTTTGAATCACTTTTGAATATTCCCCTTGAAACTATGTGAAAATTTTCCATGAAGTTAGGTCAAAATCCTGCCTAAACTAGGGCAAAATTTCACTAAGTTTCCAAGTTTCATGAACATGTATTCACAAAATCATAACTTTAAATCCATGAATTTATAGGAGAAGTTGTGTAAAGCCATGTTTTAGATCTCATTGATATCTACAACATTCATTTTGAAAGTTTCTTTTGAATCATCTTGCATCATGGTGAAAAAATGGTTCAAAGTTGTGAACAAAACATGAAGTTTTCAACACTTAGAAAAATTTCTAAGTTTGGAAACTTTGACTTTTCAAAATGAAATCTTGACTTTTTGATTTCTTGATGAACAAGTTTCATATTTTGACATGTTTTGATGAATTGTGATCTTTGACACTTGATTTTGACTAAAAAGTCAAAGTTTGACTTTTCAGTGTATTAGTTGACTTTTGATCAGTTGACTGAAAATCATCTATCAACCAATTGATCTTGAGGGAAACTTTGAGCCATATCATTAGGTTAAAATGATGCATTTGAAACCTTGAGATCATGTCTCAAACCAATTAACCATTTGCTAGGTCAAAAATCAGAAATTGCCCTTTCTCAATCAAAACCCTAATTTTGACCATTTTGCCCTTTTGATGATCTGATCAAATTTCTTGAGGAATTGTGGTCCAAACTTGATCAAATGACATATATGAGTTCACAATATTGATATGGATAAAAAATTATGAAGTTTGACTGTAAATTGGCTATAGTTGACTTTTTCCCCAATACAGTTGATTTTTTTAGGTCAACTGATCAATTGACTGAGCAAAAATGTGATTCAAGACTTGAAACTTGACATGAGAAATCTTGAGGGTCCAAAATGATCCATTAAAGTCATATGAGGCATTAAAAGTTCAATTATCATTGTGCAACCTCAAACCCTAATTTCAATCATCAATGCTTAAGGAGGTGTCTTGAGCTGATCAACCCTTGTGTAGTCTTGAACCAAAGGAGATCTTGTGAGAAAATACTTGATAAATGAGAGGGAAAATTTTAGGGTACAACACCGCCCTTTCGGGTTTTCAATCCACTGGGATGCTCCTTTTTGTCTAAGTCTCCCGTTTAGGGTTCGAACTTAGCGAGCTTTTTATACATAGTATTTTTTGACTACGAAGGAGTTCGTTAGATGTGACAATTCTTCTCCATCCATTATTGTGAGGATAAGACCACCACCCGAGAATGTTGTTTTTACCACATACATACATTCATAATTAGGTGTCCATTTACCACGTGAATCAAGGCGAGGTAGTAGAATCTTCTTGAGTACCAATTATCCTTCTTTGAACACTCGAGGATGAACCTTCTTTTAAATGCTTTCTTCATTCGCTTTTAGTATAATTGATCGTGGCACAAAGATGTTAAGTGTTTTTATTTAATGAGGTTAATTTGATCAAGTTGCATCTGAATCCACTTTGATTCTTCAAGTTTTGTTTATGTTAGAACTCATAGTGATGGAATCTCCACTTCAACGAGGAGTACTGCCTCAATGCCATATACTAGAGAGAAGGGAGTTTCACCTGTTGATGTACGTACAAAATTACGATATCCATGTAGAGCGAAGATGAGCATTTAGTGCCAATATTTGTATGTCTTTACCATTTTTCGAATGATTTTCTTGATATTCTTATTGGAAGCTTCAACGGCCCCATTCATCTTGGGTCGATATGGTGAGGAATTATGGCGCTCAATTTTGAAGTCATCGCATAACTCCTTCATCATTTTATTGTTCAAATTGGACACATTGTCTATAATGATCCTGCTAGGAACCCCATATCTGCATATAATATTCTGCTTGATGAATCGAGTAACCACTTGTCTTGTCACATTTGCGTAGGACGCAACTTCCACCCACTTGGTGAAGTAATCGATGGCAACTAGTATGAACCGGTGTCCATTATAGGCTTTCGGTTCGATCATTTCTGTGATACGGTGGTAGAACCGACTGTTAATACTGGTTTGCATTTTGTATTTGCAAATGTTGCGGTAAGTAAGAGTCGCCACCGAATTTCATTTCATCCAACAAAGGGAAAGGAAAAAGAATAGAAATAAACTTTTTCGAGAATGTTTCTGAGTACGGGGGGGGGGGGGGGGGGGTAGATTATAGAAAGGGAAGGTGTTAGCACCCTTTCTATCCATGGTTTTCCATGGGCTCTTAGGTACTTGCTCATTTTTCAAATTTCTTGTGTGTGCTTGTTTTGAAAAGTTTTGTTTTACTTCGTGATAACCCTTGTTTCTGTCATCAAGAGTGTGACGAAGTTGTTTCGAAAATTGTTTTTGAAAAGTGTTTGTGTGAAAAATTTTGTTTGAGCAAGTACCTAGGAACTAATCTACCTACTCGAAAAAAAGTCTGTTTGTTTTCCTTTAGACAGCGCTATCCTATTATTAAAGAATAGGTAGCACCGTCGTTGGATTTTTAAAGGGACGTTCGAAGGGATGAAATGGTCTCTGAAGGCAACAAGTAAGGATACCTTAGCATTTCCAAGGGACTATTGTCATAAGATCAATTCGTAGGCAACTCGAGGGACAAGTAGGGACTATGATCTTTATGATGACTCTGAATCGTGGGTCATTGCTAAGGTATCCCTACGTTCGAGGGACACGACCATTATTTCCAAAGCAACCAAGTGAGGCAAACCCTAGGAGTGAGCATGTGCATGTGTTTGATTTTAGTTATTTAATCTTTGCACAATTAAGGTGATCTACTGTTTTAATTTTATTTGTCTTTTGCATGCAAGCCTATTATCCATACATCTAGACAATTCATAGTTGCAGAAATTAAAAGCGGGAAAGTAAATCTACGCTATTACAAGGCTTCGGGGAGGGGGTTACATGACCAAAAACCGGGGATTAAACAATAAATAATATGCGGTAAACCCTAATTAAAAACTATTACAAACTCGAAGCAAATATAATAATTGGAAAACAAAATATTATGCGCGAGAATTAAATACGGGAATCAAAGTCTAAATTCGAAGGAAATCAAAGAAAATATTTTTGTTATCTTTTGATTGAGAAAATTAAATATTTGCAAATTAAACCTAATTTTCTAATTGATTTTAATTATGGAAAAAGAATTTAAGTTTCCCTAATTAAATTAATCTAATTAATTAATGAAATAACATATTTTATGAAAAAAATATAATTTTAATGTTTTTGTGATTTTTTGATTTAATAAAAAAAATGATTTTGTTTTTTTGTAAAAATAATTAAACGAATAATTAAAATAAATAAAAGAAATTAAAAAGAAAAATTAAACTGGGCCTGGTGAAGTAGAAATCTGGGAGGTGCATTGTTTGAAATTTCCAGGCCCAGCATAGCTGGCCCAAAGCTTATGTTTGCTCCAGTGAGACGCTGGCCAAGAAGGTCCACCACGCGCCTGCATGCTTGAGGCATTAGATCTGGGATGGAGATGATCCAATGATGAGGAATTGGAAGCCTATGGTGAGCGCGCTTATGATAGTAACATGGAATCTGCAAACAATTATTAGGAAAAATAATAAAAGCACACACATGGGATCGAACCCAGAGCATTTGCTTCATAGGCACGCTCCTCAACCGTCTGCGCTAGCTGGAACATCTGTACATATAATAAAACGAATAACATATAATGGAAATAAAGTGCCTTGCCCAGAAACTCGCGCCAATTTAAAATGGGCAATGGTGTGCTGCCACCTCTTGTCTTCTTCCCCATAACTGTTGTTTTTTATATTAGCTTTTACCTACAGACAAAACCGTCACTAAAGGCTATAATGACAGTTTTTATTCGTAGCTACATCCCTGCAAGATTAAAAAAAATAATACAAGCAAGATAAATCAAAATCAAAGGCATGAATAAGTTGCAAATCACGCCCTGAGTTCATTGGTACCCATAATTTAGTCTAATTTCACCTCTACGGAGAGTCCCCAATTTGGGACCTTAAAACCCTAACAATGGCGTCATGCCATTCCTACATTTGAACTCAGATTAAACCATCCAGAAATAATGCAAATATTGAAATTCTGGTGTATGCCAGTCTTCAGATGTTATACTCAATGTCTAAACATCTGATATGACATAATAAATACACTGCAAGGTAGATACCCAATTTTTTATGATTCAGTACTGAAGAGTAACAGAAGCACAGTTTAACCAAGCTGTGCCAGATCTACTTTGAAGGTGCAGAGGATAGAACACCGATGTGCCTAGTTCTGTTCATCTGTTGCACATGATCAGCAGAGAGCAAACAGCCTTTGCAGTTCTGTTTCTTCTGCACAGATATCAGCATGATGTCTTAACATGTTCTGAGACATCATCTGTTACAACATTACAGTTTTACCTTGATATATAACAGACAGAATTATAAAGTGTTGAAGGTAAAAACACAAATCAGTTGTTGACCCAGTTCGGTGAAACACACCTACTCTGGGGGCATACCAAGCCAGGAAGAAGATCCACTATCAGCAATATTAATTCAGGACTAAACTTCACAAGTTCCCATCCTTCACTTAATCATCTACCCAGTGCAACCTATACCTAGGAACTCCTAGATAGAAACCTACCAGTTTCCATTCCTATTGTCGCAACAACAGAAGTCTTACTCCTACTCAAGAAGCAGTGCCCTCCCACTTGGTTTCCTACATTACAATGAATATGAAGTAATGCAAAAATACTTAGACTTGCTTCACAGCTTCATCCAAGAACACTCAAACTCTTACCTACAGGTTTCGAGTTACATACATGGTAACCTTGCTACAGAACGACAGGTTTACCTAACAAAACACCCTCAATGTTACATTATGTGAGCACATTAAACCCTAGGTTACAATCTGCTATTTATAACCTATTACCCAACTGGATTTGGGCCTTCAAAAATCTCAGCAAGCTTTTCTCCTTGATGTTACAACTCAGCAGCAAACTTCTCCTATAATCAAGGTCTTCAATCTTCTAGTTCCTAAAATATCTCCATATTTAGAAACAGTATTTTCTTCAAATATTCTGATTGATTCTTGATTGATCTTCAGATTCTCCATAAGAAACGCCACATATATTCTCAGAGTATTTAAGTACCAGAACTGTAACTGAATTATCAATTCTGTTGACGTGATGTCAAGTCAGATGTCATGACATTACATCTAACATGTTTTCCTAGATGTTGAACTTCTTCAACTCAACAAATAACCTCTTTCATAATTTAGATCACTTAGAATAGTTAGGTTACAAGTCACAGTTGTTACAAACATTCAACATATCACATAGTTACTTAATCAGTACTTAATTTCAGGCGCGATGTCATATGCTGATGTTGTGACATCTTACATAACATGTTGGTCCAGATGTTGAACTTCTTCAACCCCACATATTAAAACAACAGAGGGAATATGGGTAAACTTGCTTTCTTATTTGTTTTACAAATGAAGCCAACTCTCCAGCCAGGGCACTTACAATCTCCCCCTTTGGCAAATTTTGGCTAAAACAAATAAGTGCAAGTTGTATTTTGGGATCAGGCCACAACACAGTTGAGATGTTACAACATCTTGTCCAACATCTTCTTTTGTAGAGGCTGATGTCCTTTGAGCAAACAACAAACCTCTATCCTTCAACTGTGAGCAACTCCAAACCATCGATGCCCAAGAGGATTTCTTTTCTCAAGATTATTGTTGATAATCTTGATACTTATTACTTGTGATCATGTAACTCAGATCACAAGTCACAACTATCCTCTTAACTCAGAACACAAGACACAAACAAAGTCACTTACTTAGGGATCATGTTGCTTTCACCTGAGTCTCGCTGGACATTGCCGTCTGTTGCTTTCACCTGAGTCTTGCCTGAGACTGGGTCCCTATCTTTCTCCCCCTTTTTGGCCAGAATTTGACAAAGACTTCCCATACAGATCCATACCCATACACAATTTTCCCAGATGCTCACAAACTTCATATTGCTGAAACCCTCTGATGAAGAGAAAGAATAGAGAGAGTCTTCATAAATAATGCAATTTTGGCATAGATAGTAACGATCTTGGTACTTTACTCTGACAGTTTCAGTTCCCTAGGACTGGTTTTAATGCAGGTACCTACCCTTGGGTTTGACCCTTTGACCATTGTCAGGATGAAGTATGTCTTGCCCTTTTTAAAACAGACATTTGTCTTTTTAGAACCGACTACTACTTTTAAGTACTTGTCTTAGGATCCCCTATCCAAGAAACACCGTTGCTTCATGTAATACCTTTATTAGATGACAAGTTATCATCTAAACATTCCAGCTCACTAAACAGCTCCATAATGAGACACAACCGCCCTGTTTTCTTAGCAGATGAAGGCACGCTCAAATCCTATGTCGTCATACATTCAGCTAATTTGAAACCATTCCATTTTCACAAAGAGGATGGTTACTCCCTCTGAGTCATACAGCTGTACACACATGGATTTATTAATAACAATCCACACTTCATCCAATTTTCCTCCTGTCTGTAGTTTTAGAGGAAATTAGGAACAATGTCATTACCAATGTGATGACATTCGGTCAGACATAGTCTTCTTCAGTTTTGAACACATCATTCCAATAGTTAATAAGGTGCCACACTTTATATCCTACGAGTTTGATGAAGACCTTTTGTACAAACCAATACTCCCCCTGTTAGGGACAATCACTTCTCCTCATGGAAACAAGTAGGACACATTCAATACTCAGTTGGACCTTCAAGGCAGCTTCTGATTCAAAGTAAATAAGACCCCTTGATGAATGGAAAACATAAGACGCATCTTCATGTCTTCAAGAGCGCACCCTCTGTTCAACAATATTGATTGAACGCATTCATACTGTGAATCAAACTTTCTCGATAATAATCAGCTGTCATATGTTGATTATCTTGATTCTCAGAATCCACTGCTGAGATAGACCAAATGCCACTGTTTGATTATCTCCTTCATGAATCAAATGCCACTTTTTGACTTCTCCATGTTTATCAGACTTCTCCCAAAGATATTCTGATCTTTCAATTGAAATTTGAACTTCAAGCTACAGGTTATCACAAAAGGCTTAGATACACTGAGACAGGAACATGTAACAACTCCAAAGAGCTACAAAGAGACGAACTTTTTGGAGGATCTAATCTTCAACTTCGTAGATCATCCTATCTTAAGTTGATGAGCCACTTCACCAAGCAAGAATCTGATGTTGAACCAAATGTCACAACATTATGTTATAACATCTAGTTGTTGAAATCAGCTCCAGACTGATCCAAGTGACCATCATCAAGATTATGATGTCTTCTTCTTCTTGTGGCTTTAAGTCTGAACATGTTTCCAGGAAACCTTTTCAAGGATCAAATGATTTTGCTGTCACCAAGGAGATAGCTCTAAGGTATCACTCTTCCTGTAATTCTTCACAGGGTCTAGAAGAAGGAATGTTCCCACATCTTTAAGAACATCAGTTATCTTGAACTCCAAGGATAATCCATTAAATACTTGTACTTGTCACAAATAGCAATTGATCATAAATCCTTCCCATTATCCAGTAAGATACTTTCACCATTTGAATACTTTGACATACTCTTCGTGTGTTAATATCTTCTTCTTGCAAGCTCTTTCTTTGAGAGACCAAAGAGTTGAGATATCTAGGTTGCCACCCTTGACTCAAGTAGATAGAATTTTCTCTGAACAAACTCTACTTACTTCAACCGATTTGAGACTCCTACCAGATCAGATTCATCCTTAGGAACGAGAGAGATGATTCCTTCCTTGCAAATATGTCACACAACAACCAGAACCCATGTGACATAGGTCAATAGCCAGCTAAACACCAGGCTGAACTAATGTGAGGAGGTTAACCAAATCTCCCCCTCAAACTATCAGTCATGGAAGCTCCACACAAAATATCCATGCATTGTGCACAAATGTCTCGACATGACATATGACATCCCTACCAGATTTACGTAACTCCAAGAGCTATACCTTAACCAAACTCTGAGTCTTCATATTCTTGAAAGATCTTCCACCTCTAATCACGATGTTTAAATGACAAGACTCATGATCCCAATCTACTTCTATGAAGGAGCAATAGTGCTGCACCATCATTGGCTTTTATTAACCAATGAGCTTGTCTTTCTTCACACCATAGTACTTCAGGGAACAATTGCTCAGCCCTGATCAATGTCATATCTCAACCAGCTTTACTTCTAGAGTACACAGACATAGTTGACTTTACCATTGTCAACTTTGCACACACAGATGTCTCCTCTTCCAGGTCAGGAGTAGGTTCCAAATAAAGGTATCCCTTTGTTTGACACCCAAAACATATGCTCTTCAACTAGTAGCTGCATCCTTGTTCCACCATCACATAGAACATCAGTTCCATCACCTTGGAACAAGGCCCTCTTTGAAATTCTTCAAGGTCTTCGTATAACACTAATCCGTGATTATGTGATTCTTACCATCCTGAACGAAGAACGTCTTCATGAGTGGACTTGAGAGGACTCAAGTATCTGTGACATCTTCAATAGTTTATGTTGAATTCTTGAATACAGTAGCCTTCAATCAGAGCTTGAGTTTTGCCAGGTATTACACAGCGGAAGAACATAATACAACCCAATCTTTGCACACACACTCCACCAGACTAGCCTTCAAAAATAGACCAAGTTTGACTATGGTTCAAACCTAGCATGACTACTACACACAACTTCAGGCGTACACACATCCTTGGTTTGAAAATAAATCAAACCTAAAGCAGCTACCACACAACCAGGCCAAATGCCAATCACCAAAGACAGGTACACACAGTTCCTGTCAAGAATAGTCCATCCTCCCACTTCAAGGGACCATTCAGGGAAATAACAAACCATTCCAGGTTACAATCTTCAGTACCAAAATTGACCTTGCAGATACCAGAAAGTATCACCCATGGATCTCATCCAGAAACAGAACAGGATGCCTGCTCTGATACCAATTGAAATTCTGGTGTATGCCAATCTTCAGATGTTATACTCAATGTCTAAACATCTGATATGACATAATAAATACACTGCAAGGTAGATACCCAATTTTTTATGATTCAGTACTGAAGAGTAACAGAAGCACAGTTTAACCAAGCTGTGCCAGATCTACTTTGAAGGTGCAGAGGATAGAACACCGATGTGCCTAGTTCTGTTCATCTGTTGCACATGATCAGCAGAGAGCAAACAACCTTTGCAGTTCTGTTTCTTCTGCACAGATATCAGCATGATGTCTTAACATGTTCTGAGACATCATCTGTTACAACATTACAGTTTTACCTTGATATATAACAGACAGAATTATAAAGTGTTGAAGGTAAAAACACAAATCAGTTGTTGACCCAGTTCGGTGAAACACACCTACTCTGGGGGCATACCAAGCCAGGAAGAAGATCCACTATCAGCAATATTAATTCAGGACTAAACTTCACAAGTTCCCATCCTTCACTTAATCATCTACCCAGTGCAACCTATACCTAGGAACTCCTAGATAGAAACCTACCAGTTTCCATTCCTATTGTCGCAACAACAGAAGTCTTACTCCTACTCAAGAAGCAGTGCCCTCCCACTTGGTTTCCTACATTACAATGAATATGAAGTAATGCAAAAATACTTAGACTTGCTTCACAGCTTCATCCAAGAACACTCAAACTCTTACCTACAGGTTTCGAGTTACATACATGGTAACCTTGCCACAGAACGACAGGTTTACCTAACAAAACACCCTCAATGTTACATTATGTGAGCACATTAAACCCTAGGTTACAATCTGCTATTTATAACCTATTACCCAACTGGATTTGGGCCTTCAAAAATCTCAGCAAGCTTTTCTCCTTGCTGTTACAACTCAGCAGCAAACTTCTCCTATAATCAAGGTCTTCAATCTTCTAGTTCCTAAAATATCTCCATATTTAGAAACAGTATTTTCTTCAAATATTCTGATTGATTCTTGATTGATCTTCAGATTCTCCATAAGAAACGCCACATATATTCTCAGAGTATTTAAGTACCAGAACTATAACTGAATTATCAATTCTGTTGACGTGATGTCAAGTCAGATGTCATGACATTACATCTAACATGTTTTCCTAGATGTTGAACTTCTTCAACTCAACAAATAACCTCTTTCATAATTTAGATCACTTAGAATAGTTAGGTTACAAGTCACAGTTGTTACAAACATTCAACATATCACATAGTTACTTAATCAGTACTTAATTTCAGGCACGATGTCATATGCTGATGTTGTGACATCTTACATAACATGTTGGTCCAGATGTTGAACTTCTTCAACCCCACATATTAAAACAACAGAGGGAATATGGGTAAACTTGCTTTCTTATTTGTTTTACAAATGAAGCCAACTCTCCAGCCAGGGCACTTACAAATATGATAACAAGCGTGGATATGTGATCAAAATAAGTTTATAATGGGTAAATTAATAAATTCGAGTTTGAGAAAAATATGCAAACCGTGGTACTATAAGGGCACGATTCTTGATGTTTTTGGCCTTGAGGATGATTGGAATAGCTTCAGAACACGTCCAGGAACAGATTGCTGGCTTTGGAATTACTTGAAATGGCCTTTGGAAGAGAATACGGTCTGCACTTTTTCTTCCAAAATTTGCAACTTCTTCCCTTGTTTTCACGACCCCAAAACCTCTTTTATGCTTTAGAGATGTTAGTTATATATGATAGAATGATTTAGGTCAACAAAAACTGACCATATCTTTGCAAATTGTGGAGATTTGATTTCATTCTTTGCCATGTATGATTTATTTCCAAAATAGACCAAATTAAGATCTTTTTCAATCAATTAGCTCTTTCACGATTTGGATGATTTGCTAGCTGTTCCTTGACTCATAAAATGCTCATAAAATCAAATCTTTGATTTTATTTGATTATTCTACTATTTAAATTGATTTATTTTGATTTAAATGGATATAAAATCAAAATAAATAATAAAAATAATAAAAATAATAAGTGGATAAGCTCAGGGGTCGTGGGTCCTCTTAGGAACAAGTTTCAAACAAGAAAACATGGGCCCATTTAGAAAAAAAGTCATTTTGATCAATGTTGACTTCATGCACATTTCCAAAAATTGGTCAACTTTGACAATACACATCTCTCTCATTTTTAACCTTGAGAAGGCGTTCTTGGACTTTTTAGAAATCTTAGGATGTCCCCTAAACAAACCTTTTAGTTTCATATCAATTGGGTCTTCCATGTTCATGTAATAAGCTTTGACCCAAAAGGTGTTTTTGTTGTCTTTTCAAAAGGACCTATAATGTAGAAAATCGCATCTTTTGAACTTTTGAGATGAATATGAATTGTGGGGAATTGCATCCTCTTCAAAATGAGCCTTGGATGGAAAATTTCTGATAAAGTATGAAAAAGTTATGCTTGGTCAAAGTTTGGTTGACTTTTCCTGAGAAACCCTAATTTAGCAACTTTTGGGTTTTGATGAATTTGGGGCATTCCTTGAGGAATCATGATCTACCCTTGATCAAATGATGGATATAAATTCAAAATGTTGATGTTGACCAAAAATCTTGAAGTTTGACTGTATGTGGGCCACAATTGACTTTTGACCTAGTACAGTTGATTTTCAGGCATCTGAGCAATTGATTGAGAAAACTTCTTGTGCAAGGCATGAAACTTGACATGGATGATCTTGAGAACATATTGAAACCATGGAAATTATTTGGGACCTTTGGAGTTCCCACACCCTGATGAAAATGGAAACCCTGGTTTGAGGTACATTGCCTTAGGAGAGTTTGTCTGGTAAACTCTTGGGCATCCTTGAGCAAGTTGAGAACCTCAATGGGCATGTGTTGAGTAAAATGAGAAGGAAAATTTTGGGGTAAAACAGCTTCCCCTGTTCAATCTTCTTAAACCTGAGGATGTAGATTGACTTGTCTGCCTTTCATAATCTGATGGTGGAAGATGATTGAACACTAGAGTGCCCAGAAATTTGCACTCGTCTAAGATGGTGCTGGACTATGTAGGTAGTATCAGGAATGGGATTACAGATTCCATTTGGAGGAGATGACAGAAGGTCACCGAAGATGGGCTTAAAGATTCCATCCGGAAGATATGAAGGAGAATCTTCGGAGATGGGCTTAAAGATGCCATCTAGAAGATGTTGATTTCCCGAGATATTCCTTTGATGAGAATTCCTGTTCCTGTTGTTGAGGAGGAATCTGCTGAGGAATATTGGTCTCCGTCTTGGGAGAAATAGAATTTTAGGAGCTTAAGTTGTCCGTTACTCTACTGGGGAATCATCTCTTAGTCGAGGAGGTGAAAGTGAACTTCTATCTAGTCGTGCTCCAGGCTTTACAGTGATTTGCTGATCATAATAAGATTAACTGCTATCTGGCCATGCTCCAGGTTTCACAGTGACTTACTGGGGAGATGAGATTACACTTGCTATCTGGTCGTGCTCCAGGCTTTGCAATTTCTCAATTCTTATCTGGTCGTGTTTCAGGCTTCAATACTAATTAAGTGGTTATCCGGTCGCATCCGGGTTTCAACTTGAATTTAAGGCATACTAACATCCAGTCATTTCCAGACTTCAATATTATTTGGCCTAGTAAATTGCTATCTGGTCGAATTCCAAGCTTCGCAGTACCTCATACTGTTATCTGGTCGTGCTCCAGGTTTCACAATGTCTCTTGCTGTTATCTGGTCGTGCTCCAGACTTCACAACGTCTTATACCGTTATCTGGTGGTGCTCCAGGCTTCAGTAATTTGGAGAAATTAAGATATTATGCGGTCGACTTCTGGGCTTCATAGCTTGAATTTGAGATATACCACTATCTGGTCGACTCCAGGCTTCGTAGTATTTTGGAGAAATCAAGATATTATCCGGTCGATTTTTGGGCTTCATAGCTTGAATTTGAGATATACCACTATCTGGTTGATACCAAGCTTCGTAGTATTTTGGAGAAATCAAGATATTATCCGGTTGATTTCTGGGCTTTATAGCTTGAATTGGAATAGAAATCTTAGTATCGATTTGACTGAACCAGGGAAAGGTCTAGAGTTGTCTTCAACTAGGAGAGAAATCTTAGTATCGATTTGACTGAACCCGGGAGAGGTCTCGGAATAACTTTGACTGACATAGAAATCAGGGGAATCTTAGCGGCGATTCGGCTGACCCAGACGAAAGTTTTAGAACATCTTCAACTATAATAGAAACCTTAGTTTCGGTTTGACTGAACCATAGAAAACTTGTGAGAACTTCAACTGGGAGAGAAATCTTAGTATCGATTTGACTGACCGGGAGAGGTCTCAGATTAACTTTGACTGGCATAGAAGTCATGGGAATCTTAGCGGCGATTCGGCTGACCTAGACGAAAGTCTTAGAGCATCTTCAACTAGAATAGAAACCTTAGTGTCGGTTTGACTAAACCAGAGAAAATCTTGAAAAGTGTTGGAATATCGTCAACTGGAATAGAAACCTTGGTGTTGGTTTGACCGAACCAGAGAGAACTCGTGAGAACTTGATTGCATATTTCCCTGAAAGGTAAAGAGTTAGTCGTATGTAATGTCATGATGTATGAAATGTATTGAGTAATGATGTTCTCAAAATAAACTAGATTGTGCTATATAATATGTATGCGCATGCCATGATGTATGGATATGCAATGCTATTGTGATCCTCTCTAGCTGGGGAAAATAAATCTTGGACTGCTGCTGGAGAGTATAAGGAGTTGAGTTCTTCGTTTCCGCTGGGGATAGTGACCGAAGATGATTAGCTGGAGATTTACATCCATTCTGCTTGAGAACATTCTACCGGAGGAGACTTTGTCTGAGAATAATCATGTGGGGGAATGACTTTGTGGGGAAGAGAGATACTCTGTTGGAAGATCTGCTGATTTGGAGAAATAAACTCAGTTAGGGATGAACTTCCATTCCTGGAGAGAAGAGCTCTGTTGGAGATTGATCTTCCGCTGTCATAGAAATAAACTATGCTCGGGAGATGGCTTTATAAACTGCTCATGGTTATAAAACTCGACTGGGGAATGCAGATATCAACTTTCTAAAGGAACCTACTGGGGAAGGAATTCCTGCTTGGGGATACGGAGGTCGGACCTTGGTTGTCTCGGCTCTGTGGGGAATATAGATATCACGGGCGTGTATGTGATAGTGACTTCGATTCCAACTACCTCTGCCCCTTGTACCATGCTGGAAAAAGTACATGCGGATATTTTTTGGATGGATATATGTCGTGATTGTACTTGAACATGTATTTAATGAGTATCAGGATGAAATCCGTCTCTGGATCATATATGAATTGTACTTGAAACATGTTTCGAATGAGTGTCAGAATGACATCCGTCTCTGGATCGTATCTGAACTGTATTTGAAACATGTGTTGAATGATTGTCAGAATGGCATCCGTATCTGGAGCGTATCTGAACTGTATCTGAAAGCTGAATCTGAATGAGTATCAGAATGGCATCCGTATTTGGAGCGTATCTGAACTGTATCTGAAAGATGAATCTGAATGAGTATCAGAATGGCATCCGTATTTGGAGCGTATCTGAACTGTATCTGAAAGATGAATCTGAATGAGTATCAGAATGGCATCCGTATCTGGAGCGTATCTGAATTGTATCTGAAAGCTGAGTCTGAATAAGTGTCAGAATGGCATCCGTATCTGGAGCGTATCTAAACTGTATCTGAAAGCTGAATCTGAATGAGTATCAGAATGGCACCCGTATCTGGAGCATATCTTAACTGTATCTGAACGATGAATCTGAATGAGTATCAGAATGGCATCCGTATCTGGAGCGTATCTGAACTGTATTTGAAAGATGAATCTGAATGAGTATCAGAATGGCATCCGTATCTGGGGCGTATCTGAACCGTTTCTCGATTCTGGTGCTCTTGATGAATGCTGATCAAGGTATAAGTCTTCCACTGATAGACAAAGTTGTACGTTTTAAATCCCTAACTTTTTAAATCCCTAACTTTTAAATCCCTAACTTTTAAATCCCTAACTTTTTCCTGGACCTCCCTTTCGGGTTTTCAGTCCACCGGGATACCTTTTTGCCCAAGTCGCCTTTTCAGGTTTTCGACTTGTCGGGAGTACAAATTTTTTATATGTATATCCCTAACTTTTGCCCGAACTCTTTTGGTTCGCCGGGATTCCCTTATTTTTGCCTATGTGTGTCAACCTAGCGGGTCTTTTTTTTCATGCATGGTATTTTCCGACTATGTCCATGCTTTCAGGATATAGAGAGTTGTCACTGTCCATAGTGTTGTGTTATAGTATTGTCAAAAATGTTTTCTTGATGGCATATGATTCGTTGCTGGAATGCGTGCGTAATGCGCCAAGCGATTCAAATGGAGATCTACCCCTGGTTATTTGGCACTTTTAGAGAGACTGCCCCAGGTGTGTTTAGACATCATGTCATGCCCCTTGCTTATGGAAGACCTGTTATTGGAAGTGTCTTTCCCACTGAGGTGATTCTGTCCATTGAGAGGATGTCTGTTTATTGAATATCCATTGTGCGGATTTCTTTGTTGTCAAATAATTAGTCATATGCAAACAATGTCATTTAAAGAATGCCAAACTCATGTCTGTCTTGAATGTTTTTTTGAAAATGTGTTTTGTGTAGTAAAATGAAACTTGCAAGAATGTGATATCAACTCAGGATTCGTAACAAATCCTACATGAGTCAGGATACCTTTGTAACAATATGCTCTCAAACTAACCCATGCTTCAGCTAGGACTTTTAAGGGTTATAACGTGGCCTGGTTCACGGTTCAAGAAACAAAGGATAAAGGCTCAAATTTTATTTGTACCCAACCCGCTCTTCGTGATGTTCTTCAGTCCTATGCTCAGTTAATTGCGTGTTTAGATCCCAATTGAGTCTGGAATCTTTGCTATGATACTTGGTGATGATTTAGAAATTGAACATTTGTTTTGAAAAAGGCAGTCATTTTTGTAATCTTCTTTTTGTCGAGGATTTGTAGTAACCTCTTTTTTTTTGTCTTCGTTATCCCTTCTTTCGCCTGAACTGTTTCTTTTGTGATTACAGTCAGTGGGATGCCCCAATTTTTCTTTTAAGTCTCCTTCATAGGTTTTGACTTAATGGGCTTTTATTTCGAGAGATAATGACTGCCTGTCTTGGCGATTATACGGAACCATCACCGTCTTTTGTCTTGGAAGGATGTCTTCGATGCTATTCATTATGTACGAAGCAACAGATTGTGACTGAATGCGCCTCTGAATTAACTGAGAAAACTACCCTGCCCCAGGTTATGATTAAGGGTTTTAATTTGTGTGAAAAGAAAAACTCCTACTTCTTTGGCTCGAAGGGGTTGACTAAGGATTATCTTCCTTATAACTCCACTATTTAGGATTTGAAACAACGCCTGTACATCGTCAGCGGGGTCTGTTCAAAGGCAAACTGTAGAGATTGTGGTATCATTTTCGTCATCCTCCCTCTAAGGCTTAGAGTTTTTAATCGAGAGTTGAATATCACAAAAGGAAATAAGAACGCATTTTTGAAATAGTGAATACGAATGAATTGATTCAAGCCAAACATGTGTAATGCATTGATGAAATAACGAGGTTTGATATGAATAAATGTTCAAACAAATAAAAAGAAAACTACACATTGAAAATTCTAATGAACGAAAAGTCTTCTTGTGAGAATTTGTCACTTCAGATGGTATGCCTTGGAGGGATGGCAGAAGAACTCAGCTTGACTGTCTTGTGCGAACTCTAGCGCTCCTTCATCAATCAGGTCTTGAATTTTATTTCTCAATGCCCAACAGTTGTTGGTGTCATGTTCAGGACTATTGGAGTGGTACGCACATCTTGCATTTGGATTGTACCTTGGGGAGGCTATGTTGGGATTCTGAGGAGGGTCCCTTAACATAACCAACTTGGCCTTCAACATGCGTTGCAATGCTTGAGCCAATGACATGTTGATTTTAGTGAAGCATCTTTTGGATGTATTCTTCTTATGCCGATTTCCCCGTTTTCGTTGGCGAGGTTGTGGTTGGGCTTGTGATGTATTAGCAATCTGGAAAGGTCTGTGCCTGACCAAACCAACCTCTTCTCTCACTGGGGGCTAATTAATTCCTTGATCCACAATTTTACCTGTTTGTTTCATGGATCTGCATCCATCTTGGTGAAGCTTGTTGAGGAAGGCTATTAGCCCTTCTTGTCCTCGAGCTAAGCTTTGGATAAGAGCCATCTGCCCTAGCATCTGGATTCTCATTGCTTCTACCACAGCTTGTAGTTGTTCCAATTGTTCATCCTTGTTTTTGTCAGGACGTTCCTTGGTCAGATTCCTGGCGAAGAGTGTTTTCAGGTCTTCTTGCCCCTTGGATAGATTCAGGAGAAATTCCTTGAACTGGGAATCTTGAGCTTGGAGATCTCTGTTGTCTTGTTGGAGAGCCATTGTTGAAATAAACAGCGAGAACATGAGAGACCTGCTTTGAAACCTGCTTATGCAATGATATATCTTATATATGTATGCAATTTTTTCAAGGATCTCGCGGGGTAAACAAGAAAATGTCAGAAGTTGAATTTAACAACTTTGATTGAAGAACTTTGTATCGTTAAGAGTCCTTCTACAAGAGTCAAGCTCACCATATCAAGTGGGTCATAGCCCCTGACTCAAGTTGTTGAGTTTTGATCTTCTGACAACATTGGCTTAGAGGAAAATAAATCCCCTTGCCCCTTGCTAGACGTCTGATTTATCATAACTTGCATCACAGGCCCTCGAGATCCTTGAAATGGTTAAGGAAATGTTAAGGCATGATATTATGATGTTTATGCTATGTTTTTAAGCTAAGGTGCAAAGTGATGTAAGCAAGTAAACCCTGCAAGAAATCCAAGTTATTGGATAATAACTGTAAACAAAACCTGCAAGGAACTCATGCTGTCAGGTAATAAAACTCTGCAAGTAGTTCAAGTTGAAAGCATACATGTCACGCAAACAACCTTAGGTTTAGGCTTGCATGGGTTTTAAGGTCATACCCTCTTGAAGCTGGATTAGTTCAACCTGTCATATAAATAGTAACCGGGTTCTAAGGGATCTCAAATGAGTGTAGCATCGAGTATCTGTCGACCTTGGGCATACACCAAACCCGGACATCTCGCTACGTCCTACTAACCAAGTTGTGTAATTAAAGGTTCTAAGGTCAGTTGATGCTTTATGACACCACACGGCGGCCCTGTACATCTCCCTGATTGACTCAAGGGTTACGGGTACCAACCAAAGTGCCATATCAACGTAGCTACTGCTTCAACTGTGTCAGTATACCCCAACACAGCTCCCTCACAGTTTATTGCTACTTACCTAAAAGGTGTTTCCCGATCCGGGTGTAGGATCAAATAACCCAAACAGTTCCCATAAATATAAAGCAAGCAAGACAATCAAGAGAAATAAATTAAATGTGACCTAGATCCTAAGGTTTACCCCACTTTATATTTTATTCCCCAGCAAAGTCGCCAGTTCAGTGATACCGTGGCAGAACCGACTGTTAATACTGGTTTGCATTTTGTATTCGCAAATGTTATAGTAAGCAAGAGTCGCCACCGACTTTTATTTCATCCAACAAAGGAAAAGGAAAAAGAACAGAAAAAACCTTTTTCGAGAATGTTTCTGAGTGTGACGAAGTTGTTTCGAAAACTGTTTTTGAAAAGTGTTTGTGTGAAAAATTTTGTTTGAACAAGTACCCAGGAACTAATCTACCTACTCGAAAAAAAGTCTGTTCGTTTTCCTTTAGACAACGCTATCCTAT
This sequence comes from Vicia faba, assembly GCA_948472305.1. Classification (NCBI taxonomy): domain Eukaryota; kingdom Viridiplantae; phylum Streptophyta; class Magnoliopsida; order Fabales; family Fabaceae; genus Vicia; species Vicia faba. Next base: position 1,538,938,364 of record OX451737.1, read on the forward strand.
TATTAAGGAATAGGTAGCACCGTCATTGGATTTTTAAAGGGACGTTCGATGGGACGAAGTGGTCTCTAAAGGCAACAAGTAAGGATACCTTAGCATTTCGAAGGGACTATCGTCATAAGATCAATTCGTAGGCAACTCGAGGGACAAGTAGGGACTATGATCTTTATGATGACTTTGAATCGCGGGTCATTGCTAAGGTATCCCTACGTTCGAGGGACACGACCATTATTTCCGAGGCAACCAAGTGAGGCAAACCCTAGGAGTGAGCATGTGCATATGTTTGATTTCAGTTATTTAATCTTTGCACAATTCAGGTGATCTACTGTTTTAATTTTATTTGTCTTTTGCATGCAAGCCTATTATCCATACAGCTAGACAGTTCATAGTTGCGGAAATTAAAAGCGGGAAAGTAAATCTACGCTATTACAAGGCTTCGGGGAGGGGGTTACATGACCAAAAATCGGGGATTAAACAGTAAATAATATGCGGTAAACCCTAATTAAAAACTATTACAAACCCGAAGCAAATAGAATAATTGGAAAATAAAATATTATGCGCGAGAATTAAATACGGGAATCAAAGTCTAAATTCAAAGGAAATCAAAGAAAATATTTTTGCTATCTTTTGATTGGGAAAATTAAATATTTGCAAATTAAACCTAATTTTCTAATTGATTTTAATTATGGAAAAAATGATTTAAATTGCCCTAATTAAATTAATCTAATTAATAAATGAAATAACATATTTTATGAAAAAAATCTGATTTTAATGTTTTTGTGATTTTTTGATTTAATAAAAAAATGAATTTGTTTTTTTTGTTAAAATAATTAAATGAATAATTAAAATAAATAAAAGAAATTAAAAAGAAAAATTAAACTGGGCCTGGTGAAGTAGCAATCTGGGAGGTGCATTGTTTGAAATTTCCAGGCCCAGCATAGCTGGCCCAAAGCTTATGTTTGCTCCAGTGAGACGCTGGCCAAGAAGGTTCACCTCGCGCCTGCATGCTTGAGGCATTAGATCTGGGATGGAGATGATCCAATGATGAGGAATTGGAAGCCTATGGTGAACGCGCTTATGATAGTAACATGGAATCTGCAAACAATTATTAGGAAAAATAATAGAAGCACACGCATGGGATCGAACCCAGAGCGTTTGCTTCATAGGCACGCTCCTCAACCGTCTGCGCTAGTTGGAACATCCGTACATATAATAAAACGAATAACATATAATGGAAATAAAGTGCCTTGCCCAGAAACACGCGCCAATTTCAAATGGGCCAATGGTGTGCTGCCACCTCTTGTCTTCTTCCCCATAACTGTTGTTTTTTATATCAGCTTTTACCTACGGACAAAACCATCACTAAAGGCTATAGTGACAGTTTTTATCCGTAGCTACATCCCTGTAAGATTCAAAAAAATAATACAAGCAAGATAAATCAAAATCAAAGGCATGAATCAGTTGCAAATCACGCCCTGAGTTCATTGGTACCCATAATTTGGTCTAATTTCGCCTCTACGGAGAGTCCCCAATTTGGGACCTTAAAATCCTAACAAGAGCGTCGTGCCATTCCTGCATTTGAACTCAGATTAAACCATCTAGAAACAATGTGTTGTACCCCAAAATTTTCCCTCCCATATTCTTCAAAAGTTTTGCCAAACATCATCTCAAATGGTTCAAGGCTACTCCAAGGATTGCACAGTCAACCATCCTCCTGAAGCCAGTCAAACTAGGGTTTTGGTTCTCACAAGGAATCTGAAGTTTTCAAGAGCTCAATCAAGTCTCCCATGCTCATACACATTGTCAAGCACCTACATGTCAAGTTTCAAGGCTCACAAGGTCAAGTTGCACAGTCAAAAACCCTAATTGCTCAACAGCCAACTGTAGGGGCAAAATGGTCATTTGGCAGTCAAAAGTCAAAATTGTTTGTCAACATCTTATTTTGAAGCCACAAACATCATTTGATCAATGCTTGATCATGATTCTCAAAGTTTGGCTCAAAAAGTCTCAAGATGCAAAAGTTTCTATTTTTGGACAGTTGAAAAGTCAACTGTAACTTGACCAAGGCATAACTTTTTCATGGTTCATCAGAAAAATCCCATCCAATGCTCATCTTGAAGGGGGGAACATTTCCTACAACTCATCTTCACATTCAAAGTCCATGAAATGCTCTCACAAAAAGTTATCAATTTCAACATTATAGGTCATTTCCAAAAGTCAACAAAAAGGGACTTTAAGTCAAAGACCATAACTTGAGATTGGTAAATCAAAATGACATGGGACCAAAGACATTGGTTAGAGGACTTCAAGACCTTTCCAAAATGTCCAAGAACATGATCAAAGCTTAAAAATTGAGCAAGATATGCATTGGAGAAGTTGGGAAAATTTTGTGAAATGGCCAAAATCATTTATCCTTGAAATTCCATTTTTTGACAAAAGGGCCCCACTTTTTTCACTTGAATCAGTTTGGCCATGCTTCCCACGTGTCCCACCTTTTATTTAAATATTTAAAATTAATTTTTCATTTTTATTAGATTTTTTTGGATTTAATTCATTTTTAATCCTTTAAAATCAAATAAAAATCAAAAAGGTTAATTAAAAGGGATATTTGGCTTTGATTAGCTTTGATACATCATTATGCATATCCCATATTCGTGCCAAGGCTAAATGAAGCAATAATTCAAAAATTGGTTCAAAAATGGAAGGTTGTTAATGGAGGTTTATGGAAATCTTGAACTTGAATGCCTTGCATTATTGGCCCTTAATTCCAATTGAAATACATTGCATGATGTATATACAAGCGATCAGACACAAGAAGAACAGAGAAGCTGCGCTACAATTTGAGAACCAACTTTACATTTTCACATAAAATTTGCAAAACTGAAAACTTCCTTAGATCACTTGTTGAGCCCCCATTCTGATCCAAACACCTTCCTGAGGTCCCAAGGAAACTCTAGCAATCAAAACCACGCTCAAACGTGCAAAGAACAAGTCCCACGAAGCTACACGGTTTGTCCTTTTTTCCAGAAATGCATAACACGATTCATACATTTTCATTGATTTTTCTTGCCTGATTTGTACTAATGAGGGTTCTCTGAAGCTTTTAGTGCCATCCAATTGAGTTATAGGCATCTGAATCCGAATCTACCATGAACAAAAACTAGGGTTCCTGAAACTTCAAATTGGGGCTTTAGGTATATGGTAAAATTGGACTCTAAAACCAGTATGAACAGGATCGTGGCAACACGAGGATTCCAAATCACTTATCGTGCTCAATTTATGATTGAACACAGCCTATTTGCTATTTTCAAAAAGCTTGTGTTTTTTTTTGGGGGGGGGGGGGGGTTCAAAACCCCCGCTATCCCTTTTTTACAGGTCCATTCGGAGAAGATGATTGCGTGGCATGGCGTGAGTGGATGGTTTGAAATCCAGCGCCCTTTTTTTATTTCATAACACTAATGTCAATTTTGTTTTATATTATTTGTTTTTTATCCTATGTACAAAGCGCACAAATGGTTCAATTGGTTAAAGCATTAGCCAGTAAACACTGGGACCTGGGTTCGAATCCCAGGTCCCCTCAAATTGTTTCTATTATTTTGTTTAACCCTTTCCCATGCAGTACACCATCCAGCAGTACACCATACATCCAGCGCCTGGGCTCGCCACGTAATCTAGGAGATCAATCCAGCGGCCATCACCAGTAGTCCACCGTGCACGCTGTCAAACGCTACACACACAACTCCAAAAAGTCAACAAGGCTTGGATTGCAATTGGGCCAAAGTGCTTCAAAAACTCCCCTTTGGGTTCAGACACCCCCAGGGTTTGATCCATATTTTACTCTTTTTTTATTATTATTCTTTTTTTCCCTTTTATTCTTTTTTTAGTTTATTTTATCCTTTTAATTAATTTAACTAATAATTTAATATAAAAATCCAAAAAAATCAGAAATCACGAAAAAATGAAAAAATATTTTATTTAATTTAATCCATTAATAGTTTCATTTTTGTAAATAAAATTCAATAATTAATTTAGTTTTAATTTTAGGTTGTTAATTTTAATGTTTTTTTTTAATAGCTAAAAAAATAAAAAATAAAAAATAGGTCTTTAGCACATTTTTATCCTTTTTAAATAAATATTTATATTTTCTTATTATAATTATTATTAACCATTAATTAATTTTGTAAATACTTGTAATTAATCAATTAGGTTCAAATTAGGTTTAACTTAGACAATTTTTCTTTAATAAATTAAAAAAAACATTAGAACTAGAGTTATTTAACTTTTAAATTCCAATTTAATTTTCTTTAATGTCATAAATACAAAAACATAAAAAAAAGCCCTTTCCTTTATTTAATTTAATTAATTTAATAATTTCATTTTAATTTATTTAAAGGGTCCAACGCCCTCGCACTCGATTCTTATTTCCATTCGCGCATTTATTGTTTATTTCTTTCATGAATGTAATGTATTTTCCCCAAAGCCCTGTAATAGTTAATTAGGCATTTATCTTTCCGCATTTTTATTTCAAATCGGGTCTTGGATTAATTTGGCGATGTAGACCTGCGCCTTTGTAATAGCGTAGGACCTTTATCTTTTCCGCACTTTAAATTCCAGCACCTTTTAACTGTTAACAATCACATGAAAGAATGAATGCCCAAAAATAAAAATCAAAACATAGATCACCAATGCATGACAAGACAAATAATAACTGAAAATAACACACAATTCACACACCACTCTTAGGGTACGCCTCACTGTTGCCTTGCCCCTCGAAACGTGGTCGTCGAGTACAGGACGTCTTAGTAAGTCCTTATGTCCATGAACATGGCATAAGGGTAGCTTCTAAGGTGTCCTACTGTTGCTCTGGTGATCACACTGTTGCCTTGCCCCTCGAAACGTGGTCGTCGAGTATAGGACGTCTTAGTGAGTCCTTATGTTCCATTGATCTAGTTGCCTCGAAACGGTTGCCTCGAAACAAGTTGCCTCAGAATAAAAAGATCAATGGCATAAGGGTAGCTTCTAAGGTATCTTACTATTGCCCGGTGACCACACTGTCCCTAACCCTCGAATTGACCCGAACACCTCCAACGGTGGTGCTACCTACCTCTCAATGGTGGGATGGCACTACCTTAAGGACATTTACACAGACTAATTCCTTAGGGTAGGTAGATGACTCGTAGATACTTGCTCTAATTCAAAACAAATCAAAAACTTCTTTTCACACCGACACTTTGCAAAAAGCTTTCAAAAACAACTTTTCAAACACTCTTGAGGACTGATACAAGAGTCGAACTGAAATTTTAAACGAAACTTTTTCAAACCCACTCACCTTGAAAAGCAAACAAACATTTTGAAAACACAAATGAGCAAGTATCTAAGAGCCCATGGATAACCATGGATAGAAAGGGTGCTAACACCTTCCCTTTCTATAAATCTACCTCCCGAACCGAGAACTAATCTCAAAAAGGAATTTTTCTGTGCTTTTGTCCTTTCCATGTTGGAGAAAATAAAAGACGGTGGCGACTCTTGCTTACCGCGACATTTCGCGACACCAGCTAAAAAACAGTCAGTTCTCATTTCCACCGATCACAGAACTGGCGACTCTGCTGGGGACCAATCTTATAAAAGTGAGGTGTACCTTAGGACTAAGATCACTGTGTTTTCAATTGCTTTGACTTGTTTGCTTTATTATTATGGGACTGTCTCGGGAGTTCTATAGATCCTAACCCGGATCTGGGGATACCTTCTTAGAAAGTAGCAACAAGGCTGTGAGGGAACTGTGCGGGGTATACCGACATGGTTGAAGCAGTCTGCTACGTTGATGTGGCACTTTGGTGTGTACCGGTAACCCTTGAGTTCAGTCAAGGAGAGTACGGGGCCTCCGCGTGGTGTCGTGAAGCATCAACAGACCTTAGGAACCTTAATTGAACCACCTTGGCCTCTTTAGGGTAGTGAGATAACTACTTTGGTGTAGTCCGAAGTCGGTTGATACTCGATACTACACTCAGTTGAGGGTTGTTTTCTTGGGATATTTTGATCGCCAGTCAGTGGCTAAATCAAAACGATGAACAATGAAAGCAATCCAATGATATTGAGATCCTTAGAACCCGGTTACATTGATAGGACAAGTTTGAGCCCACCAACTTCAAGAGGGTAGTACCCCTAACCTCGTGTTGGCCTAAACTCTAAGGACTGTGGTGTGACTTGTGTGCTTTATCATGTTTGCTTTTTGTGAATACTTGTGGTATGCCCTTATCATAGCATCATAACATCATACAACATCATATGCATCCACTAACCATTTCAGGGGTTCGAATCTTCATCTTTGTTTTTGTTTTGTAGGACATGGAAACTATCCGCAGAAAGACAATTCAGATCAACCTTGTAAGGGTCCCTCCTCAGCTTAAGGAGCTTACATCCAGGATTCCCGAGAACTCGTCATTCAGTGAAAGGCATGGTAGACTCATCAGCCTGGTCAATACCAATATTGAGGAAGAGATGGTAAAGGTCCTCTTCCAATTCTTTGACCCTCTGCATCACTGTTTTACTTTCCCGGATTATCAGCTGGTGCCTACTTTAGAAGAGTTTTCCCAGCTTCTGAAGATTCCCATTCTCAATCAACTACCCTACAACGGTACAGAAAGGGAACCAAAACTTGAAGAAGTAGCTAAAGCATTATGCCTACAACCATCTGACATCAAGGGGCATTGGGAAGCCAGAAATGGTATCAAAGGGTTCTTGGCAAAGTTTCTGTTTGAGAAGGCCCAAGAGTGTTGGAATTCCCTTGACCTACAAGCCTTTGAAGAAGTTGTAGCCCTCTTTGTCTATGGGTTGGTGCTGTTCCCTAAGCCAGATCAGCTTATAGATATCAGTGCTGTCAAGGTCTTCATGTCTAGGAATCCTATACCTACGTTGCTGGGGGACATCCTTCACTCATGTTACACTCGAACCATGAGAAAAAAGGGTGTTCTTATGTGCTGCACTTCCCTCCAGGGAAGGTGGTTTATTTCGCACCTTCCACAATCAGTTTTGAAGAACGAGCGGGGTTTGAGGTGGTCACAACGATTGATGACTCTTACACATGCAGATATACATTGGTACTCTCGGTCCAGAGAGGATGTCACTATCATTGATCGTTGCGGGGAGTACCCTAATGTTCCTTTACTTGGAATCAGAGGAGGTATTACTTACAACCCGTGCCTGGCTTGGAGACAGTTTGGTTATGCTCGGAGGGATGGCCCACATGACATGTTAATTCCTGACATAGTTTTTGACTTCGACAACGATGCACAAGGACTTCGCCAGAAATTTATCAGAGCTTGGAGGATGCCCAGCAATATAGACAGCAAGACCCTGGGGCACAGGAACTCCATCCCTTTGGAGCCTTATCTCAAGTGGGTACGAGCCCGCTCCCAGAAGCTGGTGATGCCATATCCTCATGTTCTCCCCGTGATCAAAGAGCCAGACTTGGAAGGAGAGGTGTCCTACACCATTCAACATCCTGACATGCCCACGTCCTGGGAAGAGATGCAGAAGATATGGATCCAGCTTAAGGAAGAACGGAATTCTCTTGAGACTAGTCTACATGCTAGTGAAAAGAAGGTCTTGGAGCTCACCCGCCTACTGCACGAGGAAAGGAATCTCAACACCTACATTGCTCCAAAGAGGATGCGTAGTGTCTTTTGGGATTGATTTGCTTTTGTAATGTTTTGCCCATGAGGCTTTGATGTACCAAACAGTTATTTTCTTAATGATAACGGGTGTTCCTTTTTGTCTACAACAAATTTGAATTTTCGAACCCTTGAATGCATTGCATAAACACATATCATTCATCATGTGCATCACATGTACTCTTCTTTTCAGGTTGCTTACTGTTCTTCGCTGTTTATTTCAGCATCATGAACCCTGAATCATCAACCGAGACGTCTATCAAGGCCCTTCAGGCGCAGAACGCATAATTTCAGGAGCTGATCATGGGTTTGGCTCAAGGTCAACAAGAGCTGAAGGCTATGCTCCTGAAGAAGAGTAAGAAGAAGAAGAGGACTGTGCTATTTAACACTGGGCACAGGCTCGGGAATACTTTGCAAAATGAAGCTGAGAGGACTACTCCATATGTCACGACTACGGAAAAGGGCTTTTAAAGCGCTTATTTTGGCCTTTAAAAGCGCTTAAAAGCGCTTTAATAGCTGGCGCTGGCGTAGGTAACAAAAGCGCTTCTAAAAGCGCTCTGGTAGACCCCCCCTTTAAGAGCGCTTTCCTGGAAAAAGCGCTCTGGTAGGACCCCCTATAAGAGCGCTTTCCTGGAAAAAGCGCTCTGGTAGACCCCCCTTTAAGAGCGCTTTTCCCAGAAAGCGCTGCCAAAGACCAGTAAAAAAGCATAAAAAATTAAAAAAAAACGCAGCATACAAAAGCGCTTTTGGAAAAGCGCTCTGGTAGGCCCCCCTATGAGAGCGCTTTTTCTGGAAAAAGCGCTCTGATAGGCCCCCCTATAAGAGCGCTTTTCCAAAAGCGCTTTTGTATGCTGCGTTTTTTTTTTAATTTTTTATGCTTTTTTACTGGTCTTTGGCAGCGCTTTTACTAAGAAGCGCTTTAGTAGGTGGACCTTTAAGAGCGCTTTTTAAAAGCGCTGTCGTTTCTAAATGAGGTATTTTTATGTGCAGCCTATAATTTAATCCTCCCAGTCGACCTGTAATGTTTTCGACCTGTAATATTTTCGACCTGTAATATATTTTTGACCTGTAATATATTTTCGACGCTATTATTTCAGCCATCAGTAAGACAATATATATACTAATATAATACCATTATAATATCCAAAATTATATATATACATCATTACATCAATAATATTATAGTTCAAATCGACACAAATCCTACATGAAAAATTGCTTAATATAATATTGACACAAATCTTCTTTAATTTCTTCCAACTTAAGCTTCGGGTACCCAGCAGCACGGAATTCGTCAAGGTACTACAAAACAAAAACATAATATAAATGATATATTTAGTTAAATGTAATAAATTATATGAAATTATCTTAAGTTATAAATTCATACCGTGAGCGGAATCTCTAATTGATTCGCCTGAAGGATTTCTTTCATGAACCTCAAAACAAAGTATCCGCAATCATGACTGTTTCGCTGTTGCGGACACTACATAATAAAACAAATAAGATTCTATAGTTGTCTTGTTTTACCAAGTAGCATAAATATTATAAGCAAAATTGTGAAAAGTAATGTACCTGCACTTGGATCCAAGTGATGTTGTTTGATTTAGTCCGGGATACCTGTGCGTCCCGTTGACTACGGAACACTTGTATTGATCTAATTATTAAATATATAAAAGCATATGTTTAGATCAATCCCACAAATAAGAAAATATATAAATATACACGAATATATATTTAGAACGATCCCACTTACAAATCAACGATTTCCTTCATAGCCGGATAATTGGTCCATTCACCATTTACCGAATTCAGATAATACACGACTTCTCTTATCGGGTTGATAGCAAGCAGCAACCAGTGTGCTCTATAAATTAAAACAATAGGTTATATGAAAATTTTGCTATACACAAAAGAAACAGAGATTAGATGAACCAAGAATGAGAAACTAACCCTACTGGTCGGGTATTATACGCCCAAAGATGCAGACTTTCTGTATTGCCGGTGGACATGAATCTATCTACTAAGCGCTGTCTAACTGATTCCGGTTCCGAAGCAATTGTCATTCCGCTGCAATGGGCGGAAGACACGAAACGGAATCTGTTAGACAATGCAGTCCCGCGCAACACTCTGTCATACAACAACCTTAAATAAAAACATAATAAACATTAGATTATTTTCATTGAAATGTGTAAATAAATTATATTGTGGGACTAATTAAATAATATATCGGATGAGTGAATATTACCAGATGTATGAGTGCATATTACTGACGCCTAGTTGATCATGCCTAAAAATCTCTTTCAAGTCATCAATTGTAATATGTGACGGGAATTCAATACCGAAGACACTTTCATCCATGTTGATTTCACGTAAACCACCATCCTTCAAATCGGACATATCAACCATTGTTGCGAGTGTCGAACGGTATCGAGGCACAAAAGCACCGCCTTTTTTTGCCGCTTGCTTCGGAGGACCAGTGGGTGGTACGCTACGAACCTGCTGCGTCACTTGTTGTGACTCCCGAGCGGATGCCTAAAAATCATATAAGTTAGGTAAAATATAAAATCATGCAGATTTAGATTCAGACTATATATTAACACTTTAAATGTACCTCTTTTAGTGATGCAACAGACTCCTCCTCCTGTAAAATCCCTTTACCCTTAATTGCGGGTTTTATAGGAGCAGTCTAAAATTAAAATGTAAAAAATAATTAATAAACGGTTTAGAATTGACATTCGAAAACTAAATGATTCATAATCGTTTTCAGTATACCTCATCACTAATGGTAATGAGCTCCGAGGGCCATGCAACAAATGATCCTATTGCATCTCGCAGCAATGTCGTCTCTGAGACCATGTCAGGTACCGGTAGAATCGCATCACGATCTAATACAACATCCACCGATACTTTCAGGTGTCCATCCGGGAGCGGTCTGTGGTGAAGTAAATCTCCCGAAGTGTTGTGCACTTTTCCCTTGCCAACTAGTCGATAATTCGGTGACGATAAGTATAGTTGGCAAGATGAAATGCCCTAAACAAATAGAAAATATAAAGTCATTATCATTAATAAAATAGAACAGTTTGTAAGGAAAAAAACTTATAATTACCTCGGGAAATTTCTTTTGATAGTTGATACTAGCCTTATCACTAGTTTCTCTCACCGATGAAGTGTTGCAATTTTCTCTCATATACATATCTTTATCTCTTTGCAATTCAGAGACCTGTGCTTGCAATTCCTGCAACTTTTGCAACACTTCTTCATTGGTAAGATTTGATCTTCTCCTAGAACTCTTATAAAAAGAGGTTGGAGTCACACCATGACCCTTACCCCTCACCCGACCGGGATACTCGGGAGCATCTAGTACTCTACTAAGTACGCTCTCCTCACCGGTGGATGCCGATTGCGACAAGGTCTCCTGTAATTCATTTACATTTAAATAATTATTAGTGGAGATAAAAAATCATTTATATATTAAAAAACATTTGATTTAATTAAAGACACAGTATTATACTTACACATTCAGTATAAACTCTCTGAACATCGGGATCGACAGCTTGATTCTTGCCCACACGAGCTTCCTTCCACAACATATGTACAGGAAGTGAAGCTTCCTCACTTTTAGTCTCCTCTAACTATGCATTGACACAAACGATAAAATCGTCAATTAAAACATGCACATGTAGACAATTAATTAAAACGCATTTCTATTTACTTACAATTTTATCCTCTAAGCGTGCATATCCCAAACGCCCTTTTTTGTATGGATACGCGGGTTTGGATGCTCTCTCACTATTCGTGGCACTCTTTTTCTGAAAAGCTTCATCTCTTTGCTTTACAAACTCAGCCCAATCTGCTTCATCAATGAAGGTCGCATACTTTGTTGGCCGTCCCGGTGCCTCTTCAAGAAATTTTCCATCTTTATCCTTAAGATAGGTGTTTGTCAAAAAACTTTTCCACCCTCTATATCTTTTGCCGGCCAAACTAAGTATGTAGCTTTTACGTTCATCTGGTATCTCAAAAGTCCTCTGCAAAAAAACGTACGCATAGTGTGTTAGTATAAGTAATTTAAACAATTTATCGTCAAGATAATAACAACAATTAACCATATATGATATATACCTGAAGCTCTTCCCAAATCGCTTGTTTTTTCTCCTCCAATTCTAAATTTTTCGTTTTCGATTTCCAGGTAGCTACGGAGACCGGAATATGCATACGGACAAGTGTACCAATATAACTTGTCAACTTTGCAGAATTAGGACCAATTGGTTGTTTATCAGAATTCCATTCCAATCGGTATACTAATCCTTGGTCTCTATGTCGAATGATTCCCCTCATAATAGTGATGCCTCGTGCAACCTCTTTTGCTTCAGTATCAGGTGGAGCATTTGTATCCGAAGCAACTCTTTCGTGTGAGTTTTCTTGTGAGTTTTCAGGTGGGTTTTCAGGTGGAGCATCTCTATCTGGAGCCATTGAACCTGTATCAAACAAACTAAAGCACATTAGTACACTATTAACACTAACTTTATCACTAACGTCTCTTTCTTTTCTTGGTAGGATTGTGTACTACGCGTCTCTTAACAATGCGGACGGTTGGATTGATCCAAATACCCTCATTATGATCATTTCTAATACAAGATTCATTCTCATTTTGATCGTTTCTTGTACAAGATTCAATGCCAACACCAATATCACCTTGATCTTCAATTTTTTCATCAACTATTTTGTTAGATAAAAGCACTATAGACCATTTCGTACTTGTCGGATCATTGACATAGAACACTTGTTTAACTTGAGAGGCTAGAATGAAAGGCTCATCTTTGTACCCTACCCTATTGAGATCCACTTGCAAAAATCCTGACTTATCCATTCGTACGCCACTATTATTTTCAACCCACTTGCAACCAAATACAGGAATCTGAAACTTCGCGTAATCAAACACCAAAATGCGCTCGATAACCCCAAAATATGACAAATTTGCAAATTTCGGATTTAAGTCATTCGCACTTGATATGTGCATAGCTTCAGCTACCAAGGTAACACCACTATTTTGCATAGTACTTTTATCATCCTGTTCTTTGGTATAAAATGTGTATCCATTAATTGCGTATGCGCTATAAGAAAGCACAATTACAGATGGACCATAGGCTAAACATCTCAACCTTTCTGTTACTGAAGCAGGATCTGAACGATACTTTGAATAAATATGATCTCTAAACCACGGTATGAAACTTCGATTGTGCTCTCGTACTATCCAGTTCTCATTTCTATTTGGATTTAAATCTCGGAGAACAACTTTGTGCATTTCAACAAACGGCTCAACCTCAATCTCATTGTGCAGAACATACAAGTGCACTTGATCCCGTTCGACCATTGATACTGTCACAACTTTATTTCCAATTAGCCTTTTTCCTTCTTTTTTTTCGACAATATGAGATTTGGGGAGTCCAATTGATTGAACATTTGACAGATATTCAGTACAAAACTCAACCGCTTCTTCAGCAACGTATCGCTCGGCAATACAACCCTCTGGTCGACTTCTGTTTTTCACGTACCCTTTTAATATTTTCATATAACGTTCAGCAGGGTACATCCATCTCATATAAGCTGGTCCGCACAGTTGTGTCTCTTTCACAAGATGAACGACTAGATGAACCATTATGTCAAAAAACGAGGGAGGAAAATACATTTCAAGATCACATAAAGTAACAACTATCTCATTTTGCAATGTTGGTAAGATCGCGGGATCGACCACCTTACTGCAAATAGATCTGAAGAAGAAACACAGCTTAGTTATTGCGCTTCTTACTTTTTCTGGCAGAATAGAACGTATACCTATTGGTAAAAAATGTTCCATTATAACATGGCAATCATGCGTCTTCAAACTCTTTAACTTGAGGTCTTTCATGGACACAAGTCTTCTAATATCTGAAGAGTAGCCTTCTGGAACTTTTACTTCACTGAGGAACTTACACAATGTTTTCTTCTCCTTTCTAGATAGAGTGTAAACAGCAGGTGGCAGATATGTTCGTCTTCCTTTCGTCACGGGCCCCAATTCAGTTCTCATCCCCATGTTTACCATGTCATTCCTTATGTTAACGCCATCCTTAGACTTTCCTTGTATATTGAGTAGCGTACCTATAACGCTGTCAAATACATTTTTTTCAATATGCATAACATCCAGGAAATGTCTTACGTACAACGACTTCCAATATGGAAGTTCAAAGAAAATTGACTTCTTCTTCCACCCACCCTTGACAATTGAATGTGCAAAAGGCTTGCCAAACTGAGTGCTCACATCTTTCACCTTTTCAAAAATTTGATCACCTGACAAAAAAGGCGGGGCTGTACGATGTTCGGCCTCTCCATTGAATGCTTTTCTCCACCCACGGTAGTGATGATTAGAATTTAAGAATCTACGATGGCCGAGAAAGACATTCTTCTGACAAAGCGCCAATCGTGTCGTATCAGTTTCATCTTCACAAACAGGACACGCCTTTTGACCCTTGTTGCTGTACCCGGATAGATTTCCGTATGCTGGAAAATCATTAATTGTTCCAAACAACATCGCCCTCAAGTTGAAACTTTCTTTCCTATACCCATCGTAAACCTCCACACCTCTCTCCCACAAAAACTTTAAATCTTCGATTAAGGGTGCCAAGTATACGTCTATGTCATTCCCTGGTTGTTTAGGCCCAGAAATTAGCATAGATAACATCATGTACTTACGCTTCATACATAGCCACGGAGGTAAGTTATAAATCATAAGAATCACAGGCCATGTGCTATGCGAGATACTTTGAATACCATGCGGGTTCATTCCATCAGTAGACAATGACAACCGAAGGTTTCTTGCTTCTTTTCCAAATTCAGGATATTCAGTATCAACTTTACTCCATTGTGGTGAGTCTGCCGGATGTCGCAACTTTCCATCAATAATTCTTTCATCTGCATGCCAAGTCAAGTGTCTTGAATCGGTCTCACTACGATACATGCGTCTAAATCTCGGAATTATAGGAAAATACCATAAGACTTTAGCAGGAGACAACTTTTTCTTATATCGAGGGGCACCACATTTAGGACACTCATTCAACGCTGCATACTCGTTTCGAAACAAAACGCAATCGTTTGGACATGCATGTATCTTATCATAGCTCATTCCAATAGAAGACAACATCTTTTTGGCTTCATACGTTCGATTGGGAAGAACATTATCCTCTGGTAGCATATCTTTCATAAGGGCTAATAACTCTGTGAAACTTTTATCCGACCATCCATTGTCCGCCTTTAAGTTGTACAACTTTAACACCGCAGACAATCTTGTGAATTTTGAACAACCAACATACAACGGTTTCTCTGCATCGCTTACCAACCTCTCAAACATTTTGGGACAATCCGCAAGATCTTCTTCAAGCGCTTCTGCAATCTCTTCGACTCGATCACAATCGTATGTGTCTGTGCAATCGTCGTTTGAAGCATACTTCCTATTACAACTCGACTCAGTATTCCCGGTACTTTTCTCACCATGCATTGTCCAACATGTATAACTTCTATCAATTCCAAACCGTAGTAAATGAGATCCCAACTGATTCCCGTCAACCTTACTCCCGGCATAACAGCAACCCAAGCAAGGACACGGCATTCGAAGTGGGTCTTTGGAGTGCGCAACCGCAAACTCAACAAATTCCCATACCCCTTTCTCGTACTCTTTCGACAATCGGTTTGAATTCATCCATGTCTTATCCATGTCTTAATTAAGCTAAACAAAAACGGTCAAACTTTCACTCTTCACAAGTAACCCCTATGGCGAATTCAATTCACAAAGTTAGTAAGTACCTCACTTAACGATAAACGAAATTGACATCATGAATATTCCACATGCATGTCGAAATAATGAGTATTACTTAATATAATCTAAAAGTAAAATATTATAATTTAATTACATTACTTTTCTTTCTTAATAATAAATAGATAAATATATGAAATTAAAATTGTAAGAAATCTCTTTTAAATAAAAAGATGTTTTAAGTTTGAACTTAATTTTTGATAGTCTTGTTTAAAATTTTTATTGTATGTGTAGTAGATGTGTCAACAAATATCAAAATACAATGACTAAAATTATGAGTCCACGAGGAAAGATGATAATACAATTTATATGTAATAATTACTATTCTAAGCAAACAAGAGCTTTGTTTGAAAAATGTTTTGAACATAAAAAAATATAAAGTAAAAATAACAATGATAGAAAGTTTTTGGGGGGTTAGGATGTAATTAGTGATTACTATGATTACAGTTATATCAATATCAATTATACACATTTTATCCCTTAATCCATATTTTCACTTCACTATACAAACTCAGCATTTAATTTCAGCAGATTCACACTTTTAACTATACAAACTCAGCATCTAAGCTTACTACTACTAAGCCATATGCTGGATATTAAACAATATCTAAAGAGCAATATTAGAGACATTGATTGATCTATCTATTTCAAGCATATTGAAAAGAAATTCAAAAAAAGATATATAATATAATGATATTCACCAAAAAAGCTACACTGTAAGGCATAATAATAAAATAATGAAAATCACCTTAGACGAAGATGTGAGTAGATTCAATTCAAATAGCAAAACAGCAAAAAGCAGCAGCAAAGATGGAAGACGATTGAGAAGCAATACCAAAACTTTATTCTCAAAACCACACAAGCTCTAACCCTCCACCCAGGGCAAGACCATCAATAGCAGCAACTGAAGGTTTCCTTCCCCCTGAAAGATGAAATGAAATTCAAAATCAAAATAGAATACATCGACAAATGAGTTGCAAAGAAAACTTCATAAGAAACCGTACCTTCTATAGTGTCAGTAAGAAGGTCTACTGATATCAAACCAGGACTTGTCTTCTCTGTATATGGCAATGAAGAATTAGAAAATGAGTGCAAATACATTTACTAAAACAGAAAACCTTAAAAAAAAATATAAGAAAAATTACCTGCTAATCCCTCCGGTCTTTGAAGTAAAAGCAATACCAAAACTTTATTCTCAAAACCACGCAAGCAAAGAGTTGAAGACAAGATGCAAGCAAAGATGGAAGACGATGAGCAGTGCCGTTGAGAAGAAGACGATGAGAACAAGCAAAGATTGAAACGATTGAGAACGGAGAGAAGACGATGAGAATACAATCGAAGAAGACGATTGAGAACGGAGAACGATTGAAACGATGTGAGTTTTCAACGATTAGGGATTTGGAAACGATTTTGTGAGTTTTCTGAGAATGCAAGATTTTGTGCGTTTTCAGCAGAAATTAGGGATTTGGAAACGAAGAACACGTTTAGTATAATTTTGTTTTAAAAAATTTTAATTGTAAAGAGGGTATGACAGCGCTTTTGAAAAGCGCTTTCGTAACTAAGGCTATACCAGCGCTTTTGAGGATAAAAGCGCTCTTGTACCCCACCCCCTATATCAGCGCTTTTGAAAGCGCTTTCATAAGCCCTCTATAAGAGCGCTTTCAGAAAGCGCTTTCATACCCCCCCCCACTATAAGAGCGCTTTTCAAAAGCGCCTTCGTACCCCAGCCTCTAAGAGCGCTTTCTGAAAGCGCTTTTGTAACCCCCCCCCCCCCTTTAAGAGCGCTTTTTTAGCGTGTTTTTTTATTTTGTTTTTAGCGCAACCTATACCAGCGCTTTTTACAAAAAGCGCTTTAGTAGGGGTGCTGCTAAAAGACAAATTTGGTGTAGTGTGTGGGGGAAGGTAGTCACCAAGAAAGGGAGGTCCCTACTCCTGTGGTCTCTGATACTGAGACGGACTTCAACGACGAACAGTACCCTCCTACTGAGGACCGGTATAAGCAGCTGGAGGACAGATTAAATGCTATGGAAATTCAGCGTGTGCCTGGACTGGATTTCGGGGACTTGGGGTTATCTACTGGGGTGGTGATCCCACACAAATTCAAGGCGCCTGCCTTTGTGAAGTATGACGGGGCTTCCTGTCCCAAGATGCACCTCCGTTCTTATGTAAGGAAGATCCAGCCTTACACAGCAGACAGGAACTTATGGATCCACTTCTTCCAGGAGAGTCTTTCAGGGACTCACCTCGAATGGTTCTATCAGCTGGATGGGACCAACATTCGTAACTGGGAGGATCTGGCCACTGCTTTTTACAAGCAGTATCAATATAATTCCGACCTCGCTCCTACGCGTACCCAACTCCAGGGTATGTCGTTAGGATCGGGTGAAGGTTTTAAGGAGTACGCACAGAAATGGAGGGACCTGGCTGGCAGGGTGCAGCCGCCATTGACGGACCGGGAGCTGGTGGATATGTTCTTGGGGACCTTATCTGGTCCATTTTTCAATCATCTCATTGGTAATTCCTCTGCTGGGTTTAATGATCTGATCCTGACTGGTGAGAGGATCGAGGCTGGTATAAAATCGGGGAAAATACAGAAGGTTGCCTCCTCAAATGCTGAAAAGAAGCCCTTCAAGAAAGAGGCTAGTGCTGTGTATGGCCCAAGAAGGCAAAACAAACCTGAACACCGCCAAGCTGTCAACGCGGTGGTTATTTCTAAGCCTGCTACTGCTCCACAATAGTACAACCAACCCAGAGCTGAGAGGCCCAAACGGCAGTATACTCGACTCAGCATGACTCTCTCTCAGATCCTGCCGCAACTGTTATCAGCCAACTTGGTGACTGTTAGAGAGGCCCCGAAGGTTGTGAATACTACATCCCCCAGGTTCAACCCCAACGCCCGTTGCGCTTATCACTCTGATAGCCCGGGGCATAACACAGATGACTGTTGGGCCCTAAAGAATAAGGTTCAGGACCTTATTGATGCCAAGGAGATACAGTTCGAGGCGCCCGAGAGGCCAAATGTTGTGACCGCTCCCATGCCCCAGCATGGAGTGAATGCTGTTGAGGAGGATTTGTATGTAGCTTCTGTGGATGATGTTGCTACTCCGCTGCTGACTGTCAAGAGGAACCTGTTGCTAGCCGGTTTATTTCCGGGATGTAGCAAAGGTTGCCCTTTATGTGTTGCTTCCCCTGCTGGTTGTTCTTTGCTGAAATCAGGCGTCCAAAACCTGATGGATAGTAAAGAGATTTTGTTCAGAAAGACTGCTGTTCCTGCTGCCCCTGTTGAAGAGGTTTCAATTGTTACCATTTTTAAAAACCCTTCCAAGGCTCCTTCAAGGAAGCCTGTCCAAATTTTGCCTGTCCACAAGATTGCTCCCATCACCATTACTGTTCCGGGGCCCATCCCCTACATGTCTGATAAGGCTGTCCCATGGAACTATGGGGCAGATGTTTATGTTCTGGGAGTGAAACAAGAGTTCAACACCGATACTGGTGTCACCAACATCACTGGGCCTGCTAAGGTCACGCATAGTGGAAGACTGTTCTCACCAGACATTGCTCCTCCGGTAATTCAGAGACCTTTGATCATCACACCTGCCAGTGTGCCTGTTTCTCCCCCTGACCAAGTTTCCACCCCTGCCGCCGAGTCATCTGATGCTCGGGGCAAGGGGATTGTTGCTGATGTGCCTGCCCGGTCGGAGGAACCAAAGACCATTGTTGAGGCTTCCAAGCAGGAGATGGAAGAGATCCTCAAAATAATAAAGAAAAGTGATTTCAACATTGTCGAACAGCTGGGGCACACCCCCTCTAAAATCTCCATGCTGTCACTGCTGCTGTGTTCAGAGGCCCATGCCAAGGCCCTGATTGCTTTCTTAAAGACGACCCATGTACTCCAAGAGACGTCTGCTGATCAGTTCACCGACTGTGTGGCTAACCTAACCGCTGATAATGGCCTGGGTTTCTCTGATGCCGATCTGACAGCCAAAGGGAAGAACCATAATGATGCCCTGCATGTCTCCATTGAATGCAGGGGCACTACTCTTGCTCATGTGCTAGTTGACACTGGTTCTTCATTAAACGTGCTACCCAAGAAGGCTCTGGACAGACTGGACTGTGAGGGTCTGGAGCTCAAACCAAGTAACATTATTGTCCGGGCCTTTGACGGGTCCAAAAGAATGGTACATGGCGAGGTTGACATCCCAATCAGGGTTGGGTCACAGGTCTTTGATTCAAAATTCTATGTGATGGACATCCGTCCATCCTATTCTTATTTGCTGGGTCGCCCGTGGATCCACAAGGCTGGAGCTGTGACCTCCACGTTGCATCAGAAGCTCAAGTACCCGGTCAGGGGGAAGATTGTAACAGTGCAAGGGGAAGAGGAATACATGGTTAGCCACCTCAACTCCTTCAGGTACGTGGAAATGGATTGGGAGTTCATTGAGACCCCCTTTCAACATTTTGAAGAGGTGCCACAAACATTGGCAGCAGCAGAAGCAGTGGTCGAAGAGGTTTCTCCTTTGAAGATGGCCTCCTTAAAGGACGCCCGGGTTGTGATTGAAAGAAGTGAATGTGCAAACTGGGGCAAGCTCCCTGATTTTACTCCTAAAACTAACAAGTTTGGGCTGGGTTTCACTGCAGAGGCCCTGAAGGTTGTGCGCAAGGCAAGGATCGGAAGACCTCCTGTGCTCATCACCAATCCAGGAGTGAATGCTATTAGGGAGGAAGACGAAGTGGAAGAGTAAGAGTTTGATAGCTGGATCTACCCGACGACCAACGGTGGACCTAGCAACTGGACTGCTAAAGACTTTACACCCATAACTTTTGTCACCCAGTAATGAACTTCTTTGTTTTGGATTTGTAATAAACAATAATTTGAAACTGTATGGCCCGGTGTCTTACCCGGGGCACCGTGGTCTTATTTATGAGGGCTTTTGTTTGTCACTGTCATATATCATAAATAAAAGCATTGGACGTTTTTCACATTTCAAATTTTGCGCTCTCTTTCTTTCTTTCTTTCTTTACATATATTGCAAAACAGCTGTATTTACACACACTCACTCATACAGGTTTCAATCCACTCCGGATCTCACTGGTAACGACTCTGCTACTGCCAGTTATGACTTCGAAAATCCGATCAACTTAGCCGAAGACGAAGGTGAAGATGATTGCTAAGTGCCTGGCGAGCTTGCAAGACTGTTACTCCAGGAAGAGAGGGCAATTCAACCACACGAAGAGCCGGTGGAAACAATAAATCTGGGTACTGAGGCGGACAGAAAGGAAGTTAAGATTGGTGCCAACCTAGAGCTCAGCGTGAAGCAACGGTTGACTCAGATGTTACAGGATTATGTGGAGATCTTTGCCTTGTCCTACGAAGACACGCCTGGGTTAGATACCGACATTGTGGTCCATCACTTGCCTACTAAGGAAGACTGCCCTCCGGTTAAGCAAAAGGTCCGCCGTATGCGTCCAGAGATGTCTGAGAAGATCAAAGCTGAGGTTATGAAGCAGTTCGATGCCGGGTTTCTTGCAGTAACCTCTTACCCTCAGTGGGTTGCTAATGTGGTGCCGGTACCGAAGAAAGATGGTAAAGTCAGAATGTGTGTTGACTACAGGGATCTGAACAGGGCCAGCCCCAAAGATGACTTTCCCCTACCTCACATTGACGTTCTGGTTGATAATACTGCTCAGCACAAGGTGTTCTCTTTCATGGATGGTTTTTCAGGGTATAATCAGATCAAGATGGCTCCTGAAGACATGGAAAAGACTACCTTTGTTACTCAGTGGGGCACCTTCTGCTACAAGGTCATGCCTTTCGGACTGAAAAATGCTGGGGCAACTTACCAACGCGCCATGGTTACTTTATTTCATGACATGATCCATCATGAGATTGAAGTGTATGTTGACGACATGATTGCAAGGTCCCAAACTGAGGAAGAACACCTTGATCATCTGCAGAAACTGTTTGACCGTCTGAAACTGTACAAGCTGAGGTTGAACCCGAACAAGTGCACCTTCGGGGTTAGATCTGGAAAGCTGCTAGGCTTCGTTGTAAGTGATAAGGGTATTCAAGTGGACCCTGCCAAGGTTAAAGCTATTCAAGAGATGCCAGCTCCTAAGACAGAGAAAGAGGTCAGAGGCTTTCTAGGACGCCTGAATTACATTGCTCGATTCATCTCGCACCTAACTGCTACCTGTGATCCAATCTTCAATCTGCTGAAGAAAGATCAGGTAGTACGTTGGAATGATGAATGTCAGGCTGCTTTTGACAGAATCAAAGAGTATCTCCAAGAACCACCCATCCTTATGCCGCCGGTTGAAGGGAGACCTCTGATACTATACCTAACAGTACTTGACAACTCAATGGGGTGTGTGCTGGGGCAGCATGACGAGTCTGGCCGAAAAGAGCATGCCATTTATTACCTTAGCAAAAAGTTTACTGATTGTGAGACCCGATACTCATTGCTCGAGAAAACTTGTTGCGCTTTGGTATGGGCTGCTCGCCGTCTGAGACAGTATATGCTGACTCACACTACCTTATTGATCTCAAAGATGGATCCGATAAAGTACATATTTGAAAAGCCTGCTCTGTCTGGGAGAATAGCCAGATGGAAAATGATCTTGACCGAATACGACATCCAGTATACGACTTAGAAAGCTATCAAGGGAAGTGTATTGGCAGACCACCTGGCACACCAGGCAGTAGACGACTATCAGTCAATGAACTTTGAATTTCCTGACGAGAGTATCATGATAGTGACTGATTGTGAAGTACCTAGACGGGATGAAGGACCTGAGGAAGGATCCCGATGGTCTATGCACTTTGACGGAGCCTCTAATGCTTTGGGTAACGGTATCGGCGATGTGATCATATCCCCTTAAGGCACTCATACTCCACTCACTGCCCGGCTATGTTTCAACTGCACCAACAACATGGCGGAGTATGAGGCGTGCATCATGGGACTCAAAGCTGCAATTGACTTAAGGATCAAGTTTCTGAGTGTCTTCGGAGATTCCGCTCTCGTGATCAACCAGATCAAAGGCGAGTGGGATACGAAACATCTGAATCTTATTCCTTACAGAGAATGTGTGTTGACAATGATCCCCCACTTCACAGAGATAACCTTTGAACATTTCCCGAGAGAGGAGAATCAGTTAGCGAACGCGTTAGTTACGATGTCTTCTATGTTCAAAGTTAAATGGGACAATGAGGCTCCCCGGATCATCATCTGGAAACTGGACAAACCGGCATACTGTTGTGATCTCGAGACTGAGTTGGTGACTGAGAAACCTTGGTACCATGAGGTGAAGAGATATTTGGAAGCTCAGGAGTATCCTGAAGATGCATCTGTGAATGATAAGAAGTTTCTGAGAAGGTTCGCAGCGAAGTTCTTCCTTAGCAACGACATTTTGTACAAGCGAAACCATGATTCGACCTTACTGCGTTGTGTGGATAAGACTGAAGCAGAAAGGATCATGGCGGAGCTACATGAGGGTACCTTCGGAACACATTCCAGTGGACACACTATGGCAAAGAAGATCCTCCGGGCAGGGTATTTATGGTCCACAATGGAAGCCGACTGTTACCAACATTCTCGGACGTGTCATAAATGCCAGATATATGCAGACAAGGTGCATGTTCCTCCAGTTCCTCTGAATATCTTGACAGCACCTTGGCCGTTTGCAATGTGGGGCATAGATATGATCGGTGAAATCAAACCTACGGCATCCAATGGGTATCGCTTCATCCTGGTAGCAATTGATTACTTCACGAAGTGGGTTGAAGCAGCTTCCTACGCTACGGTAACCAAGACTGTTGTGGCACGGTTCATTCGGCATAATCTGATATGTCGATACGGCGTCCCAAAAAGGATCATTACGGACAACGGTACCAATCTCAATAACAAGATGATCACTGAGCTCTGTGAACAGTTTAAGATACAGCACCACAACTCTTCGCCTTACCGACCGAAGATGAATGGGGCTGTAGAAGCAGCAAATAAGAACATTAAGAAAATCGTGCAGAAGATGACAGTGACTTATAAAGATTGGCACGAGATGTTACCGTTTGCTCTACATGGGTACCGTACCTCAGCCAGGACGTCAACCGGGGCAACTCCTTTCTCTTTGGTCTACGTTATGGAGGCAGTTTTACCGATCGAAGTGCAAATACCCTCTCTTCGGATAATGAAGGATGCAAATCTGAATGAAGATGATTGGATCCAGACACGACTTGATCAGTTAAATCTGATTGACGAAAAGAGACTTGCTGCTATTTGTCATGGTCAAACGTATCAAAAATGGATGATCAGGGCATTTAACAAAAAGGTTAGACCACAAGAATATCAAGTTGGGGATCTGGTAATCAAGCGCATCATTCTCCCTCAGAGTGATCCAAGGGGAAAATGGACCCCTACGTATGAAGGGCCATTTGTGGTTAAACATGTGTTCTCAGGAGGAGCCATGATTCTAACCAATATGGATGGTGACGACCTTCCTCACCCCGCCAATGCAGACATAGTAAAAAGATACTACGCATAATAAAGACCCGCTAGGTTGACATACCTAGGCAAAAATTAGGGCTTCCCGGCGAACCAAAAGGGTTCGGGCAAAATGAAGGGATGAAATGAAAAAAATCTGTACACCCGGCAAGTCGAAAACCTGAAAAGGCGACTTGGGCAAAAATGGGTATCCCGGTGGACTGAAAAACCGAAAGGGCGGTCCAGGCAAAAGTTAGGGATAAAGCGTAATACTATGTCTCATTGGATCACTTTGCATCCGGAATCCGGTATCAACATCAAGTTCAGACGGCATTGATCAATCAACTTCATCTTCGGTTAGGTCATCAAGTGATGAGACGCTCAAAGATATAAAGGCGATAGCAGAGTTGGAACCTAGTGGGATTATTCTTTTCACACAGCTGTTTTATTTTCCTTTGTACAAATTTATATAAACTCTTATTCGGCGGCGTTCTCTTACTAGGACGTCAGACTCTTGTACATAAATGCCTATTTACAGGCAATTCAAAAATCAATACAAATACACTTTTCAGTTAAAATTGCCAATTATTTGCCTTTTCTGTTTTGTTTTGTGAAGGACGTCCAAGGTTCAATTTGTGATATATGCATTTGACAATAACTGCTAACTCATAAATAGTTGCATACGAAACAAAGGATTAATTACAGGTAACATTAGAAACAGGGGCAATGATGAGTGGTCTAAGCGATCTAATTGTTCTGTCCACCAAGGTATCAAGGTAGGTTCAGCCAAAGAACATAACCAATATACCTTAATTCCCCAGAGAGTAAACCAACAAGTCAATGCACTCTCCCCAAGCTATACCATCAGCCTTAAGGAAGTTGGATTATCCCCAGCAGATCTCAACATTCCTCAGCGCAATATACGAACATTCCTAACAAGCATCCCCGACAATCTTGATCTAAGATTGTTCCCCGGCAGTATACATACATCCAGCGGAGCCACTTCCCCAATACACCTCAAAAATTTCCCCAGGAGAGTCCAGTCCAGAATTTTCCTCAGGAAAGCTGAATTATCTCCCCAGCAGGAAGCTTATCCCCAGTAGATTCTGGAAGCTTATCCCCAGTAGATTCTGGAAGCTTATCCCCTGCAGAGCACGAACGCGTCTCCCGGCTTTATTCAAAGTTTATGCTCCACCAGAGCTTATAACTGGGTTATCCTCAGCCAAAAGCCACGGAAAGACCGTCCTCGGCATAGTCTTCTTATCCCCAACAGAGTCTATTAAAACTTCCAATATAACGACGGTATCCCCAACGAAGTTACTACCAACATCTCAACAAGAGTACCTCTCTCCCCACAGAGTATTGTTCCCCAGCCAGATCGCTAGAATAATTTTCTCCCCGCAGAGTAATCTCTCCAACAAGTTTATTCCCCCAACGGAGTCATCTTCTCCTACCGGTTTATTCTTGCAACCATCACTCCTCAGTGGAAACACTATTCTCTAACATCATCCCAGGATGTGACTTCCCGGCACCCGTCAAGGATTTGTTTCCTAAGACGAAAACATACATTCATAAACAACACATCTTCATACATTATAGCATGTATATACGCATCATGAACATACAATCTCATTCATTCTGAGAGCATCTCGCATGTCATACATCATGACATCACATACAACTAACGTTTTGTCTTTTCAGGACAAAAGTTAATGCAAAGATAATTGCTATCAACTGCCGTGATTCCAGATCCGATTCCTGTATCTTGCCAGGGAGTATCTGTTGACGACTACAGTACCAGACTCGATTCCTGTATCTTGACAGGGCACGTCTGAAGAGTTCGAAGATCCGATTCCTGTATCTTGCCAGGGATTATCTGTTGACGACTACATTTCCAGACTCGATTCCTGTATCCTACCAGGGCACGTCTGAAGAGTTTAAAGATTCGATTCCTGTATCCAGCCAGGGCACGTCTACATAAAGAGTTTGAAAGTCAACTCCTGTAACAGACCAGGTAATTTTCTTTCTTTCTCAGGTACGCAAGTTCTCGCTAAGGAATCTCTTACGCGATCGACACCTCCAGATGGCATCTATAAGCCCATCCTCCTATCCACCACCTCTCCAAATGGCATCTGTAAGCCCATTCCCGCTATCACACTGCTGATACTCAACTATGTGAGTGCAAATTTCTGGGCACTCTAGTGTTCAATCATCTTCCACCCTCGGATCACGAAAGGCACACAAGCCAATCTACATCCTCAGGTCTAAGAAGATTGAACAGGGGAAACTGTTGTACCCCAAAATTTGCCCTCCCATATTCTTCAAAAGTTTTTCCAAACATCACCTCAAATGGTTCAAGGCTACTCCAAGGATTCAACAGTCAACCATCCTCCTGAAGCCAGTCAAACTAGGGTTTTGGTTCTCACAAGGAAGCTGAAGTTTTCAAGAGCTCAATCAAGTCTCCCATGCTCATACACACTGTCAAGCACCTACATGTCAAGTTTCAATGCTCACAAGGTCAAGTTGCACAGTCAAAAACCCTAATTGCTCAACAGCCAACTATAGGGGCAAAATGGTCATTTGGCAGTCAAAAGTCAAAATTTTTGGTCAACATCTTATTTTGAAGCCACAAACATCATTTGATCAATGCTTGATCATGATTCTCAAAGTTTGGCTCAAAAAGTCTCAAGATGCAAAAGTTTCTATTTTTGGACAGTTGAAAAGTCAACTGTAACTTGACCAAGGCATAACTTTTTCATGTTTCATCAGAAAAATCCCATCCAATGCTCATATTGAAGGGGGGAACATTTCCTACAACTCATCTTCACATTCAAAGTCCAAGAAATGCTCTCACAAAAAGTTATCAATTTCAACATTATAGGTCATTTCCAAAAGTCAACAAAAAGGGACTTTAAGTCAAAGACCATAACTTGAGATTGGTAAATCAAAATGACATGGGACCAAAGACATTGGTTAGATGACTTCAATACCTTTCCAAAATGTCCAAGAACATGATAAAATCTTAAAAATTGAGCAAGATATGCATTGGAGAAGTTGGGAAATTTTTGTGAAATGGCCAAAATCATTTATCCTTGAAATTCCATTTTTTGACAAAAGGGCCCCACTTTTTTCACTTGAATCAGTTTGGCCATGCTTCCCACGTGTCCCACCTTTTATTTAAATATTTAAAATTAATTTTTCATTTTTATTAGATTTTTTTGGATTTAATTCATTTTTAATCCTTTAAAATCAAATAAAAATCAAAAAGGATAATTAAAAGGGATATTTGGCTTTGATTAGCTTTGATACATCATTATGCATATCCCATATTCGTGCCAAGGCTAAATGAAGCAATAATTAAAAAATTGGTTCAAAAATAGAAGGTTGTTAATGGAGGTTTATGGAAATCTTGAACTTGAATGCCTTGCATTATTGGCCCTTAATTCCAATTGAAATACATTGCATAATGTATATACAAGCGATCAGACACAAGAAGAACAGAGAAGCTGCGCTACAATTTGAGAACCAACTTTACATTTTCACATAAAATATGCAAAACTGAAAACTTCCTTAGAGCACTTGTTGAGCCCCCATTCTGATCCAAACACCTTCCTGAGGTCCCAAGGAAACTCTAGCAATCAAAACCATGCTCAAACGTGCAAAGAACCAGTCCCACGAAGCTACACGGTTTGTCCTTTTTTTCAGAAATGCATAACACGATTCATACATTTTCATTGATTTTTCTTGCCTGATTTGTACTAATGAGGGTTCTCTGAAGCTTTTGGTGCCATCCAATTGAGTTATAGGCATCTGAATCCGAATCTACCATGAACAAAAACTAGGGTTCCTGAAACTTCAAATTGGGGCTTTAGGTATATGGTAAAATTGGACTCTAAAACCAGTATGAACAGGATCGTGGCAACACGAGGATTCCAAATCACTTATCGCGCTCAATTTATGATTGAACACGGCCTATTCGCTATTTTCAAAAAGCTTGTGTTTTGGGGGGGGGGGGTTCAAAACCCCCGCTATCCCTTTTTTACAGGTCCATTCGGAGAAGACGATTGCGTGGCGTGGCGTGAGTGGATGGTTTGAAATCCAGCGCCCTTTTTTTATTTCATAACACTAATGTCAATTTTGTTTTATATTATTTGTTTTTTATCCTATGTACAAAGCGCGCAAATGGTTCAATTGGTTAAAGCATTAGCTGGTAAACACTGGGACCTGGGTTCGAATCCCAGGTCCCCTCAAATTGTTTCTATTATTTTGTTTAACCCTTTCCCATGCAGTACACCATCCAGCAGTACACCATACATCCAGCGCCTGGGCTCGCCACGTAATCTAGGAGATCAATCCAGCGACCATCACCAGTAGGCCACCGTGCACGCTGTCAAACGCTACACACACAACTCCAAAAAGTCAACAAGGCCTGGATTGCAATTGGGCCAAAGTGCTTCAAAAACTCCCCTTTGGGTTCAGACACCCCCAGGGTTTGATCCATATTTTACTCTTTTTTTATTATTATTCTTTTTTTTTTCCCTTTTATTCTTTTTTTAGTTTATTTTATCCTTTTAATTAATTTAACTAATAATTTAATATAAAAATCCAAAAAAATCAGAAATCACGAAAAAATGAAAAAATATTTTATTTAATTTAATCCATTAATAGTTTCATTTTTGTAAATAAAATTCAATAATTAATTTAGTTTTAATTTTAGGTTGTTAATTTTATTGTTTTTTTTAATAGCTAAAAAAATATAAAAATAAAAAATAGGTCTTTAGCACATTTTTATCCTTTTTAAATAAATATTTATATTTTCTTATTATAATTATTATTAACCATTAATTAATTTTGTAAATACTTGTAATTAATCAATTAGGTTTAAATTAGGTTTAACTTAGACATTTTTTCTTTAATAAATTAAAAAAAAACATTAGAACTAGAGTTATTTAACTTTTAAATTCCAATTTAATTTTCTTTAATGTCATAAATACAAAAACATAAAAAAAAGCCCTTTCCTTTATTTAATTTAATTAATTTAATAATTTCATTTTAATTTCTTTAAAGGGTCCAACGCCCTCGCACTCGATTCTTATTTCCATTCGCGCATTTATTCTTTATTTCTTTCATGAATGTAATGTATTTGCCCCAAAGCCCTGTAATAGTTAATTAGGCATTTATCTTTCCGCATTTTTATTTCAAATCGGGTCTTGGATTAATTTGGCGATGTAGACCCGCGCCTTTGTAATAGCGTAGGACCTTTATCTTTTCCGCACATGAAAGAATGAATGCCCAAAAATAAAAATCAAAACATAGATCACCAATGCATGACAAGACAAATAATAACTGAAAATAACACACAATTCACCCACCACTCTTAGGGTACGCCTCACTGTTGCCTTGCCCCTCGAAACGTGGTCGTCGAGTACAGGACGTCTTAGTAAGTCCTTATGTCCATGAACATGGCATAAGGGTAGCTTCTAAGGTGTCCTACTGTTGCTCTGGTGATCACACTGTTGCCTTGCCCCTCGAAACGTGGTCGTCGAGTATAGGACGTCTTAGTGAGTCCTTATGTTCCATTGATCTAGTTGCCTCGAAACGGTTGCCTCGAAACAAGTTGCCTCGGAATAAAAAGATCAATGGAATAAGGGTAGCTTCTAAGGTATCTTACTATTGCCCGGTGACCACACTGTCCCTAACCCTCGAATTGACCCGAACACCTCCAACGGTGGTGCTACCTACCTCTCAATGGTGGGATGACACTACCTTAAGGACATTTACACAGACTAATTCCTTAGGGTAGGTAGATGACTCGTAGATACTTGCTCTAATTCAAAACAAATCAAAAACTTCTTTTCACACCGACACTTTGCAAAAAGCTTTCAAAAACAACTTTTCAAACACTCTTGAGGACTGATACAAGAGTCGAACTGAAATTTTAAACGAAACTTTTTCAAACCCACTCACCTTGAAAAGCAAACAAACATTTTGAAAACACAAATGAGCAAGTATCTAAGAGCCCATGGATAACCATGGATAGAAAGGGTGCTAACACCTTCCCTTTCTATAAATCTACCTCCCGAACCGAGAACTAATCTCAAAAAGGAATTTTTCTGTGCTTTTGTCCTTTCCATGTTGGAGAAAATAAAAGACGGTGGCGACTCTTGCTTACCGCGACATTTCGCGAAACCAGCTAAAAAACAGTCAGTTCTCATTTCCACCGATCACACAATGCAAATATGATAACAAGCGTGAATATGTGATCAAAATAAGTTTATAATGGGTAAATTAATAAATTCGAGTTTGAGAAAAATATGCAAACCATGGTACTATAAGGGCACGATTCTTGATGTTTTTGGCCTTGAGGGTGATTGGAATAGCTTCAAAACACGTCCAGGAACATATTGCTGGCTTTGGAGTTACTTGAAACGGCCTATGGAAGAGAATACGGTCTACACTTTTTCTTACAAAATTTGAAACTTCTTCCCTTGTTTTCACGACCCCAAAACCTCTTTTATGCTTTAGAGATGTTAGATATATATGATAGAATGATTTAGGTCAACAAAAACTGATCATATCTTTGCAAATTATGGAGATTTGATTTCATTCTTTGCCATGTATGATTTGTTTCCAAAATAGACCAAATTAAGATCTTTTCCAATCAATTAGCTCTTTCACGATTTGGATGATTTTCTAGCTGTTCCTTGACTCATAAAATGCTCATAAAATCAAATGTTTGATTTTATTTGATTATTCTACTATTTAAATTTATTTATTTTGATTTAAATGGATAAAAAATCAAAATAAATAATAAAAATAATAAAATAATAAGTGGATAAGCTCGGTGGTTGTGGGTTCTCTTAGGAACAAGTTTCAAACAAGAAAACATGGGCCCAATTGGAAAAAAGTCATTTTGATCAATGTTGACTTCATGCACATTTCCAAAAATTGGTCAACTTTGACAATACACATCTCTCTCATTTTTAACCCTAAGAAGGTTTTCTTGGACTTTTTAGAAAGCTTAGGATGTCCCCTAAATAACCCTTTTGGTTTCATCTCAATTGGGTCTTCCATGTTCATGTAAGAAGCTTTGACCCAAAAGGTGTTTTTGTTGTCTTTTCAAAAGGACCTATAATGTAGAAAATCATATCTTTTGATGAGTGCATATTTTGAACTTGTGGGATGAAGATGAATTGTATGGAATTGCATCCTCTTCAAAATGAGCCTTGGATGGAAAATTTATGATAAAGTATGAAAAAGTTGTGCTTGGTCAAAGTTTGGTTGACTTTTCCTAAGAAACCCTAATTTAGCAACTTTTGGGTTTTGATGAATTTGGGGCATTCCTTGAGGAATCACGATCAACCCTTTATCAAATGATGGATATCACTTCAAAATGTTGATGTTGACCAAAAATATTGAAGTTTGACTATATGTGGGCCACAGTTGACTTTTGACCTAGTATAGTTGATTTTCAGGCATTTGAGCAATTGACTGAGCAAACTTCTTGTGCAAGGAATGAAACTTGACATGGATGATATTGAGAACATATTTGGACCATGGAAAGCATTTGAGACCTTTGGAGTTCCCACACCCAGATGAAAATGGAAACCCTAGTTTGAGGTACATTGCCTTAGGAGAGAGTTTGCCTGGTCAACTCTTGGGCATCCTTGAGCAAGTTAAGGACCTCAATGGGCATGTGTTGAGTAAAATGAGAGAGAAAATTTTGGGGTACAACAATTTCTATCATACCAATTCCCCATACTGAAAATGCTCAAGGAGAACTTAGGACATTCAAAGGAGTCGATGGCACATGCATTCTGTCGGTGTAGATTTGGCATTTGTGACATGTCTTTGTATAATGGTAGCAATCGGCTTCCATTGTCAACCAATAATAACCTGATCGTAAGATTTTTCTAGCCACGGAATGTCCATTTTTATGAGTTCCTAAAGTGACTTCATGGATTTCTCTCATAAGTGTTTCTGATTCACGTTTCTCCATGCACCTGCGTAACACCGTATCATAGTTTCTTTTGTATAATACATCACCATTTAGGAAGAACTTTGAAGCTAGCTTCTGTAGAGTTCGCTTGTCAATCACAGAGGCATTTTCTGGATGTTCTTGTTTCTCGAGATACCTTTTGATGTCATAGAACCAAGGCTTGTATCCGGTCATTCTTTAATGGCAAGGTAATGTGCAGGTTCTTCAAAATGTCTAATTGTAATACATGGTTCGTTATTTGTCCAGGTTACTTTGAACATGGCTGATAAAGTTGCCAATGCGTTTGCCATCTGATTTTCTTCTCTCGGAATATGACTGAATGTGATTTTAGTAAATTTCGTAGCTAGCTTCAAAACATGATCCTGATATGGAATCAATTTGGGATGTTTAGTGTCCCATTCACCGTTGACTTGGTATGAGTAATACTGAGTCTCCATACACCTAAAGGTGTTTAATTCTTAGACCAATAGAAGCTTCTAGTCCCAAGATACAAGCATCGTATTCAGTGACATTGTTGGTGCAGTCAAAACATAACCTTGCTATGTAAGGTTTGTGAAAATTCTTTGGAGAAGTCAAAACTGCTCCAATACCATGCCCTATTGCGTTTGAAGCACTGTCAAACATGAGTGTCCAATGTTCCCCCGGTTCAGGTCCTTCATCGGGCTCTGGTATTTCATAGTCACCTATAACCATGACATCTTCATTACAAGTTAGCAATGTTTTGAAAAATAGTTAGCACTGTTACAAGTTAGTTAGCTCTGTTTTGAAAAACAGTTAGCAATGTTAGTTTTGTTTTACATTCTCCTAAGTTTTTCCTTTAAACTAATGCAGGGCTATCAGTTGGTACAAGAACTGGTTTATGGATATAGTGTCATATTATGTGAATGCAGAGCTGTAGTCAGTTTTTTTTGTCTTTCCTACTAATTGGTTTGGTTATAAGTGTAGAGGGACAGGTTTTTTGTATGAACTGATTTTGAAACTTTTCTTTGCAATTTTTGTTTTGGTTAAAAAAAACATTTTTCTTATTTTATTAATGCAGGATGCAGGTCTGTGTTGGATTTTTAACAGGTTTTGTAAAATTGAATGAGCAGGGCTATAGCATGGTTTGTATGGTTTGATCCAATGGTTCATGGTGCAAAGCTGAAACTAGCATGGCATAGCAAGGTGCATCGAATTTGGAAGCATGAAGTTTGACACGAAGCTCGTAGAATTAGAAAATTCATTAACTTGTAACATTTTTATAGTTTTCTTTGAAATGAAACATAGGTGATATGATTGGGTTTTGGATGTAATTGAATTTTGTTTATGGCCTTTGATTTTGCAATGTTGAGACATGGTATCTCGTACTTGTTTAGAAATTTTGGATATAAATAGAAGCTGCTTGAGACTTGTGATTGGAATTGAATAAAATATCCTAAATCAAATCATGAATAAGCTTGAATCCAATAATTTGATAGAAACTTGGAGTTTTGGAATATTAGTCCACTTTCCAAACTTGAACCAAAATGAACACTTGAATGGAATTAGAATGAATGAAAATTTATTGGCCTTTGAATCTTGTTTCTTGCATTAGAAATGAACCATGAATTATTTTTTGCACCTTAAGAAATTTTGATTCTCTTGATAAATCCTCAACCCCTAGCTTCAATTCTCCATAACCAAATTATCATGCAATTCGATCCACCAACCATATTAACTTGAAAACCAATGACCTCACAACAAAATTAAAGTCCTTGAGGAACCCAAGACTTGACGTATAGAACACCATAGTAAAATTATAATACACACTTTACTGCTTGTAGAAGTAACCAAAAGAATCAGAAGAAATAAGCTTTTATTGGATGCGAACACCTTAACCTCAATCAATAAACCACCACTTTTAACTTGTTCTCCAAGCAAGTTAAGTGAGTTATCCTTGAATCATTTTAAAACTTCTATTCCATGTTGTGATCGGTGGAAATATAACTGACTGTTTAAAGCTGGTTCGCGAAATGTCGCGGTAAGCAAGAGTCGCCATCGTCTTTTATGTTCTCCAACATGGAAAGGACAAAAGCACAGCAAAATTCCTTCTTTGAGAATGTTTCTCGGTTCGGGAGGTAGATTTATAGAAAGGGAAGGTGTTAGCACCCTTTCTATCCGTGGTTATCCACGGGCTCTTAGGTACTTCCTCTTATGTTTTCAAAAATGTTTGCTTTTCAAATGTGTGTGGGTTTTGAAAAAGTTTCGTTTGAAAAATTTCTAAGTAACTCTTGTATCTGTCCTCAAGAGTGTATGAAAAATTTGTTTGAAAACTTTTAGAAAGTGTAAGTGTGAAAAAATATTTTTTGTTTGTTTGAAAGAGCAAGTACCCAGGAGAAATCTACCTATTCTAAGGAATTAGGCTGTGTAAGAGTCCTTTAGACAGTGCTATCCCACCATTGAGAGGTAGGTATCACCGTCGTTGGAGGTATTAGGGTCAATTCGATTATTAGGGACATGTGTGGTCACTGAAGCAATAGTAGGACACCTTAGCGGTAACCCTAATGTCCTAGATCCTTTTTATCCGAGGCAACCATTTCTAGGCAACTGGATCTTTAATCAAGAGGGCGACCTCTAAAACACCCTATACTTGACGACCACGTTCGAGGCAACCAGTGAGGCGTACCCTAGGAGTGGCATGTGCATGTGTGTTGTTTTTCAGTTAAGGTTTATCTTTGAACATGCATTTGTGAGCTACGAGTTGGTTTTATTTGTCATACAAGTCTTGTCATGCATAATTAACAGTTTAATAATTTGGGGGAAGTAAATTGCGGGAAATTAAATCTAAGCTATTACAAGGCGTCGGGTATTTACATCGCCAAAAACAAACCCTTTAATTTAAATTGCGGAAAGTAAAATAAAGCGGTAAATAATTAAAGTCCTAATTAAAAGCTATTACATTCCGGGAAACAGATACAATAATATGATAAAATAGATCGCGTGCGAGAAATTAAATCGGATGCGAGTTTTTTGGGTTTTGACCCTTTTTTTGAAAGGAAGTGATTTTTTTGGTTATTTTTGAATTAAATGGAATTAAATTAAATGAACAATTAAATTAAATAATGAAAATATTTTTGGATTTTTGAGTTTTTTAAAGAAATAAAATAAATTGAATTAATGCTAAAAAAACCTAATATTCTAAATTGATTTTAAATATTGCAAAAAATATTAAAAGTTAAATCTAATTAAAGCTAAATTGATTAAATTAATTTATTTACAAAAATAAAAGTGATGAAGTTAATTTTAATAAATAAAATATTTTTTTTGTTTTTGATTTTATTAGGAAAAAATGTTAATTGGTTAGTGATTAATAAAAAGAATAACGATTAATTAATTAAAGGAACATAATACAAATAGAGAGAGAGAGAGAGTTTAGGAGTATACGAGCCTGATTGGAGGGGTGAAACAGTTATTGGCGTCATGTGTAAACTGTTTTGTTTTGGCCATTTGTGTTTTGGCTTTTGGCCATTTGTGTTCTGGCCTCAACGTTCCTTAACCTTCTCAAGATGTCTGCCTCGCCATGTATTGATGTCATGTGTAAGCTGTTCTGTTTTGGCCATTTGGCTTTTGGCTTTTGGCCATTTGTGTTTTGGCCTCAACGTTCCTTAATGAACCTGCATGGGATCCTGTCTAAAATCTGCAGTGTTGAATCTCATGAACACATTAAATAAAATCATAAAATGCAAATAAAGCCAATATATGAAGAAATTTAATGTTTAGGCACAATATGACATGTATGAATGATTATACCCTTTTGATCATGGAGATCAAATCAATCTTACCCTTATTGGAAAAGTAGTGACATGAATGCTTTTATGCCCTTTTGATCATGGAGATCAAGCCAGCCTTACCCTTACTGAAGAAGTAGTAAGATGTTGGTTTGTAACTGAGATGGCTTGTTTGTAGTAAGATGTTGGTTTGTAACTGAGATGACTTGTTTGTAGTGAGATGTTGGTTTGTAACTAGGATGGCTTGTTTATAGTGAGAGAGGGATTTGTAATAAGGATTTCAAGGTTTTAGGGTTCTTGAAAGAATTTGATATTCTAACAGTGTTGTGGCAAAACTTTTTTTCTCTCTGGTTTGTGTGAAAAGAATGTGATTATATAATGGAAATTAGGGTAAAGAAAATGGGCTTTGAATGTGCAATTGGGCCTCCAATGTTCACTTGAGTTCGTTACTTTCCAGGCTAAATCGCAGGGTCTTAAGTGCAATTTTTGAAGGTGAAATGTGAAAAAAAAATGTAGCCGATATCGAGAACTAACTCCTGTCCGAGAATCGGCTCAATTGGATAAATGGTGAATTAGTTATGAATTTTTGAAGTTTCAGCTCAGACAAACTTATTTTGGGCTCTAGTGTCGACTCTGACACGTTCTTCAATAAAAAACTTGTATTGATCGGAGCATAATCCGGTCTCGACTTTTGAAGCAAAGTTGTAGATCTATGAGTCAGTGACCTTGTGTAAAAATATGAGCCCTATCCAATAAAAATTGACCGAGTTATGAGTTTTCGAAGTTTCGGCCCAGATGAAATAATATTCAGCATTCAGGATTTTCAGCGTGTCACGCACTCTGAGCAAAAAACGAAGGCCTTTTGAATACAGTTTGAACTCAATACCTTTTGTGAAAATGTAGCCAACTCAATTTGTGAAATTTTGGCGCCGGAACCAGCTCGATACGATGAAAATCGACCAAGTTATGATTTTCTGAACATGACGCAAATAAACTTGTCACAAATTTTCTGTATGAAAATACTTGATAAATCCACATTTTTGAAGACCTTCTGATCGAAGTTGGCTTCCAGCCGTGAGAGATGAAAACATAGATAATGTCAAGACGGAATTTTGGCCACCGGAACGGGTTCAAAACGAGCCACGATCTTCAAGTTATGAATTTTTTTAGCGCGTAAAAACTGCACTTTCAGCACACTTTTTCACCATATTTCTTCGAGAAAACTCAAACATTCGGATACCTTCTTTAAAGAATTGACTCTTGAGCCGAACCTGAATTTGAGAATACGTTATCAGAGATATCCTGGCGAAAGAACACTTGAATATGACGCGCCAGGTTGGACTTGTGAATCTTTCTTGAAATGTTTTGAGAAATATGGGAGGACAAATTTTAGGGTACAACAGTTGCCCCTGTTCAATCTTCTTAGACCTGAGGATGTAGATTGGCTTGCGTGCCTTTCGTGATCCGAAGGTGGAAGATGATTGAACACTAGAGTGCCCAGAAATTTGCACTCACATAGTGGAATATCAGCAATGTGATGTCGGGAATGGGCTTACAGATGCCATTTGGAAAGCTGATGGACAGGAGGATGGGCTTATAGATGCCATCTGGAGGTGTAATGGATGGTTGAATCTGAGTAAGAAATAGAATAGCTTCCGTGTCTGGAGCATATCTAGTCTGTGTCTAATTGCTGACGTATGAACGAGTAGTAGAATGACCGCCGTGTCTGGGGTATATCCATACTGCATCTGAATGAGTGGCAGAATGTTATCTGAGTCTGGATCATATCTGGAATGTCTTTTGAATGAATCTGGACTAACCAATAGAATAGCATTCGGGCTGGAGCATCTCTAAGTTGTCTTTAGAAGTTTGAATCTGAATAAGCAATAGAATAGCGTCCGGGTCAGGAGCATCTCTAAGATGTCTCTGAAAGGAAATCTGAATAAGCAATAGAATAGCATCCGTGTCTGGAGCATCTCTAGGCCATCTTTGAAAAGCAACTCCGAATAAGCAACAGAATAGCATCCGGTTTTGGAGCATATCTAAACTATCTCTGAGAAGAAACTTTGAATAAGCAAAAGAATAGCATCCATGTCTGGAGCATCTCTAAGCTATCTCTGGAGAGAAATCTGAATAAGCAGTAGAATAACATCCGGGTCGGGAGCATCTCCAAGCTATCTCTGAAAGGGAATCTGGAATAAGTATCAGAATGTAGCCATATCTGGGTCGCATCTGAACCATCTCGAGAAGGGAATCTGGAATAAGTATCAGAATGTAGCCATATCTGGGTCGCATCTGAACCATCTCTAGAAGGGAATCTGGAATAAGTATCAGAATGTAGCCATGTCTGGATCGCATCTGAACCATCTCTAGAAGGACATCTGGAATAAGCAATAGAATAGCATCCGTGCCCGGAGCATCTCTAAGCTATCTCTAGAAGGATCTGAATAAGCAAAAGAACAACATCCATGTCTGGAGCATTTCCCAGCTATCTCTGAAAGGAAACTCTTGAATAAGCAAAAGAATAACATCCATATCTGGAGCATTTCTAAGCTATATCTGAAAGGAAACTCTTGAAT
The DNA here is from genome assembly GCA_948472305.1 of Vicia faba. Taxonomy (NCBI): domain Eukaryota; kingdom Viridiplantae; phylum Streptophyta; class Magnoliopsida; order Fabales; family Fabaceae; genus Vicia; species Vicia faba. The sequence continues at coordinate 1,538,976,675 of OX451737.1, forward strand.
AAGCAAAAGAATAGCATCCATATCTGGAGCATTTCTAAGCTATATCTGAAAGGAAACTCTTGAATAAGCAAAAGAATAGCATCCATATCTGGAGCATTTCCAAGCTATCTCTGAAGAGAAAATCTGAATAAGCAAAAGAACAGCATCCATATCTGGAGCATTTCCAAGCTATCTCTTTAATCTCTTTAATGTAGATATGCCCTGACTAGATGCAGGTATCGAATCTACAATCAATCGCTCACACATATGCCCTGGCTAGATACAGGTATCGAATCTGGAACTGCGACAGTTGATAGTAATCATCTTTGGATTGACCTTTTCCTGAAAAGGCAAAACATCAGTTGTATGCAATGTCATGATGTATGAAATGCATGATGTCATGATGTTCAAAATAAATGAGATAGTGTGTTATAATGCGTATGTCATAATGTGATGTTTATGAATGCATTTTCGTCTAGAAAAATAAATCCTTGACGAATGTCGGGAAGTTGAATTCTGGGCTGATGTTGAAGAGTAGAATTCTTCGTTTCCGCTGGGGATGATGGTTGCAAGGATAAACCGGTAGGAGAAGATAACTCCGTTGGGGAATAAACTTGGTGGAGAGATTACTCTGCGGGGAATTACTCTGTGGGAAGAGATGCTTCGCTGAGACTTTGATGATAACTCCGCTGGGGATACCGTTGATGCGTTTTGTTGGAATTTAATGAACTCCGCTGGGGGAATAGGAAGAACTTCGCCGAGGACGATCTTTCCGTGGTAATCAACTGAGGATAACCCAGTTATAAGCTCTGGTGGGGAAATAACCTTTGAATATGGTCAGGGAGAGACGTATGTGCTCTGCAGGAGACTAGCTCCCAGAATCTACTGGGGATAAGCTTCCAGAATCTACTGGGGATAATGATTCAACTCTCCTGGGGAAACTTTTGGACTGCACCGGGGAATGGCTCCACTGGGGTGTCTGTATTCCGCCGGGGAACAATCTTATATTAAGACTGCCGGGGATGCTTGCTCAGGAACGTCTATATACTCCGCTGGGGGATGTTGAGATCTTCTGGGGATACCCAACTTCCTTAAGGTTGACAGTGGGCTAACTCTGCTTGGGGCGAGTAACGCCGACTTGCTAGGGATATTGTGCCTTGTAGGGCTTATGGGAGACCAATTCTGCTCGGGAGAGTATTGCTGATTCCGGTCTTACTCTACGGGGAGTGGAGATATCTTGGTTACATTCTTCAGCTGAACATACCTTGGCACCTCGATGGACAAAGCAACCAGATCGCTTAGACAATTTGTATTGCCCCAGTTTCTGCGGGAGAAGGTACCTGCGGAGGTGTTTGACAACTGCCGATTGACAAATCTTCTTCTGGTAGGCAAGTGACGAGGTGACGGGACATAGTCGTACGCTGTGATCCCTAACTTTTGCCTGGACCGCCCTTTCGGGTTTTCAGTCCACCGGGATACCCATTTTTGCCCAAGCCGCCTTTTCAGGTTTTCGACTTGCCGGGTGTACAGATTTTTCATTTTCATCCCTTATTTTTGCCCGAACCCTTTTGGTTCGCCGGGAAGCCCTTATTTTTGCCTAGGTGTGTCAACCTAGCGGGTCTTTGATTGTGCGTAGTATTTTTTCGACTATGTCCACATTCTCAGGATGCAGGGAGTTGTCACTGTCAGTAGTGTTGTGTTGCCATACTACCAGAAGATCTTCGTTTGATCGTCCAATGCCCCAAGTGATCCAGATGGAGATTTGCCCCAAGTTGGTTGGCCTTTTGAGAGATTCTCTGAATCTTGACCTAACTGCCCCAGATGATGGACAATGACCATGCTGTGCCCTTTGATTGGAAGTGCTTTTATTCATTAGACACTCGTCGTGCGAATTTCTCTGCTGTTCGAACAAAAAGTCATATGCAAACAAAGTTATGTTAAAAATGCAAAGCTTATGTCTGTCTTGAAGTTTTTGAAAATGCATTTTTTTCATAAAACAAGTGAAATTTTTTTTTTGTAAACTGTGATGTCAACTCGTTATTTTACCGCAAGCCTTAAGGAGTCAGGATACCTTTGGTCACAGTATGCTTTCGAACTAACCCATGCTTCAGCTAGGACTTTTGAGGGTTATAACGTGGCCTGGTTCACGGTTTAAGAAACAAAGGATAAAGGCTCAAATTATATTTGTACCCACTCGTTCTTCGTGATGTTCTTCAAACCTAAACTCAGCTGATCGTGCGTTAGACCTTGTTTGAATCTTCGCTTTTATATTCCAGTGATGGTTTGGATATTGACAGTGTATTTTGAATAGGCAGTCATTTTTTTCGAGGGTTTGTAAGACCTCTTTTCTTTTTGATTTTGTTATCCCTATTTTTTGCCTGACTGTTTCTTTTGTGGTTACAGTCAGCGGGATGCCCCAGTTTTTGTAAGTCTCCTTCATAGGTTTTGACTTTAATGGGCTTTTATTTTGAGAGATAATGACTGCCTGTCTTTATGCTTATTCGGAACCATTATTGTCTTTTGTTTCGTAAGGATTTTTTCGTTGTGCACTTGGATCAACTGAGAGAACTACCCTGCCCCAGGTTATGATTAAGGGTTTTAATTTTTTGAAAAGAAAAACTCCTACTTCTTTGGCTCAGAGGGGTTGACGAGGGATTATCTTCCTTATAACTCCAGTGTTTAGGATTTGAAACAATGCCTGTACTTCATCAGCGGGGTCTGTTCAAAAGCATACTGTAAATTGTGGTATCGTTTTCGCCATCCTCCCTCAAAAGGCTTAGAATTATTAATCGAGAGTTTGAACATCATAAAAGTGAAAGCAATTTTGAATATAGCGAATGCGAATATATTGATTCAAAACAGACATATGCGATGCATTAATGAAATAAGAAAGTTTGCTATGACAATAATTGTTCGAACAATTAAAGAAAAATACAACTTGAACATTCGAATGAACAAAAGTTTTTTTTTTCATAGGACTTGTCACTTCAAATGGTGAATCTTGCAGGGATAGTAGAAGAACTCGGCCTGGCCATCTTGGGTGAATTCCACTGCTCCTTCATCAATCAGATCCTGGATCTTATTCCTCAGAGACCAGCAGTCGTTTGTGTCATGTCCCGGACCATCAGAGTGGTATGCACATCTTCTATTGGGATGATAAGTAGGAGCAGAGATGTTGGGATTCCGGGGAGGAGCCCTTAGAGTTACCAAATTCAACCTCAACAGGTGTTGTAAAGCTTGAGACAGCGACGTGTTGAGCTTGGTAAATTGCCTTCGGGGCTTACTCTGATCAACCCGTTGCTCTGGGCGAGGTTGTGGTTGGACCTGTGAAGTGGTAGCAATTTGGAGAGGTCTATTCTTCACCATACCAGACTCTTGTCCTCTTGAAAGCTGATCAATGACCTGGTCCCTGACTTAGACTGTTTGCTTCATGTTGTATCTCTCTTGGTGAAGCTGGTTGACCATGGTTCTAAACTCTTCTTGCTCCCGAGCCAAGCCTTGGATAAGAGCCATTTGCCCCAACATCTGGGTTCTCATTGCATCCACCTCAGCTTGTAGATGTTTCAGCCGTTCGTCCTTGTCGTCTTCAGGACTCTTCCTGACCAAATTTCCCATGAGGAGTGTTCTCAGCTCTTCCTGCCCCTTGGATAGATTTAGGAGGATTTCCCCGAACTGAGTCTCTTGAGTACGAAGCTCCTGATTGTCTTGTTGGGAAGCCATTGCTGAAATAAACAGTGGAGAAGGTAAGTGACCTGTAACAAAGGTACCTGTTATGCAATGATATGTATGATATATGCATGCAATGTTTTCAAGGATCTCGTGGGGTAAACAAGAAAATTTGTTAGAATTTGAATTTCGTAGCTTGATTGAAGGAACTTCAGGTTGTTGAGAGTCCTTCTTCAAGAGTCAAGGCTCACCATATCGAGTTATCCACGGGCTCTTAGGTACTTCCTCTTAGCACCCTTTCTATCTGTGGTTATCCACGGGCTCTTAGGTACTTCCTCTTATGTTTTCAAAAATGTTTGCGTTTCAAATGTGTGTGGGTTTTGAAAAAGTTTCGTTTGAAAAATTTCTAAGTAACTCTTGTATCTGTCCTCAAGAGTGTATGAAAAATTTGTTTGAAAACTTTTAGAAAGTGTAAGTGTGAAAAAATATTTTTTGTTTGTTTGAAAGAGCAAGTACCCAGGAGAAATCTACCTATTCTAAGGAATTAGGCTGTGTAAGAGTCCTTTAGACAGTGCTATCCCACCATTGAGAGGTAGGTAGCACCGTCGTTGGAGGTATTAGGGTCAATTCGATTATTAGGGACATGTGTGGTCACTGAAGCAATAGTAGGACACCTTAGCGGTAACCCTAATGTCCTAGATCCTTTTTATCCGAGGCAGCCGTTTCGAGGCAACTGGATCTTTAGACATGAGGGCGACCTCTAAAACACCCTATACTTGACGACCACGTTCGAGGCAACCAGTGAGGCGTACCCTAGGAGTGGCATGTGCATGTGTGTTGTTTTTCAGTTAAGGTTTATCTTTGAACATGCATTTGTGAGCTACGAGTTGGTTTTATTTGTCATACAAGTCTTGTCATGCATAATTAACAGTTTAATAATTTGGGGGATGTAAATTGCGGGAAATTAAATCTAAGCTATTACAAGGTGTGATCGGTGGATCTGGAACTGACTGTTTAACGCTGGTTCGCGAAATGTCGCGGTAAGCAAGAGTCGCCACCGTCTTTTATTTTCTCCAAATGGAAAGGACAAAAGCACAGAAAAATTCCTTATAGAGATTGCTCTCGGTTCGGGAGGTAAGTTATAGAAAGGGAAGGTGTTAGCACCCTTTCTATCCATGGTTATCCACGGGCTCTTAGATACTTGCTCATTTGTGTTTTCAAAATTGTTTTGCTTTTCAATGTGGGTTTAAAAGTTTCTTTGAAAAATTTCAGATCGACTCGTACGTCAGAGTGTTTGAAAAGTTTGCTTTGAAAGCTTTTGAAAAGTGTCAGTGTGAAAAGTCTTTTGAGTTTGTTTTGAGATTAGAGCAAGTATCCTTGAGAACCTACCTACCCTAAGGAATTCGTCTGTGTAAATGTCCTTAAAAGTAGTGCCATCCCACCATTGAGAGGTAGGTAGCACCACCGTTGGAGGTGTTCGGGTCAATTCGAGGTTCGGGACATGGTGATCACCAGAGCAATGGGAAGACACCTTAGAAGCTACCCTCATGCCAGGTTCCCGGATCATGAGGACTTACTAAGACGTCCTCTACTCGACGACCACCTTTCGAAAGGCAACAGTGAGGCGTACCCTAGGGGTGGTGTGTGCGAATTGTGTGTCATGTTTCAGTTATTTGTCTTGTCATGTTTGAAGTGTTCTACGCTTGATTTTAATTAGACATTCATTCTTTCATGCTTGGTTAACAGTTATAAAGTTTGCGGAAAAAATAAATCTACAGCTATTACAGATGGCGCGGGTCCACATCGCCAAAATTAAACCGGACCCGATTTAGCAGAAAAATAAATAATGCGAAGAAAATAAAGTGCGAACAATAAATTACAACGCTTTGGGGCAATTACATGATTATATAAACGATAAAAGATAAATGCGCGAATTAAATGATTAATGACGGGCGTTGGACCCTTTTGCAAATAATTAAAATTAATAAGGATTAAAAAATTAAAATTAAATGAGAATGATATTTTTGTATTTTATAGATTTAATGAAAAAAAAAGAAATTAATTGAAATTAAATTAAAAGGGAAACCCTAATTCTAATATTTTTTATTTGTATTAAGAAAGAATTAAAATAAGATCTAAATTAACCTAAAATTTATGTACAATTTAATTTATGAAAATAAAATAATAAATAAATAATATTGTTATTCTGAAAAAAAGGAAAGAATATTAAAAGGAATAAAAAAAAACTTAATTAACCTAATTTTTATTTTGTTGGATTTTTATTAAAAAAAAGGAGATTTAAAACTAAAACCTAATTAACTAAATATTTTACACTCTAATTTATTTATGAAAACAATTATGATAAAATAAATATTATGTTCTTTTTTGTATTTTTGATTTTTATGTTTTTTATATTTTATGGAAAAATAATTAATTAAAACAAATAATTAAAATAAACAATCAATTAAAATAAATGAAATAACAAAAAGAAATCAAACCAGAGTGGGGGTGCTGTCCCCAATTTAGGAGGTTCAAATTTAATAGGCCTGGCCCAATAAGCTGGAATCCGTTGACTTTGGGAATCATGCATGGTGAATTTGACTAGGTGTACGCTGCACCCTGAAGCTTGATCATTGATCTAACCATGGTGGACGCGTGGCTGATGGATGAGGAGGGCATATGATGGACTTTCACGTTAGGCCTGCATGGGATTTACAATTGAAAAATAATATAGGATTTGGCCAGACCTGGGACTTGAACCCAGGTCTTGAAGGTCACACGCCTTAGTCCCTGCCAGCTGAGCTATTCGCTTTCATTTAACAAATAATAATACATAAACGTAATAAGTAAAACATAGCATTAGTGGGTCAAAAACGCGCGAGATTTAAATTGGCCAGTCCCCTTGTGACACGACGTCATCTTCTCCACTATCCCTGTAAAACAAAACCTATAGGCAACGGTTTTTGCAACGTGGTTTTAAGGTGGATTCCAGAAAATAGCGAATAGCATTCTAGGCATCATAAATTGTTCGCGAGGGTCCAGGTTGCTTCGTCTCTACGCTCTGAACACATCCATGGGGTTGATAAGGTCCAATTTTGCTATATTTGGAAACCCCTAAATTCAAAGCTGTGAAACCCTAACGCTTGTCAATGGCGAAATCGCGTATGTTGCTCAAAAACGAAATCAAACATATTGGTTAGCACATAAACATCAATATAAACACGAATCCATGAAAAAAAATGCAAAATAACGCTTAGTTCATGCTATGCGAATTCAAAATGTTCTTGATACGGTTGGACTTTGTGATACCGTTTCAGGGTGCTTTTCTTGTTGTTAATGATTGGAAAAGGTTCTGAATGGTCTCAGAATGCTATTGAAACAAAAATCAGAGCTTGAATCGTCCAAGAACCTTGAATTCAGTATTGAGTTTTTTTGAGAAAATTCAAGAATGCTATGCTTGTTTATGCGCAGCTTTTTAGTCTAGGATGATTAGGGTTGTGATGCTGATCATATATGGAGTGATTTAGGTCAATAAAACTAGACAAAATCTTAGGCATTGATGAATTTCAATATTTGATTTCATGGATCTTTTTTCATATCTTTTTCATGTTGTTTTTATTCACTCTGCATCCAATCACCCCAAATCTTTCCTCATTTGCCTTCACACGAAATATTGAGCCTATAATGTGTATAAAAAGATTTTTTAGATTAGGTTTAATATTTTTCATATATTAAAATCATTTAAATGAATATAAATTAATATTAATTCAAATAAATAATAAAAAAATATGAGAATACTTCCCTTTGGGCCTAGTGGTCGTGCATAGGCTTGGCATGAAGAAATTTGGAAGAAAATTGGGCCCATTTGCATTTTTAGGCCTTTTGCATCAATGTTGACTTTCAAAAATTTCCAAAAATTTCCCAACTTCTACAAGGCATAACTTGGTCAATTTTTAAGCTTTTCACATGTTCTTGGACATTTTGGAAAGGTCTTTGAGTCCTTTAACCAATGCCTTTGGTCCCATGTCATTTTGATTTACCAATCTCAAGTTATGGCCTTTGACTTAAAGTCACTTTTTGTTGACTTTTGAAAATGACCTATAATGTTGAAATTGATAACTTTTTGTGAGAGCATTTCTTGGACTTGGAACATGAAGATGAATTGTAGGAAATGTCCTTCTCTTCAAAATGAGCTTTGGATGGAATTTTTCTGATAATCCATGTGAAAGTTATGCCCTGGTCAATTTCAGTTGACTTTTTCAGCTGTCCAAATATAGCAACTTTTGCATCTTTGATGATTTCTGAGCCAAATCTTGAAAATCATGATCAAGCATTGATCAAATGATGTTTGTGGCTTTAAAATGATATATTGACCAAAAATTTGAACTTTTGACTGCCAAATGACCATTTTGCCCCTACAGTTGACTGTAGTGCAATTTAGGGTTTTGACTGTGCAATTTTGAGCTGAATGCCTTGAAATTTGACATGAGGATACTTGACCATCTTTATAGGCATATGAGACTTGATTGGGCCTTTGAAAAGTTCATTTGCTTGACCAGAACTCAAACCCTAGTTTGACTGTATAGGAGACAGTTGAGCTGCATAACCCTTGGGGAATTTTGTGACCTTGACTTTGACAATTCTTGATGAATATGGGAGGGCAAATTTTGGGGTACAACAGTTGCCCCTGTTCAATCTTCTTAGACCTGAGGATGCAGATTGGCGGACGTGCCTTTCGTAATCCGAGGGTAGAAGATGATTGAACACTAAAGTGCCCAGAAATTTGCGCTCACATAGTGACAGTGATGGGGAATGGGCTTATAGATGCCATTTAGAGATTGCTGAGTAGGGTGATGGGCTTACAGATGCCATCTGGATGCTGACTGCGTAAGAGATTCCTTCGCTAGAACCTGCATACCTGCAAAAGAGAAAATGAGTACCTGACACGTCGCAGGAGCTGATTTTTGATGCTTGATATAGATGTGTCCTGACTGATTACAGGAGCTGGGTCTGGAGCTTCAAACGTTGATGAATGAACCAGGGATGGTTACTGCCTTAGCATGAATGGTAAGAGAATCCTGAATGATCTCAACCTCAACAACGCTCGTTGAGAAAATCTTGGTGAGGATTACCATCTTCATAGTGTCAGGAAGAGAACCAAAGGACATTACAATCTCAAAGGGAGTTACCTCACTCACGTTGGAGAGGGAACTATAGGAAATTATAATCTGAAAGGAGATATCACCTCACGCTCATGCCGGAGAGGGAAACATCTGAAGAAGGAATTACCACCTCACACGCCGTTGGAGAGGGGACCATAAGAGAATATCGCCTCACGCTCATGCCGGAGAGGGGAACATCTGAAAAAGGAATTACCACCTCACACGCCGTTGGAGAGGGGACCATAAGAGAATATCGCCTCACGCTCATGCCGGAGAGGGAAACATCTGAAGAAGGAATTACCACCTCACACGCCGTTGGAGAGGGGACCATAAGAGAATATCGCCTCACGCTCATGCCGGAGAGGGGAACATCTGAAAAAGGAATTACCACCTCACACGCCGTTGGAGAGGGGACCATAAGAGAATATCACCTCACGCTCATGCCGGAGAGGAGAACATCTTGAAGAAGGAATTACCACCTCACACGCCGTTGGAGAGGGGACCATAAGAGCACTTCTACTGAGTCTTTATCAGAAAAATCTGTTTGGGGTCGATTTAACTGGACTAGAGAAATCCTTGAAATATGTTTGAGAATTTCAACTGCATCTTTCCTGAAAGGTAAAGGTCAGTTATATGCGATGCATGATATGGATCAAGTAATGATGTTATCAATATAAAGGAGACTTGTATGATGCAATACGTTATGCATGCTATAATGATGTATGTGATGATTCATGTATGTTTTCGTCTAGGAAAATAGATCCTTGACGGGTGCCGGGAAGCCATATCCTGGGCTGATGTTGAGGAAGAGATTGTGCTTCCGCTGTGGATGATTGTTGCAAGAATACCGATAGGAGAAGATAACTCCGTTGAGGAATAAACTTGGCAAAATGAAATAATTCTGCGGGAGAAAAGATACTCTAGCGATCATGCTGGGGAGTGTTACTCTGTGGGGATAGCGATGCTTTGCTGCGTTGATGAAGATAACTCCTTTGGGGATACCGTTGATGAGTTATGCTGGGGATATCTTTGTTGTGCTGGAAGCGTTGATAGACTTCGCTGGGGGTAGGAGGATATTTTGCCGAGGACGCTCTTTCCGTGGCTTTTGGCTGAGGATAACCCAGTTATATCCTGTTACGGAAATAACTCTTTAAATCAAGCCGGGACGACGCGTTCGTGCTTTGCGAGGGATAAGCTTCCAGAATCTACTGGGGATAAGCTTGCTGCTTGGGGAGATATGAATTCCAACTTTCCTGGGGAAACTGGATTGGACACTCATGGGGAGTTTTGATATGCTGGAGGATGATCCCTTAGAATGTTGATATACCGCCGGGGAACAATCTTTAGACCAAGACTGCCGGGGATGCTTTATGTATACTGCTGGGGAAGTATTGAGATCTACGAGGGGATACTCAATTTCCTTGATATTTGACAATTTTGTTTGGAGAAGGATGTATTGTTTTATTGAACCACTCTCTGGGGAATTAAGATACCTGGCCATGTTCTTTAGCTGAACCTACCTTGGTACCTTGGAGGATAGAACAATTGGCCACTCGGACAACTCTTTATTGCCCCTGTTCCCAGTGTCACCTGCAATGAATTCCTTTGTTTCGTATGCAAATATTTATGAGTTAGCAAATTATTGTCAATGCATACATCACAAATTGAACCTTGGACGTTCTTCGCAAAACAAAACAGAAAAAAGAAAAACTCTTGGATACGTTTAACTGGAAATATATTTTTTATTGATCTGAATGGCCTGAATAGGCGTTTTGTATACAAGAGGCTGACGTCCTAGTAAGAGGTACGTCGCCGAGCAAAAGAATTTATACAAGTTTTGTACAAAAGAAAATAAAACAGCTGTGTGAAAGATGAATGATCCACTGGGTTTCAACTCTGCTATTGTCTTTATAACTCCGAGCGTCTCATCACTTGATGACCTTGGTTGAAGGTGAAGCTGACTGATCGATGCCGTCTGAACTCGATGTAGATACCGGATTCTGGATGCAAAGTGATCAATGAGACATAGTTTTACGCTTTATCCCTAACTTTTGCCTGGACCGCCCTTTCGGGTTTTCAGTCCACCGGGATACCCATTTTTGCCCAAGCCGCCTTTTCAGGTTTTCGACTTGCCGGGTGTACAGATTTTTTTTTATTTTCATCCCTACATTTTGCCCGAACCCTTTTGGTTCGACGGGAAGCCCTAACTTTTGCCTAGGCATGTCAGCCTAGCGGGTCTTTTTTCATGCGTAGTATTTTTTAACTATGTCTGCGTTGGCGGGGTGAGGAAGGTCGTCACCATCCATGTTGGTTAATATCATTGCTCCTCCTGAGAACACATGCTTAACCACAAATGGCCCTTCGTACGTAGGAGTCCATTTGCCCCTTGGATCACTCTGAGGAAGGATGATTCTCTTGATAACCAGATCCCCAACTTGATATTCTTGTGGTCTGACTTTCTTGTTAAATGCCCTGATCATTCGTTTCTGATACGTCTGACCATGACAGATAGCAGCAAGCCTCTTTTCATCAATAAGGTTGAGTTGGTCTAGTCGTGTCTGGATCCAATCATCTTCGTTCAGGTTTGCATCCTTCATTATCCGGAGGGAGGGAATTTGCACTTCGATCGGCAAGACTGCCTCCATACCATAAACCAGAGAGAAAGGAGTTGCCCCGGTTGACGTCCTTGCTGAGGTACGGTACCCATGCAGAGCGAACGGTAACATCTCGTGCCAATCTTTATAAGTTACTGTCATTTTTTGCACGATCTTCTTGATGTTCTTGTTAGCTGCTTCTACAGCCCCATTCATCTTTGGTCTGTAAGGAGAAGAATTGTGGTGCTGTATTTTGAACTGTTCGCAGAGCTCAGCAATCATCTTATTGTTCAGATTGGTACCGTTGTCTGTAATTATCCGCTCAGGGACGCCGTATCGACAAATCAGGTTGTGTCGAATAAACCGTGCCACCACAGTCTTGGTTACTGTAGCATAGGATGCTGCCTCAACCCACTTTGTAAAATAGTCGATCGCCACTAGGATGAAGCGATGTCCATTGGATGCCGTAGGTCTGATCTCGCCAATCATGTCTATGCCCCACATTGCGAACGGCCATGGCGCAGTCAGAACATTCAGGGGAACCGGAGGAACATGCACCTTATCTGCGTAGATCTGGCATTTGTGGCATGTCCTGGAGTGTTGGTAGCAGTCAGCTTCCATTGTGGACCAGTAATATCCTGCCCGTAGGATTTTTTTAGCCATAGTGTGTCCACTGGAATGCGTACCAAAGGTCCCTTCATGTAGCTCTTCCATGATTCTTTCTGCTTCAATCTTGTCCACACAACGCAGTAAGGTTGAATCATGGTTTCTCTTGTATAAGACGCCGTTGCTTAGGAAGAACTTGGCTGCGAACCTCCTCAGGAATTTCTTATCGTTGATAGAGGCACCTTCAGGGTATTCCTGAGCTTCCAGATATCTCTTCACTTCATGGTACCAAGGCTTCTCAGTTACCAATTCAATTTCGAGATCACAACAGTATGCCGGTTCGTCCAGTTTCCAGATGGTGATCTGGGGAGCTTCATTATCCCATTTAACCTTGAACATTGAAGACATTGTAGCTAACGCGTCCGCTAACTGATTCTCTTCTCTTGGAAAGTGCTCAAAGGTTATCTCTGTGAAGTGGGGAATCATGGTCAACACACATTCTCTGTAAGGAATCAAGTTTGGATGTTTCGTATCCCACTCTCCATTGATCTGATTGATCACTAGGGCGGAATCTCCGAAGACACTGAGGAACTTGATCCGTAGGTCGATAGCAGCTTGAAGACCCATGATACACGCCTCATACTCCGCCATGTTGTTGGTACAGTTGAAACATAGCCGGGCAGTGAGTGGAGTATGAGTACCTTGAGGGGATATGATTATGGCGCCGATACCATTTCCCAAAGCATTGGAAGCTCCGTCAAAGTGCATAGACCATCGGGATCCTGGCTCAGGTCCTTCATCCGGTCCAGGTACTTCGCAATCAGTTACAATCATGATGCTTTCATCCGGAAACTCGAAGTTCATTGATTGGTAGTCATCTACAGCTTGATGAGCTAAGTGGTCTGCCAGTACACTCCCCTTGATGGCTTTCTGGGTTGTATACTGAATGTCGTATTCCGTCAAGATCATCTGCCATCTTGCAATTCTCCCAGACAGAGCAGGTTTTTCAAATATATACTTTATTGGATCCATTTTTGAGATCAACAAGGTAGTGTGAGTCAGCATATATTGTCTCAGCCGGCGAGCAGCCCATACCAAAGCGCAGCAAGTCTTCTCAAGCAGTGAGTATCGGGTCTCACAGTCGGTAAACTTTTTGCTAAGGTAATAAATGGCATGCTCTTTTCGGCCAGACTCGTCATGCTGCCCCAGCACACACCCCATTGAGTTGTCTAGCACTGTCAGATATAGGATCAGAGGTCTCCCTTCAACCGGTGGCATAAGGATAGGTGGTTCTTGGAGATACTCTTTGATTTTGTCGAAAGCAGCCTGACATTCATCGTTCCAACGTACTACCTGATCTTTCTTCAGCAGCTTGAAGATTGGCTCACAGGTAGCAGTCAAATGAGATACGAATCGAGCGATGTAATTCAGGCGTCCTAAAAAGCCTCTGACTTCCTTCTCTGTTTTGGGAACTGGCATCTCTTGAATAGCTTTGACCTTAGCGGGGTCCACTTGAATACCTTTATCACTGACCACGAAGCCTAGCAACTTCCCAGATCTTACCCCGAAGGTGCACTTGTTCGGGTTCAATCTCAGTTTATACAATTTCAACCGGTCAAACAACTTCTGCAGATGATCTAGATGCTCTTCCTCAGTCTGGGACCTAGCGATCATGTCGTCCACATACACTTCGATCTCATGATGGATCATATCATGAAATAAGGCAACCATGGCACGCTGGTAGGTTGCCCCAGCATTCTTCAATCCGAACGGCATGACCTTGTAACAGAAGGTGCCCCACTGAGTAACAAATGTAGTCTTCTCCATGTCTTCAGGTGCCATCTTTATCTGATTGTAACCTGAAAAGCCATCCATGAAAGAGAACACCTTATGCTGAGCTGTATTATCAACAAGGACATCAATATGAGGTAAGGGGAAGTCATCCTTGGGGCTGGCCCTGTTCAGATCCCTGTAATCAACACACATTCTGACCTTGCCGTCCTTTTTAGGTACCGGCACCACGTTAGCAACCCACTGAGGGTAAGAAGTCACTGCAAGGAACCCGGCATTAAACTGTTTCATCACCTCGGCCTTAATCTTCTCGGACATCTCTGGACGCATCCGACGGACCTTTTGTTTAACTGGAGGGCAGTCTTCTCTAGTCGGCAAATGATGGACAACAATATCGGTATCCAACCCTGGCATGTCTTCGTAGGACCAGGCAAAGATCTCCATATAGTCATGCAGCATCTTGGTTAACCGTTGCTTCACGCTGAGCTCTAGGTTAGCACCAATCTTTACCTCTTTCCTGTCTGCCTCAGTACCTAGGTTTATAGTTTCCACTGGCTCTTCATGGGGTTGAATCGCCCTCTCTTCCTGAAGCAACAGTCTTGCAAGCTCGCCAGGCACTTCGCAATCATCTTCACCTTCGTCTTCGGCTAAGTTGATCGGATTTTCGAAGTCATAATTGGCATTAGCAGAGCTGTTATCAGTGAGATCCAGAGTGGATTGGAACCTGTATGAGTGAGTGTGTGTGTAAATACAGCTGTTTTTGAAAATTATGTAAAGGGAAAAAAAGGAACACAATATTTGTAATGCGAAAAGTCCAAGATTTTCATTCATGATGTATAAAATGACAGTTCATATGCCCTCACAAATAGAACCACGGTGCCTCGGGTAAGACACCGGGCCATAGAGTTTATCATTGTCTATTACAAAATAACAAAAACATTGGAATTCATTACTGTGTCACAAAGGTAACAGGGGTATGATCCTTTGCACTCCAATTGTTCAATCCTTCTTCGGCCGTCGGATAAATCCAGCTGTTGAATTCGGCTTCGTCTACTTCAAAGTCTTCCCCGACGGCATTCACTTCTGAACCTTTAATAAACACCGGAGGCCTTCCGATCTTCTCTTTTCTCATAGCTCTCTGTCCTTCTGAGGTGAAACCCAGCCCAAGTTTATCAGTCTTCTGGGTGAAGTCTGGAAGTCTGCCCCAGTTGGCACCTTCACCCTTTTGCACTACAGCCTTGGCATCCTTTAGGGAAGCCATCTTCAGAGGACCACCTGCTTCTGCTGTTTCTGCTGCGATTGGGAACACCTCCTCGAAATGCTGAAAGGGGGTCTCAATGAACTCCCCATCCATCTCAATGTATCTGAACGAGTTTAGGTGGCTCACCATGTATTCTTCCTCACCTTGCACGGTGACGATCTTCCCTCTGACGGGGTACTTCAGTTTTTGATGCAAGGTAGAGGTCACTGCCCCAGCCTTGTGTATCCAGGGTCGACCCAGCAAACAAGAGTAAGATGGACGGATATCCATCACATAAAAAGTGGAATCGAACACCTGAGAACCCACACGAATTGGAATGTCCACCTCCCCATGGACCATCCTCTTTGAACCATCAAAGGCCCTGACAATGATGTTGCTGGGCTTTAAATCAAGGCCTTCACAATCTAGACGATCCAGAGCCTTCTTGGGTAGCACATTCAAAGATGACCCAGTATCAACCAACACGTGTGCCAAGGTGGTGCCCCTGCATTCGATTGAGACATGCAGAGCATCATTATGATCTTTCCCTTTCATGGTCAAATCAGCGTCTGAAAAACCCAAGCCATTGTCCGCCGTTAGGCTTGCCACGCAATCAGTAAATTGGACTGCAGAAGTTTCATGTGGCACATGAGCCTTCTTAAGGAATGAGATAAGGGCCTTTGCATGGGCCTCAGAGCACAGCAGTAAAGAGAGCATGGAGATTTTGGAGGGCGTATGCCCCAGCTGTTCCACAACATTAAAGTCACTCTTCTTTATAATCTTTAGAATTTCCTCCATCTCTTGTGGGGAGGCCTCAGCAGCTATGGGTATGGGTACCTCCATCTGGGCAGGCTCAGCTTCAATTCCCTTCCCCCGAGCATTGGATGACTCGGCAGCAGGAGAAACAATAGGATCAGCAGCAGGAATAACAACTTGATCAGCAACGGGAGTAGGTATACTTGCAGGAATTATCAGGAGTGGTCTTCTAGCAGCAGGTGGCGCAATGTCAGGCGAGAAGAGCCTGCCACTGCGGGTAACTTTGGCCGGGCCAGTGATGTCACAGATGCTGGCGCCAGCGTTGAGCTCTTGTTTTACTCCATTTATATATACATCTGCCCCATAGTGCCAAGGGACAGCTTTGTTGGATACATAGGGCAGGGGCCCAGGAACAGTGATAGTGACAGGTGCAACGGTCAGAATTTGGACAGGCTTCTTCTGGAGAGCCGGGATCGGATTGTTGAAGATAGTCACCACAGAGACTTCTTCCATTGGAACCACACGAACAGCAGACTTCTTGAATAAAATCTCCTTGCTGTCCATTAAGCTTTGGATGCCTAACTTGAGCAAGGGACAACCGGATGGGGACACGATGCAGAACAGGCAACCCTCACTACAACCCGGAAATAAACCGGCCTGCAGTAGGTTCTTCTTAATGATCTTCAAAGGAGTGGCTAGATCACCCACAGAAACAGCATAAACATCTTCATCAATAGCATTTACCCCGTGCTGAGGCATAGGGGCAGTAACTACATTCGGTTTTGCAGGCGCCTCGAATTGTATCTCTTTAGCATCGATAAGGTCTTGCACCTTATTCTTTAACGCCCAACAGTCATCAGTGGCATGCCCCGGGCTGTCTGAATGGTAAGCACAACGGGCATTCGGGTTGTACTTGGGAGAGGTAGTGTTAGGGAACTTTGGCGCCTCCTTGACAGTCACCAAATTGGTGGATAGTAACTGTGGCAGGATTTGCGACAGGGTCATGCTTAACCGAGTGAACTCTCTCCGGGGTCTATCAGCCCTTTGAGGATTGTTTGACCGGGGAGCGGCAGCAGGCGTAGCAATCATGACCGCACTGACAGATTGGCGGCGATCAGGTCTTTCTGATTTTCTGGAGCCATACACAGCACTAGACTCCTTTTTAAACGGTTTCTTGTCCGACCCAGATGATGATGCAGCCTTTGCAATCTTCCCAGACTTCAACCCAGCTTCAATTCTCTCTCCAGTTAAGATCAAATCGGTGAAACCAGCGGAAGAATTCCCAATGAGATGGTTAAAGAATGGCCCAGATAGGGTCCCCAAGAACATATCCACTAACTCTCGATCAGTCAAAGGTGGCTGCACCCTGCCAGCCAGATCTCTCCACTTCTGCGCGTACTCTTTAAAACCTTCGCTTACGCCCAACGACATACCCTGGAGTTGGGTGCGCGTGGGGGCAAGGTCGGCATTATACTGATACTGCTTGTAGAAAGCAGTGGCCAGCTCCTCCCAGTTACGAATTTTGGTCCCATCCAGCTGATAGAACCATTCGAGGTGAGTCCCTGAAAGACTCTCCTGGAAGAAGTGGATCCATAGATTCTTGTCCGCAGAGTACGGCTGAATCTTTCGCACGTAAGACCTCAAATGCAGCTTGGGACAGGATGCCCCGTCATACTTGGAAAAGGTTGGAGCTTTGAACTTGTGCGGGATAATTATACCAGTCGACAAACCCAGATCTCCGAAGTCCAGCCCAGGTGTCTGTTGCACCTCCATAGCTTTCAGCCTGTCCTCCAGTTGTTTATACTTGTTGTCTTCAGGAGGGTACTGCTCTTCATCAAAATCTGTCTCGTTGTCGGAGACCACCGGACTAGGAACCCTTGCTTCTGCCTGAGAAGGACTTTTGCCAACAGAAGAAACAACCTCTTCTTGGTGCAGAGTATTACCCAACCTTCGGCCCGAGTTGAATAGAACAGTCCTTCTTTTCTTCTTCTTCTCCTTCTTCAGGAGCATGGCCTTCAGCTCTTCTTGGCCTTTAGCTAGACCCATGATCATTTCTTGAAACTGCGCATTCTGCGCCTGGAGAGCCTTGATTGAAGTCTCAGTTGATTCAGATCCGGAATTCATGATGCTGAAATAAACAGCGAAGAACTGTAAGCAACCTGAAAAAAGGGAAAAACCTGCTATGCACATGATGTATGAAATGCGTATGCAATGCATTCAAGGGTTCGAAAGTTCAAATTCATTGTAGACAAGAAAAGAACACACGTTATCATTAAAGAAATCATTGTTTAATACATCAAGGCCTCGTGGGCAAAAAGGAAATACAAAAGTCAAGTCAATCCCAAAATACACTGCGCATCCTCTTCGGAGCTATGTAGGTGTTGAGGTTCCTCTCCTCGTGCAGCAGACGGGTGAGCTCCAAGACTTTCTTTTCACTGGCATGCAGATTAGTCTCCAAAGAATTCCTTTCCTCCTTAAGCTGAATCCAGCTCTTCTGCATCTCTTCCCAGGATGTGGGCATACCAGGATGCTGAATAACATGAGACACTTCCCCTTCCAAGACAGGTTCTTTGATTACTGGAAGCATGTGAGGATAAGGCATCACTAACTTCTGAGAGCGAGCGCGTACCCACTTGAGATAAGGCTCCAAAGGGATGGAGTTCCTGTGCCCCAGTGTCTTGCTGTCTATCCTACTAGGCATCCTCCAGGCTCTGATAAATCTCTGACGGAGTCCTTGAGTATCATTGTCGAAGTCAAAAACTATGTCGGGAATTAGCATGTCATGAGGACCATCCCTCCGAGCATAACCAAACTGTCTCCAAGCCAGGCATGGGCTATAAGTAATACCTCCTCTGATTCCGAGTAAAGGAACATTAGGGTACTCCCCACAACGATCAATGATAGTGACATCTCCTCTGGATCTAGGACACCAATGTATATCTGCATGTGTAAGAGTCATCAACCGTTGTGACCATCTCAAACCCCGCTCATTCTTCAGGACTGATTGGGGAAGGTGCGAAATAAACCACCTTCCCAGGAGAGGAGTGCAACACATAAGGACACCTCTTTTTCTCATGGTTCGAGTGTAACATGAGTGAAGGATGTCCCCCAGCAACGTAGGTATAGGATTCCTGGACATAAAGATCTGAACGGCACTGATATCAATGAGCTGATCTGGATTAGGGAACAGTACCAAACCATAAACAAGGAGGGCTACCACTTCTTCAAAAGCTTGTAGGTCCAGGGAGTTCCAACATTCAAGGGCTTTCTCAAACAGAAACCTGGCTAAGAACCCTTTGACACCACTTCTAACTTCCCAATGTCCCTTGAGGTCAGATGACTGTAGGTGCAAGGCTTTAGCAATCTCTTCGAGCTTAGGTTCCTTTTCTGTACCGTTGAAAGGTAGCTGATCAAGGATAGGGATCTTCAGGAGCCGGGAGAACTCCTCCAATGTAGGTACCAACTGATAGTCCAAGAAGGTAAAACAGTGATGCAGGGGATCAAAGAACTGGAACAAGACCTTTATCATATCTTCCTCAAGGTTGGTGTTGACCAAGCTGATGAGGCTTCCATGCCTGTCACTGAATGAAGAGTTCTCGGGAATCCTGGATATAAGCTCCTTAAGCTGAGGAGGGATCCTTACAAGATTGACCTGAATTGTCTTTCTACGAGCAGTTTCCATGTCCTACAAAACAAGAACAAAGATGAAAATTCGAACCCCTGAAATGGTTAGTCAATGCATATGATGCTGGATGATGTCATGATGCTATGATTAAACACACCACAGATATTTACAAAGACAAACATGTAGGGCAAACAAGGCACACAAGACAAGCCCTTAAGGTTTAAGGCCAGCATGGGGTCTGGGTAATACCCTCTTGAGTTGGTGGGTTCATACCTGTCCTAATCAAAGTAACCGGGTTCTAAGGTTCCCAATATCACGGGGTTGCTTTCATTGTTCATCGTTTCGATTTAGCCACTGAACTGGCGACCGAAATATTCCAGGAAAGCAACCCTCAATTGAGTGTAGTATCGAGTATCAACCAACCTCGGACTGCACCAAAGTCAGTTATCTCACTACCCTAAAGAGGCCAAGATAGTTCAATTAAGGTTCCTAAGGTCTGTTGATGCTTCACGACACCACGCGGAGGCCCCGTACTCTCCTTGACTGAACTCAAGGGTTACCGGTACACACCAAAGTGCCACATCAACGTAGCAGACTGTTTCAACCGTGTCGGTATACCCCGCACAGTTCCCTCACAGCCTTGTTGCTACTTTCTAAGAAAGGTATCCCCCAGATCCGGGTGTAGGACCTACAGAACTCCCAAGCAACCCACAATTTAAAGCACACAAGGAAGACAATTGAAAACATAGTTATAAGCTAGCCCTAAGGTACACCTCACTTTAAGTTTATATCCCCAGCAGAGTCGCCAGTTCTGTGATCGGTGGATCTGGAACTGACTGTTTAACGCTGGTTCGCGAAATGTCGCGGTAAGCAAGAGTCGCCACCGTCTTTTATTTTCTCCAAATGGAAAGGACAAAAGCACAGAAAAATTCCTTATAGAGATTGCTCTCGGTTCGGGAGGTAAGTTATAGAAAGGGAAGGTGTTAGCACCCTTTCTATCCATGGTTATCCACGGGCTCTTAGATACTTGCTCATTTGTGTTTTCAAAATTGTTTTGCTTTTCAATGTGGGTTTAAAAGTTTCTTTGAAAAATTTCAGATCGACTCGTACGTCAGAGTGTTTGAAAAGTTTGCTTTGAAAGCTTTTGAAAAGTGTCAGTGTGAAAAGTCTTTTGAGTTTGTTTTGAGATTAGAGCAAGTATCCTTGAGAACCTACCTACCCTAAGGAATTCGTCTGTGTAAATGTCCTTAAAAGTAGTGCCATCCCACCATTGAGAGGTAGGTAGCACCACCGTTGGAGGTGTTCGGGTCAATTCGAGGTTCGGGACATGGTGATCACCAGAGCAATGGGAAGACACCTTAGAAGCTACCCTCATGCCAGGTTCCCGGATCATGAGGACTTACTAAGACGTCCTCTACTCGACGACCACCTTTCGAAAGGCAACAGTGAGGCGTACCCTAGGGGTGGTGTGTGCGAATTGTGTGTCATGTTTCAGTTATTTGTCTTGTCATGTTTGAAGTGTTCTACGCTTGATTTTAATTAGACATTCATTCTTTCATGCTTGGTTAACAGTTATAAAGTTTGCGGAAAAAATAAATCTACAGCTATTACAGATGGCGCGGGTCCACATCGCCAAAATTAAACCGGACCCGATTTAGCAGAAAAATAAATAATGCGAAGAAAATAAAGTGCGAACAATAAATTACAACGCTTTGGGGCAATTACATGATTATATAAACGATAAAAGATAAATGCGCGAATTAAATGATTAATGACGGGCGTTGGACCCTTTTGCAAATAATTAAAATTAATAAGGATTAAAAAATTAAAATTAAATGAGAATGATATTTTTGTATTTTATAGATTTAATGAAAAAAAAAGAAATTAATTGAAATTAAATTAAAAGGGAAACCCTAATTCTAATATTTTTTATTTGTATTAAGAAAGAATTAAAATAAGATCTAAATTAACCTAAAATTTATGTACAATTTAATTTATGAAAATAAAATAATAAATAAATAATATTGTTATTCTGAAAAAAAGGAAAGAATATTAAAAGGAATAAAAAAAAACTTAATTAACCTAATTTTTATTTTGTTGGATTTTTATTAAAAAAAAGGAGATTTAAAACTAAAACCTAATTAACTAAATATTTTACACTCTAATTTATTTATGAAAACAATTATGATAAAATAAATATTATGTTCTTTTTTGTATTTTTGATTTTTATGTTTTTTATATTTTATGGAAAAATAATTAATTAAAACAAATAATTAAAATAAACAATCAATTAAAATAAATGAAATAACAAAAAGAAATCAAACCAGAGTGGGGGTGCTGTCCCCAATTTAGGAGGTTCAAATTTAATAGGCCTGGCCCAATAAGCTGGAATCCGTTGACTTTGGGAATCATGCATGGTGAATTTGACTAGGTGTACGCTGCACCCTGAAGCTTGATCATTGATCTAACCATGGTGGACGCGTGGCTGATGGATGAGGAGGGCATATGATGGACTTTCACGTTAGGCCTGCATGGGATTTACAATTGAAAAATAATATAGGATTTGGCCAGACCTGGGACTTGAACCCAGGTCTTGAAGGTCACACGCCTTAGTCCCTGCCAGCTGAGCTATTCGCTTTCATTTAACAAATAATAATACATAAACGTAATAAGTAAAACATAGCATTAGTGGGTCAAAAACGCGCGAGATTTAAATTGGCCAGTCCCCTTGTGACACGACGTCATCTTCTCCACTATCCCTGTAAAACAAAACCTATAGGCAACGGTTTTTGCAACGTGGTTTTAAGGTGGATTCCAGAAAATAGCGAATAGCATTCTAGGCATCATAAATTGTTCGCGAGGGTCCAGGTTGCTTCGTCTCTACGCTCTGAACACATCCATGGGGTTGATAAGGTCCAATTTTGCTATATTTGGAAACCCCTAAATTCAAAGCTGTGAAACCCTAACGCTTGTCAATGGCGAAATCGCGTATGTTGCTCAAAAACGAAATCAAACATATTGGTTAGCACATAAACATCAATATAAACACGAATCCATGAAAAAAAATGCAAAATAACGCTTAGTTCATGCTATGCGAATTCAAAATGTTCTTGATACGGTTGGACTTTGTGATACCGTTTCAGGGTGCTTTTCTTGTTGTTAATGATTGGAAAAGGTTCTGAATGGTCTCAGAATGCTATTGAAACAAAAATCAGAGCTTGAATCGTCCAAGAACCTTGAATTCAGTATTGAGTTTTTTTGAGAAAATTCAAGAATGCTATGCTTGTTTATGCGCAGCTTTTTAGTCTAGGATGATTAGGGTTGTGATGCTGATCATATATGGAGTGATTTAGGTCAATAAAACTAGACAAAATCTTAGGCATTGATGAATTTCAATATTTGATTTCATGGATCTTTTTTCATATCTTTTTCATGTTGTTTTTATTCACTCTGCATCCAATCACCCCAAATCTTTCCTCATTTGCCTTCACACGAAATATTGAGCCTATAATGTGTATAAAAAGATTTTTTAGATTAGGTTTAATATTTTTCATATATTAAAATCATTTAAATGAATATAAATTAATATTAATTCAAATAAATAATAAAAAAATATGAGAATACTTCCCTTTGGGCCTAGTGGTCGTGCATAGGCTTGGCATGAAGAAATTTGGAAGAAAATTGGGCCCATTTGCATTTTTAGGCCTTTTGCATCAATGTTGACTTTCAAAAATTTCCAAAAATTTCCCAACTTCTACAAGGCATAACTTGGTCAATTTTTAAGCTTTTCACATGTTCTTGGACATTTTGGAAAGGTCTTTGAGTCCTTTAACCAATGCCTTTGGTCCCATGTCATTTTGATTTACCAATCTCAAGTTATGGCCTTTGACTTAAAGTCACTTTTTGTTGACTTTTGAAAATGACCTATAATGTTGAAATTGATAACTTTTTGTGAGAGCATTTCTTGGACTTGGAACATGAAGATGAATTGTAGGAAATGTCCTTCTCTTCAAAATGAGCTTTGGATGGAATTTTTCTGATAATCCATGTGAAAGTTATGCCCTGGTCAATTTCAGTTGACTTTTTCAGCTGTCCAAATATAGCAACTTTTGCATCTTTGATGATTTCTGAGCCAAATCTTGAAAATCATGATCAAGCATTGATCAAATGATGTTTGTGGCTTTAAAATGATATATTGACCAAAAATTTGAACTTTTGACTGCCAAATGACCATTTTGCCCCTACAGTTGACTGTAGTGCAATTTAGGGTTTTGACTGTGCAATTTTGAGCTGAATGCCTTGAAATTTGACATGAGGATACTTGACCATCTTTATAGGCATATGAGACTTGATTGGGCCTTTGAAAAGTTCATTTGCTTGACCAGAACTCAAACCCTAGTTTGACTGTATAGGAGACAGTTGAGCTGCATAACCCTTGGGGAATTTTGTGACCTTGACTTTGACAATTCTTGATGAATATGGGAGGGCAAATTTTGGGGTACAACACAAGGCGTCGGGTATTTACATCGCCAAAAACAAACCCTTTAATTTAAATTGCGGAAAGTAAAATAAAGCGGTAAATAATTAAAGTCCTAATTAAAAGCTATTACATTCCGGGAAACAGATACAATAATATGATAAAATGGATCGCGTGCGAGAAATTAAATCGGATGCGAGTTTTTTGGGTTTTGACCCTTTTTTTGAAAGGAAGTGATTTTTTGGTTATTTTTGAATTAAATGGAATTAAATTAAATGAACAATTAAATTAAATAATGAAAATATTTTTGGATTTTTGAGTTTTTTAAAGAAATAAAATAAATTGAATTAATGCTAAAAAAAACCTAATATTCTAAATTGATTTTAAATATTGCAAAAAATATTAAAAGTTAAATCTAATTAAAGCTAAACTGATTAAATTAATTTATTTACAAAAATAAAAGTGATGAATTTAATTTTAATAAATAAAATATTTTTTTTGTTTTTGATTTTATTAGGAAAAAATGTTAATTGGTTAGTGATTAATAAAAAGAATAACGATTAATTAATTAAAGGAACATAATACAAATAGAGAGAGAGAGAGAGTTTAGGAGTATACGAGCCTGATTGGAGGGGTGAAACAGTTATTGGCGTCATGTGTAAACTGTTTTGTTTTGGCCATTTGTGTTTTGGCTTTTGGCCATTTGTGTTCTGGCCTCAACGTTCCTTAACCTTCTCAAGATGTCTGCCTCGCCATGTATTGATGTCATGTGTAAGTTGTTCTATTTTGGCCATTTGTGTTTTGGCCTCAACGTTCCTTAATGAACCTGCATGGGATCCTGTCTAAAATCTGCAGTGTTGAATCTCATGAACACATTAAATAAAATCATAAAATGCAAATAAAGCCAATATATGAAGAAATTTAATGTTTAGGCACAATATGACATGTATGAATGATTATACCCTTTTGATCATGGAGATCAAATCAATCTTACCCTTACTGGAAAAGTAGTGACATGAATGCTTTTATGCCCTTTTGATCATGGAGATCAAGCCAGCCTTACCCTTACTGAAGAAGTAGTAAGATGTTGGTTTGTAACTGAGATGGCTTGTTTGTAGTGAGATGTTAGTTTGTAACTGAGATGGCTTGTTTGTAGTGAGATGTTGGTTTGTAACTAGGATGGCTTGTTTGTAGTGAGAGAGGGATTTGTAATAAGGATTTCAAGGTTTTAGGGTTCTTGAAAGAATTTGATATTCTAACAGTGTTGTGGCAAAACTTTTTTTCTCTCTGGTTTGTGTGAAAAGAATGTGATTATATAATGGAAATTAGGGTAAAGAAAATGGGCTTTGAATGTGCAATTGGGCCTCCAATGTTCACTTGAGTTCGTCACTTTCCAGGCTAAATCGCAGGGACTTAAGTGCAATTTTTGAAGTTGAAATGTGAAAACAAAATGTAGCCGATATCGAGAACTAACTCCTGTCCGAAAATCGGCTCAATCGGATAAACGGTGAATTAGTTATGAATTTTTGAAGTTTCAGCTCAGTCAAACTTATTTTGGGCTCCAGTGTCGACTCTGACACGTTCTTCAATAAAAAACTAGTATTGATCGGAGCATAATCCGGTCTCGACTTATGAAGTAAAGTTGTAGATCTATGAGTCAGTGACCTTGTGTAAAAATATGAGCCCAATCCGATAAAAATTGACCGAGTTATGAGTTTTCGAAGTTTCGGCCCAGATGAAATAATATTCAGCATTCAGGATTTTCAGCGTGTCATGCACTCTGAGCAAAAAACGAAGGCCTTTTGAATACGGTTTGAACTCAATACCTTTTGTGAAAATGTAGCCAACTCAATTTGTGAAATGTTGGCACCGGAACCAGCTCGATACGATGAAAATCGACCAAGTTATGATTTTCTGAACATGACGCAAATAAACTTCTGTCACAAATTTTCTGTATGAAAATACTTGATAAATCCACATTTTTGAAGACCTTCTGATCGAAATTGGCTTCCAGCCGTGAGAGATGAAAACATAGATAATGTCAAGACGGAATTTTGGCCACCGGAACGGGTTCAAAACAAGCCACGATCTTCAAGTTATGAATTTTTTTAGCGCGTAAAAACTGCACTTTCAGCACACTTTTTCACCATATTTCTTCGAGAAAACTCACACATTCGGATACCTTCTTTAAAGAATTGACTCTTGAGCCGAACCTAAATTTGAGAATACGTTATCAGAGATATCCTGGCGAAAGAACACTTGAATCTGACACTGGATCTTGTACTGACACGGTTAAGTGTTTTAGCTCAGAACCAGGCGCTCTGATGCCAATTGAAGAAGTGAAAAACACAAGAAGGGGGGTTGAATTGTAAAACTGAAAATCAATTGCAATGAACACGATATTTTTATCCTGGTTCGTTTGATCTCAAACTACTCCAGTCCACCCGTCAAGGTGATTTCGCCTCTCTCCAACGAGGTCTTAATCCACTATATTCAACTGAATATTACAATCTGCTTTAACAACTGCTAAAGCCTTCTTGATGCAAACCACAACCCGGTTTGTCAAGGAAACACTTTCTTACAAAGAAGAGAAATCTAGGTGTGTGAATGTTTTCTACAAAACTGTTTATCACAACTGTGATATTACACAATTTAAGCTTATGATACTAGATTGCTAAAATACTGAGTGATGAATTGTGAAGCGTTTAGCAAACTGAGAGAAGGAAGATGATGATTAGCTTTTAGGCGTGTAATATGATGTAGAGCATTATCCAATTCAATCTTCATTGTGTTGTTTATATAGCACTGAAATTGTTGAACGTTGGAGTAATAATCTCGATTCAATTCCAATAACAAACTTTCCTTATTGAGCAGATCTTGTCTGGAATGATGCCGTTGGTAATAATTCGCTTTGAATGCACAGTACCGTTGCTACTTGAAGCGTGTTCTGGCTTGGCTCATTCTGACTCTGCTTAAGTGCTGATGAACTGTTGTTATCTTTATTAGAGTGTTGAGCGCAGTTCTGTTCATCAAGCTACAACATACGCGTGAATTGTTCTTCTGATTCTGGTATTCTGATATAGCATCTTCTGATGCTGACGTTGATAACCAATATTCTGATGCTGATTAAGTGTACTCCTGTTGATACCTATCAGAGTTTCTGCAAAACAGAAGGTGATATTTTAGGTAGCAAATAGTTCTTATATGATTCACATAATTAATATATCCTTTCATTTTGTTATCATCAAAACTTAAACTTAGGGTAGTAGATTCAAACTTTGTTCTAACAATCTCCCCCTTTTTGATGATGACAAAAACTAGATATTTTTAATTGAAAATAACGTGAAAAAGTATCAGAGATAACTAAATGATAAGATGTATCAGAGAAAGAAGTTATCAAAGATAAGGGATAAAGAGATATCAGAGTTTAGAGATACTCCCCCTGAATTTATTACTTCCCTTTTTAATTCCAAGAGTTCTTCAGGATCAGAGCCTTGACTATCAGAAGCTTTTAGATCAGAATATCAGAGCAGAGCTTCAGATCAGAATGTCAGAGCTTTATCAGAGTTTAGCTTTGGATCAGAGTATCAGAGCTTTAGTCTTCAGTGAGTTAGAGAGCATTCTTGTACCTGTAGACTTAAGCAAAAACAGAAAACATATTCAAGTATATCAGAGTTAGAATGTTTGAGATTTTCTGTCTCAGTAATCCGTTATTGAAAATATCATTCTTGTTCTCCCCCTTTTTGTCAGCAATCAAAAAGTGTAAGTGATGTGCTAAAACAGGCTTCATACTATTTTGAAAGTGTAAACGGTTTCAATTAAGAGGAATGATTACGTTTTAAAAACATGATTACTTTCAATTAATGCTTGCTGATTTTGAGGGATTTGAGAAAGATACTTGAAACGGTTACCAAACATGTGTCTCAATGCACCCAATCAGCGTTTTGCCTTCTCAGAAGCGTGCACGCGTGTTCTGCTTCAGAGATATACTGATGATTGGATGACACTTGTTTGATTTGGGAATCAGCACGTCTATCCTTGAGCTTAAACTCCAGATCTTTAAGACTAGCATCTGATACAATCTGCATGTTCTATCTTTCTGAAAAGAGATTGATCAGAAGTTCACAGTGAAACAAATATATTCTGAAGATAAATATATGGAATTAAAACATTTTCACTCTGGGCAAATTTTCATGCTGAGATGTTTCAGAATGAAATTGAACCTATCTTCAGAAAGGGGTTTAGTGAAGATATCAGCCCATTGATGGTCTGTATCTATAAATTTTAAGTTCAAAATTCCTTTCTGAATATAGTCCCTAATGAAATGATGTTTTATTTCTATATGCTTAGCTCTAGAATGTAAAATGGGATTCTTACTTAAGCAAATAGCAGAAGTATTGTCACAGAGTATGGGGATGTTACTCTCAAAGATCTGGAAGTCTTCAAGCTGACTTTTCATCCAGAGCATTTGTGTGCTACATCCTGCTGCTGCTATGTACTCAACTTCTGCTGTTGATAGCGCAATTGTTGATTGCCTTTTGCTAGACCAAGAGATCAGATTTTCTCCCAGAAACTGGCAGCTTCCAGAAGTACTTTTACGCTCTACTCTGTCTCCAGCAAAGTCAGCATCGCAGTAGCCTACTAAACTGTAATCACTAGATTTTCTATAAAACAAATCCAGATTAGTAGTACCTTTCAGATACTTGAAAATTCGCTTAACAACTGTTAAGTGAGATTCTCTAGGATCTGATTGGAATCTAGCACAAATACATACGCTGAATAATATATCAGGTCTTGAAGCTGTCAGATAAAGGAGAGAACCAATCATACCTCTGTAGACTTTCTGTTCTACATTTTTGCTTACCTCTTCTCTTTCCAGAATGCACGTGGGATGCATTGGAATATTTGATGGCTTACATTCTGAGAGGTCAAATTTCTTCAGAAGATCTCTGATGTATTTGCTCTGATGAATGTAAGTTCCCTCTGGAGTTTGATTGATCTGAATTCCTAGAAAGAATTTCAGTTCCCCCATGAGGCTCATCTCAAATTCTGCCTGCATACACTTAGCAAATTTTCTTCCCAGAGAAGGATTAGTAGAACCAAAAATAATATCATCAACATAAATTTGACAGACTAAGATGTCATTCTTAACTGATTTACAGAATAAGGTAGTGTCCACCTTCCCTCTGGTGAATTCATTTTCTAACAGAAAGTTACTTAGTCTTTCATACCAAGATCTGGGAGCTTATTTCAGACCATAAAGTGACTTCTTTAGTTTGAAAACATGTTCTGGATGTTTTGTATTTTCAAAACCAGGGGGTTGGTGCACATAAACCTCTTCTTCTATATAACCATTTAAGAATGCACTCTTGACATCCATCTGATACAGAGTGATGCCTCTATTAACAGCAAATGAAATTAAAAGTCTGATAGATTCTAACCTGGCGACTGGAGCAAAGGTTTCTGTATAGTCTATCCCCTCTTGCTGACTATAACCTTGTGCAACCAGTCGTGCTTTGTTTCTGATGACTTCACCTTGTTCATTTAGCTTATTTCTGAACACCCATCTTGTTCCAATGACGTTGAATCCTTTTGGTCTGGGAACAAGATCCCATACGTCATTTCTGGTGAATTGATTCAGCTCTTCTTGCATTGCCAGAATCCAGTCATTATCCAGAAGTGCTTCATCAATAGAAGAAGGTTCAATCAGAGACACAAGTCCCATGAGGGTTTCTTCAGAGTTTCTGAAGCTTGCTCTTGTTCTGATTGGATCTTCCTTTCTTCCTAAGATAGTCTCTTCTGGGTGATCCAAGCTGCTTCTGGGTAATCTCTTCTGAGGTTGATCAGCAGCTGTTGTAGGATTGCTAGCAGTGCTCCTTTCAGACGTTGAAGGAGTGTCTGTGTTGAGAGCTTCTGATGACTTGTCTTCAGAACCTGCAAATTCAATTTCCATACCTGCAAAAACTTCATTCTGCTTTGACTTTTCAGAGTCAAGCTTATCATTAAAACGAACACTGATTGATTCTTCCACAATCTGTGTTTCTGTATTGTATACTCTGTACCCTCTTGAGCGTTCAGAGTATCCTAACATAATACACTTCTGTGCTTTAGAGTCAAACTTGTTCAAATAATTCTTTGTATTTAACATAAAACAGGTACATCCAAATGGATGAAAATATGAAATGTTGGGCTTTCTGTTCTTCCACAATTCATATGGAGTCTTTTCCATAATAGGTCTTATTGAGATTCTATTCTGAATGTAACACGTTGTGTTTATTGCCTCTGCCCAGAAGATCTTAGCAACGTTTGTCTCATTGATCATGGTTCTGGCCATTTCTTGCAATGTTCTGTTCTTTCGTTCTACAACTCCATTTTGTTGGGGAGTTCTAGGACAAGAGAAATCATGCAGAATGCCTCTGTCATTAAAGAATGACTCAAAATCTTTGTTTTCAAATTCTCCACCATGATCACTTCTGACTTTAACGATTCTAAGATCCTTTTCATTCTGAACTTGGTTACAGAAGGTAACAAACATGGAGTGTGACTCGTCCTTGTGTCTTAAGAACTTTACCCATGTCCATCTGCTATAGTCATCTACGATTACTAACCCATACTTCTTGCCACTGACTGAAGCAGTTTTAACTGGTCCAAATAGGTCAATGTGCAGAAGTTCTAATGGCTTAGAGGTAGAAACAACATTTTTAGATTTAAAAGAAGGTTTTGAAAACTTGCCTTTCTGACATGCTTCACACAGAGCATCTGAATTGAACTTCAAATTAGGAAGTCCTCTGACCAGATTGAGTTTGTTAATCTGAGATATTCTTCTCATACTAACATGCCCCAATATTCTGTGCCAGATCCACTGCTCGTTGTTAACAGACAAAAGGCACTTTACATTCTGACTCTTCAGTTCAGAAAGTTTGATTTTGTAAATGTTGTTTTTCCTCTTTCCATTAAACAGGATAGTCCCATCTTTATGACTAACAGCTTTACATGATTTTTGATTAAAGATTATATCATAACCGTTATCACTTAATTGACTTATGGATAACAGATTATGCATTAATCCATCAACTAGCAGAACATTATTAATAGAGGGAAGATTTCCATTACCTACAGTTCCAGAGCCAATGATCTTTCCCCTCTGATTGCCTCCAAAGCCAACGTGGCCTCCAGGCTTAAGTTCCAGGCTTTGGAACATATGCCTTCTTCCCGTCATGTGTCGCGAGCAGCCAGAGTCCAGGTACCATGACTGGTGTTTCTGACTTGCTGCTAAAGATATCTGCAACATGTATTATTTTATCCTTAGGTACCCAGATTTTCTTGGGTCCTGATTTGTTAGATTTACCAAAACTCTGGTTGAATTTTGGTTTCACAGAGTACTTACTGCTAGTGTATTTAATATCATGTGTGTGACCATACACAAAATGTGAATTCAGAGGTGTGGGTTTAATGGTTAAATCCATGACATTCTTTGGTGTAGGAACCTTACCTTGGTATCCTATTCCCTTCCTGCCGTTTCTGCTAACTCCATAGATCATTGAAGCCATTTTGATTCTATCTATGCTTTTAGCAAGGAACTTCTGGAAACTGTGATCATACTCCTTGATAATCTCATCAGTGCTGCTGGGAGTTTCAGAAATTGGTTCCTTCTGAGAGTTTTGTAAAGTATTTTCTAATTTTGAAATTTTAATTCTCAGCTCAGAATTCTCCAATTTAAGACTCTCAGTCTTATTAGGGTCAGATTCAAGATTCCTTTTCAGGTCTCTGAATTTAACTCTAATTTGCTGATACCTTTCCAGAATTTCATTAAGGCTTTCAGCAAGTTCAGCCTTGGTAAAATTAACAACAAAGTTAGGAAATACCTCTTCAGTATCTGATTCTGAGTCTGATTCAGAAGCTTCACTATCTTCTGAAATGTTGGCCATGAGAGCTATGTTTGCTCTCTCATCATCTGATTTTGAGTCGGCTTCAGACGAGTCAGAGTCATCCCATGTATCCATGAGACTTTTCTTCTTTTCTCTTCCAAACTTCTTTTTGGGATTTTCCCTCTGAAGCTTTGGGCAGTCACTCTTGTAGTGTCCTTGCTCATTGCACTCATAGCAGATGATGTCTTTGGTGTTTGGCTTTCTGCTACCTGAGGAGCCTTCAGATCTTCTGTATCCAGAAGAAGAATTTGTCCTTCTGTATCTGGAAGAAGACTCGTTCTGATCAGATCTTCTGGGATTCCTGAACTTCCTTTGCCTCTGCTTCCACAGTTGATTCACTCTTCTGGAGAGGAGGGAGAGTTCGTCTTCTTCTGATGAGGATCCATCAGATGTTTCTTCAACTGCCTGCAAAACTTTAGACTCAGATTTTTTGTTAGATTTTAATGCTAAAGGCTTACCTTGCTTCTGGGGTTCATCAGCTTCTAGCTCTATCTCATGACTTCTGAGGGAGCTAATAAGTTCCTCCAGAGAAATTTTGTTGAGATCTTTTGCTAGCTTCAGAGCTGTAACCATTGGCCTCCACTGCTTGGGTAAGCTTCTGATGATTTTCTTGACGTGATCAGCAGTAGAGTAACCTTTGTCCAGAACCTTGAGACCAGCTACCAGAATCTGAAATCTTGAGAACATTGTTTCAATGGATTCACTTTCTTCCATTTTAAACGCCTCATACTTCTGAATTAGCGCTAGAGCTTTAGTTTCTTTGACCTGAACATTGCCCTCATGCGTCATTCTGAGTGAGTCAAACATGTTCTTTGCTGTGTCTCTGTTGGAGATCTTTTCATATTCAGCATACGAGATGGCGCTGAGAAGGATGGTTCTGGCCTTGTGATGATTCTTGAAGTCACGCTTTTGTTGGTCAGACATTGTTTTTCTATCAATCTTTTGACCGCTTGCATTCACAGGGTGCGTGTATCCATCTGTCACCATATACCATAGATCAGCATCATGTGCCAGAAAGAAGCTTTCAATTCTGTCTCTCCAGTAATCAAAGTTTTCTCCATCAAAGACTGGAGGTTTGCCGCTGAATCTGTCTCTGTCCTCATGGTTGTCATTGCTTGTGTGAGAATAATTTCCTGCCATTGTGTTTTTCTGACGCTGGATCTTTTACTGACACGGTTAAGTGTTTTAGCTCAGAACCAGGCGCTCTGATGCCAATTGAAGAAGTGAAAAACACAAGAAGGGGGGTTGAATTGTAAAACTGAAAATCAATTGCAATGAACACGATATTTTTATCCTGGTTCGTTTGATCTCAAACTACTCCAGTCCACCCGTCAAGGTGATTTCGCCTCTCTCCAACGAGGTCTTAATCCACTATATTCAACTGAATATTACAATCTGCTTTAACAACTGCTAAAGCCTTCTTGATGCAAACCACAACCCGGTTTGTCAAGGAAACACTTTCTTACAAAGAAGAGAAATCTAGGTGTGTGAATGTTTTCTACAAAACTGTTTATCACAACTGTGATATTACACAATTTAAGCTTATGATACTAGATTGCTAAAATACTGAGTGATGAATTGTGAAGCGTTTAGCAAACTGAGAGAAGGAAGATGATGATTAGCTTCTAGGCGTGTAATATGATGTAGAGCATTAGCCAATTAAATCTTCATTGTGTTGTTTATATAGCACTGAAATTGTTGAACGTTGGAGTAATAATCGTGATTCAATGCCAATAACAAACTTTCCTTATTGAGCAGATCTTGTCTGGAATGATGCCGTTGGTAATAATTCGCTTTGAATGCACAGTACCGTTGCTACTTGAAACGTGTTCTGGCTTGGCTCATTCTGACTCTGCTTAAGTGCTGATGAACTGTTGTTGTCTTTATCAGAGTGTTGAGCGCAGTTCTGTTCATCAAGCTACAACATACGCGTGAATTGTTCTTCTGATTCTGGTATTCTGATATAACATCTTCTGATGCTGACGTTGATAACCAATATTCTGATGCTGATTAAGTGTACTCCTGTTGATACCTATCAGAGTTTCTGCAAAACAGAAGGTGATATTTTAGGTAGCAAATAGTTCTTATATGATTCACATAATTAATATATCCTTTCATTTTGTTATCATCAAAACTTAAACTTAGGGTAGTAGATTCAAACTTTGTTCTAACAAGACATACGCAAGAAAGAGACTGATCGAAGAAGGCTCTAACGAAGAAACGCCAATCGAATGCGAACTTACTAGGGATACAAATATACATTGACTCTGAGTAGAACGTCGATCGAAGGCGAACTTACAAAGAAAAGAGACTAAACGAATGGGACTCCTGACAAATGATACTAGCCGGAGGTGGATTTAAAGGGGGAATAATGCCGATCAAGGGCAAAGTTACAAAGAAAAGAGACCAGCAGGAGGGGACTCTTAATAAAAGGTACTAGCTGAATGTGGATTTAAAGGTGCCAGCTGAAGGTGGACTTCAAGATAAAGAAACCATCCGAAGGGGAATCCAAACAAAAGGTACCAGCCGAAGGTGGATTTAAAGGGTGCCAGCCAAAGGTGGACTTCAAGATAAAGAAACCAGTTGAAGGGGAATCTTTAATAAGGAATACTATGCCGAAGGTAGATTCTTAAGAAAAGAACGTCAACCAAAGGCGAACTTACAAATTAAAAGAGACCAGCCGAAGGGGACTCCTAACAAAAGGAACCAACCGGAGTAGGATTTAAAGGGTGCCAGCCAAAGGTGGACTTCAAGATAATAAACTAGCCGAAGGGGAATCTTTAACAAGGAATACTATGCCGAAGGTAGATTCCTATGAAAAGAACGTCAATCAAAGGCGAACTTACAAATAAAAAGAGACCATCTGAAGGGGGCTCTTAACAAAAGGTACCAGCCGAAGGTGGATAAAAAGGGTGCCAGCTGGAGGTCAACTTCAAGATAAAGAAACCAACCGAAGGGGAATCTTTAACAAGGAATACTATACCGAAGGTAGATTCCTAAGAAAAGAACGCCAATCAAAGGTGAACTTTCAATGAAAAGAGACTAGCCGAAGGGGACTCTTAACAAAAGGTACCAGCCGAAGGTGGATTTCAAGGGTGCCATCCGAAGGTGGACTTCAAGATAAAGAAACCAACCAAAGGGGAATCTTTAACAAGGAATATTATGCCGAAGGTAGCTTCCTAAGAAAAGAATGCCAATCAAAGGCAAACTTACAAGGGATAAAGACATGCATGTCTGGTTAGAGTTAGACACACAAAAGTGAAGTTGGGCGTCAAGAAACAAATTTTCGAAGTTTATAGCGAACACAAGAAAGAGACTAACCGAATAAAACCCCAACAAGAAAGGGCGCATTTGGCTAAACAAGGTTTCCAGACAAGTGGACTTTGACGAGACACTGAAGGACTCTTAATAGAGAAGGTCAATTAAGCTAACAAAAGGAGAACCTGACTAACACAGATAAACCAAAAACAAGGAACCGACTAAGTAGGACTTTCAGAGAGCACCGATTGAAGGTGAACTCTATAAGAGAAAGAGACCGGTCAAAATAGACTCTAACAAGGATTGCCAAAACACGTTGGGTTTTTAAGAGGGTATTGATGTTTTCAAAAGCACAAGAACTACATTATCCCTCAGGTCAAATGCGGGGTGTAATTCTTCAAGAGTGGCAATCATCTGAATTACCACACACGAAGTATGGATACTCAAATACTTGAGGAGCAAGAAAGGATATATACTGACTCTTACTCGCACTCTATTCGCAAAGGAAAACACGGGTAAAATAACCAAAGGTTTGCAAGGGAAAGAGGAAATCACGACTTACTGAGGAAATGGGAAATACCAAAGACCCGACTAGTGGTAAATCAAAATAGACTCCATTGAGGAAACATAATAGGATCACCCTGAGCTTGTTATGGAGATAATTCAAATCTGAGCGTATAACAATCTAGTTACTACAAGTAAACACAATTGGCAAATACTTATGTATGTTTGAAATTTTTTATAGCGTAATGCTCCATACAATGGAAATGCTATGTGTTCAGTTAGATGCAATGTAATGATGCCTGTTTAGAAATGCACTGGGGAAAGCACATCAATAATCGGTTGCTAAGAAGACAATGAACTTCTGAACGATAATTCTTGCACATCTGATCTTTTGTAGAGAAAAGGAAATCTGAACTTCAATGGGAAACCGAGATTCGGAACCACCAACCTCTAAAGATAAATATCAATGAGGAAGTAATTTCCTGGAGAGAAATATTGTAAAAATAAATTGTAGTTCAGAGAAAATCTTGAATTCTGATCAAACTCCCAACTTCCTTGGGAACAAATTCTTTATCTTCCGTTAGAAAGAGGAGAGCTTTGCTAGGGATGGAAACTTTCTCGCCTAGAATTTCTTGACGAAGATAACTTCTACTGGGGAGTATAGAAGTTCTTAAATAAAAAGAATTATACTCATACCATACTGAGGATAACATCGTCGAGGGGTAAAAAATCTTCACTTGGGGAAGAAACAAACATCCTGGGACATAAACTCCACTGGGATACCTCAACAAAATTTTCTATTGCCGTGGGTGAAAGAGTTATGACTGGCACTCCTATGTATACCACACTTGGGAGTATGACACTTGCCTAGGGATAGAGAACTTGCTTCACTAAGGAAGAATAGGCAAGTTACTCCGACAGGTCCTCGAAATTTGAGTTTGACTGGGCATAAAGATTACCTCTTACATTGGGGAGCCGAAAAACTTTGAATGTCAACATCAACAATATCCATTGCACTGGGTGTAGCCATCTCTGCAAGATTTAAGGCGCAAGGATTTTGTACTGGTGAGAAAAAATCACTTCATTGGGGATGATGGTCATCCTCATGAGGATACCAAACCAAACTCTCCCATAGGTAAACATGAATCTCTTCCAGAAAATCTGATAGGCAGGCCACATTGGAGAGAGAGAGAGAGAGGGTGCACCCTTCACTGAGGAGGAGAATGTACATTTCATGGGGAGAACAGGTGCCAACCTCACTAGGGAAGTTGTAGAATGCCGACTTCAAGGGGAGTATATTAAGAATCTCCAGTTAGTGAATAAAATGATTCTTTCGAGAAAACCTGGAAAGAAACAGTTTGCACTGAGAAGGAGGAATAATCAAGCGAGAGTACACCTTCACTGAGGGAAATATTGCAAAAAAAATTGCAGTTTAGGGAGAATATTGAACTCTGATCTAACTCCCAATTTCATGGGCGGAAAATCCAACATCTCTTTCCAGGGATAAAGAGAATCTTGCTAGGAACTGGGGCCTTCTGATGTAAGTCCTCAATAAAAGTGACTTCTGCTGGGGAATCATAGAAATTATTAAATAAAATAATTCTACCCAAGCTTATTTCAGAAATACTCTATCATTGGGGATAAAAGAGCCCTAAATGACATTCGTCTATGCACACTGCTCCAGAAAAACAACAGAATTACTCCACTGAGGCATAATAAGTATACCGATCAAAACATCTCTTCAGGAAAACCTGACTTGGGCAAAACTTCCCTAGGGAGAAAAGCTACAAACTTTATGGGGATGATGAACGGAAACCTCCCTAGGGAGATAAATGCCAACCACGAAGACGCAGGGTATCGACTTCAAGGGGATATAACAAAGGTATCTAGTCCAATGAAACGATTCTTCCCAGATTCTTTGAAACACAATAGACTGTGCTGAAGAAGATGATTATATAGAATCGTGCCTAAATGCACTTCTTTGGAGATCATCCCTCTGGAAGCACAAACTCTTAAACAAACTCTTATCAAGAATGCTGACTTCTTTGGGGATTACACATGGGTATACTTTCACTGGAGATAAATAATTCTGTCTAGGCGAGAGTATGTCTTTACTGGGGAATAACGATTCCATCTTGAACATAAGTGAACATTCACTGGGGAAATTGGATCCCATTCTACAGAAATCCTCATGTTAGTCACATGCAGACCCTTCTTGATTCATTTGTTGGTATGTTTCTTGCCATAGAAACCAACAATACTTGCAAAAACAGAAATTGTGATAATATGCCCCATGTAAGGAATGGAAACCTGCACTGAGGAATAAAAATTTTAAACTATCAACCACTGAGTAAAATCCATGATGCAAGATTACAACCCCAACATGTCAACTCCGAGGAGAAATGCCCCTGAAAAGTGGACTTTGGAGAAGATGCTGCAAAAATAAATTGTAGTCCACTGAAAATAAATCATCTTGAATTAAAATAACTTCTAAATTTCAGGGGAGAAGAACCACTCTCCTTCTGCAGAGAAACGAGGATGCTTCGTTGGGGAATAAAGATCTCTGAAGAGAAACCCCTTGGCAGACAGACCTTTGTCAAGTAGCAACGAATCCTTTACCGGGGAAATGAGTCCTTTTAGGAAATAACATTTATGTCCTGAACTTCGTATGAGTAACTGCCTCACATACTCTTTAAATTCAACAAGTTGTTTAGCCTGCGACTGAATTTAACCTAATCAACTCTTAAAGAGGAGAAAATTCCCCTGCATAATTTCTTGCCCCAGTATGTAGGATCTTTGAAGTAAATTGCCCCGAGAGGACTTCGTGAGATCTGCACCATAAAGATAATTTTCCCGAGTGTTATGAACTTCAGAACATGGCTCCTGGCTAACCAAAGTTGGATATGGTTTCAACTATGCTTGAGTGAATGCCCATGCATCTTCATATTTTGAAAAGATTCTCCTCTAATCAATGAATTCTTAGAGAGATTTGTTAAATCTCGACATAATTGCTCTAGTTTGACTGTACTTTGAGGTATCAAATCCTGACTTGAGTGCCTCAGATTGGATGGACACTTACTCAATGAAGTATTTAACATGCTTTCCCCTTATAATTAGAGCCTTGTCAAACCTTTTCTTCATCTCATACGCACAGAGAAATGAGAAGCTCGCGAAGTTATGAAGACAACACCTTTTTAGGGTAACTGACTTACATCTTTAAAGTAGGATACTACATAACCATACTTTTCAACTTGAACTCCTCATGCTCCAACAGATACTTAAAGAAAATACATCCCTCAGGATAAACTGAGAGTAATGCACCACTGCTCTACAGAGACTCTAGACAATCAACTTTTGCATAATCTGCTTCAGATCATTTCTCAAACTGGTATTCTTTTACTCAACAGAGTCAATAGAAAGTATGCCCAAGACTAAGATCATCTTCAAAAAAATTTTATCTTTCAAGGGTATCTTGAAGCAATTTGTCCGTCGAGATCATCAAATTACCATCTGATGCCTATTATGCAAGCTCACTTAATGTTTTGAACACTTATTCATATGCAAAGAATGTTTATTCTAAGAATTATAATTCTAATGCAAAGCTCATGTTTGTCTTGAAGTTTAAAAACTTTTATTGAAAAGATTAATCATAAAAAAAATTGTGAAAGAAAGTAAAAAATATGAAGTGATACCAACTCAAAAGTTATAGCGAGCCTCCTAGGAGTCTGATTACCGTATTCTCGTTACAGTGCACTTATGAATTAACCCATGCTTCAGTTAGGACTTTTCAGGGTTGTAACGTGGCATGGTTCATGGTTTTTACAAGAAATAATTTAAGGCTCAAAATATTTGGTTCCCACCCATTCTCCATGATTTTCTCCAGTCCTACATTTAGTTAAACCAATGTGAGCACTCATCTCTCTCGAGAGTTTGTGATGGTTGAGAAGGCAACCGAGGTTTTTTGGACATGGAAATTACTCAACTCTTTCTTTCTATTTCTGGTCACGCGACTTTGTTCCTTGCTGAGGATTTTCATTTGGTAATCCATTTTTGCTTTTTGTGCTTTTCGCTTTCCCTAAATTTTGCCTGGACAAATTTCCTTTTTGAATTTTGATTATGAAGTCCAGCGGGATGCCCTGACTTTTTTCTAAGCGGCTTGTTTTTCAAGTTTTGACTTAGTGGATTTTTTGTCTCTTTATTTTCTAATTTCAATCATTCTACTTTTTTGAATATGTCGTATGACTTCGAGTCGTTTTTGACTTTGTTGGAAGTGGTTGTGACTGCCTGAGTCCTTGGTAGATGAGAGATAACTATTGTTCTATCGTCATCTATTGACTTCCTGATGTGCGAGAGATGACCATTGGGATACCTTCAATTGACACACACTCTTGATGAGCGAAGATTAGCCATTGTGGTTTTGAATTTCTCCAACCTTTTGCTAGATAACCATTGTTGTATCCTTGGATGCACACTCTTGATGAGTTTTGAACGCTCGATCTGATTAACTGAAATCTACCCTGCTCCGAGTTAAATGTAAGGGTTTTTTTACAAGAAAAGAAACTCCTACTTAGAAGGCTCAAATGGGTTGATGAAGGTATATCTACCTTATATCTATAGTGTTTGGGGATTTGAAACAAGGCATGTACATCGTCAGTAGGGTTTTTACTTGAAAGCATACCGTTTGAAATTCTTGGTATATTGCTCATCATCCTCCCTCAAGAGGTTTTTTGATTTATTTAACAAGATTTAAGTATCAAAAAGAAAAGAAAAACAATAGTGAGTGAATACAAATGGATTAATTCAAGACAAACATATTCAATGCATTGTGATTAATATTAAAAAATAAGCAAGTTTTGCATACAAGAAAATACTGAAACAAATCAAGAAAGATTACAAATGAGAATGCAAATGTAACTTGAAATTTCCATGTTGAGGAGACAAGCGTCCGTATGGACTTATTGCTTCAGACGGTGATCTGGTAGTCTTGACTTTCAGAGTCAAAGAAGACTTCAAATCTGACTGGCTAGCTCGAAATTGATAGCCTTTGCACTAAGCAAGCCTTACACTTCATCGTTGAATGGTTTACAACCTTCAGTTGAATGGACAGGTGCCCAAGCATGTTAATCACAAAGGATTCCCTCAAAATATGTGATGAATTCTTTATCAAGAGAATTTTCATAAATTTCATCACAAAGCATCTTCTACTACAGAGAAGAAATGCCATCCATCTTCTACTACCCAGAAAAAGAATTCAGCTAAGGAGAAAGAGCCTAAAACGGTTTGCCAAACAGGGACCGAAATTTTGAAAAGATGTCTGACAAGTGACAGACTTTATACTTCAACCTCTTGCAATCTTCAATATCTTAACTAGGTTCCCTAAAATGGGAGACACATTGTTGTACCCCAAAATTTACCCTCCCATATTCTTCAAGGTTTGTCAAGATCAATCTTCAAATGGTTCAAGATCTCTCAGAGGGTTGCACAGTCAAACATCCTCCTAAGCCAGTAAAAATTAGGGTTTTGGTTCTCTCAGTGAATTTGAGGTTTGTAATGGCTCAATAAAGTCTCATGTGCCCATATACATTATCAAGCATCTACATATCAAGTTTCAAGACTCACAACATCAAGTTGCACAGTCAAAAGCCCTAATTGCTTCACAATCAACTGTAGGGGTAAAATGGTCATTTGGCAGTCAAATGTCAAAAATTTTGGTCAACATCTTATTTTGAAGCCACAATCATCATTTGATCAAGTCTTGATCATGATTCCACAAGAATGGCTCAAAAATCATCAAAGATGCAAAAGTTGCTATTTTTGGACAGTTGAAAAGTCAACTGTAACTTGACCAGGGCATAACTTTTTCACGGTTCATCAGAAAAATCCCATCCAATGCTCATTTTGAAGGGGATGACATTTCCTACAACTCATCTTCACACTGGATGCCAAGAAATGCTCTCACAAAAAGTTATCAATTTCTACATTATAGGTCATTTTCAAAAGTCAACAAAAATACACTTTAAGTCAAAGACCATAACTTGATATTGGTAAATCCAAATGACATGGGACCAAAGGCATTGGTTAGAGGACTTCAAGACCTTTCCAAAATGTCCCAGAACATGTTCATATGATCAAAATTGAGCAAGATATGCATTGGAGAAGTTGGGAAATTTTTGTGAAAAGGAAAAAGTCAACTATCCTTAAAACTTCAATTTTTGACAAAAGGGCCCACTTTCTTCCACTTGATTCAGCCTTGTCAT
The DNA here is from genome assembly GCA_948472305.1 of Vicia faba. Taxonomy (NCBI): domain Eukaryota; kingdom Viridiplantae; phylum Streptophyta; class Magnoliopsida; order Fabales; family Fabaceae; genus Vicia; species Vicia faba. The sequence goes on from OX451737.1 coordinate 1,539,018,518, forward strand.
GCCACACACGTGTCCCATGATTAATTTCAAGATCAAATATTTATTTTTCCATTTTATTTAATTTTTATTGATTTAATTCATTTTAAATCCATAATAATTCAAATATAATCTAAAAATTAATGGAATGGCATATTTTTGATTTGAATAGCTTTTATATGTCATGTGCCAACTCACAAATTCGTGCTAGGGGCTTTTTGTGCATAAAATCCAAGATTTGCTTCAAATTTGGAAAGTTCTTCAATGGTGGTCAACCAAATCTCCAAAACTTAATTCCATGGATCATTGGCCCAAACTTTGACCTAATTCTATTCCCATATATGCACTGAAGCCAACCCTAATGCTAAAAACGTGAAAAAGCTGCTGTAAGAGCCATAACCAATATTGAAAAAATCAAGAAAAAAGCCAAAACTGTTTTTCATATTGCAGACCAATTCAAAGCCTTGGAGCGATTCAAACACATTGCTAGGCTTCCCAGGAACGATTTGCAAACAAAACCAAGCTTCATAGCTCAAGAAATCGTGGAAAACAGTTTTACGGTTTGAAGCTTCTTTCCACAATCGCATATCATTATTCATGCATATTTAACCTCTTTTGTGGATTGTTTTGTGTTAATAGGACTGATACGAAGCTATTGGTGTGATTCAATTGGATTAAGATGCCCTGAAACGTAAACCACCATTGATGAAAGTTAGGGTTTCGAAGCTTCCAATTTGGGGGTTTGCTCTATAGGAAAAATTGGACCTTGAGACGCATATGGTTGAATTCGTCAAGGCCAGACGAATCAAACCCAACCCTCGCGATGAATTTATATTGCATACACGCCTATTCGCTATTTTTCATTGGTGCAGGTTGTGGGGGTTAAAAACCCCCGCTAACTGATTTGTTTTTGCAGGCATAAGGAAGGAGACGAAGGACGTGGAAGCATATGGTTGGAGCGTTCAAACAAACGCGCGCTTTTTTCTAATTTCCAGCATAATTGATCTTTTTATATATTATTTTCATTATCCATCATGTTAACAAATGCAGGCGCATGGCTTAGTGGTTGGTGATCTGTCTGGCAAGCATTGGGACCTGGGTTCGATCCCCAGGTCCACCCAAATCCCTTGTTTCTATTTTTCCTAACGCATTCACATGCAGGCTGTTGAATATTGTCCACCATGCTCCTCATTCATCCTAACGCCAAGTGTCTTCAAGGCAGATCCAAAGGACAAAAGATGATGGATACGATGTGTTCCGGTCAAAGTACACGTAGACAACTTCCAGAAAGTCAAACGTGGCTTACAATTTGATGGGCCTGAATTGCCAAACTCACCCCCAATGTTGGCCCAGCACCCATGGTTTACTATTCTTTTTCATTTTCATTTTTTCTTTTATTTTCTTTAATAATTATTATTAGTATTATTTAATTAGTTAACAAATTAACATTTTCACAATAAAAATTCAGAAAACCAAAAAAAAACATTTTTATTAATTTCAATTGCTTTTTTGTAAATAAATGCAAATCAATTAATTTAGTCTTTTGTTAATTAGGTTTAATTTTAATGTTTTTTACAATAAATAAAAATGAATTAGACTTAGGTTTTTTTTGACACTTTTAATTTCCTTTTTATTTTATTTCATTAAAAACATAAAAAACACAAAAACATTTTTTTTCTCTTTTCTCTTCTAATAAATTAATTAATTAGTAATTAGGCTTAATTTCATTAATTGCAAAAAAGGGACAAAATTCAATTCTTTCTCAAAAAAGGGTCAAAACCATCAAGACGTCCCGATTCATTCTTTCGCGCGCATATTAGTTTTAATTCGTTATTTTGATTATTTATGTATCTCCTCAGAAATGTAATAGTTAATTAGAACTTTATCGTTTTCTTTTAATTTCTCGCATTTTTATTTTCCAAACGGGTTATGTTTTTTGGCGATGTATATACCCGCGCCTTGTAATAGCTAGATTTACCTTTTCCGCAATTTATTTTCCGCACTCTTAACTGTTAATATGCATGAAAGACTTGTATGACAAATAAAATCAAAGCGTAGCTCACAAATAACATGTACAAGACAATTTAACTGAAAAAAACACACATGCACATGCCACTCCTAGGGTACGCCTCACTGGTTGCCTCGACGTGGTCGTCAAGTATAGGGTGTCTTAGAGGTCGCCCTCCTGTCTAAAGATCCAGTTGCCTCGAAACGGTTGCCTCGGATAAAAAGGATCTAGGATATTAGGGTTACCGCTAAGGCGTCCTACCATTGCTTTGGTGACCACACATGTCCCTTATAATCGAATTGACCCGAACAACTCCAATGATGGTGCTACCTACCTCTCAATGGTGGGATAGCACTATCTAAAGGACTCTTACACAGCCTAATTCCTTAGAGTAGGTAGATTTCTCCTGGGTACTTGCTCTCTCAAACAAACAAAAACAACTTTTCACACTGACACTTTCAAAAAGTTTTCAAACAAATATTTCATACACTCTTGAGGACAGATACAAGAGTTACTTAGAAATTTTTCAAACGAAACATTTTTTCAAAACCCACATACACTTGAAAAGCAAATAATTTTTGAAAACATAAGAGCAAGTACCTAAGAGCCCGTGGATAACCACGGATAGAAAGGGTGCTAACACCTTCCCTTTCTATAAATCTATCTCCCGAACCGAGAGACATCTCAAAAAAGGAATTTTGTTGTGCTTTTGTCCTTTCCATGTTAGAGAACATAAAAGACGGTGGCGACTCTTGCTTACCGCGACATTTCGCGAACCAGCTTAAAAAACAGTCAGTTCTATTTCCACCGATCACAGAACTGGCGACTCTGCTGGGGACAACTAATAAGTGAGGTGTACCTTAGGATTAGACCACTTTTGTTTTCAGTTGCTTGATTTGTTTGCTTTAATATTGTGGGCCTGTCTTGGAGTTTCATAGATCCTAACCCGGATCTGGGGGATACCTTTTAGAAAGTAGCAACAAACTGTGAGGGAACTGTGCGGGGTATACCGACACGGTTGAAGCAGTTTGCTACATTGATGTGGCACTTTGGTGAGTACCGGTAACCCTTGAGTCAAGTCAAGGAGAGTACGGGGCTGCCGCGTGGTGTCGTGAAGCATCAACTGACCTTAGGAACCTTACTTGACCATCCTGGCCTCTTTAGGGGTAGTGAGATGACCGACTTTGGTGCAGTCCGAAGTTGGTAGATACTCGATACTACACTCATTGAGGGTTGCTTTCTTGGAATATTTTGATCGCCAGTTCAGTGGCTAAATCAAAACAATGAACACAGAAAACAACCCAATGATATTGAGCTCCTTAGAACCCGGTTACTTTTGATAGGACAGGTTTTGAGCCCACCAACTTCAAGAGGGTAGTACCTAAACTCCATGTTGGCCTAAACTCTAAGGGCTCTCTGTGTGACTTGTGTGCCTTCTAACTTGAATTACTTGCACGTACTTGTTATCTGACAACATGGGTTCCTTGTAGGTTTTGTTTACAGTCCTTAATCGGGGCTCATAACAGGGTTTACGTACATCACTCCACGCATAGCATAACATCATACCATCATACCATTGCATACATCCTGCATAAGGACTAACCCATTTCAAGGATCTCAAGGGTCTGTGATGCAGGTCACGATGTATCAACTGTCTAGCAAGGGGCAAAGGGGATTTATTTTCCTCTAGCCAAGGTTGATGACTTGAGTCAGAGGCTATGACCCACTCGACATGGTGAGCCTTGACCCTTGAAGAAGGACTCTCAACAACATGAAGTTCCTTCAATCAAGCTACAAAGATTCAGATTCTAACAATTTTCTTGTTTACCCCGCGAGGTCCTTGAAAACATTGCATGCATACATACACATCATTGCATAACAGGGACCCTTGTTACAGGTCACTTACCTTCTCCGCTGTTTATTTCAGCAATGGCTTCCCAACAAGACAACCAGGATCTTCATGCTCAAGAGACTCGGTTCGGGGAAATCCTCCTAAATCTATCCAAGGGGCAGGAAGAGTTGAGAACACTCCTCACGGGGACTTTGGTCAGGAACAGTCCAGAAGACAGTAAGGATGAACGGCTGAAACATCTGCAAGCTGAGGTGGATACAATGAGAACCCAGATGCTGGGGCAAATGACTCTCATTCAAGACTTAGTTCAAATACAAGAAGAGCTCAGAGTTCTCGTCAAACAACTACTTCGGGATAACCAACTGGGGCAAACATCTAAGGTTGAAGAGCCAGTCATCATTAAATTCCCTTTGAGACAAGAAGACAAGGGAAAAGCTCCTCAACTTGCTTCAGGGTCACAATTTCAGCATCAATCTCACCAGCTTCAGCAAGACAGTATGAAGCAAGTAGTCAAGGCTGGGGACCAAACCGGTAATCAGCCTCCAAGAAGTCAAAGGTTTGGTTCAAAGAATAGACCTCTCCAAGCTGCTACTACTTCACAGGTCCAACAACGACCTCGCCAAGAACAACGGGTTGATCAGAGCAAGCCAGACAAGCCTAAGAGGCAATTCACCCAGCTCAATATGTCGCTGTTTCAAGCCTTACAACGCCTGTTGAGATTGAATTTGATCACACTAAGGGACCCTCCTAAGAATCCCAACAAGACACCTTCAAGGTACAACCCCAACGCCCGCTGCGCTTATCATTCTAACAGCCCGGGGCATGCTACAGACGACTGTTGGACTCTGCAGAACAGGATCCAGGACCTGATTGATGAAGGAGCAGTGGAATTCACCCAAGATGGTCAGTTCGAATTCTTCTACTATCCCTAGACGATAAGACCTTTTGTTCATTGGAAGTTTCGAGTTGTATTTTTCTTTGATTGTTCAAACATTTTATTCATGTCAAAACGTTGTTATTTCATTAATGCATTTCACGTGTCTGTTTTGAAGTAATTATGTTCACTATGCTTAAAACTGCTTTCATTTTTTGATGTTCAACTCTCGATTAATAATTCTAAGCCTCTTGAGGGAGGATGACGAAAACGATACCACAATCTACAATATGCTTTTGAACAGACCCCGCTGATGAGGTACAGGCATTGTTTCAATTCCTAAACACTGGAGTTATAAGGAAGATAATCCCTCGTCAACCCCTTTGAGCCAAAGAAGTAGGAGTTTTTCTTTTCGAAAACTAAAACCCTTAATCATAACCTGGGGCAGGGTAGTTCTCTCAGTTGATCCAAGTGCACAATGAATGGCATCAAAGGAGTCCTTCCAAAGCAAAAGACAATAATGGTTCTGAATAATCATAAAGACAGGCAGTCATTATCTTTCAGAAATAAAAGCCCATTAAGTCAAAACCTATGAAGGAGACTTACAAAACTGGGGCATCCCGCTGACTGTAATCACAAAAGAAACAGTTCAGGCAAAAAAAACAGGGATAACAAAATCAAAAAAGAAAGAGGTCCAACAAACCCTCAACAAAAAAGAAATGACTGCCTATTCAAAATAAACTGTCAATATCCGAACCATCACCGGAATATCAGGGCGAAGACTCAAACAAGGTCGAACGCACGATTAGCTGAGTTTAGGTTTGAAGAACATCACGAAGAGCGGGTGGGTACAAATAAAATTTGAGCCTTTATCCTTTGTTTCTTAAACCATGAACCAGGCCACGTTATAACCCTTAAAAGTCCTAGTTGAAACATGGGTTAGTTCGAAAGCATACTGTTACGAAAGGTATCCTTACTCCTTAAGGCTTGCGGTAAAATAACGAGTTGACATCACATTTTACAAAATTTTTGCATTTTCAAAAACTTCAAGACAAACATAAGCTTTGCATTCTTAGAATAACATTGTTTGCATATGATTATTTGTTCGAACATCAGAGAAATTCGCACGAAGAATATCTAGTGAACAAAAGCACTTCCAATCAAGGGGCACGACATGATCATTGTCCGTCATCTGGGGCAGTCCAGTCAAGATTCAGAGAATCTCTCAAACGCCAAATAGCCAGGGGCAGATCTCCATCTGAATCAACTGAGGCATTGGGTCTGAACTCCAGGGACAAATCTGGTATGATCAAACATCTTCTGGTCACATGGCAAACACTACTGACAGTGACAACTCCCTACATTCTGAGAGCGTAGACATAGTCGAAAAAATACTGCGCATAATCAAAGACCCACTAGGTCGACTGGCCTAGGCAAAAATAAGGGCTTCCCGGCGAACCAAAAGGGTTCGGGCAAAAATAAGGGATGAAAATGAAAAAATCTGTACACCCGGCAAGTCGAAAACCTGAAAAGGCGGCTTGGGCAAAAATGGGTATCCCGGTGGACTGAAAACCCGAAAGGGCGGTCCAGGCAAAAGTTAGGGATCAAAAGTGTACGACTATGTCCCGACATCTCGTCACTTGCCTACCAGAAGAAGATTTTTCAAATCGGCAGTCATCAAACACCTCCACAGGTACATTCTCCCATAGAAGCTGGGGCAATAGGAATTGTCTAAGCAGTCCAGCTGCTCTGTCCTGCAGATACTAGGGTATGTTCAGCTGAAGAATATAACCAAGATATCTCCACTCCCCGTAGAGTAAGACAAGATTCAGCCATGCTCTCTCCCCAAGCAGAGTTGGTCTCCCATCAGCCCCGAAAAGGCACAGTGTCCCTAGCAAATCAGCAACACTCGCCCCAAGCAGAGTTAATTTTGAGGAAGTTGGGTATCCCCAGAAAATCTCAATATTCCCCAGTGGAGTATACAGATGTTCCTCAACAAGCATCCCCGGCAGTCTTAATATAAAATTGTTCCCCGGCGGAATATCAGACACCCCAGTTGGAATCAATCTCCTCAGTACAGTCCAGAAGTTTCCCCAGGAGAGTTGAATCATCCTCCCCAGTAGACTCTGGAAGCTTATCCCCAGTAGATTCTGGAAGCTTATCCCCTGCAGAATACGAAAGCATCTCCCCGACTTTATTCAAAGGTTATTCTCCACCAGAGCTTATAACTGGGTTATCCTCAACTAATTACAACGGAAAGATCGTCCTCGGCGAAGTTCTTCCTATCCCCAGCGGAGTTCCTCCAAATTCCCCAACAAAACTTATCAATGGAATCCCCAGCGGAGTTATCGTCAAATTCTCATCGAAGTGTCTCTTCCCCACAAAGTATTCCCCACAGAGTAATCTCTCCAACAAGCTTATTCCCCAACAGAGTCATCTTCTCCTACTGGTTTATTCTCGCAACCATCATCCCCAGCGGAAACGAGGAACTATACTCTTCAAACATCAGCCCTGGATTCAATTTCCCGGCATTCATCAAGGATTTATTTTTCTAGACGAAAATGCATTCATAAACACCACATTATCATACACCATGACACATGCATATACGCATCATAGCGCACTATCTCATTTATTTTTGAGAACATCATGACATCATGCATTTCATACATCATGACATTGCATACAACTAATGTTTTGCCTTTTCAAGAAAAGGTCAATCCAAAGATGATTACTATCAACTGTCGCAATTCCAGATTCGATACCTGTATCTAGCCAGGGTATATCCGTGAGTGATTGATTGTAGATTCGATACCTGTATCCAGCCAGGGCATATCTGCATGAAGAGTTTAGAGATTTGATACCTGTATCCAGCCAGGGCATATCTGTAGACGAGTAATTCCAGATTCGATACCTGTATCTAGCCAGGGCATATCTGTGAGTGATTGATTGTAGATTCGATACCTGTATCCAGCCAGGGCATATCTGCATGAAGAGTTTAGAGATTCGATACCTGTATCCAGCCAGGGCATATCTGTAGACGAGTAATTCCAAATTCGATACCTGTATCTAGCCAGGGCATATCTGTGAGTGATTGATTGTAGATTTGATATCTGTATCCAGCCAGGGCATATCTACATGAAGAGTTTAGAGATTCGGTACCTGTATCTAGCCAGGGCATATCTGTAGACGAGTAATTCCGGATTCGATACCTGTATCTAGCCAGGGCATATCTGTGAGTGATTGATTGTAGATTCGATACCTGTATCCATCCAGGGCATATCTGCATGAAGAGTTTAGAAATTCGATACCTGTATCCAGCCAGGGCATATCTGTAGATGAGTAATTCCAGATTCGATACCTGTATCTAGCCAGGGCATATCTGTGAGTGATTGATTGTAGATTCGATACCTGTATCCAGCCAGGGCATATCTGCATGAAGAGTTTAGAGATTCGATACCTGTATCCAGCCAGGGCATATCTGTAGACGACTAATTCCAGATTCGATACCTGTATCTAGCCAGGGCATATCTGTGAGTAATTAATTGTGGATTCGATACCTGTATCTAGCCAGGGCATATCTGCATGAAGAGTTTAGAGATTCGATACATGTATCCAGCCAGGGCATATCTGTAGACGACTAATTCCAAATTCGATACCTGTATCCAGCCAGGGCATGTCTGCATGAAGAGTTTAGAGATTCGATACCTGTATCCAGCCAGGGCATATCTGTAGACGACTAATTCCAGATTCGACACCTGTATCTAGCCAGGGCATATCTGTGAGTAATTGATTGTATATTCGACACCTGTATCTAGCCAGGGCATATCTGCATGAAGAGTTTAGAGATTCGATACCTATATCCGGCCAGGGCATATCTGTAGACGACAAGTTCCAGATTCGATACCTGTATCTAGCCAGAGCATATTTGTGAATGATTGATTGTAGATTCGACACCTGTATCTAGCCAGGGCATATCTGCATGAAGAGTTTAGAGATTCGATACCTGTATCCAGCTAGGGCATATCTGTAGACGACTAATTCCAGATTCGATACCTGTATCTAGCCAGGGCATATCTGTGAGTAATTGATTGTAGATTCAACACCTGTATCTAGCCAGGGCATATCTGCATGAAGAGTTTAGAGATTCGATACCTGTATCTAGCCAGGGCATATCTGTAGACGACAAATTCTAGATTCGATACTTGCATCTAGCCAGGTCATATCTGTGAGTGATTGATTACGGATTCGATACCTGTATCCAGCCAGGGCATATCTGCATGAAGAGTTTAGAGATTCGATACCTGTATCCAGCCAGGGCATATCTGTAGACGACCAATTGTAGATTAGATACCTGTATCCAGTCAGGGCATATCTGCATGAAGAGGTTGAAGATCAACACCTGTAGCAAGCCAGGAAACCATCTTTCTTTCTCAGGTATGCAAGTTCTCGCTAAGGAATCTCTTATGCGATCGACACCCCAGATGGCATCTTTAAGCCCATCTTCCTATCCATCATCTCTCCAAATGGCATCTATAAGCCCATTCCCGCCATCACATTGCTGATACTCCACTATGTGAGTGCAAATTTCTGGGCACTCTAGTGTTCAATCATCTTCCACCTTCGGATCACGAAAGGCACGCAAGCCAATCTACATCCTCAGGTCTAAGAAGATTGAACAGGGGCAACTGTTGTACCCCAAAATTTACCCTCCCATATTCTTCAAGGTTTGTCAAGATCAATCTTCAAATGGTTCAAGATCTCTCAGAGGGTTGCACAGTCAAACATCCTCCTAAGCCAGTCAAAATTAGGGTTTTGGTTCTCTCAGTGAATTTGAGGTTTGTAATGGCTCAATCAAGTCTCATGTGCCCATATACATTGTCAAGCATCTACATATCAAGTTTCAAGACTCACAGCATCAAGTTGCACAATCAAAAGCCCTAATTGCTTCACAATCAACTGTAGGGGTAAAATGGTCATTTGGCAGTCAAATGTCAAAAATTTTGGTCAACATCTTATTTTGAAGCCACAATAATCATTTGATCAAGTCTTGATCATGATTCCACAAGAATGGCTCAAAAATCATCAAAGATGCAAAAGTTGCTATTTTTGGACAGTTGAAAAGTCAACTGTAACTTGACCAGGGCATAACTTTTTCATGGTTCATCATAAAAATCCCATCCAATTCTCATTTTGAAGGGGATGACATTTCCTACAACTCATCTTCACATTCCAAGTCCAAGAAATGCTCTCACATAAAGTTATCAATTTCTACATTATAGGTCATTTTCAAAAGTCAACAAAAATGCACTTTAAGTCAAAGACCATAACTTGAGATTGGTAAATCCAAATGACATGGGACCAAAGGAATTGGTTAGAGGACTTCAAGACCTTTCCAAAATGTCCAAGAACATGTTCATATGATCAAAATTGAGCAAGATATGCATTGGAGAAGTTGGGAAATTTTTGTGAAAAGGCAAAAGTCAACTATCCTTAAAACTTCAATTTTTGACAAAAGGGCACACTTTCTTCCACTTGATTCAGCCTTGTCATGCCACACACGTGTCCCATGATTAATTTCAAGATCAAACATTTATTTTTCCATTTTATTTAATTTTTATTGATTTAATTCATTTTAAATCCATAATAATTCAAATAAAATCTAAAAATTAATGGAATGACATCTTTTTGATTTGAATAGCTTTTATATGTCATGTGCCAACTCACAAATTCGTGCTAGGGGCTTTTTGTGCATAAAATCCAAGATTTGCTTCAAATTTGGAAAGTTCTTCAATGGTGGTCAACCAAATCTCCAAAACTTAATTCCATGGATCATTGGCCCAAACTTTGACCTAATTCTATTCCCATATATGCACTGAAGCCAACCCTAATGCTAAAAACGTGAAAAAGCTGCTATAAGAGCCATAACCAATATTGAAAAAATCAAGAAAAAAGCCAAAACTGTTTTTCATATTGCAGACCAATTCAAAGCCTTGGAGCGATTCAAACACATTGCTAGGCTTCCCATGAACGATTTGCAAACAAAACCAAGCTTCATAGCTCAAGAAATCGTGGCAAACAGTTTTACGGTTTGAAGCTTCTTTCCACAATCGCATATCATTATTCATGCATATTTAACCTCTTTTGTGGATTGTTTTGTGTTAATAGGACTGATACGAAGCTATTGGTGTGATTCAATTGGATTAAGATGCCCTGAAACGTAAACCACCATTGATGAAACTTAGGGTTTCGAAGCTTCCAATTTGGGGGTTTGCTCTATAGGAAAAATTGGACCTTGAGACGCATATGGTTGAATTCGTCAAGGCCAGACGAATCAAACCCAACCCTCGCGATGAATTTATATTGCATACACGCCTATTCGCTATTTTTCATTGGTGCAGGTTGTGGGGGTTAAAAACCCCCGCTAACTGATTTGTTTTTGCAGGCATAAGGAAGGAGACGAAGGACGTGGAAGCATATGGTTGGAGCGTTCAAACAAACGCGCGCTTTTTTCCAATTTCCAGCATAATTGATCTTTTTATATATTATTTTCATTATCCATCATGTTAACAAATGCAGGCGCATGGCTTAGTGGTTGGTGATCTGTCTGGCAAGCATTGGGACCTGGGTTCGATCCCCAGGTCCACCCAAATCCCTTGTTTCTATTTTTCCTAACGCATTCACATGCAGTCTGTTGAATATTGTCCACCATGCTCCTCATTCATCCTAACTCCAAGTGTCTTCAAGGCAGATCCAAAGGACAAAAGATGATGGATACCATGTGTTCCGGTCAAAGCACGCGTAGACAACTTCCAGAAAGTCAAACGTGGCTTACAATTTGATGGGCCTGAATTGCCAAACTCACCCCCAATGTTGGCCCAGCACCCATGGTTTACTATTCTTTTTCATTTTCTTTTTTTCTTTTATTTTCTTTAATAATTATTATTAGTATTATTTAATTAATTAACAAATTAACATTTTCACAATAAAAATTCAGAAAACCAAAAAAAACATTTTTATTAATTTCAATTGCTTTTTTGTAAATAAATGCAAATCAATTAATTTAGTCTTTTGTTAATTAGGTTTAATTTTAATCTTTTTTACAATAAATAAAAATGAATTAGACTTAGGTTTTTTTTGACACTTTTAATTTCCTTTTTATTTTATTTCATTAAAAACATAAAAAACACAAAACATTTTTTTTCTCTTTTCTCTTCTAATAAATTAATTAATTAGTAATTAGGCTTAATTTAATTAATTGCAAAAAAGGGACAAAATTCAATTCTTTCTCAAAAAAGGGTCAAAACCCTCAAGACGTCCCGATTCATTCTTTCGCGCGCATATTAGTTTTAATTCGTTATTTTGATTATTTATGTATCTCCTCAGAAATGTAATAGTTAATTAGAACTTTATCGTTTTCTTTTAATTTCTCGCATTTTTATTTTCCAAACGGGTTATGTTTTTTGGCGATGTATATACCCGCGCCTTGTAATAGCTAGATTTACCTTTTCCGCAATTTATTTTCCGCACTCTTAACTGTTAATATGCATGAAAGACTTGTATGACAAATAAAATCAAAGCGTAGCTCACAAATAACATGTACAAGACAATTTAATTGAAAAAACACACACATGCACATGCCACTCCTAGGGTACGCCTCACTGGTTGCCTTGACGTGGTCGTCAAGTATAGGGTGTCTTAGAGGTCGCCCTCCTGTCTAAAGATCCAGTTGCCTCGAAATGGTTGCCTCGGATAAAAAGGATCTAGGACATTAGGGTTACCGCTAAGGCGTCCTACCATTGCTTTGGTGACCACACATGTCCCTTATAATCGAATTGACCCGAACAACTCCAATGGTGGTGCTACCTACCTCTCAATGATGGGATAGCACTATCTAAAGGACTGTTACACAACCTAATTCCTTAGAGTAGGTAGATTTCTCCTGGGTACTTGCTCTCTCAAACAAACAAAAATAACTTTTCACACTGACACTTTCAAAAAGTTTTCAAACAAATATTTCATACACTCTTGAGGACAGATACAAGAGTTACTTAGAAATTTTTCAAACGAAACTTTTTTTCAAAACCCACATACACTTGAAAAGCAAACAATTTTTGAAAAAATAAGAGCAAGTACCTAAGAGCCCGTGGATAACCACGGATAGAAAGGGTGCTAACACCTTCCCTTTCTATAAATCTACCTCCCGAACCGAGAGACATCTCAAAAAAGGAATTTTGCTGTGCTTTTGTCCTTTCCATGTTGGAGAACATAAAAGACGGTGGCGACTCTTGCTTACCACAACATTTCGTGAACCAGCTTAAAAAACAGTCAGTTCTATTTCCACTGATCACACACATCTAGTATTTTCATTAAAGTCAGGAGAGAGATTTGTGGGAGGAGGACCCAAAGAACAAAGCTTTACCAATTGAATTTACAATAGACGAGGAAGTAGCTGGATGTCAGGAATTGGGATTATATCAACATGCTTCTCAAGCTTCTTCTGTCTCTGCTGATAAGATTTTCCCCATGAATTCACTTGGAAACCAGAAACTAGTTGCTAACTAGAAAATCCAAGAACACGAAGTTCTGAGTGAGACCCACATAGTATTTATTGATTTGAAAAATGTCCCATAGGCTGGGGATGAATTAAAGCTTCTATAGAAACAAGATATACATGACCACTTTCCTTTGCTGACACTGCCTTCAGAACTTCTATATCTGACTCAATTGAGTCTTCAACTGGTTATTTTTCCTCTTTAAGGATTTCTGACCACATAGCAAGGCCTGCATGTCTACAATAAACAACCTCATCTAATCCTTCATCTCATCATCACATCCAATTCCCCATGAATTCATTCCATGGCTTTTCGGATAACGGAGCGGTGAGAAGTCGAGATTCATAGTTCTAAAAAGAATTCTAGGCTTGTATAAGAATTCCCCACTATGAGTACCTGTTATGGATGCATGAAGGTGCATGATTTGAATGAGTGGATGCAATGCCATGTTCAATTATTTCCAAGGAACCACATGCTTCTAATTTCAATTTTGATCCCGTAAGGGATGGACAAACACAACATAATGTACACAAGCACGATTCCTTAGAAATAGAAAGAACATATGTGTTAACTCTTTTTCATGAATACTTTTTTTTTTTACATTTCTTTTTGTGTAAAATAAATATGCTATGATGCAAGGTGCAACAACATAGGTTCAAATGTTCAACATATCAATTGTACAATCCTCTGGATAACTGATATATCAAACAGTTGAATAATCTGAATATCACAGGATTAAAGGTTCGGCACCAATTTCTGAACACAACAGAACCAAGTACCATAAATAACCATTGTGTAATCTATGAACAAAGAAAACCAGGTCACCCACAGAACATACGTGTGATACGGTGGGAGAACTGACTATGGTTTTGCGTTCGTTTTCGCAAATGTTTCGGTTGAGCAAGAGTCGCCACCGACTTTTTATTTTATCCTAAGGAAAGGTTTAAAAAGCACAGCAAAAACCTTTGAGATTTTTCTTTGGTTCGGGGAGTAGATTATAGAAGGGGAAGGTATTAGCACCCCTTCTATCCATGGTTATCCATGGGCTCTTAGGTACTTGCTTAGATCAATCTTGCCTTGGTTTTCAATTGTTTGAAATGGTATTTTGTGTGTGGTTTTGAAAAGGTTTTGAAAAAGATGCCTTGCATAGGCTACCCTTGTAACAATTCTTTACTCGAATGTTTTACAAAAGGTGTTTTGTCTTTTAAAAAGATGTTTCAAGGTTTTTTTGAAAGTTGGTTTTGAAAGTGTTTGTGAAGTGGGTTTTGAAATTAGGCAAGTGTTTTCTTTGCAAATTGGCAAGTACTTAAGAGTTCATCTACCCTAAAATTTTCTCAAAGATTTTTGTTATGTTTTAAACCTTTTGACAATTTTGTTCCACCATTGCATTTGGTGGACAATCTTGTTTTAGGAGATTAAAGGGACGGGCGCGGGTCATCGTTTAGACCATAGTTGCAATAGTGTTAAATGTCTTTGGGCAATTTTCTTTAAAAGGGACTTGATCATTCATTTAAGCAACATTTTGAGGGACTATGATCATTTGATTGTTTATTTTTACCCAAAGAAATTCAACATGCAATATGGCCCAATCATTTGAAGGCAATAAAGTGGAATACCCTAGGGGTGCAAGTGTGAAATGTGTTGTCCATTTTCATGCTTATTTATCTTAAGATTAGGTCCAACTATTTTTGTTCGTTTTATTCGCATACAAACCCTAATTCTAGCATAGTATGTTTAGAAAGCGATAAAGTGCGAAATTTAAATTCCTACGCTATTACATCACAATAATATAGGGAGGGGGGTACAATGTTCAAATAGGGATATATTTTGACAAGAAATTGAATCTAAGCTATTACATCATTTGTTTTGAGTATTTACAATATGGACAATTGCATAAATAAATGGAAATTGAAATAAATATGCAAAAAGGTAAAAAAGAATTTTCATATGTATATATAAAAAAAGAATATTATTTATGTCAAGTAAATAAAAAATGAGAAAAGAATTATTTTTGGAATATTCTCATATTTAGGGTAAAACCCTAATTCTATTAAATAAAACATACCATTTATTTATTATGAACAAATATTTATGTATATATATAAAAAATAAAATAAAATGAGGTATTTGTCCAAAATGTATTTTTTATATTAAATATTAATAAGAAAATAAAAGGGGTATATATTTTGTATTTATCCTAAATATATTAATAAATATATGTATATATATATATATTATTTTAAACATGTATTATATATATAAATAATAATAATTTTTAATATTAACAAAAAAAGTATTTTTTTATGTAAAATATTTACAGGGGGTATAATAAAATGAAAAATGAAAATAAAAGTATTTCTACCTATTTCTCAATATTTTAATAAAATGTATATATTTATTTATCTAAGTATTAATCAAAAGAAAATCCTATAAATACCTAATAAATTAAAAAATGGTGAGAAAAAATATTTTTATATTTTTTATGTCATGAGAAAAAATAAACAAAGTTAATCAAAAAATAAAAAAGTCAAAAAGTTAAATAAATAAGCAAAAGGGCCTTGGGGGTGCAAAAGCAATTATGTGGTATGAACAGAAAATACAGCACAAGCCCAGCCCAATCCACTTCTTCTTCAACCTCTGAACCAAAAAACGCGCGCCTGCAAGCTTTGTTTGAAATCCCGATTCTTTGATTTTTTAAACAAACTTCCAACACAAAAGATGTTAAGCATGAAATCACGATTCTAACCATATGCATAACTTGATCTAACTCTCTAAGATGAGGGAGAATTTCTCCTCCCCCAAATCTTAACCTAGTTTTTCTGCCATTTTCAAACTTTAAATTCTCTCTACTCAGGCAAAAGAAATGAAAAGTAAAAGAATGTACATGTTCAGTGGCATGAGTAGAACCTTGTTTCTTCACAAACTTAAAGCTAATGATGCCTAATAAGAGAGATACGAATTCAAAATTTTACCTATTCAGTTGAACTTCTATCTGGAGATGTAGGAACTTTCAGTGCAAGGTGATGATTGGAGAAGCTTCCTTGAGGTCCAGGGATGCTATTCCAATGTTTACTTTGTCTCGAAAGCTTCTGAATCAAGCTAGAGAACTTCACCTGCAAGTCAGAAATGTGAAAATGATGGAAGTGGTTAGAGCAATTACAGGTCGTGCCTTAGCTTTTGGATAGCTTGCATAGGTGGTAAGGAAGGTATATGAACTGGTTTTGGCAAGAATGCTTGAGAGAAATAGAAGTTGGCACTCAAACTGCAGAGGCAACTCTGTTTTTGCAGTTTGATGGTGTTTTTTGGTTTGATGATGTTTTGGAGGTAAATGGCTCGTGCAAAGGCTTGGTTATGATGTGTGTAGTGTGTTTGATAACTTAATTCTTGTGTATGTAAGCTGAGATGGAAGTTGGTATTGAAAAAAACTGGTTTTCTGGTTTTTGACACTTTTTATACTATACTTCCACCAGTGGAAGTTGTATTGAAAAACTGGTTTTTTTTGGTTTTTTGACACTTTTTATACTATACTTCCACCAGTGGAAGTTGTATTGAAAAACTGGTCTTTTTTGGTTTTTTGACACTTTTTATACTATACTTCCACCAGTGGAAGTTGTATTGAAAAACTGGTCTTTTTTGGTTTTTGACACTTTTTATACTATACTTCCACCAGTGGAAGTTGTATTGAAAAACTGGTCTTTTTTGGTTTTTGACAGTTATCTGGTTTTCTGAGTTCTTGAAGGTATTGGAAGGGAAAGGCTTGTGCTTTTGCTTAATATCAATGTTTGAAAGGTGTTTGATAACTTTCTCTAAGCTCTAGTTCACTGATCTCAGAGTTGTGTGATGTTATGACATTTTTCTTCTTTCTTAAGCAACAAAAAAGCCAACTTGTGTTCTAGGCATGTAGAGGGCCCCCTAATGTGCTGCATAATCCCTCCTTGATCAGTGTGATTTGTTCATAATCTTGTGCTAAAGATATTTGATCTGTACCTTCTTGATTTACCAATTGACATAAAGCATAACTTTTCAAAAATGGCTATTTTGCTTTATCTAAAAATGGATTAAACTTGTATGTAATACTTGAACTCATAGAATAACACTTTGACACAATGAACAAGCATTAAATTATTGAGTGTAACTTGGTTTAAGGACCTGTAATCAAGGGCATGCTGGTTTTGAGAAGTTTGCATAACTTATGAACATGAAAAATGGTCAATTCAAAAGTGAGTTTTTGCTATATTGTGAAATTCGATTCTCCCTAACCATGAGGTTGTTTGATGCGTTCTTGGACATTTTGGAAAGCTTGGGATGTGTACTACAATCCATCTTTGAAATTAAATTTGAAATTCCAAGTGGAAGTATATGGAAAATGGCCTTGAAGTGGGGTAGAAAAACTTGTCAAAATAGGTCAAAAATTCACCAAGTTAAGAATGGTTTAGTGCCCTTATTCAAAAATTTGTAACTTGAGATACAAGCTTCAAATGAGAAAACTTTGTGAATAAAAGTTGTAGATTATGCAATAAGCTACAACTTTCATGTTTTGACTTTTGTTTGAATCCAAATGAATCTTGGTTAAAAAGTGGGGCAAAGTTGGGAAAAAATTAGGTTTTTTCATAACTTAGAAAAATTCTAAGTTATGAAAAATTCTAATTTTTAACCCTAATTTGCATTTTGTGATTTCTTGGTGAACAAGTTTCATGATTTGGCATGTTTTGATGAAAAATGAATCTTGACTCTTGATTTTGACCAAAAAGTCAAAGTTTGACTTTTCAGTATACAGTCAAAATTGATCAATTGACTGGGAAATTCAACTGTCAATCTTGTGTACTTGGGATCTTTTGAGTTTGTTGAGCATGTCAAGATAATTCCATGGGGTCCTTGAGTCCATGTGTGAGCTTGGTTTGCCATTGGCTAGGTCAAACAGTCAAAAATTGCCTTTGTGCAGTCAAAACCCTAAAAATGACCATTTTGCCCTTTTGGTGATCTGATCAAATTTCTTGGGGAATTGTGATCCAAACTTGATCAAATGGTCCATATGAGTTCATAATGTTGATGTGGGTCAATTTTCATGAGGTTTGACTGTCAGTTGGCCACAGTTGACTTTTTTCCCCAATACAGCTGATTTCTAGGTCAACTGTCCAATTGACTGGGCAAAATTTGGAATCAAGACTTGAAACTTGGTATGGATAAACTTGGGAGTTCAATATGAAGCATGAAAGTCATTTTAGGCATTTTGGGTCAAAACATCTTTGTGCAAACACAAACCCTAATTTGAGTCAACAGTGCAAGGAGAGGTCTTGAGCAGATGAAACCCTAACTGGATCTTGAGCTTCAAGGGCTTTATGGTGAGAAATCAATGAGAAATGGGAGGGAAAATTTTGGGGTACAACAGTTGCCCCTGTTCAATCTTCTTGAATCCGAAGAGTTAGATTGGCAAGCTTGCCTTTCGTGACTCGAGGGTAAGGAGATTGGACACTAGAGTGCCCGGAAATTTACACCCGTCAAAGCAATGGATGCGGGAATGGGCTTAGAGATGCCATTTGGAGATGGGCTTAACGATGCCATTTGGAGTTGGGCTTAACGATTCCATCTGGGAGAGTGACAGAAATCTTGTCAGGGATGGGCTTAGAGATGCCATCTGGAAGGGAATATCAGGAAAGTGTCCAAACTTGGGACCATCTCTGAACTGGGGGGTCTGAACAAGCAATAGATTGACATCCGTTGTTGGGAGGAATCTGTAAACTATTTTCAGTGGTTTGGAGAAGAAACTGAACAAGCGATAGGTTAACATCCGTTTACTTGGAGAACCCGTGAACTGTTTTCAGAAATCTTGAAGTTGAATAAGCAATAGAGCAGCATCCGTTGTTGGGAAGCGTCCGTAAACTGTTTTCAAAAGTTGCATCTGAACAAATCGATAGATTAACATCCGTTGTTGGGAAGAATCCATAAACTGTTTTCAGAAGTCTTGAAGAAGAATCTGAACAAGTGACAGGTTAACATCCGTTTACTTGGAGAACCCGTGAACTGTTTTCAGAAATCTTGAAGTTGAATAAGCAATAGAGCAGCATCCGTTGTTGGGAAGCGTCCATAAACTGTTTTCAAAAGTTGCATCTGAACAAATCGATAGATTAACATCCGTTGTTGGGAAGAATCCATAAACTGTTTTCAGAAGTCTTGAAGAAGAATCTGAACAAGTGACAGGTTAACATCTGTTTACTTGGAGAACCCGTGAACTGTTTTCAGAAATCTTGAAGTTGAATAAGCAATAGAGCAGCATCCGTTGTTGGGAAGCGTCCGTAAACTGTTTTCAAAAGTTGCATCTGAACAAATCGATAGATTAACATCCCTTGTTGGGAAGAATCCATAAATTGTTTTCAGAAGTCTTGAAGAAGAATCTGAACAAGTGACAGGTTAACATCCGTTTACTTGGAGAACCCGTGAACTGTTTTCAGAAATCTTGAAGTTGAATGATTTTAGTCTGTCGACTGATCTTTCCTGAAAAGGTAAAGAGTTAGTTGTATGCAATGTTATGATGCATGATGCAATATACGTGACATCGATGTTTATGACATGAATGTGATGAATGCGCATGTAAGCTGACGAGCTATCTTGCTGAGGATAAATGAATCCGAGGCGGCTGAAGATAAAAGCATCTTGACTGCTGCCGGGGAAAATAAATCCTTGGTTGCTGCTGGAGAAGAGAATTCCTGATGACCTCTACTGGGGAGTTCCAATCTAATAGGCTCATGCTGGGGAGGTAAGATTGAGAATCTTCAGCTTGATGGGAAGTAACTCTGGCGATCTCACTGGGGAAATCAAGATTTCTTTTCCTAAAACTCTGTAGGGAGAAGGCTCATTAGTCTGGCTCCGCTGGGGATATTGAAAATTTGCACTCTGAGGGAAATTGAGCTCTGGAGGACTCTCTGGCTGGTGATGACAAAGATAAACTCCTCTGGGGATTATACTAATAAGTTGTGCTGGGAGACTCTTGATGAACTCCGCTGGGGATAGGACGAACTTTGGCGAGTGCGACCTTCTGTGGTTGTTAGCTGAGGATAACCCAGTTATAAGCCTTTGTGAGGAATAACTTTGAATAAAACTCGGGAGAGACGTTCGTGCTCTGTGGGGAAATATCTTCCAGAACCTTACTGGGGATAAGCTTCGAGAATCTGCTGGAGATAGACCTCAGGGTTTGCTAGGGATGTGGATTCCAAATCTCTTGGGGGGTTTCCTTCGAAAGGGTGTCAAGATATCCATCTGTACCTTCATCCTATCAGTAATCCTCTTTCTTAGGTTCATTTAGGAAGTGATTATGTTTCAAATGCATATGCCTATTTAACAAAACATTGGACGTTTCTCAAAATAAAACAAATAGTGCAAGAGAAAAAGAAAAGGGAAATGACACAAATTTTGGGAAGAGTATTTGTATTGATTTTCTTTGAGTATATTTGTACAAAGCAGACAATCATCCTAGTAAGAGGACTTTGTCGTAAATATCGAAAGATTTTATACAAAATAAAGGATGGCTATGTGAAATAATTCCATGGGATCCCAATCTGCTATAGCCTTCACAACTATGAATATCTGTCCATTCAATGCTTCGTTTGACGATGACTGGATTGATCAGAAGCCTGGGACTGGTTGATGAAGAGATTGTCTTTGAAGTGATCCGACGAGACATAGTCATACGCTTTAATTCCCTAACTTTTGCCTGAATCGCCCTTTCGGGTTTTCGATCCACCGGGAAACCCCTTTTTGCCCAAGCCGCCCTTTCGGGTTTTCGACTTGCCGGGTGTACAGATTTTTTTCGTTTTTATCCCTAATTTTTGCCTGAACTGCCCTTTCGGGTTTTCGGTTCACCGGGATGCCCATTTTTGCCCAAGCCGCCCTTTCGGGTTTTCGACTTGTCAGGTTATTTTATGCGTAGTATCTTTTGACTATGTCTGCGTTCGCAGGGTGCGGAAAATCGTCGCCGTCCATGGTGGTCAGAATCATTGCACCACCAGAAAATATGCTCTTGATCACAAATGGTCCTTCATATGTAGGAGTCCATTTTCCCCTGGGATCACTTTGCGGCAAGATAATCCGCTTGATTACGAGATCTCCGACTTGATATACTTGATGTCTGACTTTCTTATTGAAGGCCTTGATCATCCGCTTTTGATACGCCTGACCATGGCATATAGCAGCAAGTCGCTTCTCGTCGATCAAATTGAGTTGATCAAGCCGGGTCTGCATCCAATCATCTTCATTCAAACCTGCATCCTTCATAATCCTTAGAGAAGGGATCTGGACTTCCATAGGCAAAACAGCTTCCATGCCATAAACCAAAGAAAATGGGGTTGCCCCAGTTGAAGTACGTGTTGTCGTGCGGTATCCATGCAGAGCAAACGGTAACATCTCATGCCAGTATTTGTAAGTGACTGTCATTTTCTGAATGATCTTCTTAATGTTTTTGTTCGCAGCTTCAACAGCACCGTTCATCTTCGGCCGATAGGGAGATGAATTGTGATGATAAATCTTGAACTGTTCGCACAATGCAGTGATCATCGTGTTATTCAGATTTGTACTGTTGTCCGTGATGATCCTGTCTGGAACACCATACCGACATATGAGATTTTGCTTGATAAAGCGGGCAACCACATTTTTGGTGACAGAAGCGAAGGAAGCTGCTTCGACCCATTTAGTGAAGTAGTCAATGGCAACCAGGATGAAGCGATGTCCATTGGAAGCCGTGGGCTTGATCTCTCCAATCATATCAATGCCCCACATTGCAAAGGGCCACGGAGCGGTCAGGACGTTAAGGGGAACCGGAGGAATATGAACTTTGTCAGCATAGACTTGACACTTGTGGCAAGTACGGGAATGTTGATGGCAGTCAGCCTCCATGGTGGACCAATAATAGCCTGTTCTTAGGATCTTCTTAGCCATTGTATGCCCGCTCAAGTGAGTGCCAAATGTGCCGCTGTGTATATCAGTCATGATCAACTTTGCTTCAGCCTTATCCACACATCGGAGTAATACACAATCATGGCTTCGTTCGTAAAGGATGCCGTTGCTCAGAAAGAACTTAGCAGCGAATTTCCTTAAGAACTTCTTGTCATTTATGGAAGCTCCTTCAGGATAATCTCTAGTCTCGAGATACCTTTTGATTTCACTGAACCAAGGTTGTTCCACTACTTATTCGGTATTAATCTCGTGGCAATGTGCCGGTTCATCCATTCGCTTGATGGTGATTTGGGGAGCCTCGTTATCCCAGTTGAGTTTAAACATGGAGGACATTGTGGCTAGAGCATCGGCTAACTGATTCTCTTCTCGCGGGAAATGTTCGAAGGTAATTTGCTCGAAATGAGGCAACAATGTCAGGACATGTTCTTTGTATGGAATAAGATTAGGATGCTTGGTATCCCAGTCTCCTTTGATTTGGCTGATGACCAAAGCCGAGTCCCCAAATACGACCAAAGATTTGATCCCCAAGTCTATAGCAGCCTCGAGACCAAAGATGCAAGCTTCATACTCAGCCATGTTGTTTGTGCAGCTGAAACGAAGTCGGGCCGTGAAAGGAGTGTGACAACCTTCCGGAGAAATGAGTACTGCGCCAATACCGTTTCCAAGTGCATTTGAAGCACCATCAAAGTACAGGGTCCATCGGGATCCTTTTTCGGGTCCGTCATACAGTCTGCCACCTTCAATGTTGTCCAAATTCATGATGTCCTCGTCTGGGAAGTCAAATCTCATGGGTTGATAGTCTTCGATAGCCTGATGAGCCAGATGGTCAGCTAATACACTCCCTTTTATAGCTTTTTGGGTGGTGTATTGGATGTCATACTCGGTTAAGATCATTTGCCATCTAGCTATCCTTCCAGATAAAGCGGGCTTCTCGAAGATATACTTGATAGGGTCCATTTTAGAGATCAACAAGGTAGTATGAGTCAACATATACTGTCTTAGTCGGCGAGCAGCCCATACCAAAGCGCAGCAAGTTTTCTCGAGCAGTGAGTAGCGAGTCTCACAGTCGGTAAACTTTTTGCTAAGGTAATAAATATCATGCTCTTTTCGACCAGACTCATCATGCTGCCCCAAAACACACCCCATTGAGTTATCCAAGACGGTCAAATACATGATCAATGGTCTTCCTTCGACGGGTGGCATCAGAATAGGAGGTTCTAGCAAATACTCCTTGATTCTATCAAAAGCAGCTTGACAATCGTCGTTCCATTCCACTACCTGATCTTTTTTCAAGAGTTTGAAAATTGGCTCACAGGTAGGAGTCAGATGTGAGATGAATCTGGCAATATAGTTTATGCGCCCCAAGAATCCTCTAACCTCCTTTTCAGTACGGGGAGCAGGCATCTCTTGTATTGCTTTTACTTTTTCCGGATCGACTTCAATGCCTTTGTTGCTTATAATGAATCCCATGAGTTTACCAGACCTAACTCCAAAAGTGCATTTGCTTGGATTCAGCCTGAGCTTGTATTCTTTTAACCTGGCAAACAACTTCTCCAAATGCTCAAGGTGCTCTTCCTCCGTTTGCGACCGAGCTATCATATCGTCTACGTAGACTTCAATCTCATGATGTATCATGTCATGAAATAAAGCTACCATGGCGCGTTGATAAGTTGCCCCTGCGTTCTTCAGCCCGAACGGCATCACTTTGTAACAAAAAGTGCCCCATTGCGTGACAAAAGTTGTTTTCTCCATATCCTCGGGAGCCATTTTGATTTGATTGTAGCCCGAGAATCCGTCCATGAAGGAAAACACCTTATGCTGAGCTGTATTGTCGATCAAGATGTCAATATGAGGTAGCGGGAAATCATCTTTAGGGCTGGCCCTATTCAAATCCCGGTAGTCCACACACATTCTGACTTTGCCATCTTTCTTAGGTACTGGCACAATGTTAGCGACCCATTGAGGATAGGACGTAACAGCCAGAAAGCCGGCGTCGAACTGCTTCATTACTTCTGCCTTGATCTTTTCGGACATGTCAGGCCTCATTCGACGAACTTTTTGTTTGATTGGTGAACAGTCTTCTCTTGTGGGGAGACGGTGAACCACGATGTCTGTGTCTAGACCCGGCATGTCTTCATAGGACCAAGCGAAGATTTCAACATACTCATTCAGCAACTGTACCAAGCGCTCCTTGACTTTTGGTTCCAGGTTGGCACCCACTTGCACCTCCTTCCGATCCTCCTCGGTTCCCAAGTTAACAGCTTCCAATGGCTCTTCATGCGGTAAGATGGCCCTTTCCTCTTGTTGCAGAAGTCTGGCTAGTTCCCCGGGTACTTCACAACCTTCGTCATCTTCATACTCGGCTAGATTGACTAGATCTTCAGAGTTATTGAAAGATACAACAGAATAGTCACCCATGGAATCTGGAGTGGATGGGTACCTGCATTGGTGAGTGTGGGTGTGTGTAAGGGATAGCCATCCTTAGACAAAAAATGCAAAAGGAAAGAAAATGAACATAAGCAGTTTATCAAATGAAAAACGTCCAATGAATCATTAAACATGGCATATGAATATGAAAAATAGTCAAAACCCTTACAAGTGGACCTACATGCCCCAGGCAAGGCAGGAGGTGAAAAGATAGTGTACAGATTGTTTGAAAGTAGAATATTACAGACCAAATAAGAAATGTTTAACAGGTAAATTACTGATGAATAAAAGTGATGGGGACAAAGTCTTTAGCCTCCCAATTGCTCAATCCTCCTCTGACAGTTGGATAAATCCACTCTTCAATGTTGCTTTCCTTGTCTTCATCTTCCAGGGCGTTGATTCTGTAAGGAGAAATTTTGACTGGCGCTCTTTCAATCTTTGACAGGCGCATAGCTTTCTGGCCAGCGGCTGTGAACCCTAATCCAAACTTGTCAGTCTTATGCGGAAAGTCGGGTAACTGCCCCCATGCCGAATTCTTCCCTTCTTTAATTGCGGCCCTTGCATCCTCCAGAGATGCCATCCTGGCCATCTGTCTTGGTGTCTCAGCTGCCAACTTTGCTACTGCTATTTCAGGAAGAACTTCTTCAAAATGTTGAAACGGTGTCTCAATGAACTCTCCTTCAACCTCCACATACCGGAAAGAATTTAAGTGGCTAATCATGTACTCTTCTTCGCCGTGAACAGTGATGATCTTTCCCTTGACAGGATATTTCAGCATCTGATGCAAGGAGGAGGTGACTGCCCCAGCATGGTGTATCCAAGGTCTACCCAGCAGGCAGGAGTATGATGGACGGATGTCCATTACATAGAAAGTGGATTTAAACACCTCAGTACCTATCTTGATGGGAATTTCAACCTCTCCATGGACCATTCTCTTCGACCCATCGAAAGCTCTGACGACAATATCACTCGGCTTCAATTCCAACCCTTCGCAATCTAGCTGGTCTAAGGCCTTCTTAGGCAAAACATTCAGCGACGAACCGGTATCAACCAAAACATGTGCAAGGGTGGTTCCGCGACACTCGATTGAAATATGCAAAGCATCATTGTGGTTTCGGCCTTTAGGGGTTAGGTCGGCATCAGAAAAACCTAATCCATTGTCCGCAGTCAGGCTAGCCACGCAATGTTGAAATTGATCCGCAGAGGTTTCCTGGGGCACATGAGCTGCCTTCAGAAACTTAATCAAAGCTTTAGCGTGCGCTTCTGAGCAAAGCAATAGTGCCAGCATGGAGATCTTGGAGGGGGTTTGCCCCAACTGTTCCACCACATCGTAATCACTTCTCTTGATTATCCTCAAAATCTCGTCCATTTCTTTCTTGGAGGTTTCTAGGATCACCAAGGGTTGAGCCCTCGTCCTGACGGGCTCCTCTTGTATTCCCTTTCCTTTATCAGCAATGGTAGGAGAGACAGCACTAGGAACAACAACTTCTTCAATCAAAGGAGTTCTAGCAGAGAGTTTTACTGGTGCAGGGATGACTTCTTTAGCTGATGAGGGTCCAAAGACTGCTCTCAGAGGGGCAATCTCTGGAGAAAATATTCTCCCGCTCTTGGTGATTTTGCTGGTGCCCGCAATATTACTAACGCTGGCTTCTTCATCATCCGAACCTTCTTCAATTACTTCGATTTGCTTGATACCATGGTAGTAGATGTCACCACCATAGTTCCAAGGTATCGACTTCTCAGAAACATAGGGAACAGGCCCTGGCATTGTTATCTTTAAAGGAACAGATTTTGCAGCTGGTGTAATCTTAACTGGCTTTTTGACGGCCTTGGAAAGATTGGCGTGAATGGTTATGATTGAGACATTTTCAACATGAACTGGAGCAGCAGAAACTTTTTCGAACAAAATTTGTCGGCTATCCATAAGGCCTTGGATGCCTTTCTTTAATAGCGGACAATCAAACGGCAGAGAGTGGCAACAGTAGCAGTCTTCTTTACATCCTGGGAAGATCCCGACCCTTAACAAATTCAACTTAATGGTTAGCAGTGGAGTAGTCAGATCACTAACGTCAGTAACATACAAATCCTCTTCAATGGCATTGATATTTCGGCCGTGCTTCGGCATAGGTGCAGATATCACATTGGGTTTCTCTGGAGCGTCAAACTCTACCTCCTTAGCCTCTATCAGGTCTTTGATTTTATGCTTGAGTGCCCAACAATCATTGGTGTCGTGTCCAACACTGTCTGAATGGTAGGTACATTTAGCATTGGCATGATAATGCGGGGAGGACGTATTCATATTCTTTGGCGCCTCCTTGATGGTGGCAAGATTCAACTTCAATAGATGGGGAAGCACTTGCGCTGGAGTCATATTAATACGGGTGAACTGCCGTTGTGGCCTTTCCACCCGTTGCTGATTTGGTCTGGACTGGTTATAGCGAGGCTGCTCACTTGGAGTGTTTTGAATCATTACGGCCCCCACAGTTGGCCGACGCTCCATCTTTCCTGCTCTTCTCTGAGAATATACCATAGTTGTCTCCTTCTTAAAAGGCTTCTTCTCAACACTTGCAGCAACCCCCTTCTGAATCTTTCCTGACTTGATGCCAGCTTCAATTATTTCACCGGTTAAGATTAAATCGGTAAACCCTGCAGAAGAGTTACCAATTAGATGATTGAAAAATGGCCCAGATAGGGTCCCAAGAAACATATCAACGAGCTCACGATCGGTTAAAGGAGGCTGCACCCTGCCAGCCAAATCCCTCCATTTTTGTGCATATTCTTTGAATCCCTCACTTGTTCCTAGTGACATACCCTGAAGTTGGGTACGAGTAGGAGCAAGATCAGAATTATACTGGTATTGTTTATAGAAAGCGGTGGCCAAATCTTCCCAATTTCTGACACTGGTTCCTTCTAGCTGATAAAACCACTTCAACTGGGCTCCCGATAGGCTGTCTTGGAAGAAATGAATCCAGAGATTTTTATCTGCCGTATAGGGCTGAATTTTTCTCACGTAGGACCTGAGATGCATTTTGGGACAGGACAACCCATCATACCTCACAAACACTGGCACTTTGAATTTTGGGGGAATCACTATTCCGGCGACCAAGCCCATGTATTCAAAATCCAAACCTGGTACCCTTTGCAATTCCATGGCAGCCAATCTGTCTTCTAAACCCTTGTACTTATCATCAGCTGGAGGGTATTGCTGGTCAGAATAATCTTCATCCTCTTCAACCTCTTCCTCTTCCGCATCAGACTCGGAAGGCATCGCAACTCGATCTCTTTTACTAGTCCCTTCATCAGAAGTAGGAGGAAATTCAAGCACTCTCCGAGCTTCTCTGTCAAATCTTCTCCCCAAAGTAGCCACTCCGACCCTCTTTTTCTTCTTCTTCACTGGGTCCTTATTCTCCAATTGAGTCTTGATATCCTCTTGACTTTTAACCAAAGTCATCAAGAGTTGCTGGAACTGTGCATTCTGGGCTTGTAGGTCTTTGACTGTTTGCTCGAGATCCATCCTACTGAAATAAACAGCAGACAGATAAGGAAACCTGAAGTGAGACCTGCTTATGCACATGATGAATGGTATGCTGATGTATGCAATGCATTCAAGGATTTAGGACATTCAAAATTGTTTCAGACAAAGAAGAACGCACGCCATATTAATAAGAAGAAATTTGTTAGTACATAAATGCCCCATGGGCCAAATGTTACAAAATAAACTTCTCAAGGAAGAAAGACATTGCGCATCCTCTTTGGTGCGATGTAGGTGTTGAGGGCCTCTTGCTCGTGGAGTCGGCGGGTAAGCTCTAGAACCTTCTTTTCACTGGCGTAGTAGCTAGCTTCAAAAGTGTTCCGTTCCTCCTTGAGTTGAATCCAACTTTTCTGCATTTCCTCCCACGATGTAGGCATGTCTGGATGTAGGATGGTGTAGGGAACCTCTCCTTCATTGACGGACTCTTTAATCATAGGGAGAACATGAGGATAAGGCATCATTAGACTTTGGGCTCGGGCTCGTACCCACTTGAGATAGGGCTCAAGAGGGATGGAGTTCTTGTGTCCCAGAGTCTTGCTATCAACCTTGTTGAGTTTTCCCCAAGCTCTGATGAATCTTTGGCGAAGTCCTTGCGCATCATTGTCGAAGTCAAAAACTAGGCTAGGAATCAACATGTCATGAGGGCCATCCCTCCGTGCATATCCAAATTGCCTCAAAGCTAGGCAAGGGTTGTAAGTGATACCTCCCCTAATTCCAAGTAAAGGAACATTAGGAAATTCTCCGCAACGATCGACGATGATGACATTTTCTCTGGACCGAGAACACCAATGCACATCAGAATGAGTAAGAGTCATCAATCGTTGGGACCACCTTGTACCTTGGTCATTCTTCAAGACAGATTGTGGAAGGTGCGAAATAAACCACCTTGCGAGGATAGGAGTACAACACATGAGAACACCCCTCTTTCTCATTGTTCGTGTGTAAAATGAGTGAAGGATGTCCCCAAGCAATGTTGGTATTGGATTTCTGGACAAGAAGATTTTGACGGCGTTGACATCTACCAATTGGTCAGGATTTGGGAACAAGACCAACCCGTAGATAAGGAGTGCACAATCTCTTCAAAGGCTTGTAGGTCCAATGAATTCCAACATTCTTGTGCCTTCTCAAACAAAAATTTTGCTAAGAATCCTTTGACGCCGCTTCTGGTTTCCCAATGCCCCTTGATGTCAGATGGTTGTAGATTTAATGCTCGAGCAACATCTTCCGGCTTTGGTTCCTTTTCCGTACCGTTGAAGGGTAGTTGATTAAGGATAGGGATTCTTAGGAGTTGAGAAAACTCCTCCAAAGTGGGCACCAACTGATAATCAGGGAAAGTGAAGCAGTGGTGAAGAGGGTCAAAGAACTGGAATAGTACTTTCATCATGTCTTCTTCAATGTTGGTGTTGACTAGGCTGAGCAGTCTACCATGCCTTTCACTGAAGGATGAATTTTCCGGAATTCTTGAAGTGATCTCCTTGAGTTGAGGAGAGATCCTCACAAGGTTGACTTGAATGGTATTTCTGCGAGGGATTTCCATGTCCTACAAAACAAGAACAAAGATGAAGATCCAAAACCCTTGAAATGGTTAGTGAATGCATATGATGTTTTATGATGTTTATGATGTATGCACAAAACATATGTACAAGTAAATCACACCAAACCCTAATTTCAGGCTTGAATGGGGTTTCATAGGTAAGTACCCTCTTGAGTGTAGTTGGCTTAAAAACCTGTCCTATAAATAGTAACCGGGTTCTAAGGAACTCAATATCACGGGATTGTTTTCAATGTTCATTGTTTTGGTTTAGCCACTTAACTAGCGACCAAAATATCCCAAGAAAACAATCCTCAATGAGTGTAGTATCGAGTATCTACCAACTTCGGACTGCACCAAAGCCGGTCATCTCACTACCCCTAATAAAAGGCCAAGATGGTCAAGTAAGGTTCTAGGTCATTAGTGCTTAGTGACATCACTCAGCGGCCCCGTACTCTCCTTGATTGAACTCAAGGGTTACCGGTACTCACAAATATGTCGCACCAATATAGCTATTGCTTAGACCGTGTCGGTATACCCCGCACAGTTTCCACAACGTATTGCTATCTATGAATGTTTCCCAAAATCCGGGTGGAGGATTGTAAACCCAAACAATAGAGCCAAAGTATAAAGCAAGCAAATCAAACAATTAGTCATGCAAGAGGGTGATCTAAGCCCTAAGGTTACTCCACTTTAAAAATTATCCCCAGCAGAGTCGCCAATTCTGTGATACGGTGGGAGAACTGACTATGGTTTTGCGTTCGTTTTCGCAAATGTTTCGGTTGAGCAAGAGTCGCCACCGACTTTTTATTTTATCCTAAGGAAAGGTTTAAAAAGCACAACAAAAACCTTTGAGATTTTTCTTTGGTTCGGGGAGTAGATTATAGAAGGGGAAGGTATTAGCACCCCTTCTATCCATGGTTATCCATGGGCTCTTAGGTACTTGCTTAGATCAATCTTGCCTTGGTTTTCAATTGTTTGAAATGGTATTTTGTGTGTGGTTTTGAAAAGGTTTTGAAAAAGATGCCTTGCATAGGCTACCCTTGTAACAATTCTTTACTCGAATGTTTTACAAAAGGTGTTTTGTCTTTTAAAAATATGTTTCAAGGTTTTTTTGAAAGTTGGTTTTGAAAGTGTTTGTGAAGTGGGTTTTGAAATTAGGCAAGTGTTTTCTTTGCAAATTGGCAAGTACTTAAGAGTTCATCTACCCTAAAATTTTCTCAAAGATTTTTGTTATGTTTTAAACCTTTTGACAATTTTGTTCCACCATTGCATTTGGTGGACAATCTTGTTTTAGGAGATTAAAGGGACGGGCGCGGGTCATCGTTTAGACCATAGTTGCAATAGTGTTAAATGTCTTTGGGCAATTTTCTTTAAAAGGGACTTGATCATTCATTTAAGCAACATTTTGAGGGACTATGATCATTTGATTGTTTATTTTTACCCAAAGAAATTCAACATGCAATATGGCCCAATCATTTGAAGGCAACAAAGTGGAATATCCTAGGGGTGCAAGTGTGAAATGTGTTGTCCATTTTCATGCTTATTTATCTTAAGATTAGGTCCAACTATTTTTGTTCGTTTTATTCGCATACAAACCCTAATTCTAGCATAGTATGTTTAGAAAGCGATAAAGTGCGAAATTTAAATTCCTACGCTATTACATCACAATAATATAGGGAGGGGGGTACAATGTTCAAATGGGGATATATTTTGACAAGAAATTGAATCTAAGCTATTACATCATTCGTTTTGAGTATTTACAATATGGACAATTGCATAAATAAATGGAAATTGAAATAAATATGCAAAAAGGTAAAAAAGAATTTTCATATGTATATATAAAAAAAGAATATTATTTATGTCAAGTAAATAAAAAATGAGAAAAGAATTATTTTTGGAATATTCTCATATTTAGGGTAAAACCCTAATTCTATTAAATAAAACATACCATTTATTTATTATGAACAAATATTTATGTATATATATAAAAAATAAAATAAAATGAGGTATTTGTCCAAAATGTATTTTTTATATTAAATATTAATAAGAAAATAAAAGGGGTATATATTTTGTATTTATCCTAAATATATTAATAAATATATGTATATATATATATATATATATATATATATATTATTTTAAACATGTATTATATATATAAATAATAATAATTTTTAATATTAACAAAAAAAGTATTTTTTTTATGTAAAATATTTACAGGGGGTATAATAAAATGAAAAATGAAAATAAAAGTATTTCTACCTATTTCTCAATATTTTAATAAAATGTATATATTTATTTATCTAAGTATTAATCAAAAGAAAATCCTATAAATACCTAATAAATTAAAAAATGGTGAGAAAAAACATTTTTATATTTTTTATGTCATGAGAAAAAATAAACAAAGTTAATCAAAAAAGAAAAAAGTCAAAAAGTTAAATAAATAAGCAAAAGGGCCTTGGGGGTGCAAAAGCAATTATGTGGTATGAACAGAAAATACAGCACAAGCCCAGCCCAATCCACTTCTTCTTCAACCTCTGAACCAAAAAACGCGCGCCTGCAAGCTTTGTTTGAAATCCTGATTCTTTGATTTTTTGAACAAACTTCCAACACAAAAGATGTTAAGCATGAAATCACGATTCTAACCATATGCATAACTTGATCTAACTCTCTAAGATGAGGGAGAATTTCTCCTTCCCCAAATCTTAACCTAGTTTTTCTTCAATTTTCAAACTTTAAATTCTCTCTACTCAGGCAAAAGAAATGAAAAGTAAAAGAATGTACATGTTCAGTGGCATGAGTAGAACCTTGTTTCTTCACAAACTTAAAGCTAATGATGCCTAATAAGAGAGATACGAATTCAAAATTTTACCTATTCAGTTGAACTTCTATCTGGAGATGTAGGAACTTTCAGTGCAAGGTGATGATTGGAGAAGCTTCCTTGAGGTCCAGGGATGCTATTCCAATGTTTACTTTGTCTCGAAAGCTTCTGAATCAAGCTAGAGAACTTCACCTGCAAGTCAGAAATGTGAAAATGATGGAAGTGGTTAGAGCAATTACAGGTCGTGCCTTAGCTTTTGGATAGCTTGCATAGGTGGTAAGGAAGGTATATGAACTGGTTTTGGCAAGAATGCTTGAGAGAAATAGAAGTTGGCACTCAAACTACAGAGGCAACTCTGTTTTTGCAGTTTGATGGTGTTTTTTGGTTTGATGATGTTTTGGAGGTAAATGGCTCGTGCAAAGGCTTGGTTATGATGTGTGTAGTGTGTTTGATAACTTAATTCTTGTGTATGTAAGCTGAGATGGAAGTTGGTATTGAGAAAAACTGGTTTTCTGGTTTTTGACACTTTTTATACTATACTTCCACCAGTGGAAGTTGTATTGAAAAACTGGTTTTTTTTTGGTTTTTTGACACTTTTTATACTATGCTTCCACCAGTGGAAGTTGTATTGAAAAACTGGTCTTTTTTGGTTTTTTGACACTTTTTATACTATACTTCCACCAGTGGAAGTTGTATTGAAAAACTGGTCTTTTTTGGTTTTTGACACTTTTTATACTATACTTCCACCAGTGGAAGTTGTATTGAAAAACTGGTCTTTTTTGGTTTTTGACAGTTATCTGGTTTTCTGAGTTCTTGGAGGTATTGGAATGGAAAGGCTTGTGCTTTTGCTTAAGATCAATGTTTGAAAGGTGTTTGATAACTTTCTCTAAGCTCTAGTTCACTGATCTCAGAGTTGTGTGATGTTATGACATTTTTCTTCTTTCTTAAGCAACAAAAAAGCCAACTTGTGTTCTAGGCATGTAGAGGGCCCCCTAATGTGCTGCATAATCCCTCCTTGATCAGTGTGATTTATTCATAATCTTGTGCTAAAGAGATTTGATCTGTACCTTCTTGATTTACCAATTGACATAAAGCATAACTTTTCAAAAATGGCTATTTTGCTTTATCTAAAAATGGATTAAACTTGTATGTAATGCTTGAACTCATAGAATAACACTTTGACACAATGAACAAGCATTAAATTATTGAGTGTAACTTGGTTTAAGGACCTGTAATCAAGGGCATGCTGGTTTTGAGAAGTTTGCATAACTTATGAACATGAAAAATGGCCAATTCAAAAGTGAGTTTTTGCTATATTGTGAAATTCGATTCTCCCTAACCATGAGGTTGTTTGATGATTTCTTGGACATTTGGGAAAGCTTGGAATGTGTACTACAATCCATCTTTTAAATGCAATTTGAAATTCCAAGTGGAAGTGTATGGAAAATGGCCTTGAAGTGGGGTAGAAAAACTTGTCAAAATAGGTCAAAAATTCACTAAGTTAAGAATGGTTTAGTGCCCTTATTCAAAAATTTGTAACTTGAGATACAAGCTTCAAATGAGAAAACTTTGTGAATAAAAGTTGTAGATTATGCAATAATCTACAACTTTCATGTTTTGACTTTTGTTTGAATCCAAATGAATCTTGGTGAAAAAGTGGGGCAAAGTTGGGAAAAAATTAGGTTTTTTCATAACTTAGAAAAATTCTAAGTTATGAAAAATTCTAATTTTTAACCCTAATTTGCATTTTGTGATTTCTTGGTGAAAAAGTTTCATGATTTGGCATGTTTTGATGAAAAATGAATCTTGACTCTTGATTTTGACCAAAAAGTCAAAGTTTGAC
This sequence comes from Vicia faba, assembly GCA_948472305.1. Classification (NCBI taxonomy): domain Eukaryota; kingdom Viridiplantae; phylum Streptophyta; class Magnoliopsida; order Fabales; family Fabaceae; genus Vicia; species Vicia faba. Next base: position 1,539,052,886 of record OX451737.1, read on the forward strand.
TTTTCAGTATACAGTCAAAATTGATCAATTGACTGGGAAATTCAACTGTCAATCTTGTGTACTTGGGATCTTTTGAGTTTGTTGAGCATGTAAAGATAATTCCATGGGTTCCTTGAGTCCATGTGTGAGCTTGTTTTGCCATTGGCTAGGTCAAACAGTCAAAAATTGCCTTTGTGCAGTCAAAACCCTAAAAATGACCATTTTGCCCTTTTGGTGATCTGATCAAATTTCTTGGGGAATTGTGATCCAAACTTGATCAAATGGTCCATATGAGTTCATAATGTTGATGTGGGTCAATTTTCATGAGGTTTGACTGTCAATTGGCCACAGTTGACTTTTTTCCCCAATACAACTGATTTCTAGGTCAACTGTCCAATTGACTGGGCAAAATTTGGAATCAAGACTTGAAACTTGGTATGGATAAACTTGGGAGTTCAATATGAAGCATGAAAGTCATTTTAGGCATTTTGGGTCAAAACATCTTTGTGCAAACACAAACCCTAATTTGAGTCAACAGTGCAAGGAGAGGTCTTGAGCAGATGAAACCCTAACTGGATCTTGAGCTTCAAGGGCTTTGTGGTGAGAAATCAATGAGAAATGGGAGGGAAAATTTTGGGGTACAACAATACGGTTACCATCAGAATAAATAGTCACCATCTGAACATAGTCACCACCAGAACAAAAGTCACCACTAGAACATAGTCACCATCTGTACCTGTATTAATCAAGCCCCTCCCTACTCACGGGTGAAAACTAGGTCAAGGTAAGGCTGGGTAACTCAGAATCGAGGGTACTCCTGAAAAACTATCGCCGTATCACCTAAGTGAAAATGAGATCCCCTCATTTGTACCTCACCTGAGCATGGACGACATGACAACAATAGTGAAACCTAAGTCAACTAGCCATTCATGTTCCACTATATTCCTAGGGTTCCTATAGTTGTCACTTGGCCTGGGTTTTAGGCCTTTTACCTCATAGTAACACCCACCCAATCTTGAAAACAGAGCCAACACAGCAGATAATTAATATGGAAAGCAATAAAATGAAATGCAAACATATGCTCAGATAATCATGTACAAATGATTAAGCTGAAAGAATAAAAATAAACACCCCAAAGAAAAGAAAACAAGAGCTAGGATCAACTCCAAGATGGACCAGCATTTGGTTGATCTTTCCCTAATGAAGTCGCCAGCTGAAACAACCGGCTGAACAAATCATCAAGATGAAATCAATGAAGTCGTCATCGAACATTTTTTATCCCACGGGAAGGGAAATGTAAATATCGAGTGAACCTGAGAAGGGTGAAATCAAGGTCGAACGACCAAGAGATACGGGTAAGGGAGTCTATTATGTGAGGGGAAGGTATTAGAACCCCACACGCCCATAGTACTCTATGGTATCCACTCATGTTGTTCTAATCTAATGGGTGTGTTCAAATCTAATGCTTAAGAGCTAAAAGAAAATGAAAAGAGGGAATGCATGCAAAAGAAAACATAAAATTATGTAGGGAAAATAAAGTTGTGCTCGTTCAGGACCTACCCCAATGCCTACGTATCCCTTTTAAGGAATTAGAGAAGCCGTAGTTCGGCTCAAAATTTTCTATTGGTTTGTATTTTTTAATGAACAATATTAATTTCGCCTTCTTCCGCAGCTCGACCTTTGGAGAGTTACACGTCAGCACAAAAGTGAATTAACATGTTCTGTTGAAAATGTTTAAAAGAAAAGCTCGAAGGTGCAAAAAGTTTGTATTGGTTGATATCTTTTACCTTAAAGAAGGATTTAAAAATTGTTAAACTTTTTATGCTCTTTTCAAGAAAAATGAGTTTTAGTCTTAATGCAAGGATGCAAAAGGAAGAAAAAATATCTTAGGGAGACTATCCTAAATCTACCCCTAATGTTATCATACAATGGTGGTCCTATGGTCGAGGATAAATGGAAATCTCTATCCTATGTTAGCATGCATGGATACTTATCCCAATGCTAGCTCTAAAGCTACTCTAGTCGAGCGATCCTAAGGGAAGCATACAAATTCCTATTCTAAGGGAACATGGTATAGCAAACAAATAAGAAAACAAGTGCTTTGGCAAAAGCACACGAACATAAATAGCATATACTGACTCAAAGGGATGTGGTAAACAAGAGAAATGCTTTAGCTAAGGGGAGTGTATCACCCGAAGCAAACAAGCGGGAGACAGATGAAATAAAAAAGAAAAGAAATGTTTTAGATAAGGGGAGCATATCACCCGAAGCAAACAAGTGAGTAGCAAAGTATCAGCAATGGCCATTGCGAACTCCTGACAAAGTGTGGTGGTTGATTGTGAACCCTTCTCCATATGACCGACTCGATACACATGATCTGCACGATTCCGAAGCATCGACGTATAACGTAAGCTAAGGATGACACAAACTAGAATGTGCGGGGGTCGATTAATAACCCTCCCGACTTGCCTCATTTTAAGGATTTATCATCTGAAATATATGCGAGCACAAATGTAAACATACATGCAGAATACCTACTTCAAAGATAGGATTTTAAACAAAACACAAATAGCATATAGAAAGAGGTGCTTGCTACAGGACTTTAAACAACGACTTCGAGCGCACGCTCTTTATTTCCTACTTCTCATGATATCTAGAAAGCGGTAAATTTCCTACTTCTCATGATATGTAAAAAACGATAAAGTGGAGAAGTAGTAAAAAGGGAAGCAGTGTAATACCAAACAGACAAAATTTTGTAGCACCGCAACCAAAAATATAAGAAACCCAAAGAATTTCAAGTAAGCTAGCATCCACAAAAAGATACTAGTCAGGAATTGACAACGTGAAAATAAATCACATATGCAATGTGTGCATCAGAAGCATCTATAACACAAATAGTACACATGCACGAGAATTCGCAATCCAGACAAAAACACAAGCAATGTATATTTATCATGTAATAAGAGTCATGATAAATCGCCTTGGAAACGAATCGCAAATCCAAAAATAAAGTGGAATACAAATGCTTTTCAATCGAAATAAATGACCAAAAGTTCTTCTTGAAATGCCTTGCACATGTCAACAAATGAGTTAGAAATAACAAGGGAATGATAATAGAAATTAAGCATATAAATCACAACTTAATTTCTAAAATCAATTAAAAATCTAACAAGCTTTAATTGATTTTGTAATTTTTTATCATAAAAAATAATTTAGCAAAGAAAAAATCTTAACTCTAACATTTTCTGTTGTTTTGATTACATCAATTATTCCTTATTAACAAAAATTATGAAAAAGAAGTTAACTAAAATCTAATAAAAAATATTCAGGGGATTCATGGGGTGTAACTGGATTCAAGGATGTTTGGATCAGAAATCTAGCGTTTGGCCCAGTAAGAAAGGTCCAAGAAGAAATTTTGTTGACATTTTTTTAGGCTTCCAAAAGATGGCAATGGGCTTAGCGAAAAAGTCTTGGCCCAAGGAAGGCTCATTAAACGTCAAAAACTCGTCTCCATTCAACATTACCTGTGACCATTAACTTTTCTATGAGACGAGCCATTCCTTATCTACACTCATCCATCTTCTTCGCATTCTATCGCCACCGTATAGCCACTGTCGAACGACGATCAACTCTCCCTAAGGTTTTTCTTTCAATTCCACCGGTATTAACCTAAACCTACGAGTAACTCCTGAAACCCTAGATTTCTTAGCATCCAAATTGAAATGCTAGCGATGGTGAATTCGGCTATGAAACCTTTGTTAGAACATAGTTTGATTCTACAACCCTTGTAAGAGTTTTGGTGATAAAAACACTCAAAGAACAATTATGCTCCCTAAATAAGTATTTTATTTTGCAGAGAAGTTCTGATGGAAGAAGCACAAAAGATGAGTTAGATCATTGTTTAAACTCTGATTCAACACATCTTATATAGAAAGCAATCTGCATAACACGCTTATATAGAGAAGTTCTCAAGCTACCACTTCTGAGTGCACTAAACACTTTGAACATGAACTCTATTATTCTGATTCATATAGTTCTAGAAAGAAGTAAAGGAGTCACAACGGTAACATTCATCTTCTGAAGCGTTTTGAAACAAGCATGTTCTGAAGCATTACATATCATTTATGGCTATTCAAAAGTAACAGCTGAAAGAGGACAAGAATCTCTATGTTTAGAAAGTTCTTTAATTACTATTTATCAACATTCTAAAATCTCCTTACATGTGTTGCCTATATATACAAGACTTGAAGGAGAAATCATTGACGATTTTTGCTGCACACTACAAACGAGATATTTTCATCACATTCATCTTTCAAAAATTCATTTGTGTAAAACATTACTTGTATGATACTGTTTTGTTAGAAAACACATATTGTACACGTTTTCAAATATTGTATTGTGTAATACCTTGAGAAAACCGGGTTGTGGTTTAAACTCAAGAAGACGTTGATTGTTATCATCATATTTGTGTAATCGAGTTTGATTAGTGGATTAAGACCTCGTTGAGAGAGGCGAAATCACCTTGGCGGGTGGACTGGAGTAGTTTGAGTTCAAACGAACCAGGACAACCAACTTGTCTTTTACTTTAAGTTTTAAAAACCCCAATTCAAACCCCCCATCTTATGTTTTTCCATTCTTCAATTGGAATCAGAGTCTGGTTATAAGTACAAACACTTAATCGTGTCATAAAAAGATCCAAGCAAGAAAAACACTATGGTGAGACCAAGTCAGAAAATCAGCAATGTTTATCATGATGAGAAATACATAATCAATGGCAAACCTCCAATCTTTGATGGTGAAAACTTCGATTACTGGAAAGACAAAATAAAAAGTTTCTTTCTATCTCATGACGCTGATCTTTGGGATATGGTGACTGATGGGTACATTCATCCAGTTGACGAAAGAGGTCAGAAGATTGACCGAAAAAGATGACATATCATCAAAAAAGGGAATTCAAAATCATCACAAGGCTAGAACAATTCTCTTGAGTGCTATCTCGTGCATAAAGCATGAGAAAATTAGAAAAAGAGAATCAATAAAACACATGTTTAACTCCTTAAGAATGACTCATGAAGGCAACAAGCAAGTTAAAGAAACCAAAGATCTTGTTCTCATTCAGAAGTATGAAGGCTTCAAAATGGAAGAAGATGAAACCATTGAAACAATGTTCTCAAGATTTCAAATTCTGGTTGCTGGGCTAAAAGTTCTAGATAAAGGGTACTCAACTGCAGATCATGTAAAGAAAATCATCAGAAGTTTACCCAAGGAATGAATACCCATGGTCACAACTCTTAAACTGGTCAAAGATATGAACAAAAACTCTCTCGAAGAACTTGTCAGCTCCCTGAGAAGTCATGAGATAGAGTTAGAATAAGACGAGTAAGTCTTTAGCTCTTAAGTGTAACAAAAATATGAACTGAAAGTTTTGCAGGCAAAAGAAGAAAACTCTGGTGGATCCTCATCAGAAGAAGAAGAATTGTCTTTTCTCTCCAGGAGAGTCAATTAGATTTGTAAGCACATGTAGAGGAAGTTCAAAACTTCCAGAAGAACGGGAAATCATTTTGAACCATCTTCTGGATACAAAAAATCAAGTAACAGAGATATTGTCTGCTACGAATGAAATGAACAAGGGAATTACAAGAGCGACTGTCCAAATCTTTAAAAAGAGAAACCTAAAAATAAGTTATTTAAAGAAAATAAGAAAAGCATCATGGAAACATGGGATGACTCAGACTCCTCTGAAGCTGAAACATAATCAGAAGATGAAAGAGCCAACATAGCCCTAATGGCCAATGTATCAGATGACACTGGATCATTTGGATCAGAATCAGAAGAGGCATTCTCTAACTTTTCTAGATCTCAATTAGAAGAAAGTCTATCAAAAAATCTTGAAAGATATCAACAACTTCGAGTCATAAACAAGAATCTGAAAAAGGATCTAGTTTCTGAATCTGAAGAAACTAAGAAACTGAGATCGGAAAATTCTAAGCTTAAAGAAACAATTTCTAAACTAGAAAATAAATTACAAAAGGCTCAGAAATAAATTGTCTCAGAAGTTCCTAGTAACTCTGATAAGATCATAAAGGAATATGACCATAGCTTAAAAAAATTTCTTGCTAAAAACATAGATAGAAGCAAGATGGCTTCAATGATCTATGGAGTTAGTAGAAATGGCAGAAAAGGAATAGGATACAAGGGTAAAGTGTCTCAACCTAAGAAAGTTAAGGATATGGACATAAAACACACACATCTTTATTCTCACTTCACCTATGGGCACACACATGACATAAAGTATACTAGTAATAATTTTTCTGCTAAACCAAAATTCAAACAGAATTTTGGTAACTCTAACAAATAAGGACCCAAAAAGATATGGGTACCTATGGACAAAATTGTCTATGTTGCAGATGTCTTTAACAACAACATTGAAACACCAATCTTTGTACCTGGACTCTGGATGCTCACAACACATGACGGGAAGAAAGCATATATTCCAAAGCCTGAAGCTTAAATCTGGAGGCTATGTAGGTTTCAGAGGCAATCAGAAAGGAAAGATTATTGGCTCTGGAACTATTGGAAACAGTACACTTCCTTCTATAACTAATGTTCTGTTAGTAGATGGATTAATGCATTACCTGTTATCCATAAGTCAATTAATTGATAACGGTTATGATATAATCTTCAATCAAAAGTCTTGTAAAGAAGTTAGTCAGAAAGTTGGATTTATCCTCTTAAATGGAAAGAGAAAGAACAACATTTACAAAATAAAACTCTATGAACTAAAAGTCTGAATGTAAAATGCCTATTGTCCGTTAACGATGAGCAATGGGTCTGACACAGAAGATTGGGGCATGTTAGTATGAGAAGGATATATGAGATTAACAAACTCAGTCTAGTCAGAGGACTTGCTAACTTGAAGTTCAGCTCAGATGCTCTGTGTGAAGCATGTCAAAAAGGAAAGTTTACAAAACCTTCTTTCAAAACAAAAAAATGTTGTTTCTACCTCTAGACCATTAGAACTCCTGCATATAGATCTATTTGGACCAATGAAAACTGCATCCATTAGTGGAAAGAAGTATGGATTAGTGATCGTAGATGACTATAGTAGATGGACATGGGTAAAGTTCTTAAGACATAAGGACGAGTCACATTCTGTGTTCTTTGCTTTATATAACCAAGTCCAAAATGAAAAAGATCTTAGAATTGTTAAAGTTAGAAGTGATCATGGTGGAGAATTTGAAAAAAAAAATTGAATAATTTTTTAATGAGAATGGCATCTATCATGATTTCTCTTGTCCTAGAACTCCTTAACAAAATGGAGTTGTAGAATGAAAGAATAGAACTTTACAAGAAATGGCCAGGACCATGATTAATGAGACTAACATTGCTAAGAACTTATGGGCAGAAGCAATAAACACAGCGTGTTATATTTAGAATAGAATCTCCATAAGACCTATTCTGGATAAGACTCCATATGAACCGTGGAAGAACAAAAAGCCTAACATTTCTTATTTTTATCCATTCAGATGTACTTGTTTCATTCTAAACACTAAAGAACATCTGAACAAGTTTGACTCTAAAGCACAAAAGTGACTCATGTTAGGATACTCTGAATGTTCAAATGGTTATAGAGTATATAAAACAGAAACACGGATTGTGGAAGAGTCTATCAATGTCAGATTTGATGATAAGCTTGGCTCTCAAAAGTCAAAGGAGGGTAAATTTTTTGCAGATATAGAAGTTCAATTTACAGGTACTGGAGACACTGCATCAAAAGTTGCTTACAAAGAATCATAGTCAACTCCAAAAGAAGCTGTCATAAACATTACAACAACATCTGAAGAGCCTCTCCAGAAAATACAATCCAGAAGCAGTTTAGCTCATCAGGAAAACAAGATTTTGGGAAAGAAAGAAGACCCAATCAGAACAAGATCTACATTTAGAAATTCTGAAGAATCTCTCATGGGATTAGTGTCTCTGATTGAGCCAACTTCCATTGACAAAGTCCTTCTGGACAATGATTGGATACTTCCAATGCAGGAAGAATTAAACCATTTCACCAGAAACGGTGTGTGGGATCTAGTTCCTAAACCAAAAGGGTTTAACATCATTGGAACCAAATGGGTATTCAGAAAAAACTAAATGAACAAGGAGACATCGTCAGAAATAAAGCATGACTGGTGGCACAAGGTTATAGTCAGCAAGAGGGGATAAACTATACATAAACCTTTGCTCTAGTCGCCAGGTTAGAATCTATCAAACTTTTAATTTCTTTTACATTAAATAACGACATCACTCTTTATCAGATGGGTGTTAAAAGTGCATTTTTAAATGGTTACATTGATAAATAAGTTTATGTGCATCAACCCCATGGTTTTGAAAATTCAAAATATCCAGATTATGTCTATAAATTTAAGAAATCGTTATATGGTCTGAAATAAGCTCCCAGAGCTTGGTATGAAAGACTAAGTAACTTTCTCTTAGAAAATAATTTTACCAGAGGGAAGGTGGACACTATTTTATTATATAAACTATTTAAAAATGACATTCTGGTTTGTCAAATTTACGTAGATGATATTTGTTGTACCCCAAAATTTGCCCTCCCATTTTACTCAAGATATGCTCATTAAGGTCCTCAATTGCTCAAGAGGTTTCAAATGATCTCCATGGCACCCTATATGCCTCAGCATAATGGCACATCTGAAAGAAGAAAAACAAGTGTACATAACAAGGTGTAGGTCGAAAGCTGAAAATATGCCTAAGAGCTTTTGGGTCGAAGCAGCTTCGACAGTAGTATGCAATCTAATTTGATGCCCAACGAAGCACTAGGATTGAAGGAAGGATAATTCGAAAGAAAGCGTGAGGAGGTTTTTTTGTGAAGCCTTCGATTGGAAGAGCTAGTAGAGAGCATCTTCGAAGGGTTCATATTCAAATCATTGAAATATAGGCCATTTGAAGCATTGCAAGGAGAGACCTTTCGACTGAAATGTTGTTTGAATGGGCGCTTCGAAAAGAAGAATATTTGGAATTCAAAAAGTTTTTATCTTATCCAAAGAAACACGTGGAGATCTCATGGTTCGAAGGACATAGCATCTTCAAACATGGCGTGATCGAAGGATAGTTAGAGACAAAGCAGCCAAATATGAGTCATCTTAAAGTCTTGGGAGCAATGTATTCCAGGAACTTTCCTGAACAGACAAGGAAGGAGTTGGGTGATCGAAAGTAAAGTCTTGGTGCTCGTAGGTTATCCTTCGATTGGCATATACAAGCTATATTCACCAATCAAAGGTGAACTAGTGAGCAAGAAATATTTTCTTCTAGATAAAATGCAAAGGGTGGGAGTTGGAATCAAAGAACCACCTACACAACTGTGTTCGAAAGGAGTAAAAATGAAGCTTCGATAGGACAAGTTGAAGAGGTGTTCGAATTGAGTGGAAGGAAATCGAAAGGAGAAAAACGAAGCTTCAATAGGCTAGGATGAAAAGGTGATGCTTCGATTGGTCTGATTGAAGGAAAGAAAATCGAAAGGAACAAAGTGAAGCTTCGACATGCTAGGATGAAAAGGTGATGCTTCGATTGGTCTGATTGAAGCAAAGGAGATTGAAAGAAACAAGAGTTGAGTTCAATTGGGCTGATTGTATAGTTTTCAGATCAAGCAATTAAGGCAGATAGTGACCCAATCGAAAAGGCCATGATGATGAGGCCTTGAACCATTTGAATCGGGACTAAGAGCCATCGAAAAAAACAAAGTTTGGGAGCATTCGAAAAAATCAAGATATGAAAGTTGAAACGAATACTGTCCAGGTTCACCCAAACTCCAAAATGGTAGAAAATATCTCAAAATGGAAACTTCTTAAATCTTTCGGTTTTGCCTTCAAAGCCATGGTTAATGGCTGAATCATGCCATTTTCGTTCACCACCACACCCCTATAAATTCAAGACAGGATTGTCTATCAAAGGTCCATACACACAAAGACACACACACATTGCCAGAAAAAAACACGCATTGTCAGAAAAAAAACATACGCATTGCCCAGAGACACGCAAAGACACACGCATTTCCCAGAGACAAAAAAACACATTTCCTAAACACGCAGACATTGCCTCACAAAAGCTCCCAAAATTGCAAAAATTCTCTAAGTTGTAAAAATTCAAACAGCAAGTTAAAGCCACTATCACTCTAAACCAAACACCTATCTTCCTCCCGAGATTCCGATGAAGGAATTCAGGCCCTTCAGCAAGAATTTCCACGCCCAAAGCCATAGATTCACGCATCTCCAATCAGTAAGGGTTTGCAAAAAATGAAATTGCACATTCATGCCATTTAAATACCTGTTGCGCATATATTCATGTTACTAATGATATTTGTGTTTGAATGAATATGTTACATGCAATCTAAAGCGCGGGGATGAGATTGTGCCATTTTAGGACACAATCTGAATTTTCCTTCGAATCTCATGACTTAGGACGTTTCAGGCTAAACAGACCTCAGATCTGGAATCAGGGGGTTCGAATTAGGGGGTAATGTCCCCCTAGATCTCTAACGCTTGTTTATTTTGCAGGAAACATTTTCTTCTCACCGGAGAAGACGACAAGAGCTAGGGATCCGACGTATCTCTCCGGTCCAGGCACTAGTTTCACAATTGTATTTATTAATACGTTTATATGAATGGGAGTAAATTCATCCCAATGGTAGAGGCGAGAAGGTTAAAGCGTTGCATGTGTGCAGGGGCAGGGGTTTGATCCCTACCTCTTGCAATAATTTTTCTACTTATTTTCTTGCAGATCCCATACATTCAGGCCAAATGCGCATACGATATGCCACCAGATCTCCACCACCAGATCATCATAGTACCAAATCCAACGCCCCTGGAATGCTTCCCCATGGTGGATCCTCAAGAACTAGTAACATGGGATCAGGCGTGTAATACAGTGGCAGAACCGACTGTTAATACTGGTTTTGAGTTTGTATTTGCAAATGTGCGGTAAGCAAGAGTCGCCACCGTCTTTTATTTTATCCAACAAAGAAAAGGGAAAAAAAAGAACAGAAAAACCTTTTTCGAGAGTTTTCTGAGTAAGGCGGGTAGATTATAGGAAGGGAAGGTATTAACACCCTTTCTATCCGTGGTTTTCCACGGGCTCTTACGCACTTTGCTCATTTTGAAATTGCTTTGTGCATGTGTTTTGAAAAAAAATTTGTTTTACTTCGTGATAACTCTTGTTTATGTCCTGAAGAGTGTGATGAAGTTGTTTTTGAAAACTGTTTTTAAAGTGTTTGTGTGAAAATATTTTGAGATTTTTGAGCAAGTACCTAGGAACTATCCACCTAATAAAAAAAAGGCTGTTCGTTTTTTCTCATTTCCTTTATACAACGCTATCCTACTATTAAGGAGTAGGTAGCCCCATCGTTGGAGTTTAAGGGACAATCGAAAGGGACATTTTTACGGTCACAAAAGTAATGGTTAGCAAACTTTAGTAATTACCCTAAAGTCCTAAAGATCTTCCTAAGGCAACATTCGAATGGGTCATTTTGATCTTTTTTGGACTGGAGGGTGACCACTAAAACTCCCTATGCTTCGTGACCGTTTACCGAAGGCAACCGAATTGGTGATACCCTAGGGGTGTGTATGTGCGAGTGTATTTGATTTCAGATATATTAGTATTTGTGTTTAGTTTTCTAGCGATTGGTTTTATCTTGTTCATGCAATCCTATTAGCCATACATCTAACAGTTAATATATGTACAAAAATATAAAGTACGAAAACGTAAATTCCTACGCTATTACATGGCTTCGGGGAGAGGGATTTAATTACAAGTCCAAAACCGGGAGAAATATAAAGGAAAACAATAAAAATTCCTTATAGTTTGGCTATATTGATATGTACAGGAATATAAAAGTGCGAAAGAAGAAAATGCGCGCGAAATAGGAAAATGCGTAAAGGAAACTTTTTGATGTTTTTTGAATTAGTTTTAAGAAAAAGAAAAGGCATGTTTTTTTGTTTGGTTTTTAATTTACGAAAATATTAAATTAAATTCTAGTTAATAACATAAAAACCTAATTAATATTTTTTGATTTTTGAATATTAAAGAAAATAAGAATTATGAAATACAAAACCTAGTTCTACGTAATCATTACTTTAGGAAAATATTAACTAATTAATTAATGATCTATTTAAAAAAAAGTTAATTATTATTTTTTGTGATTTTTTGGTTTTAAGGTTAATTAATAAAAAGAAAATCAAAAGAAGAAATAAAACATAAAGAATAGAACGAAAAAACAAAAATAAATGGGCCTGTATCCTGCGCTATGAGCAATATTGTACCCCAAAATTTTTCCTCTCATTTATCAAGACTTTTCCTCACAAGAGTTCTTGGACTCAAGACAAGATTATGGTTTGGTCAGCTCAGGACATCTCATCTTGCACTGATACCCCAAAATTAGGGTTTGAGTTTGCACAAGGAGTTTTGGACCATCAATGCTTCATGTGACTTTCATAAATCATCTTGGATCCCTAAGACTGCTCATGTCAGGTTTCAAGCCTTGAATCACATTTTTGACCAGTCAATTGGACAGTTGACCTAAAAATCAGCTGTATTAGGGGAAAAGTCAACCATGGCCAATTTACAGTCAAACTTCATAATTTTTTATCCACATCAACATTTTAGACTCATATGTACCATTTGATCAAGTTTGGATCACAACTCCTCAAGAAATTTGATCAAATCATCAAAAGGGCAAAATGGTCAAAAGTAGGGTTTTTGACTGAGAAAGGGCAATTTCTGATTTTTAACCTAACCAATGGCCAGTTCAAGCATGGTTTTAAGGATTCAATGGAATAATCTTGACCTAATTACATGGTTCAAAAGATCTCAAGTTCATAGGATTGACAAATGAATTTTGCAGTCAACTGATCAAAAGTCAACTGTACACTGGAAAGTCAAACTTTGACTTTTTTGTCAAAATCAAGTGCCAAGGGTCATAATTCATCAAGATATGTCAAAATATAAAACTTGTTCACCAAGAAAACCAATTTTGAAAATTAGGGTTTTGAATTTGAAAAATTTCATAACTTAGAATTTTTCTAAGTATGGAAATTTTCTTATTTTTCCCCAACTTTTCACTACTTTTTCACCATGATGAAATTTGATTCAAAGAAAACTTCCAACATGAAAGTTGTATTCCTCCATGAAATCTACAACTTTTATTCACAAAGTTTTCCCAAAATATGCTTGGATCTCAAGTTATGAATTTGTGAATAGAGGTCCATGAACTAAATGACTTAGTGAAATTTTGCCCTAATTTAGGCAGGTTTTTGACCCAACTTCATGGACATTTTTCACCTAGTTCCAAGAGGTATCTCAAAATTCATTTCAAAGATGGATTGTAGAGTACATTTCAAGCTTTCTAAAATGTCCAAGAACTCTCCAAGATCATTTGTGTTTAGGGAGAATCGAAGAAGAGAAATTGGCATTTTATCATTTTTGTTCATGCCATTTTCACAAAGTATCAAATTGCAAATCTGATCTTGGATGCTTGTACCTTGCATTACAGGTCCTAAACTCATTCTACACTCCATAATTTAATGCTAACTCAGAAAATAAAGGCTTTATTTTGGCTTTTGGAACATTGTACAAGAGATAATTCCATTAATGGCATAAAGGGCACATTGTTATTTTCATAAAGGCAGGCTTTTGTAACTTTATCAACCTTGAGCCATGGACATGTTCCTTTGGTACAAACAACTTCCACAGATATCAAGCAATGTATACCAACTCTCTGCAGCTAGCAAGCCAGCCAGTACAAGCATGTTTAGTGTGGTCACTTCACTTTTCTTCAAAAGCAAGAAAAGTTGCAAAAGTCCAAAGGCTTGCACATCTGATGAAGAGTGGACTTGGTATCCATTCTATACATATTCACAAACTTGTCACAACTCAGGACACGAATTGATAGCATCCAAAACACTCTCAAGCTCAAAAAACATAAAATTCTGCCAAAACATTGCAGTTCTGCAAAATCATTGCCAACTTCATTTTGGCTCGTGCGTTTTTCCCTTTAACATTTGAAACATCTTCCACATATCCTACCAAAGTTATCCAAGCCTTTACATTGTTGCTGTAACCCCTGTTTCAGCCATTGCCATTTTCACTTTGGAAGCTTGCAACTTGACTTCTACAGAGACTTCTGGCCATCCACAAAGCAAGCTAGGCATTGGAATAGATTGAAGGAACTTCAAGGAAGCTCACACGATCCTCAGGCCTCACTCAAAGTCCCCACATTGTCCTATCCAAATCCAGCTGAAGGAGGTATTTTTGAAAACTCTATCTCTCTATTTAGACATCCTCAAGCCACGATTTGTGAAGAAAAAATGTAACCCTTATCTTGGTGAAGTTGTACATATGCATATTTGTCATTTATATTAACTGTGCCATGAGAATTTGAAGCTTGAAGTTGCTGAAATAATTAGGTCACGAATTAGGGCTGACAAAATTCTCCCTGATCTTTGAGAATTAGGTTACAAATCTTATATGGTTGTAATCGTGAGATTAAGTGCTACATGTTTCATGTTACAACTTTTTGTTTTTATGCAAGTATGAGCAAGTTGCAGGTTTGAGTTGAAAGCGCGTGCAGGAGGAGACAGAGGACAGGGACGAAGCTTGCCTTGGGCTTTTTTGCATTTCTGGCCTTTTGTTTTTACTTTTCACACCCCGTGTATTACTTTTGCACCCCCTTGCATATTTGTTTTATTTTTTATTTCTTTTTATATTTTTATATTTATTGCTTTTATTTATTTTTATGAATCATAAAAAATCATGAAAAATATTTTCTTTATTTTTTGCACTTTATTTTATTTTTTGGCATAAAAAATAGTCTTATTAGGATAATGGACTTTATTTTCTTAAATAGATTGTGAATATATTTAATAAATACTATACATTTTTATTTTATTATTTTACACATAAAATATTCATTTTCTCATACATATTTAATTTTTAATATTGTACATAATATTATTTATTATTTTCTTGTACAAAAATGGGCAAAATACAATAGGAAACATATATTTCTTTTAATCAAAAATTAGGGTTTCACCCCTTTCAAAAATAATAATATTTTTTATCTTATTTCTAGGGTTAATTAATTTTATTTTCTCATACAAAAAATAAATACAAAACATTTTTTTAACATAAATACATCGCATTGCATATTTAAATATTTGTATATTCATTTAATTCGCACAATATTCAATTGGGTTGTAATAGTATTTTTAGGGTTTATTTTGTGCAATATCCCCATTCAAAAACTTGTATCCCCCCTGTGATCGGTGGATCTGGAACTGACTGTTTAACGCTGGTTCGCGAAATGTCGCGGAAGCAAGAGTCGCCACCGTCTTTTATTTTCTCCAACAAGGAAAGGACAAAAGCACAGAAAAATTCCTTTTCGAGACGTTTCTCGGGTTCGGGAGGTAGATTTATAGAAAGGGAAGGTATTAGCACCCTTTCTATCCATGGTTATCCATGGGCTCTTAGATACTTGCTCATTGTGTTTTCAAAAGGTTTGCTTTTCAATTGTGAGTGAGTTTGAAAAAGTTTCGTTTAAAGTTTCAGATCGACTCTTGTATCAGTCCTCAAGAGTATTTGAAAAATTGTTTTTGAAAGCTTTTTTGAAAAGTGTCGGTGTGAAAAGAAGTTTTGATTTGTTTTGAATTAGAGCAAGTATCTATGAGTCATCTACCTACCCTAAGGAATTAGGCTGTGTAGAAGTCCTTAAGGTAGTGCCATCCCACCATTGAGAGGTAGGTAGCACCACCGTTGGAGGTGTTCGGGTCAATTCGTTTTTAGGGACAGTGTGGTCACCGGAGCAACAGTAGGACACCTTAGAAGCTACCCTTATGCCATTGATCTTTTTAATTCCGAGACAACCGTTTCGAGGCAACTTTTCCGAGGCAACCGTTTCGAGGCAACTTGTTTTAAGGCAACTAGATCAACGGACATAAGGACTTACTAAGACGTCCTATATTCGAAGACCACGTTTCGAAGGCAAGGGACAGTGTGGTCACCAGAGCAACAGTAGGACACCTTAGAAGCTACCCTTATGCCATGTTCATGAACATAAGGACTTACTAAAATGTCCTATACTCGACAACCACGTTTCGAGGGGCAAGGCAACAGTGAGGCGTACCCTAAGAGTGGTGTGTGATTTTGTGTATTGTTTTCAGTTAATATTTGTCTTGATCATGTATTGGGTGAGCTACGCTTTGATTTTATTTTGGGCCATTCATTCTTTCATGCAAAATTTAGCAGTTAAGGGGTGCGGAAATTAAAGTGCGGAAAATAAAGTCCTACGCTATTACAAGGCGCAGGTCTATACATCGCCAAATTAACAAAAGACCCGTTTTGAAATAAAATGCTGAAAGTAAATAAAGTTCCTAATAACTATTACAAGGCTTTGGGCAATTACATAATATTTAAAAGAAAAGGAAACATAAGAATAAACGTGTGAAAAGAAGTTAGAATCGAATGTGTGAGGGCGTTGGACCCTTTAAAGAAATTAATTGAAATTAAAAATTAATTAATTATTTAATAAAGAAGAGGAATGTTTTTTATGGTTTTTTTGGTATTTATGAAACAAAGAAAATTAATTGAAATTTAGAAATTAAATAAAACCCTAGTTCTAAATTATTTTTAATTGTTAAAGAAAAATATTTAAGTTTTAACCTAATTTACCCTAATTAATTAATGACATGTTTATTTACAAAATAACTAATAATTAATAATAATAATAATAAGAGGAAATTATTTTATTAAGAAAAAAAGGGAAAAATACTAAAAACCTAATTTCTACATTTTTTAGTTATTAAGAAAACATTAAAATTGAAACCCTAATATCACTCAATTGATTATTAAATTTATTTACAAAAATATTAATGCATTAAATATTAAATAAACATATTTTATTTTTATGATTTCTGATTTTTCTGGTTTTTTTATTATTGTGAAAATTAATTTTGTGGATTAAATAAAACAATAAAGCAAATAAAAGAAAAAAAAAAAGAGAATTAAAATAAAAAATGAAAATATGCAAACCATGGGGGTGGCTGACCCAATTGAGAGGTTTGTTGAAGCAATTTGGCCCATCAGAATGAGGCCCTTTTGACTTTTGGTGGTTGTGTGTGCGTCAGTTGACTAGCATGCATGGTGGAGACCACACTCTGGCCATTGGATTGATCCCCTGGGGCACTTGGCTGGCTTAGATGTAGGGATGCATGATACTCCTTTGAATGAGTGTTACGCTGGAACAGGTTAGTGAAAAAATTATGAAATATATAAGGGGACCTGGGAATCGAACCCAGGTCCCAATACCTGCAAGCCAGCGCACCAACCGACTGAACCAACGCGTTACTTTGATATTATAATAGAACGTGATTATTATATGTGAACAATGAGTGTTACGCTGGACAATTGAAAAACGCGCCAACCATTCAAACTGACCAACCACCATCCAACAACTCAGCGTCTCCTTCCTTCTTCTTCGTTTGCCTGGAAAATAAAAATAGATAGCGGGGGTTTTAAACCCCCACTAAATGACACCTGCAAATAATAGCGAATACGCCCATGATGATCATAAATTGAGCGTGAGGTGTGAGTTCAATTCGTATGGAGTTTCTGAGTTTAATGGCATAAGTCTTGAGAGCCAATTTTTCCTTATGTGTGAAACCCCGAATCTGGAGCTCTGAAACCCTAAAAAGCTTTCATGGTGGATTCTTGTACAGGGCTTAATAACTCAATTGAGTTATATCATTAGCTTCAGAAAGTGCACATTAGTATAAATCAACATTAAAAACATATGAAAAATGTATATTAATCACAAAACGATAATGGATAATTTCATGAATAGGGTGATGTCGTTCTACCACTTCTGGAGGTCTGGAGACTTGGCTTTGATTGCAAACGCTTCCTAGGTCGTCCAACAATGTATTGGAATAGCTTTTAGGCCTTGAAACAACCTCTATGTATGAAAACAGTTTTCAATATTTTTGTGAAAAAGTGCAAGTTTGTTCTTCTGTGTTTTGCGCAGCTTGTGTCTCTTATGGCCTAGGTTTCAATTGTGTACATGTATATGAATGGAATTAGGTTAAAAAGCCAGCCCAAAATCCATCCATTTATGACTTTGAATTTTTGATTTTCCATATCTTTTCTTCAATCTTTTTCATGCCAATTATGCCAAATCATGGAAGATTCTTTCCTTTTTGAATGGTACACGAGATATTGAGCACATAATGAGTGAAATCTCTGCATAAAAAGATTTGAAAGGTGTGATTTGCTATTTTTTCATATTTAATTTTAATTAAGTGAATTAATAACAATAAAAATTCAAATAATTAATAAAAAATGATAAAATAACTCCCTTGGATGTCAATGGGTCGTGCATGGCCTTTGGGTAATGATTCATGGAAGAAATTGAGGCCCATTAGCAATTTTGAGGCATTTGAAGCAAAGTTGACTTTTCAAAATTCCCAAAAATTTCCCAACTTCCACAAGTCATATCTTGCTCAACTTTTAAGCTTTGGTCATGTTCTTGGACATTTTGGAAAGGTATTTAAGTCCTCTAACTAATGCCTTTGGTCCCATGTCATTTTGATTTACCAATCTCAAGTTATGGTCTTTGACTTAAAGTGCCTTTTTGTTGACTTTTGAAAATGACCTATAATGTTGAGATTGATAACTTTTTGTGAGAGCATTTCTTGGACTTGGAATGTGAAGATGAGTTGTAGTAAATGTCATCCCCTTCAAAATGAGCATTGGATGGAATTTTTCTGATAAACCATGTGGAAGTTATGCCTTGGTCAATTTGCAGTTGACTTTTTCAACTGTCCAAAAATAGAAACTTTTGCATCTTGAGACTTTTTGAGCCATGTTTGTGAAATCATGATCAAGAATTGATCAAATGATGTTTGTGGCTTCAAAATAAGATGTTGACCAAAAATTTGGACTTTTTACTGTCAAATGACCATTTTGCCCCTGCAGTTGACTGTGAAGCAATTAGGGTTTTTGACTGTGCAATATGATGCTGTAAGTCTTGAAACTTGACATATGGATGCTTGACAATGTATGTAGGCATGTGGGACTTGTTTGGACCCTTGGAAACCTCAACTTCTTTGTCAGGACCAAAACCCTAATTTTTGACTGTTAGGAGGCAATTGGACTGTGCAACCCTTGGGAGATTTTGAAGCATGCTCTTAGCAAACCTTGAAGAATACGGGAGGGATTTTGGGGTACAACAGTTGCCCCTGTTCAATCTTCTTAAACCTGAGGATGTAGATTAGCTGTCATGCCTTTCGTGATCCCAAGGTGGAAGATGATTGAACACTAGAGTGCCTAGAAATTTGCACTCACATAGTAGAGTATCAGCAGTGTGATGCGGGGAATGGGCTTACAGATGCCATTTGGAGATTGATAGATGGGAGAGATGGGCTTATAGATGCCATCGGGGGGTTGTCGATCGCGTAAGAGATTCCTTAGCGAGAACTTGCGTACCTGAAAAAAGAAAGATAATTACCTGGCCTGTTACAGGAGTTGGTCTTAAAATTCTTTATATAGACGCGTCCTGGCTGGTTACAGGAATCGGATCTTCAAACTCTTCAGACGTGCCCTGGCGAGATACAGGAATCGAGTCTGGAGAATATAGTCGTCAACAGATACACCCTGGCAAGATACAGGAATCGGATCCTCAAACTCTTCAGACGCACCCTGGCAAGATACAGGAATCGGGTCTGGTACTATTAGTCGTCAATAGATACACCCTGGCAAGATACAGGAATTGGATCCTCAAACTCTTCAGATGCACCCTGGCAAGATACAGGAATCGGTTCTGGTAATGCTAGTCGTCAACAGATACACCCTGGCAAGATACAGGAATCGGATCCCCAAACTCTTCAGACGCACCCTGGCAAGATACAGGAATCGGGTCTGGTAATGCTAGTCGTCAACAGATACACCCTGGCAAGATACAGGAATCAGATCCTCAAACTCTTCAGACGCACCCTGGCAAGATACAGGAATCGGGTCTGGTAATGCTAGTCGTCAACAGATACACCCTGGCAAGATACAGGAATCGGATCCTCAAACTCTTCAGACACACCCTGGCAAGATACAGGAATCGGGTCTGGTAATGCTAGTCGTCAACAGATACACCCTGGCAAGATACAGGAATCGGATCCTTGAACTCTTCAGACGCACCCTGGCAAGATACAGGAATCAGGTCTGGTAATGCTAGTCGTCAACAGATACACCCTGGCAAGATACAGGAATCGGATCCTCAAACTCTTCAGATGCACCCTGGCAAGATACAGGAATCGGGTCTGGTAATGCTAGTCGTCAACAGATACACCCTGGCAAGATACAGGAATCGGATCCTCAAACTCTTCAGACGCACCCTGGCAAGATACAAGAATCGGGTCTGGTAATGCTAGTCGTCAACAGATACACCCTGGCAAGATACAGGAATCGGATCCTCAAACTCTTCAGACGCACCCTGGCAAGATACAGGAATCGGGTCTAGAATCAGTCGTCAACAGATACACCCTGGCAAGATACAGGAATCGGATCTTTAGTTGCGACCGTTGATGGTAATCATCTTGGTATTAACTTTTGTCCTGAAAAGACAAAACGTTAGTTGTGCGTAATGTCATGATGTATGACATACGTGATGAGACTGTATGCTCATGATGCGTATATGCATGCTTTAATGTATGAAAATGTGTTTATGAATGTATGTTTTCGTCTTAGGAAAATAAATCCTTGACGGATGCCGGGAAGTTAAATCCTGGGCTGATGTGAATAGCATTTCGCTGTTTCCGCTGGGGAGTGATGGTTGCAAGAGTACCGGTAGGAGATGATGTCTCCGTTGGGGAATAAACTTGGCGAATGGATTACTCTGCGGGGAGAAAATTACTCTAGCGACCTTGCTGGGGACAATACTCTGTGGGAAGAGAGGTACTTTGCATGGGACGTTGATGATAACTTCGCTGGGGATACCGTTGTTATGTTGGAAGTTTTAATAGACTCCACTGGGGATGAGAAGACTTCGCCGAGGACGATCTTTCCGTGGCTTTTGGCTGAGGATAACCCAGTTATATCCTGGTAGGGAAATAACCTTTGAATAAAGCCGGGGGACGCGTTCGTGCTCTGCAGGGGGGAAACTTCCAGAATCTACTGGGGATAAGCTTCCTGCTGGGAGATGGATTCCACTTTCCTGGGGGAACTTCAGACTGGACTCTCCTGGGGAAATTTTTGAGATATATTGGGGAGGTGGCTCCACTGAATGTCTGATATACCGTCGGGGAACAATATTAGATCAAGACTGCCGGGGATGCTTGTTAGGAATGTTCGTATATTGTGCTGGGGAATGCTGAGATCTGCTGGAGGATACCCAACTTCCTTAAGGCTGACAGGATAACTCTGCTTGGGGAGAGTGCATTGACTTGCTGGCTCACTCTCTGGGGACTTAAGATATCTTGGTTATGTTCTTCAGCTGAACCTAGCTTGGTACCTTGGTGGACAGAGCAATTAGATCGCTTAGACCACTCATTATTGCCCCTGTTTCTAATGTTACCTGTAATTAATCCTTTGTTTCGTATGCAAACATTTATGAGTTAGCAATTAGTGTCAAATGCATATATCAAAAATTGAACCTTGGACGTTCTTCACAAAACAAAACAGAAAAAGGAAAAACAATTGGCAATTGGTCTGAAAAGTGAATTTATATTGATTTTTGAATTTGCCTATAAATAGGCGTTTATGTACAAGAGGCTGACGTCCTAGTAAGAGAACGCCGTCGAACAAAAGAGTTTATACAATTTGTACAAAGGGAAAACAAAACAGCTATGTGAAAAGAATAATCCCACTGGGTTCCAACTCTGTTATCGCCTTTATATCTTCGAGCGTCTCATCACTTTGCTGCTCAGTTGACGATGAAGCTGATTGATCGATGCCGTTTGAACTTGATGTTGATACCGGATTCTGGATGCAAGGTGATCCAATGAGACATAGTGTTACGCTTTAATCCCTAACTTTTGCCTGGACCGCCCTTTCGGGTTTTCAGTCCACCGGGATACCCATTTTTGCCCAAGCCGCCTTTTCAGGTTTTCGACTTGCCGGGTGTACAGATTTTTTTCATTTCATCCCTCATTTTGCCCGAACCCTTTTGGTTCGCCGGGAAGCCCTCATTTTTTCCTAGGTATGTCAACCTAGCGGGTCTTTTATCATGCGTAGTATCTTTTTACTATGTCTGCATTGGCAGGGTGAGGAAGGTCGTCACCATCCATGGTGGTTAGGATCATGGCTCCTCCTGAGAACACATGTTTAACCACAAATGGCCCTTCATACGTAGGGGTCCATTTTCCCCTGGGATCACTCTGAGGAAGGATGATGCGTTTGATTACCAAATCCCCAACTTGATACTCTTGTGGTCTGACCTTCTTGTTAAATGCCCTGATCATCCGCTTTTGATACGCTTGACCATGACAAATAGCAGTGAGTCTCTTTTCGTCGATTAGATTTAACTGATCAAGTCGTGTCTGGATCCAATAATCTTCGCTCAGATCTGCATCCTTCATTATCCGGAGAGAGGGTATCTGCACTTCGATCGGTAGGACTGCCTCCATGCCATAGACCAAGGAAAAAGGAGTTGCCCCGGTTGACGTCCTTGCTGAGGTACGGTACCCGTGAAGAGCGAACGGTAACATCTCGTGCCAATCTTTGTAAGTCACTGTCATCTTCTGCACAATCTTTTTGATATTCTTATTCGCTGCTTCTACAGCCCCATTCATCTTCGGCCGGTAGGGAGAAGAGTTGTGGTGCTGTATCTTGAATTGCTCGCAGAGCTCAGTGATCATCTTGTTATTGAGATTGGTACCGTTGTCTGTAATGATTCATTCAGGGACGCCGTATCGACAGATCAGGTTATGCCGAATGAACCGTGCCACAACGTTCTTGGTTACTATAGCATAGGAAGCTGCTTCAACCCACTTCGTAAAGTAATCGATCGCCACCAGGATGAAGCGATGCCCGTTAGATGCCGTAGGTTTAATCTCGCCGATCATATCTATGCCCCACATTGCAAACGGCCAAGGTGCAGTCAAGACATTCAGGGGAACTGGAGGAACGTGCACCTTGTCAGCATAAATCTGGCACTTATGACATGTCCGAGAATGTTGGTAACAGTCAGCTTCCATTGTGGACCAGAAATATCTTGCTCGAAGGATCTTCTTTGCCATAGTATGTCCACTGGAATGCGTTCCGAAGGTACCTTCATGTAGCTCTGCCATGATCCTTTCTGCTTCAGTCTTATCCACACAACACAGTAAGGTCGAATCATGGTTTCGTTTGTACATAATGTTGTTGCTAAGGAAGAACTTTGCTGCGAACCTTCTCAGAAACTTCTTGTCATTGACAGACGCACCTTCAGGGTATTCCTGAGCTTCCAAGTATCTCTTCACCTCATGGTACCAAGGTTTTTCAGTCACTACCTCAGCCTCAAGATCACAACAGTATGCCGGTTCGTCCAGTTTCCAGATAATGACCCGGGGAGCCTCATTGTCCCATTTGACTTTGAACATGGAAGACATCGTAGCTAGCGCGTCTGCCAACTGATTCTCCTCTCTTGGGAAATGTTCAAAAGTTATCTCTGTGAAATGGGGGATCAATGTCAACACACATTCTTTGTAAGGAATAAGATTCGGATGTTTCGTATCCCACTCGCCTTTGATCTGATTGATCACGAGAGCGGAATCTCCGAAGACACTCAGAAACTTGATCCTTAAGTCGATCGCAGCTTGAAGACCCATTATGCATGCCTCATACTCCGCCATGTTGTTGGTGCAGTTGAAACATAGTCGGGCAGTAAGTGGAGTATAAGTGCCTTGAGGGGATATGATCACAACACCGATGCCGTTGCCCAACACATTGGAGGCTCCGTCAAAGTGCATAGACCAACGGGATCCTTCCTCAGGTCCTTCATCCGGTCCAGGTACTTCACAATCAGTCACTATCATGATGCTCTCGTCTGGAAACTCGAAGTTCATTGACTGATAGTCGTCTACTGCCTGATGTGCCAAGTGGTCTGCCAATACACTTCCTTTGATCGCTTTCTGAGTCGTATACTGGATGTCGTATTCTGTCAAGATCATTTACCATCTTGCTATTCTCCCAGACAGAGCAGGCTTTTCAAATATGTACTTTATTGGATCCATCTTTGAGATCAACAAGGTAGTGTGAGTCAGCATATACTATCTCAGCCGGCGAGCAGCCCATACCAAAGCGCAACAAGTTTTCTCGAGCAGTGATTATCGGGTCTCATAGTCGGTAAACTTTTTGCTAAGGTAATAAATGGCGTGCTCTTTTCGGCCAGACTCGTCATGCTGCCCCAGCACACACCCCATTGAGTTGTCAAGCACTGTCAGGTATAGTATCAGAGGTCTCCCTTCAACCGGTGGCATAAGAATGGGTGGTTCTTGGAGATACTCTTTGATTATGTCAAAAGCGGCCTGACATTCATCGTTCCAACGTACTACCTGATCTTTCTTCAGCAGCTTGAAGATTGGCTCACAGGTAGCAGTTAGGTGCAAGATGAATCGAGCAATGTAATTCAGGCGTCCTAAAAAGCCTCTGACCTATTTCTCTGTCTTAGGAACTGGCATCTCTTGAATGGCTTTAACCTTGGCAGGGTCCACTTGAATACCCTTGTCACTTACAACGAAGCCTAGCAATTTTCCAGATCTCATCCCAAAGGTGCACTTGTTCGGGTTCAATCTCAGCTTATACAACTTCAGACGGTCAAACAACTTCTGCAAATGATCGAGGTGTTCCTCCTTAGTTTGGGATCTTGCAATCATGTCATCGACATATACTTCAATCTCATGATGGATCATATCATGAAATAAAGCAACCATGGCACGTTGGTAGGTTGCCCCAGCATTTTTCAGTCCAAAAGGCATGACCTTGTAGCAGAAGGTGCCCCACTGAGTGACAAAGGTAGTCTTTTCCATATCTTCAGGAGCCATCTTGATTTGATTATAACCTGAAAAACCATCCATGAAGGAGAACACCTTGTGCTGAGCAGTATTGTCAACCAGAACGTCAATGTGAGGTAGGGGAAGTCATCCTTGGGGCTTGCCCTGTTCAGATCCCTGTAGTCAACACACATCCTGACCTTACTATCCTTCTTCGGTACTGGCACCACATTGGCAACCCACTGAGGGTAAGAAGTCACTGCAAGAAACCCGACATCGAATTGCTTCATAACCTCGTCTTTGATCTTCTCAGACATCTCTGGACGCATACGGCGGACCTTTTGCTTAACCGGAGGGCAGTCTTCCTTGGTAGGCAAGTGATGGACCACAATGTCGGTATCCAATCCAGGCATGTCTTCGTAGGACCAGGCAAAGATCTTCACATAATCATGTAACATCTGGGTCAACCATTGTTTTACGCTGAGCTCCAGATTGGCACCAATCTTAACCTCCTTTCTATCTGTCTCAGTACCCAGATTTATCGTTTCCACTGGCTCTTCATGTGGTTGAATTGCTCTCTCTTCCTGGAGTAACAGTCTTGCAAGCTCACCAGGCACTTCGCAATCATCTTCACCTTCGTCTTCAGCTAAGTTGATCGGATTTTCGAAGTCATGACTGGCAGTAGCAGAGTCGTTACCAGTGAGATCCAGAGTGGATTGAAACCTGTATGAGTGAGTGTGTGTA
Source organism: Vicia faba (assembly GCA_948472305.1). Classification (NCBI taxonomy): domain Eukaryota; kingdom Viridiplantae; phylum Streptophyta; class Magnoliopsida; order Fabales; family Fabaceae; genus Vicia; species Vicia faba. Next base: position 1,539,078,619 of record OX451737.1, read on the forward strand.
AATACAGCTGTTTTGCAATATAAAGAAAGGAAAGAAAGAAAGGGAGCACAAGATTTGAAATGCGAAAAAACATCCAAGGTCTTTATTCATGATATATGTAAATGACAGTTAATAAGCCCTCACAAATGAAGCCAACGGTGCCCCGGGTAAGACACCGGGCCATAAAGTTTCAGTTTATTGTTTATTACAAATAACAAAAACAAAGGATTTCATTACTGCGTAACAAAAGTAACAAGTATATGATCTTTAGCGGTCCAATTGGTCAGTCCACCGTCAGTCGTCGGGTAAATCCAGCTATCGAACTCTGATTCTTCCACTTTGTCTTCATCCCCAATAGCGTTTACTCCATGGTTATGCATGGGAGCAGTCACCACATTAGGCTTCTCAGGTGCCTCAAACTGAACCTCTTTTGCATCGATAAGGTCTTGAACCTTATTTCTTAGGGCCCAGCAGTCATCAGTAGAATGCCCCGGGCTATCGGAATGATAAGCACAACGGGCATTTGGATTATACTTGGGAGATGCATTATTCACGACCTTCGGAGCCTCTCTGACGGTCACCAAGTTGGTTGATAGTAACTGCGGCAAGATTTGTGACAAGGTCATCCTCAGCCGGGTAAATTCTCTTCTGGGTCTCTCAGCCCTTGGTTGGTTGGGTTGCCGGGGAGCGGCAACAGGCTTTGCAATCACCACCGCGTTGACAGATTGGCGGCGCTCTGGTTTATCTTGCCTTCTAGGCCCATACACAGAACTGGCCTCCTTTTTAAAAGGTTTCTTCTCAGCACTTGAAGACGCACCTTTCTGAATCTTTCCTGACTTCATACCAGCCTCTATCCTTTCCCCAGTCAGAATAAGGTCTGTGAACCCTACAGATGAATTGCCAATAAGATGATTGAAGAACGTCCCGGAGAGGGTCCCCAAGAACATATCTACCAGCTCACGGTCTGTCAGTGGTGGCTGCACCCTGCCAGCCAGGTCCCTCCACTTCTGCGCATACTCCTTGAAACCTTCTCCCGATCCTAGCGACATACCCTAGAGTTGGGTACGTGTAGGAGCGAGGTCGGCATTATATTGATACTGCTTGTAAAAAGCAGTAGCCAACTCCTCCCAGTTACGAACCTTGGTTCCATCCAGCTGATAGAACCATTCGAGATGAGTCCCTGAAAGACTCTCCTGGAAGAAGTGGATCCAAAAGTTCTTGTCCACTGTATACGGCTGAATCTTCCGCACATAAGATCTGAGATGTAACTTAGGGCAGGACGCCCCGTCATACTTTGCGAAAGATGGTGCTTTAAACTTGTGCGGGATGATCACGCCAGAAGATAAACCCAAGTCTCCGAAATCCAAACCAGGTACTTGTTGAATTTCCATGGCGTTCAGACGGTCTTCCAACTGCTTGTATCTGTCTTCAGCTGGAGGATATTGTTCCTCATTAAAATCAGTCTCATTGTCAGAGACCACCGGACTTGGAGCCCTTCCCCCCTGGGGACTGCCTTTGCCTACAGAAGAACCAGCTTCCTCATTCTGCAATGTGTTACCAAACCTCCGGCCCGTGTTGAATATAACAGTTCTCTTCTTCTTCTTCTTCTTAACCAGCAGAGCCTTCAGCTCCTCTTGACCTTGAGCCAAACTCATGATCAGCTCTTGACATTGGGCGTTCTGAGCCTGAAGGGCCTTGATAGACTGCTCGGTAGATGATTCAGGGTTCATGATGCTGAAATAACCAGCGAAGAACAGTAAGCAACCTGAAAAGAGGAGTACCTGCTATGCACATGATGCATGATATGTGTTTATGCAATGCATTCAAGGGTTCGAAAGTTCAAATTTGTTGTAGACAAAAAGAACACACGTTATCATTAAGAAAATAATTGTTTGGTACATCAGGGCCTCATGGGCAAACATTACAAAACAAATCAATCCCATAAAACACTACGCATCCTCTTCGGAGCAATGTAGGTGTTGAGATTACTCTCCTCGTGCAGTAGGCGGGTGAGCTCCAAGACCTTCTTTTCACTAGCATGTAGACTGGTCTCAAGAGAATTCCGTTCTTCCTTAAGCTGGATCCATCTCTTCTGCATTTCTTCCCAGGATGTGGGCATGTCAGGATGTTGAATGGTGTAGGACACCTCTCCTTCTAATACTGGCTCTTTGATCACAGGGAGGACATGAGGATATGGCATCACTAACTTCTGGGAGCGGGCTCGTACCCACTTGAGATAAGGTTCCAACGGGATGGAGTTCCTGTGCCCCAGTGTCTTGCTGTCTATCCTACTTGGCATCCTCCAAGCTCTGATAAATCTCTGGTGAAGTCCTTGGGCATCGTTGTCGAAGTCAAAAACTATGTAAGGAATTAACATGTCATGAGGGTCGTCCCTCCGAGCATAACCAAACTGTCTCCAAGCCAGACACAGGTTGTAAGTAATACCTCCTCTGATTCCAAGTAAAGGAACATTAGGGTACTCCCCGCAACGATCAATGATAGTGACATCCTCTCTGGACCGAGAGCACCAATGTATATCTGCATGTGTAAGAGTCATCAATCGTTGTGACCATCTCAACCCTCGCTCGTTCTTCAAAACTGATTGCGGAAGGTGCGAAATAAACCACCTTCCCAGGAGAGGAGTGCAGCACATAAGAACACCTCTTTTTCTCATGGTTCGAGTGTAACATGAGTGAAGGATGTCCCCAAGCAATGTAGGTATAGGATTCCTAGACATGAAGATCTGGACATCACTGATATCTATAAGCTGATCTGGATTAGGGAACAACACCAAACCATAGACAAGGAGGGCCACAACTTCTTCAAAAGCTTGTAGGTCAAGGGAGTTCCAACATTCTTGGGCCTTCTCAAACAGAAACCTGGCTAAGAACCCTTTGATACCACTTCTAACTTCCCAATGTCCCTTGAGGTCAGAGGGTTGTAGGTGTAAGGCTTTAGCAATCTCTTCAAGTTTGGGTTCCTTTTCCGTACCGTTGTAGGGTAGTTGATTAAGGATAGGGATCTTCAGAAGCCGGGAGAATTCTTCCAATGTAGGCACCAGTTGATAATCCAGGAAAGTGAAACAGTGATGCAGAGGGTCAAAGAACTAGAACAGGACCTTTATCATATCTTCCTCAATGTTGGTGTTGACCAAGCTGATGAGCCTTCCATGTCTTTCACTGAATGAAGAGCTCTCGGGAATCCTGGACATAAGTTCTTTAAGCTGAGGAGGGATCCTTACAAGGCTGATCTGAATTGTCTTTCTGCGAACAGTTTCCATGTCCTGTAAAACAAGAACAAAGATGAAGATTCGAACCCCTGAAATGGTTAGTCAATGCATATGATACTGTATGATGTTATGATGCTATGATAAGGGCACACCACAAATATTCACAAGAAGCAAACATGGTAAGGCACACAAGTCACACAAGACAAACCCTTAGGGTTTAGGCCAGCATGAAGTTTGGGGTACTACCCTCTTGAAGTTGGTGGGCTCAACCTGTCCTATCAGAAGTAACCGGGTTCTAAGAGTCCCAATATCATTGGATTGCTTTCATTGTTCATCGTTTCGATTTAGCCACTGAACTGGCGACCGAAATATTCCAAGAAAACAACCCTCAATTGAGTGTAGTATCGAGTATCAACCAACCTCGGACTGCACCAAAGTCAGTTATCTCACTACCCTAAAGAGGCCAAGATGGTTCAATTAAGATTCCTAAGGTCAGTTGATGCTTCACGACACCACGCGGAGGCCCCGTACTCTCCTTGACTGAACTCAAGGGTTACCGGTACACACCAAAGTGCCACATCAACGTAGCAGACTGTTTCAACCATGTCGGTATACCCCGCACAGTTCCCTCATAACCTTGTTTCTACTTTCTAAGAAGGTATCCCCAGATCCGGGTTAGGACCTATAGAACTCCCAAGACAGTACCCACAATAATAAAGCAATCAGTTCAGACAATTGAAAACACGAGTGATCTTAGTCCTAAGGTACACCTCACTTTAACTACCATCCCCAGCAGAGTCGCCAGTTCTGTGATCGGTGGATCTGGAACTGATTGTTTAACGCTGGTTCGCGAAATGTCGCGGAAGCAAGAGTCGCCACCGTCTTTTATTTTCTCCAACAAGGAAAGGACAAAAGCACAGAAAAATTCCTTTTCGAGACGTTTCTCGGGTTTGGGAGGGAGATTTATAGAAAGGGAAGGTATTAACACCCTTTCTATCCATGGTTATCCATGGGCTCTTAGATACTTTCTCATTGTGTTTTCAAAAGGTTTGCTTTTCAATTGTGAGTGAGTTTGAAAAAGTTTCGTTTAAAGTTTCAGATCGACTCTTGTATCAGTCCTCAAGAGTGTTTGAAAAATTGTTTTTGAAAGCTTTTTTGAAAAGTGTCGGTGTGAAAAGAAGTTTTGATTTGTTTTGAATTAGAGCAAGTATCTATGAGTCATCTACCTACCCTAAGGAATTAGGCTGTGTAGAAGTCCTTAAGGTAGTGCCATCCCACCATTGAGAGGTAGGTAGCACCACCATTGGAGGTGTTCGGGTCAATTCGTTTTTAGGGACAGTGTGATCACCGGAGCAACAGTAGGACACCTTAGAAGCTACCCTTATGCCATTGATCTTTTTAATTCCGAGGTAACCGTTTTGAGGCAAATTTTCCGAGGCAACCGTTTCGAGGCAACTTGTTTTAAGGCAACTAGATCAATGGACATAAGGACTTACTAAGACGTCCTATATTCGACGACCACGTTTCGAAGGCAAGGGACAGTGTGGTCACCAGAGCAACAGTAGGACACCTTAGAAGCTACCCTTATGCCATGTTCATGGACATAAGGACTTACTAAAATGTCCTATACTCGACAACCACGTTTCGAGGGGCAAGGCAACAGTGAGGCGTACCCTAAGAGTGGTGTGTGATTTTGTGTATTGTTTTCAGTTAATATTTGTCTTGATCATGTATTGGGTGAGCTACGCTTTGATTTTATTTTGGGCCATTCATTCTTTCATGCAAAATTTAGCAGTTAAGGGGTGCGGAAATTAAAGTGCGGAAAATAAAGTCCTACGCTATTACAAGGCGCGGGTCTATACATCGCCAAATTAACAAAAGACCCGTTTTGAAATAAAATGCTGAAAGTAAATAAAGTTCCTAATAACTATTACAAGGCTTTGGGCAATTACATAATATTTAAAAGAAAAGGAAACATAAGAATAAATGTGCGAAAAGAAGTTAGAATCGAATGCGTGAGGGCGTTGGACCCTTTAAAGAAATTAAGTGAAATTAAAAATTAATTAATTATTTAATAAAGAAGAGGAATGTTTTTTATGGTTTTTTTGGTATTTATGAAACAAAGAAAATTAATTGAAATTTAGAAATTAAATAAAACCCTAGTTCTAAATTATTTTTAATTGTTAAAGAAAAATATTTAAGTTTTAACCTAATTTACCCTAATTAATTAATGACATGTTTATTTACAAAATAACTAATAATTAATAATAATAATAATAAGAGGAAATTATTTTATTAAGAAAAAAAGGGAAAAATACTAAAAACCTAATTTCTACATTTTTTAGTTATTAAGAAAACATTAAAATTGAAACCCTAATATCACTAAATTGATTATTAAATTTATTTACAAAAATATTAATGCATTAAATATTAAATAAACATATTTTATTTTTATGATTTCTGATTTTTCTGGTTTTTTTATTATTGTGAAAATTAATTTTGTGGATTAAATAAAACAATAAAGCAAATAAAAGAAAAAAAAAGAGAATTAAAATAAAAAATGAAAATATGCAAACCATGGGGGTGGCTGACCCAATTGAGAGGTTTGTTGAAGCAATTTGGCCCATCAGAATGAGGCCCTTTTGACTTTTGGTGGTTGTGTGTGCGTCAGTTGACTAACATGCATGGTGGAGTCCACACTCTGGCCATTGGATTGATCCCCTAGGGCACTTGGCTGGCTTAGATGTAGGGATGCATGATACTCCTTTGAATGAGTGTTACACTGGAACAGGTTAGTGAAAAAATTATGAAATATATAAGGGGACCTAAGAATTGAACCCAGGTCCCAATACCTGCAAGCCAGCGCACCAACCAACTGAACCAACGCGTTACTTTGATATTATAATAGAACGTGATTATTATATGTGAACAATGAGTGTTACGCTGGATAATTGAAAAACGCGCCAACCATTTAAACTGACCAACCACCATCCAACAACTCAGGGTCTCCTTCCTTCTTCTTCGTTTGCCTGAAAAATAAAAATAGATAGCGGGGGTTTTAAACCCCCACTAAATGACACCTTCAAATAATAGCGAATACGCCCATGATGATCATAAATTGAGCGCGAGGTGTGAGTTCAATTCGTATGGAGTTTCTGAGTTTAATGGCATAAGTCTTGAGAGCCCATTTTTCCTTATGTGTGAAACCCCAAATCTGGAGCTCTGAAACCCTAAAAAGCTTTCATGGTGGATTCTTGTACAGTGCTTAATAACTCAATTGAGTTATATCATTAGCTTCAGAAAGTGCACATTAGTATAAATAAACATTAAAAACATATGAAAAATGCATATTAATCACAAAACGATAATGGATAATTTCATGAACAGGGTGATGTCGTTCTACCACTTCTGGAGGTCTGGAGACTTGGCTTTGATTGCAAACGCTTCCTAGGTCGTCCAACAATGTATTGGAATAGCTTTTAGGCCTTGAAACAACCTCTATGTATGAAAACAGTTTTTAATTTTTTTTTGAAAAAGTGCAAGTTTGTTCTTCTGTGTTTTGCGCAGCTTGTGTCTCTTATGGCCTAGGTTTCAATTGTGTACATGTATATGAATGGAATTAGGTTAAAAAGCCAGCCCAAAATCCATCCATTTATGACTTTGAATTTTTTATTTTCCATATCTTTTCTTCAATCTTTTTCATGCCAATTATGCAAAATCATGGAAGATTCTTTCCTTTTTGAATGGTACACGAGATATTGAGCACATAATGAGTGAAATCTCTGCATAAAAAGATTTGAAAGGTGTGATTTGCTATTTTTTCATATTTAATTTTAATTAAGTGAATTAATAACAATAAAAATTCAAATAATTAATAAAAAATGATAAAATAACTCCCTTGGATGTCAATGGGTCGTGCATGGCCTTTGGGTAATGATTCATGGAAGAAATTGAGGCCCATTAGCAATTTTGAGGCATTTGAAGCAAAGTTGACTTTTCAAAATTCCCAAAAATTTCCCAACTTCCACAAGGCATATCTTGCTCAATTTTTAAGCTTTGGTCATGTTCTTGGACATTTTGGAAAGGTCTTTAAGTCCTCTAACTAATGCCTTTGGTCCCATGGCATTTTGATTTACCAATCTCAAGTTATGGTCTTTGACTTAAAGTGCCTTTTTGTTGACTTTTGAAAATGACCTATAATGTTGAGATTGATAACTTTTTGTGAGAGCATTTCTTGGACTTGGAATGTGAAGATGAGTTGTAGTAAATGTCATCCCCTTCAAAATGAGCATTGGATGGAATTTTTCTGATAAACCATGTGGAAGTTATGCCTTGGTCAATTTGCAGTTGACTTTTTCAACTGTCCAAAAATAGAAACTTTTGCATCTTGAGACTTTTTGAGCCATGTTTGTGAAATCATGATCAAGAATTGATCAAATGATGTTTGTGGCTTCAAAATAAGATGTTGACCAAAAATTTGGACTTTTGACTGTCAAATGACCATTTTGCCCCTATAGTTGACTGTGAAGCAATTAGGGTTTTTGACTGTGCAATCTGATGCTGTAAGTCTTGAAATTTGACATATGGATGCTTGACAATGTATGTAGGCATGTGGGACTTGTTTGGACCCTTGGAAACCTCAACTTCTTTGTCAGGACCAAAACCCTAATTTTTGACTGTTAGGAGGCAATTGGACTGTGCAACCCTTGGGAGATTTTGAAGCATGCTCTTAGCAAACCTTGAAGAATACGGGAGGGAAAATTTTGGGGTACAACACCCCCTCCCATAATAATTGTTGTAATAGCTTAGTGTACCTTTACGCAATTTATCGCATTTATGCCATGTTTAGTAAACTAGGGTTTGCATGACAAGACCAAAAACAAACAAATAGAAAAGACCTAATCCAAGAAAAATCAAATGCATGAAAAATGACACACATTGCACACAAGCACCCTTAGGGTTCCACCCACTTGGTTGCCTAAAATAAAATGGCCATGTTACGCACGCGAAGAATCTTGGCAAAACAAACCAAAATAAGATCATAGTCCCTCGATGACGCTATCAAAAGGTTGCCTAAACGAATGATCTTGGTCCCTTCAAACATGCTAAGATACTTGGCAACATTTCTATCATGGTCATACGATGACCCACGCCCGTCCCGTTTAACATCCAAAGATAGGTTTGTTTACCAAATTAATGGTAAATCAACAATATCAAAGGAATGAAAATGCACAAGACTTTTGAGTAGGTAGATAGCTTCTAGTTACTTGATCAATTTCAAAACAATCCTTGTTATTTTCAAAAACAAACACACACACAATTCAAAACAACTTTCAAACATTGAAACAATTTTCAAAAGACAAACATCTTTGTATACATTCTTACGAATGAGAATCATTACAAAGATTGCCTAAACGATGGCCTCTTTTCAAAATACTTTCAAAACCACACAAAGCACCATTTCAAACAATTTCAAAGCAAAGCAAGTGATCTAAACAAGTAACTAAGAGCCCATGGAAAACCATGGATGAAAAGGGTGCTAGCACCTTCCCTTTTCATAATCTACCCCCCGAACTCAAGAAAATATCTCAAAGGTCTTTCCTGGGCTTTTTTACCTTTCCTTTTTGGATAAAAGAAAAGTCGGTGGCGACTCTTGCTAACCGCAACATTTGCAAACACAAACGCAAACCTCAAGTCAGTTCTCCCACCGCATCACAGAACTGGCAACTCTGTTGGGGAAAATTATAAAAGTGGGGTTACCTTAGGGTTTATATCACCTTTATTTGCTTACAATTTCTTGATTTGTTTGCTTTACATCTTGGTTCTATTGTTTGGGTTTGAATCCTCTACCCGGATTTGGGAAACATTATAGGTAAATAGCAATATGTTGTGGAAACTGTGCGGGGTATACCGACATGGTCTAAGCAATATCTATGTTAGTGTGACATATTTGTGGGTACCGGTAGCCTTTGAGTCAATCAAAAATAATACGGGGCCGCTGAGTGATGTCATGAAGCACTAATAAACTTTTACAACCTTTACTTGACCAACTTGGCCTTTTAGGATGTAGTGAGATGACCGACTTTGGTGCAGTCCGAAGTTGGTAGATACTCGATACTACACTCACTGAGGGTTGGTTCCTTGGATTATTTCGGTCGCTGGTAAAGAGGCTTGAATTGAAACAATGAACAAGGAAACAATCCAGTGATATTGAGCTCCTTAGAACCCGGTTACTTTTTCTAGGACAGGTTGAGCCAACTAAACTTCAAGAGGGTACTTACCTATGAAACCCCATGCAAGCCTAAACTAGGAACTTGTGTGATTTGCTTGTACATATATACTTGTGCATAACATCATGGACATCATGAGCATCATATGCATTCACTAACCATTTCAAGGATTTTGGAGATTCATCTTTGTTCTTGTTTTGTAGGTTATGGATTCACTTCGCAGGAAAACTATCCAGATCAACCTTGTAAGAATTCCTCCACAACTCAAGGAGCTAGCTTCAAGGATTCCTAAGAATTATCCATTCACCGAGAGACATGGTCGTCTACTCAATTTGGTCACTTCTAACACATAGGAGGATATGATGAAAGTTCTCTTCCAGTTCTTTGACCCTTTGCATCATTGCTTCATATTTCCTGACTATCAACTTGTGCCTACTTTGGAAGAATTCTCTCAACTCTTGATGATTCTTGTTCTCAATCAACTACCCTTCAACGGTACGGAAAGAGATCCAAAGCCAGAAGAGATTGCTCAAGCCCTGCACTTGCACTCATCTGATGTCACAACACATTGGGAAACTAGAAGTGGTGTCAAAGGCTTCTTGTCAAAGTTTCTGTTTGAGAAGGCCCAAAGCTGTTGGAATTCTCTAGACTTGCGAGCTTTTGAGGAGATTGTAGCTCTTCTCATCTATGGGATGGTCTTGTTCCCTAATCCTGACCAACTCATAGATGTAAGCGCTGTCAAAATCTTCATGTCTCGTAACCCGGTGCCTACATTGCTTGGGGATATCCTCCACTCTTTTCACACTCGTACAATGAGGAAAATAAGTGTTCTTATGTGTTGTACTCCTCTCCTGGAAAGATGGTTTATTTCTCATCTTCCCCAATCAGTCTTGAAGAATGAGCAAGGTTTGAGGTGGTCACAACGGTTGATGACACTTACACATTCAGATATTCATTGGTGTTCTCGATCCAAAGAGAATGTTATCATTGTCGACCGTTGTGGGGAATTCCCTAATGTCCCTCTACTTGGAATTAGGGGAGGCATCACCTACAACCCTTGCTTGGCTCTGAGACAGTTTAGTTATGCCCGAAGGGATGGCCCACATGACATGCTGATTCAAGGATTGGTTTTCGACTTCGACAACGACGACCAAGGACTCCGTCAGAGATTCATCCGAGCTTGGAGGATGCCCAACAAGGTTGATATTAAGACTCTGGGACACAAGAATTCCATCCCTCTTGAGCCTTACCTCAAGTGGGTACGAACCCGCGCCCAAAGTCTTATGATGCCTTATCCCTCCATTCTCCCAGTGATTATAGACCCTGTTAAGGAAGGAGAGATTCCATACACCATCCTACATCCTGACATGCCAACATCACTCGAAGATCTACAAAGGAGTTCGATACAGCTCAAGGGAGAGCGCGATACTTTCGAAGCCCAATTCTACGCAAGCGAGAAGAAGGTTTTGGAACTCACTCGACTACTTCACGAAGAGCAGACTCTCAATACCTACATTGCACCAAAGAGGATGCACAACGTCTTTTTACCTTAGAGTTTTGTATTATTTTGCCCAAGGGGCATTGATGTACTCACAATTCTATCTTATTAATATGACGTGTGTTTCTTTTTGTTTAAAACAAATTTGAATTTCTGAATCCTTAAAAGCTTTGCATGAATACATATCATTCATCATAAGCATAAACAGGTCTTCACACCAAGTTTCCTCATCTCTCTGTTGTTTATTTCAGCAAGATGGATATTGAACAAACGGTCAAAGACTTGCAAGCTCAGAATTCACAATTTCAACAGTTGCTCATGACCTTAGCTAAGGGGCGGGAGGAGCTGAAGACTTTGCTAGAAAAAGAAAAAGAGAAAAAGAAGAAGAAGCCAAATGGTGTGGTTATCATGGGTAGAAGATTTCAGGGACAAGCCCGAAGGACCTTGGAATTCCCATCAACATCTGAGGAAGGGGAAGGAAAAGGAAAAGGAACGGCAATACCATCATATTCTGAAGCAGAAGAAGAGGAAGAAGATGATTACTCTAAACAACAATACCCTCCGACCGATGACAAATACAAACACTTGGAAGAGCGTCTAACCGCTATGGAGATACAAAGAGTACCGGGGCTGGATTTTGAAGAAGTAGGGCTGGTGTCAGGAATTGTAATCCCTCCAAAGTTTAAAGTGCCACTGTTTGCCAAGTATGATGGGGTGTCTTTCCCTAAAATGCACCTCAGATCCTATGTCAGGAAGATTCAACCACATTCCGCTGACAAAGACCTGTGGGTCCATTTTTCCAGGACAGTTTATCGGGAACACAACTTGATTGGTTCTACCAGTTCGAGAAGGCTGATGTCCATAATTGGGAAGACTTGGCAGCAACCTTCTATAAACAGTATCAATACAACACCGACTTAGCGCCAACCCGTACTCAGCTACAGAGTATGGCTATGGCTTCCAATGAGGGCTTTAAAGACTACGCCCAAAAGTGGAGGGATCTAGCCGGAAGGGTGCAACCACCTTTATCTGAAAGGGAGTTAGTGGACATGTTCCTGGGGACTTTGTCAGGCCCTTTCTTTAATCATCTAATTGGAAGCTCATCTGCAGGGTTTACCGAATTGATTCTAACCGTCGAAAGAGTGGAGGCTGGTATAAGAAATGGGAAAATTCAGAAGGACGTGTCTGCCTCAACAGCTGTACAAAAGCCCTTCACGGGAAGAAAGAAAGTATTTGCTGTCTATTCATAGAGAAATCAGGGAAGAACCGAGCGTTGACCAACGGTGGGGGCGGTAATGACTCTGAAGCCTACATCAGACCAGCCAAGAAATAGTCAGAAAAGGGTAGAAAGGCCAGTACGGCAATTTACCAAGATTAACATGACTCCAGCTCAAGTTCTACCACATCTCCTGAAGTTGAATTTGGCCACTCTAAAAGAGGCCCCAAAAAATCCTAATACTACTTCTCCACATTACCATCCCAACGCCAGATGCGTGTACCATTCTGAAATTCCAGGGCACGACACCAACAACTGTTAGGCTCTGAAGAATAAGATTCAAGATCTGATAGACGCGAAGGAAGTTGAATTTGAAGCGCCAGAGAAACCGAATGTTATTTCCGCTCCAATGCCGAGGCATGGTCACAATGCCAACACTATTGAAGAAGATCTGTTTGTTGCTACCGTGGATGAATTATTAACTCCGCTCCCGACTATCAAGTTGAATTTGTTAAAATCTGGCATATTCCCAGGTTGTGACAAAGATTGCCATGTTTGCCTGTCCTCATCATTTGACTGTCCTCTGTTGAAGAAAGGAATCCAACAATTGATTGATAACCAATAAATTTTGTTTGAGAAAGCTCCTGTTTCACCCATTATAGTGAAAGAAGTTTCAATAATAACCATCTACGCCAATCCTTCCAGGGTTCCTAAAAAACCCATTAGGATTACATCTGCTCTGAAGACTGCTCCACTTAAGATTACAATGCCCGGGCCTACCCCATACAAATCAGATAAATCAGTACCATGGAACTATGGTGGAGAAATCTACTACCATGGTATTAAACAGGTTGAACTGACTGCTGAAGAAGAAAGCTCCAAAGAGGACAATCCCGACATCAGTAACATTGCTGGATCAAGCAAGGTTACTCGCAGTGGAAGAATCTTTTCTCCAGAGATTGCTCCTCCAACAGCAGTCTTTGGACCTGTGGTCGTTCCGAAGATCACCTCTACACTAGTAATTGTACCTGCAAGTGTACCCGTCAACAAAGACAATACAGTTTCTATCCCTGTTTCCACTACTGAGAATAAAGGAAAGAACATTCTAGAGGAGCCTGTCCAGACGAAGGCTCAATCACTAGTTATTCCTGAAACATCCAAGAAGGAGATGGAAGAATTCCTGAGGATCAATAAGAAGAGTGATTATGATGTGGTTGAACAATTAGGGCAGACCCCTTCCAAGATCTCTATGCTAGCCCTGTTGTTGTGCTCTGAAGCACATGCCAAAGCACTGGTAAAATTTCTGAAGACAGCTCATGTGCCGCAAGAGACGTCGGCTGACCAGTTCCAAGACTGTGTGGCCAGTTTGACAGCTGATAATGGCCTGGGCTTCTCCGATGCTGACTTAACACCCCGAGGGAGAAAACACAATGATGCATTACATGTCTCAGTGAAGTGAAGTGGAACAACCCTAGCTCATGTCTTGGTTGATACTGGATCATCTTTAAACGTCTTGCCGAAGAAAGCCCTTGATAGATTGGACTGCGAGGGGCTGACTTTAAAACCCAGCAATATAGTGGTGAGAGCTTTTGATGGTTCTAAGAGGATGGTCCACGGGGAGGTGGACATCCCAATCAAGGTGGGAACTCAGGTTTTCAACTCGACATTTTATGTGATGGATATCTGTCCTTCTTATTCATGTCTGTTGGGACGCCCCTGGATCCACAATGTCGGAGCTGTGACCTCCACCTTGCATCAGATGCTGAAGTACCCCGTCCAAGGGAAGATCATAATTGTCCATGGGGAGGAGGAGTATATGATTATTCATTTGAATTCCTTCCGTTATGTGGAGTTAGATGGCGAGTTCATAGAGACCCCTTTCCAACATTTTGAAGAAGTCTCTCCTAAAATAGCGGCAACCAAGGCGGTATCTTCAACTCCTAAAATCACAAGACCTCCACCTCAGATGTCATCTCTCAAGGACGCAAGAGCAGTAGTGGAAGAAGAGGGGTGTACAATCTGGGGTCAGCTTCCAGACATTCCTTACAAATCAAACAAGTTCGGCTTGGGGTTTACTCGATTGGTCAGAAGGTTGTGCGCCATGCCCGTGCCGGAGGGCCACCCGTGAAGATCAGCCACCAAGGGGTTAATGCACTGGAGGACAGTGAAGAAGATGGCAGCCTGGAAGATTGGATATTTCCTACTGTCAGCGGAGGACTGTGCAACTGGGAAGCAAAAGACTTTGTTCCGATTACTTTCATATCTCAGTAATTTATCTTTTCCATTTCTGTTGGATCTGTAATAATTCACAAACAATTCGTACTTTTTCAACCTTGTGTCTTACCCGAGGCACAACGGTCCATTTGTAAGGGTTTTTATTTCATTTTCATATGTCATTTAATGAATCATGGACGCTTTTTCACATATAAACTTTTTATGCTCATTGTCTTTCTTTTACATTTTTTTTGTTTTAAGATGGCTATACCCTTACACACACCCACACTCATAAATGAAGGTACCCTTCCATTCCGGATCCCATGGGTAACGATACTGCTATAGCCTTCAGTGACTCTGAAGATCTAATCTACCAAGCCGAATACGAAGGTGAGGAAGATTGTGAGGTGCCAGGGGAATTGGCCAGATTACTACAGCAAGAAGAAAGAGCAATTCAGCCTCATGAGGAGCAGTTGGATACAATCAACTTGGGTACTGAGGATGATAAGAAGGAAATCAAAATAGGTTCCAACCTAGAGCCGAGTGTTAAGGAACGCCTAATTCAACTATTGCATGATCATGTTGAGATCTTTGCCTGGTCATACGAAGACATGCCTGGACTCGATACAAACATTGTGGTACATCGTCTACCACAAGAGAAGATTGTCCACCAGTGAAGCAAAAGGTCCACCGCATGAGACCTGACATGTTAGAGAAGATCAAAGCAGAAGTTATGAAGCCATTCAATGCTGGATTTCTAGCTGTTACTTCCTATCCACAATGGGTTGCTAACATTGTGCTCGTGCCTAAAAAGGATGACAAAGTGAGAATGTGCATGGAATATAGAGATTTAAACAGGGCCAGCCCTAAAGATGATTTTACACTTCTGCATATCGACATCCTGGTTGATAACACAGCTCAGCACAAAGTATTTTCTTTCATGGACGGATTCTCAGACTATAACCAGATCAAAATGGCACCTGAGGACATGGAGAAAACTACATTTGTCACACAGTGGGGTACGTTCTACTACAAAGTGATACCATTCGGACTGAAGAATGTTGGGGCAACCTATCAACGTGCCATGGTAGCTTTGTTTCATGATATGATACATCATGAGATAGAGGTCTACGTAGATGACATGATAGCCCAATCACAAACTGAAGAAGAACACCTAGATCACTTGCAAAAGTTGTTTGTCATATTGAAGGAGTACAAGCTCAGATTGAACCCAAACAAGTGCACATTCAAAGTCCGGTCCGGTAAACTCTTAGGTTTCATTGTCAGCAACAAAGGCATCGAGGTTGATCCTACCAAAGTCAAAGTTATACAAGAAATGCATGCTCCTCACACTGAGAAGGAAGTCAGAGGTTTTTTGGGACGCCTAAACTACATTGCTAGGTTCATTTCTCACCTAACATCTACTTGTGAACCAATCTTCAAACTGTTGAAGAAAGATCAAGTAGTCAGATGGAATGACGAATGTCAAGTTGCTTTCGATAAAATCAAGGAGTATTTACTAGAGCCTCCTATCTTGATGCCACCCGTCGAGGGAAGACCGCTAATCATGTATCTGACCGTCTTAGAGAATTCAATGGGGTGCGTACTGGGGCAGCATGACGAGTCTGGACGAAAAGAGCACATCATTTATTACCTTAGAAAAAAGTTTACCGACTGTGAAACCAGATATTCACTGCTCGAGAAAACTTGTTGCGCTTTGGTATGGGCTGCTCGTCGGCTGAGACATTATATGTTGACTCATACCACTTTGCTGATATCTAAGATGGATCCGATCAAGTACATCTTTGAGAAGCCTGCTTTGTCTGGAAGAATAGATAGATGGCAGATGACCCTAACAGAATATGACATACAGTACACGACCCAAAAAGCTATAAAGGGTAGTGTGTTAGATGATCATCTGGCTCATCAAGCTGTAGAAGATTATCAATCCATGAAGTTTGACTTCCATGACGAAGACATCATGACATTGTATAACGTTAAAGAATTCAGACCATATGACGGACCTGAACAAGGATCCTGATGGACCCTATACTTTGATGGGGCATCCAATGCACTTGGTAACGGTATCGGTGTTGTGCTCATATCTCTAGGAGGATGCCATACTCCTTTCACCACCAGACTTTGCTTCAACTGTACGAACAACATGGCAGAGTACGAAGCATGCATCTTTGGTCTCAAGGCTGCCATAGACTTGGGAATCAAATCTTTAGTTGTGTTTGGGGATTCGGATTTGGTCATCATTCAGATCAAAGGAGAATGGGACACTAAGCATCCAAACCTTATCCCTTACAAAGAACATGTTCTGACATTGTTACCACATTTCGAGCAGATTACCTTCGAGCATTTTCCGCGAGAAGAAAATCAGCTAGCAGATGCTCTAGCTACAATTTCATAATGAGGCTCCCCAAATCTCCATTGAACGGATGAACGAACCAGCACACTGTCACGAGATTAATACCGAAGAAGTAGTGGACCAGCCGTGGTTTCATGAAGTCAAAAGGTATCTCGAGGCTCAAGAATACCCTGAAGGAGCTTCAGTCAATGACAAAAAGTTCTTAAGGAGATTCTCAGCTAAGTTCTTCCTAAGTAATGGCATCCTGTACAAGCATAATCATGATTCTATTCTACTCCGTTGTGTGGACAAGATTGAAGCTGAAAAGATCATGGCTGAGTTGCATGAAGGCACCTTTGGCACTCACTCTAGCGAGAATACGATGGCAACGAAGATTCTACGGGTAGGCTATTACTGGTCTACCATGGAAGCTGACTGCTATCAAGATTCCCGGACTTGTCATAAATGTCAAATCTATGCGGACTAGGTGCACGTGCCTCCGGTTCCTCTAAATGTCTTAACAGCTCCTTGGTCCTTCGCTATGTGGGGAATCGACATGATTGGAGAGATCAAGCCTACAACATCCAATGGACACCGCTTCATTCTAGTGGCCATTGACTATTTCACCAAGTGGGTCGAAGTAACTTCCTTCGCATCTGTTACTAAGAATGTTGTTTCCCGCTTCATCAAACATAATCTTATTTGCCGGTACGGTATCCCCGAAAGGATCATCACTGATAACGGTACAAACCTTAACAATACTATGATCACCGCTTTGTCCGAGCAGTTCAAGATTCAACATCACAATTCATCCCCCTATCAGCCAAAGATGAATGGTGCAGTCAAAGCTGCTAACAAAAACATCAAAAAGATCATACAAAAGATGACAGTCACCTACAAGGACTGGCATGAAATGCTACCGTTTGCTCTCCACGAGTACCGTACCACGGCTCACACATCAACTGGGGCAACACCCTATTCTTTGGTTTATAGCATGGAGGCTGATTTACCTATCGAGGTTCAGATTCCCTCTTTGAGAATCATGAAAGATGCTGGTTTGAGTGAAGACGATTGGATCCAAACCCGGCTTGATCAATTGAACTTAATTGATGAGAAGAGACTTACTGCTGTTTGCCACGGTCAGACATATCAAAAACGGATGATCAAGGCTTTCAATAAGAAAGTCAGACGCCAAGTATATCAAGTTGGAGATCTAGTGATGAAGCGCATTATCTTGCCACAAAGTGATCCCAGGGGAAAATGGACTCCTACCTATGAAGGACCATTTGTAATCAAGAACATCTTTTATGGTGGGGCAATAATCTTAACCACCATGGACGGTGACGACCTGCCACACCCTGCGAACGCAGACATAGTCAAAAGATACTACGCATAAGAGACTCGTTAGGTTGACACACCTAGGCAAAACAAGGGCATCCCGGCGAACCAAAAATTAGAGATAAAATAAAAAAAAATCCGTACACCCGGCAAGTTGAAAACCCGAAAGGGCGACTTGGGCAAAAAAGGGTTTCCCGGTGGACTGAAAACCCGAAAAGGCGGTCCAGGAAAAAAATTAGGAAATTAAAGCGTATGACTATGTATCGTCAGATCACTTTAAGGATAATCTCTTCACTGACAAACTCTGAGCTTCTGATCAATTCAATCATCTTCGGACGAAGCAACGAATGGACAAGATATTCAGAGATGCGAAGGCTATAGCGGAATGGGAACCCCATGGGATTTTTTACACATAGCTATCTTTCTGTATAAATTTTTCTTACTTTTATGACACCGTCCTCTTACTAGGATGCCTGTCTCCTTTGTACAAAACACTTATTCAAAGTAAATACAAAATGTATCTTTCAAAGTGCAAAAACTATTTTCCTTTTTCTTTTACACTTGTGTTTTTATTTGCAAAAACGTCCAATGATTCATTGATGAACATATGCATTTGAACATAATTACTGTTTACAAATAAACAAAGTGGAAAAGATCAATTACTGACCGACTGAAAGGATAGGAAAACGTCTTTAGGCTATTCCTGGAGAAATCCCTACAGTACACCATCTAGATCCCCAACAGAACTAAAATTTCAAACCCTTAATCCCCATCAGAGCTAAAACTTCAAACTCTCAATCCCCAGCGGAGCCAAAACTTCTAACTATCAATCCCCAGCGGAAACCATTCAGTTTCTCCAAATTCCCCAGCAAATTATCTTGAAGTATGAAAATCAACCAGATAACAATTAACCTTTGTCTCTCCCCAACCTAGGATAATGCCCCAGTAGAGTGGCAGACAACCGAAACTCCTGAACCTACTTCCCAGCAGTAAGCCTTCTTCCCTACAGAGTTTTTATTGCTTCCCAACAGAATGAAGATTCTCATTCTTAATTCCCCGCAGAAGTCATCAGAGTTTTCCCTATTCCCCAGCGGAACAAGGATTCCCATTGTGTAATCCCCAATAGAAGTCATCAAGTTCTCCGAATTCCCCAAGCGCATTACTCAGGCAGTATATGGCATTGCTCGCAACAGAATTTTTTGTCAATACTCCAACTTCAAGTTATGAAGGATCCCTATATCCCCAACAGTCACCAAGGATTTCTTATCCTCGGCAGTTAAGGATTTATTTTCCCTGACAGCAGTCAAGGATTTATTTTCCTCAACGATACAACACATCAGCTTGCATGTGCATACATTACATCCATATATCATAAACATTGACAAAGTACATAGGTTGCATCAAACATTTCATGCATCATAACTTTTTTTTCCAGCTAACATTTTACCCTTTTCAGGATAAGATTAACAGCTACCGTTTAACAATATGCAATCATGATACAGTACAAATACGCTCCAGACAAGGATGCCATTCTGATACTCATTCAGAGTCTAGTTCAGATACAGTACAGATACACTCCAGACACGGAAGTCATTCGGTCACTTATTCAGATTCTAGTTCAGATACGCTCCAGACACGGATGCCATTCTGGCCCTTATTCAGATTTCAAGTTCAGATACAGTTCAGATACGCTCCAGATGAGGATGCTATTCTGATACTCATTCAGTTTTCAAGTTCAGATACGCTCCAGACACGGATGCCATTCTGGCCCTTGTTCAAATTTCAAGTTCAAATACAGTTCAGATATGCTCCAGACACGGATGTTATTCTGCTTCTCATTCAAAAATCAAGTCTCCACATACAGCTCAGATACGTTCCGGATACGGAAACCATTCTGATACTTATTCTTCTGACCTACAACTTACAACTCAGCAAACATTCTTGGATGGCATCTTCAATCCCATCTCCAACAAGATTCTATCACCTCTCCAAATGGCATCTTTAAGCCCATTCCCTCAACTACACTTTGTCGAGTGCAAATTTATGGGCACTCTAGTGTCCAATCAATTTTTACCTTCGAGTCACGAACGACAAACTCGTCAATCTAACTCTTCAGGTTCAATAAGATTGAACAGGGGCAGCTGTTGTACCCTAAAATTTTCCCTCTCATTTATCAAGACTTTTCCTCACAAGACTTCTTGGACTCAAGACAGGATTAGGGTTTGGTCAGCTCAAGACATCTCATCTTGCACTGATACCCCAAAATTAGGGTTTGAGTTTGCACAAGGATATTTGGAGCATCAATGCTTCATGTGAATTTCATACATCATCTTGGACCCCTAAGATTGCTCATTTCAGGTTTCAAGCCTTGAATCACATTTTTGACCTGTCAATTGGACAATTGACCTAAAAATCAACTGTATTAGGGAAAAAGTCAACCATGGCCAATTTACAGTCAAACTTCATAATTTTTTATCCACATAAACATTTTAGACTCATATGTACCATTTGATCAAGTTTGGATCACAACTCCTCAAGAAATTTGATCAAATCATCAAAAGGGCAAAATGGTCAAAATTAGGTTTTTTGACTGAGAAAGGGCAATTTCTGATTTTTAACCTAAACAATGGCCAATTGAGTTCAAGCATGGTTTTAAGGATTCAATGGTATCATCTTGACCTAATTACATGGTTCAAACGATCTCAAGTTCATAGGATTGACAAATGAATTTTGCAGTCAACTGATCAAAAGTCAATTATACACTGAAAAGTCAAACTTTGACTTTTTGGTCAAAATCAAGTGCCAAGGGTCATAATTCATCAAGATATGACAAAATATGAAACTTGTTCACCAAGAATTTTTTTTTTGAAAATTAGGGTTTTGAATTTGAAAATTTTCATAACTTAGAATTTTTCTAAGTATGGAAATTTTCTTATTTTCCCCCAACTTTTCACCACTTTTTCACCATGATGCAATTTGATTCAAAGAAAACTTCCAACATGAACGTTGTAGTCCTACATGAAATCTACAACTTTGATTCACAAAGTTTTTCCAAAAGATGCTTGGATCTCAAGTTATGAATTTGTGAATAGAGGTCCATGAACTAAATGACTTAGTGAAATTTTGCCCTAATTTAGGCAGGTTTTTGACCCAACTTCATGGACATTTTTCACCTATTTACAAGAGGTATCTCAAAATGCATTTCAAATATGGATCATAGAGAATATTTCAAGCTTTCTAAAATGTCTAAGAACTCTCCAAGATCATTTGTGGTTAGGGAGAATCGAAGAAGAGGAATTGGCATTTTATCACTTTTGTTCATGCCATTTTCACAAAGTATCAAGTTGCAAATCTGATCTTGGATGCTTGTACCTTGCATTACAGGTCCTAAACTCATTCTACACTCCATAATTTAATGCTAACTCATAAGATAAAGGCTTTATTTTGGCTTTTGGAACATTGTACAAGAGATAATTCCATTAATGGCATAAAGGGCACATTGCTATTTTCATAAAGGCAAGCTTTTGTAACTTTATCAACCTTGAGCCATGGACCTGTTCCTTTGGTACAAACAACTTCCACAGATATCAAGCAATGAACACCAACTCTCTGCAGGTAGCAATCCAGCCAGTACAAGCATGTTTAGTGTGGTCACTTCACTTTTCTTCAAAAGCAAGAAAAGTTGCAAAAGTCCAAAGGCTTGCACATCTGATGAAGAGTGGACTTGGTATCCATTCTATACATATTCACAAACTTGTCACAACTTAGGACACGAATTGATAGCATCCAAAACACTCTCAAACTCAAAAAACACAAAATTCTGCCAAAACATTGCAGTTCTGCAAAATCATTGCCAACTTCATTTTGGCTCATGCGTTTTGCCCTTTAACACTTGAAACATCTTCCACATATCCTACCAAAGTCATCCAAGCCTTTACATTGTTGCTGTAACCCCTGTTTCAGCCATTGCCATTTTCACTTTGGAAGCTTGCAACTTGACTTCTATAGAGCCTTCTGGCCATCCACAAAGCAAGCTAGGCATTGGAATAGCTTGAAGGAACTTCAAGGAAGCTCACACGATCCTCAGGCCTCACTCAAAGTCCCCACATTGTCATACCCAAATCCAGCTGAAGGAGGTATTTTTCAAAACTCTATCTCTCTATTTAGACATCCTCAAGCCACGATTTGTGAAGAAAAAATGTAGCCCTTATCTTGGTGAAGTGTTACATATGCATATTTGTCATTTATATTAACTGTGCCATGAGAATTTGAAGCTTGAAGTTGCTGAAATAATTAGGTCACGAATTAGGGCTGACAAAATTCTCCCTGATCTTTGAGAGTTAGGTTACAAATCTTATATGGTTGGAATCGTGAGATTAAGTGCTACATGTTTCATGTTACAAGTTGCAGGTTTGAGTTGAAAGCACGGCAGGAGGAGACAGAGGACAGGGACGAAGCTTGCCTTGGGCTTTTTTGCATTTCTGGCCTTTTTGTTTTTACTTTTCACACCCCCTGTATTACTTTTGCACCCCCTTGCATATTTGTTTTATTTTTTATTTCTTTTTATATTTTTATATTTATTGCTTTTATTTATTTTTCTGAATCATAAAAAATCATGAAAAATATTTTCTTTATTTTTTGCACTTTATTTTATTTTATTTATTATTTTTTGGCATAAAAAATAGTCTTATTATGATAATGGACTTTATTTTCTTAAATAGATTGTGAATATATTTAATAAATACTATACATTTTTATTTTATTATTTTACACATAAAATATTCATTTTCTCATACATATTTAATTTTTAATATTGTACATAATATTATTTATTATTTTCTTGTACAAAAATGGGCAAAATACAATAGGAAACATATATTTCTTTTAATAAAAAATTAGGGTTTCACCCCTTTCAAAAATAATAATATTTTTTATCTTATTTCTAGGGTTAATTAATTTTATTTTCTCATACAAAAAATAAATACAAAACATTTTTTAACATAAATACATTGCATTGCATATTTAAATATTTGTATATTCATTTAATTCGCACAATATTCAATTGGGTTGTAATAGTATTTTTAGGGTTTATTTTGTGCAACATCCCCATTCAAAAACTTGTATCCCCCCTCCCATAATAATTGTTGTAATAGCTTAGTTTACCTTTACGCAATTTATCGCATTTATGCCATGTTTAGTAAACTAGGGTTTGCATGACAAGACCAAAAACAAACAAATAGAAAAGACCTAATCCAAGACAAATCAAATGCATGAAAAATGACACACATCGCACACAATCACCCTTAGGGTTCCACCCACTTGGTTGCCTAAAATAAAATGGCCATGTTACGCACGCGAAGTATCTTGGCAAAACAAAACAAAATAAGATCATAGTCCCTCGATGACGCTATCAAAAGGTTGCCTAAACGAATGATCTTGGTCCCTTCAAACATGCTAAGATACTTGGCAACATTGCTATCATGGTCATACGATGACCCATGCCCGTCCCGTTTAACATCCAAAGATAGGTTTGTTTACCAAATCAATGGTAAATCAACAATATCAAAGGAATGAAAATGCACAAGAAAGACTTTTGAGTAGGTAGATAGCTTCTAGTTACTTGATCAATTTCAAAACAATCCTTGCTATTTTTAAAAACACACACGCATTTCAAAACAACTTTCAAACATTGAAACATTTTTCAAAAGACAAACATCTTTGTATACATTATTACGAATGAGAATCATTACAAAGATTGCCTAAACGATGGCCTCTTTTCAAAATACTTTCAAAACCACACAAAGATCCATTTCAAACAATTTCAAAGAAAAGAAAGTGATCTAAAGAAGTAACTAAGAGCCCATGGAAAACCATGGATGAAAAGGGTGCTAGCACCTTCCCTTTTCATAATTTACCCCCCGAACTCAAGAAAACATCTCAAAGGTCTTTCCTGGGCTTTTTTACCTTTCCTTTTTGGATAAAAGAAAAGTCGGTGGAGACTCTTGCTAACCGCAACATTTGCGAACACAAACGCAAACCTCAAGTCAGTTCTCCCACCACATCACAAGCACAAAATGCAGATCGTGTCCTAGCTATGGCACAATTGGATTTCAGGCTCAAACCTTGTGAGTCTCACGCCCAAACCTCATAGTTTTAGGTCCTGTGCAACATTCAAACAAACCAAGGCATTAAAATGTATACATAAATGAAATTCAAATTAATTTTTTTACCAAATACACAGGTTCAGATATGTAGTGTTCTTGATCGTGCAAGGGCGTAGGGATGGCCTGGATGGGAATGCTGGGAGAATGACTATAGTGTTAGTTTTCCACGAAACAGCTTATAAGTGCGGTTGCAAATTTTTGACGAATCTATGAAAATGGAGAGTTTGAGAGAGGGCTTCTGTAGCGTGGTAAGTGTCTTTTTTTCTTTTTTTTAATGCTTTCAAATGGTCCAATATATATAGGAGGGAAGGAATGAATGGTCTTGAATGCAAAATCCATGCTATAATGCCTTGTAATGAAGTATTGATATAATATTCAAAAACTTGCCAAATTGATGTTTTAAAGAACCATACTGCAAAATTTGAAAACTTGCCCAAAATGACTTTTGCACTATTTCTTGAAGGGGATGAACCTGGACATCATTTGATGCGTGGCTTTGGCCCTTATGCAAGATGATTCCAACCCCATTTGTGCTATACACCTCCCTTTGTTATTTAAACCACTTATTTCATGTTTTATTGAAAATAAATCCAAATAAATGAAAAATAAATGGATAAAAATTAATACCACAAGGTGAAGAGCCTATGGGTCCTATAATATGCCATGGATAAGTTTAAAACACAAAGAAATGAGTTAATGCCTTGAAAACTCAACTTTGCTCGATGTAGGATTTTTGAATTTTCCAAAAATTTCCCAACTTGGGCAAACCATAACTTGCTCAATGTTTACCCCAAGGAGATGATCTTGGACTTTTTTGGAATCTCAAGATGTCTACTTCAATCCCTCTTTTAATCATTTTTGCATTTGAAGATGTTATCTTGATGTAAAAGGTCTGGACAAAAAGTGTCTTTTGTTGACTTTCTGAAAATGACATGTAATGTATGAGTTTACATCTTTAAAATGGTGCTCTTCTTGTACTTGAAGATAAAATATGGATTATAGGTAATTGTATTCTCTTCAATATGGGCTTTGGTTGGGGCCAAATGGACAAAGTATGAGAAAGTTATGCCCAATCAAAGTTCAATTGACTTTTCCTATAGAAACCCTAATTTTGCAAATTTGACTTTTGATGAATTAGGAGCATTTCTTGAGGAATCATGGTTAAACCTTGATCAGATGATGATTATCACTTCAAAACGATGTTTTCGACAAAAAATCTTGAAGTTTGACTGTATATAGGCCACAATTGACTTTTGACCTAGTATAGTTGATTTTCAGGCATTTCAGAAATTGACTGTGCAAACTTGTTCTGCAAGGCATGAAATTTGTCATGGACATTCTTGGAGGCATAATAGGACCATGGAAAGCAATTTAAGTCTTTGGAGTTTACACATCCTGATTCAAATGGAAACCCTAGTTGGGGGTTCATTGCCTTAGGAGGAGAATTTGTCTGATCAATTCTTGGGCATCCTTGGGCAAGTTAAGGACCTCAATAGGCATGTGTTGAGTAAAATGAGAGGGAAAATTTTGGGGTACAACAGCTGCCCCTGTTCAATCTTCTTAAACGTGATGATGTAGACTGGCTTGTCTGTCTTTCGTGATTTGAAGGTGGAAGATGATTGAACACTAGAGTGCCCAGAAATTTGCACTCGCATGAAGTGAATGTCGATCGATAATATCGAGAATAGGCTTACATATGCCATTTGGAAGGCGACAGAGAACCGTCGGAGATGGGCTTAAAGATGCCATCCAGAAAAGATATCGGTTGCATAAGAGATTCCTTTGCGAGAATTCCTGTACCTGTCGTTGAGGAGGACTTCACCGAGGAATGTTGATTTATGTCCTGGAAAATAGAGTCTAGGAGCTTAGGTTCTCCATTACTCTACTGGGGAATTAACTCTTGATTGATGATACAAAACTGAGCTGTTATATTGTCGAGTCCGGGTTTTACGACGACTTACTAGGGAATATGAAATCGACCGTATTTGGTCGGGTCCAGGTTTTACAGTGTTATAAACTGTTGTTCGAAGATAAAAGAGAAGGAACCTGTATAGGGCTTTCTCGTGACACGTCCATGTAAAACCGCGTCAGGTAATTCATGAAAAGGGGCCTGGATAGTAGGGCTATGAGAAGGAACCTGGGTAGTAGGGTTACTTTGAAATAAATCCTGGGTAGTAGGGCTGCTTCGGAATAAAGCCTGGGTGGTAGGGTTGTGAGAAGGAACCTGGGTAGTAGGGTTACCTCGAAATAAAGCCTGGGTAGTAGGGATGCTTCGGAATAAAGCCGGGGTGGTAGGGCTGTGAGAGGGAACCTGGGTAGTAGGTTACTTCGAAATAAATTCTAGGTAGTAGGGATGCTTCGAAATAAAGCCTAGGTGGTAGGGTTGTGAGAAGGAACCTGGGTAGTAGGGTTACTTTGAAATAAAGCCTGGGTAGTAGGGATGCTTCAGAATAAATCCTGGGTGGTAGGGTTGTAAGAAGGAACCTGGGTAGTAGGGTTATTTCGAAATAAAGCCTGGGTAGTAGGGATGCTTCGGAATAAAGCCTGGGTGGTAGGGCTGTGAGAAGGAACCTGGGTAGTAGAGTTACTTCGAAATAAATCCTGGGTAGTAGGGCTGCTTCAGAATAAAGCCTGGGTGGTAGGGTTGTGAGAAGGAACCTGGGTAGTAGGGTTACTTCGAAATAAAGCCTGGGTAGTAGGGTTGCCTCATTTGATCACGTAGATTAGTTGACCCATTTGGTTTTTGGAACTGATTTTCCATTAGTTATCTGCAGATATGAAATGTATAGCTCCATGGATTTAACCTTGAACTGTTGGAATTATTGATGATAACCATCTTTCCTGAAAAGCTACAGGATTAATTATATGCGATGCATGAAATGCATTGTGTGATGATGTTCTCAAAATAAATGAGATTATGTTGTATGCAATATGTATGCGCACGTCATGATGTATGAACATGAAATGTTATTGTGACATATCCGAGTCTGGGAAAATAAATCCCTGATTGCTGCTGGAGAGTACTGGAAATTGAATTCCTGACCGTTGTAGAAAAAATTGGTTCTTCTACTTCCGCTGGGGATGATGAGTAGAGATGATTTGTCGAGGTTTTCCTCTTTCTATTTGAGGATGTTCTACCGGGGATTGACTCTGCTTGAGAATTAATTCTGCTTGAGAATAACTCTATGGAGGGAGATGCTTGTTGGAAGATTCTGCTGATGTAGAGAAATAAACTCTGTTGGGGAATGAGCTTCCGCAATTTGAGAAATAAACTCTACCTGGGAGGAGGTTTTATGAACCGTTAAAACTGGGCTGGGGAAAATAGACTTCAGCTCTCTGAAGGAACTTTGCTGGAGAAAGTAATTCCTACTTGGGGAACAAGAGACCAAAACTTTGGTTGTTTTTACTTTGTAGGGAACATAGACGTCACTAGGACGTATGCTAAGGATACGACGATGACTTCGCATCAAGACGTTTCTGCCCCTGTGCCTGCTGGAGATTTTATGGATGGATGTATGTCGTGATTGTACTTGAACATGTATTGTATGAGTGTCAGAATGAAATCCGTCTTTGGATCGTATCTGCACTGTACTTGAAACATAATTCCTACTTGGGGAAGAAGAGACCAAAACTTTGGTTGTTTTTACTCTGTGGGGAACATAGACGTCACTAGGACGTACACTGAGGATACAACGATGACTTTGCATCAGGTTGTTTCTGCCCCTGTGCCTGCTGGAGATTTTATGGATGGATCTATGTCGTGATTGTACTTGAACATGTATTGTATGAGTGTCATAATGACATCCGTCTTTGGATCGCATCTACACTGTACTTGAAACATGTGTTGAATGAGGGTCAGAATGACATCCGTCTCTGGATCATATCTGCATTGTACTTGAAACATGTGTTGGATGAGTGTCAGAATGACATCCATCTCTGGATCATATCTGCACTGTACTTGAAACATGTGTTGAATGAGTGTCAGAATGACATCCGTCTCTGGATCGTATCTGCATTATACTTGAATATAATCTGGAGTAGGTGTCAAGATGACATCCATCTTTGGATAGTACCTGAACCGTTTCTAGATTAGAATCTGGAGTAAGTGTCAGGATGACATCCGTTCTTGGATCGTACCTGAACCGTTTCTAGATGAGAATCTTGAATAAGTTTCAGGATGACATTCGTCCTTGGATTGTACCTGAATTGTTTCTAGATAATGTGTTGAAATAAGTGTCAGAATGACATCCGTCTCTGGATCGTATCTCCATTGTACTAGGATAGAATCTGGAGTAGGTGTCAGGATGACATCTGTTTTTGGATCGTACCTGAACCGTTTCTAGATGATAATCTGCTTTATTCAGAATGTTTCCGTTGGGAAATCCCGAGAAGCTTGGCGACTTCATTGGGGAATTTTCGTTGGAGCAGTAATTTGGAGATTTTGCTCTGCCGAGGGTATGATAACACTTGACATCAATAGGATGCATGCTAAGAACATGGTAGTGATCTTGTAGTAGAATGCCTCTGTCTCAATACCTGTTGTAGAAAATATCAACCGGGAATTTTGTAGATGGTTTGACTGTTATCTCAACACTTGGAGTCCTTGGTGAATGCAGATCAGGGTAATAAACCTTCTACTGACTAGAGAAGTGACAAGATGATGGGACATAGTCGTACACTTTAATCCCTAACTTTTGCCTGGACTGTCTTTTCATATTTTTAGTCCACCGGGATACCCTTTTTTGCCCAAGCCTCCTTTTCAGGTTTTCGACTTGCTGGGTGTATAGATTTTTTGTTTTTATCCCTAATTTTTGCCTAGGCCAGTCAACCTAGCGGGTCTTTATTCATGCATGGTATTTTCCGACTATGTACATGTTCACCGGGTACGGAGAATTGTCAATGTCCATAGTAGTAAGTGTTGTCACACTTCTATAAGGTGTTTGTTTGATCGTACAGGATTCATTGCTGGAATTGATGCCCAATTCCCCAAGTGATTCAGATGGAGATCTGCCTCTGGCTATTCGATATCTTTAAGAGATTACTTGAATCTTGACTTGACTTCCCCCAGGTGATGGACAATGATCATGCCGTGCCCCTTGGTTGGAAGTGTTTTTCCACTTGAGGTGATCCTTTTCATTGAGAAGGTTTTTGTTCACTAGATATTCGTCATGCGAATTTCTCTGATGCTGAACAAATAGTCATATGCAAACAATGGTATTTTAAGAATGCAAATCTTATGTCTGTCTTGAAGTTTGAAAATTCATTTTTAGTAAAACAAACAAATTTTGTAAACGTGTGATGTCAACTCAAGATTTATAGCAAGTCCTACAGGAGTCAGGATACCTTTTGTAACAGTATGCTCTCGAACTAACCCATGCTTAAGCTAGGACTTTTAAGGGTTGTAATGTGGCCTAGTTCACAGTTTAAGAAACAAAGGATAAAGGCTCAAAGTTTATTTGTACACACCCGCTCTTCGTGATTTTCTTCAGTCCTATGCTCAATTAATTGTGCATTTTGAATCCCAATTAAGTCTGACATCTTTTCCTTGATGTTCCGGTGATGGTTCAGATACTGAAAGTTTATTTTGAAGAGGCAGTCATTTTTGTAATCTTCTTTTTGTCTAGGATTTGTAGTAACCTTTTTTTAGTTTTCGTTATCCCTTCTTTTGCCTGAACTGTTTCTTTTGCGATTACAGTCAGTGGGATGCCCCAGTTTTTTCTTAAGTCTCCTTCATAGGTTTTGACTTAACGGGCTTTTCTTTTGAAAAATAATGACTGCCTGCTTTCATGATTATGCGGAACCATCACCGTCTTTTGATTTGGAAGGACGTCTTCGATGCCATTCATTGTGTACGAAGCGGAAGATTACGACTGAATGCACGTCTGAATTGACTGAGAAACTACCCTGCCCCAGGTTATGATTAAGGGTTTTAATTTGCGTGAAGAGAAAAACTCCTACTTCTTTGGCTCAAAGGTGTTGACTAGGGATTATCTTCCTTATAACTCCACTATTTGGGATTTGAAACAACGCCTGTACATCGTCAGCAAGGTCTGTTTAAAAGCACACTGTACGGATTATGGTATTGTTTTCATCATCCTCCCTCTAAAGGCTTAGAGCTTTTGATCGAGAGTTGAATATCACAAAAAGGAAGTAAAACACAATTTAAGTATAGTGACAATGAATGAAATAATTCAAGACAAACATATGCAATGCATTGATGAAATAACAAAGTTTGACATAAATAAGTGTTCGAACAAATCAAAATACAATTACAACTTGAAAATTCTAATGAACGAAAAGAATTCATGTCAGAACTTGTCACTTTAGATGATGTGCCTTTGAGGAATGGAAGAATAATTCTAGTTGACCATATTGTGCGAATTCTAGCGCTCCTTCGTCAATCAGGTCTTGAATTTTATTTCTCAATGTCCAACAGCTATTGGTGTCATGTCCAGGATTGTTGGAGTGGTACGCACATCTTGCATTTGGATTGTACTTTGGGGAGGCTGTGTTGGGATTTTGAGGAGGGTCCTTTAACGTAACCAGCTTGGCCTCTAACATGTGTTACAATGCTTAGGCCAATGACATGTTGATTTTGGTAAAGCGTCTTTCAGATGTATTCCGCTTACGTTGATTGCCCTGTTGTTGTTAGTGAGGTTGTGGTTGGGATTGTGACGTAACAGCAATTTGGAAAGGTCTACTCTCCAAGCCAACTTTTTGTCCCATCAAGGGTTGATGAATGACTTGACCCCCAACCTCGACTGTTTGTTTCATACGGTTGCATCCGTCTTGATGAAGCTTGTTGACAATGGTCCTCAGCTCTTCTTGTCCCTGGGCTAGGCTTTGGATAAGAGCCATCTGCCCCAACATTTGGATTCTCATTGCTTCCATCTCAACCTGCAGCTGTTTAACCTGGTCATCCTTGTTGTTATCAGGACGTTTCTTGGTCAGATTCCCGGAGAGGAGTGCTTTCAATTCTTCTTGCCCATTAGATAGGTTTAGGAACATTTCCATGAACTGAGCCTCTTGAGTTTTAATAAACAGTGAGAACATGAGACACCTGTACAGGAGCCTACCTGTTATGCGATGACATGTATGATATGCAAATGTTTTCAAGGATCTTGCGGGGGAAACAAGAAAAATGTTAGGCGTTGAACTTTACAGCTTTGATTGAAGAACTTCGTATCGTTGAAGGTTCTTCTACGAGAGTCAAGCTCACCATATCGAGTGGGTCATAGCCCCTAACTCAAGTTGTTGAGTTTTGATCTTCTAACAGCATTGGCTAGAGGAAAATAAATCCCCTTGCCCCTTGCTAGATGTCTGATTTATCATAGCCTTCATCACAAACCCTTGAGATCCTTGAAATGGTTAAGGATATGCTGTGGCATGATGTTATGATGTGAATGCTATGCGTTAAGCAAAAGTGTAAGGTGATGAAAACAAGTGAACCCTGGAAGAAATCCAAGTTATTGGATAATGACTGTAAATAAATCCTGCAAGGAAATCATGTTGTCAGATAATAAAACCCTACAATTAGTTCAAGTTGAAAGCAAACAAGTCACATAAACAGCCTTAGGTTTAGGCTTGCATGGGTTTTAAGGTAGTACCCTCTTGAATTTGGATTGGTTCAACCTGTCCTATAATAGTAACTGGGTTCTAAGGGATCTCAATATCATTGATCTTTCCCCCCAAATTTTGTTCCGATATACAATTGACTTTCCACCAAACAAAACTCAAGAGTCAAACCTCAATGAGTGTAGCATCGAGTATCAACCGACTTTGGGTTTACACCAAAGACGGCTATCTCACTACGTCCTAAAAATCCTAGTTGGTCAATTAAGGTGCTAAGGCCAGTTGACGCTTTATGATACCATGCAGCGGCCTCGTATTCTCCTTGATTACTCAAGGGCTACCGATACACACCAAAGTATCGCATCAATATAGCTATTGTTTCAACCATGTCGGTATACCCCGCACAGCTCCCTCACAGTTTATTGCTACTTAACTAAAAGGAATTCCCCGATCCGGGTTTAGGATCCAAACAACCCAAACAGATACCCTTAAAAGTAAATCAAACAAGACATGCCAAAGAAGCAATTAAAATGACCTAGATCCTAAGGTAAACCCCACTTTATAAATCATGTTCCGCAGCAGAGTCTCCAGTTCTGTAATACGGTGGCAGAACCGACTGTTAATACTGGTTTTGCATTTTGATTCGCAAATGTGCGGTAATCAAGAGTCGCCACCGTCTTTTATTTTATCCAACAAAGGAAAGGTAAAAAAAGAACAGAAAAAACCTTTTTCGAGAGTTTTTTGAGTAAGGGGGGTAGATTATAGAAAGGGAAGGTATTAACACCCTTTCTATTCGTGGTTTTCAACGGGCTCTTAAGCACTTTGCTCATTTTGAAATTGCTTTTTGAAATTGCTTTATGCGTGTGTTTTGAAAAAAATTGTTTTACTTCGTGATAACTCTTGTTTCTGTCCTCAAGAGTGTGACGAAGTTGTTTTTGAAAACTGTTTTGAAAGTGTTTGTGTGAAAAGATTTTGAGATTTTTGAGCAAGTACCTAGGAACTATCTACCTACTCGAAAAAAAGGTTGTTCGTGTTTTCTCATTTCCTTTAGACGGTGCTATCCTACTATTAAGGAGTAGGTAGCCCCATCGTTGGAGTTTAAGGGACAATTGAAAGGGACGTTTTTACAGTCACAAAAGCAATGGTTAGGAAACTTTAATAATTACCCTAAAGTCCTAAAGATCTTCCCGAGGCAACATTTGAATGGGTCATTTTGATCTTTTTTGGGCTGGAGGGTGACCACTAAAACTCCCTATGCTTCATGACTGTTTACAGAAGGCAACCGAAGTGGTGATAACCTAGGGGTGCATATGTGAGAGTGTATTTGATTTCATATATATTAGTCTTTGTGTTTAGATTTCTAGCGATTGGTTTTATCTTGTTCATGCAATCCTATTAGCCATACATATAACTGTTAATATATGTACAAAAATATAAAATGCGGAAATGTAAATTCCTACTCTATTACATGGCTTCGGGGAGAGGGATTTAATTACAAGTCCAAAATCGGGAGAAATATAAAGGAAAACAATAAAAATGCCTTATAGTTTGGCTACATTGATATGTACAGGAATATAAAAGTGCGAAATAAGAAAAATGCGCGCGAAATAGGAAAATGCGTAAAGGAAACTTTTTGATGTTTTTTTAATTAGTTTTAAGAAAAAGAAAAGGCATGTTTTTTGTTTGGTTTTTAATTTACGAAAATAGTAAATTAAAGTCTAATTAATAACATAAAAACCAAATTAATATCTTTTGATTTTTGAATATTAAAGAAAATAAGAATTATGAAATATAAAACTTAGTTCTACTTAATCATTACTTTAGGAAAATATTAACTAATTAATTAATTAATTAATGATCTATTTAAAAAAAATTAATTATTATTTTTTGTGATTTTTTGGTTTTAAGGTTAATTAATAAAAATAAAATCAAAAGAAGAAATAAAACATAAAGAATAGAACGAAAAAACAAAATAAATGGGCATGTATCCTGCGTTATGAGCACGAAATGCAGATCGTGTCCTAGCTATGGCACGATTGGATTTCAGGCTCAAACCTTGTGATTATCACACCCAAATCTCATAGTTTTAGGTCTTGTGCAACATTCAAACAAACCAAGGCATTAAAATGTATAGATAAATGAAATTCAAATTAATTTTTTTATCAAATACACAGGTTCAGATATGTAGCGTTCTTGGTCGTGCAGGGGCCTAGGGATAGCCTGGATCAATTCCTAGGAATGCTGGGAGAATGACTATAGTGTTAGTTTTCCACGAAACAGCTTGTAAGTGCGGTTGCAAATTTTTGACGAATTTATGAAAATGGAGAGTTTGAGAGAGGACTTCTGTAGCGTGGTAAGTGTCTTTTATTTTCTTCTTTTTTTTAATGCTTGAAAATGGTCCAATATATATATAAGAGGGAAGAAATGAATGGTCTTGAATGCAAAATCCATTCCATAATGCCTTGTAATGAAGTATTGATATAATATTCAAAAACTTGCCAAATTGATATTTTAAAAAACCATAATGCAAAATTTTGAAACTTGCCCAAAATGACTTTTGCGCCATTTCTTGAAGGGGATGAACTTGGACATCATTTTCTGTGTGGCTTGGTCCCTTGTGCAAGATAATTCCAAGCCCATTTGTGATATACACCTCCCTTTCTTATTTAAACCACTTATTTCATGTTTTATTGAAAATAAATCCAAATACATGGAAAATAAATGGACAAAAAGTAATACCACAAGGGGAAGAGCTTATGGGTCCTATAATATGCCATGGAGAAGTTTAAAACTCAAAGAAATGAGTTAATTACTTGAAAACTCAACTTTGCTCGATGTAGGATTTTTGAATTTTCCAAAAAAATTCCAACTTGGGAAAACCATAACTTGCTCAATTTTTATCCCAAGGATATGATCTTTGACTTTTTTGAAAGCTCAAGATGTATAATTCAATCCCTCTTTTGATCATTTTTGCATTTTAAGATGTTATCTTGATGTAAAAGGTCTGGACAGTAGTATCTTTTGTTGACATTCTGAAAATGACATGTAATGTATGAGCTTGCATCTTTCAAATGGTGAACTTCTTGAACTTTAAGATAAAATATGGATCATAGGGAATTGGATTATATTCAAGATGGGCTTTGGTTGGGGCCAAATGGACAAATTATGACAAATTTATGCCCAGTCAAATTTCAGTTGACTTTTCCTATAGAAACCCTAATTTTGTAAATTTGACTTTTGATGAATTAGGAGTATTTCTTGAGGAATCATGGTCAACCCTTGATAAAATAATGATTATCACTTCAAAAAGATGTTGTTGACAAAAAATCTTGAAGTTTGACTGTATATAGGCCACAGTTGACTTTTGACCTAGTATAGTTTATTTTTAGGCATTTGGGCAATTGACTGTGCAAACTTGTTCTACAATGCATGAAATTTGTCATGGAAATTCTTGGAGGCATAATAGGACCATGGAAATCAATTTAAGTCTTTGGAGTTGACACATCCCTGATTCAAATGGAAACCCTAGTTGGGGGTTCATTACCTTAGGAGGAGAATTTGTCTGATCAATTCTTGGGCATCCTTGGGCAAGTTGAGGATCTCAATGGGCATGTGTTGAGTAAAATGAGAGGAAAAATTTTGGGGTACAACAAGGTGCAGTATTGGGCTCTCAGATCTGGGCCTATAAAAAATTTCAAACCACACCCCCTGCTCGCTAGTTAACACCAGGCCTCTTTACATTTTTTGTCTTACTTTTTTTATTACTTATTTCTTTTGTTTTTTTATTTAACCAGCAAAATAATTAAAATCATAAAAATATTAGATTAGTATTTTTCTTAATTAAATAATTCTGTAAATTAATTAATAATTATCTAAACCATCTTCTTAATTTTAAAATCAATAGACTTAGGATTTATTTGAATTCAATTATTTACATAAAAACAAAATCAACAAAAAGATTCCTTTTTAACTTAGTAGAAATTTAGGGTTTTAGATTGTTTTCTTCCGATTCGCGCGTGTTTATATTTTAGCATTACTATTATGATCATATTATTGTATCTTCTCATTGGGTGTAATAAACTTAAATTAGGACTTTACTTTATTGCTTTTTTCCCAATTTTAGACTTGTAAATCCCCCCTCCCTGAAGCCTTGTAATAGCTAGGTTTTACCTTTCTGCACTTTAAATTCCTGCAACTATTATAATGTTTAGATGCATGATAACTAGGATTATTTGGCAAGAATAAAACAAAACACTAGCAAACCTAAATGCAAAAGACAAAAATAACTGAACACAACACACTCGCACATATGCACCTTTAGGGTACCCCCACTTTGGTTGAATTCGGAAAACAGTCACAACTCTCGAAACCTGAGAGATTTTAGTGGCTGCCCTCTGGTTTAAAGATCATAAGTCCCACGATGACCCTCTCGATGTTGCTTTGGTAAAAATGATCTTAAAACCCTAGGGTAGTTACTAAGGTTTCTTGCCCAGTTTCCTTTTTGACTATAAACGTCCCTTTGAATGTCCCTTAAACATCCAACGACTAGGGCTACCTACTCACTAATAGTAGGATAACACTATCTAATGGAAAAGAGGAAAATAACAATCCTTTCGAGTAAAATTAGATAGTTGTTAGATGCTTGCTCAAACAAATTTTTACACATACACAAAACAGTTTTAAAAAAAAAACATTTTCAAAATGCTTTATCAACACTCTTGATGACTGATACAAGAGTTATCATAAAGCAAGCTGCCTGACTATTGGCATTTCAAAATACTTTTCAAAAACACATAAAACACAAGGTATTTCAAAATGAGTAAATCATCTAAGAGCTCGTAGAAAACTACGGATGGAAAGGGTCTTTTTCTGTTCTTTTCACCCTTTCCTTTGTTGGATAAAAGAAAAGTCAATGGCGACTCTTGCTTACCGCAACATTTGCAAATACAAACGCAAAACCAATATAATTGTCAGTTCTCCCACCGTATTACAGAACTGGAGACTCTGCCGGGGACATATAAAAAGTGGGGCTACCTTAGAGCTTAGTTCATTTTAATTTGCTTTCATTGTGTGTTTTGTATGCTTTACTTTTTAAGGGCTTGTTTGGGTTGTTACTAAAGATTCTACACTCAGATCTGGGGCACCTTATTAAGTAAGTAGCAATAAATAATGGAGGTTGTATGGTGTAAACCGATACAAACGAAGTGGTGGCTACGTTAGCGCGATACTCTGGATTATACTAATGTTCCTTGAGTAAGTCAGGGATAACATTAGGCTTCCTTATAGTGTCAATAAGCGCTAACTGACCTTTATAATCTTTAATTGACTCATCCTAGCCATTAGGAAGTAATGAGATAGCCGGCTTTAGTTCCAACTGAATATTGGTTGATACTCAATACTACACTCATTGAGACTAAAATTTCAGGATATTTTGGCAGCAACACTTCGGTGCTTGAGCTGAAACAATTCCTGATGGAAAGGTCAATGATATTGAGACTCCTTAGAACTCGGATATTATTAATAGGACAAGTTGAGCCAACTAAACATTCAAGAGGGTACTTACCTTAAAACCTCATGCAAGCCTTTAAACATATGGTCTATTGTGTGACTTGCTTGTGTTTATATATGATTTAAACATAATCATGACATTATAAACATCATGACATTCATATATGCTAACCATTTCAAGGACCTGTGGATTTACCTCTTGTCTGTTTTGTAGGGTATGAAGTCAGGTCACAGAAAAACCATCTGGATTAACTTCACAGAAATTCCTCCCAAGCTCAAGGAGTTGGTCTTAAAGGTTCCTGAGGACTCATCATTAAACAAAAGACATGGTCATTTGCTCAGTTTGGTTACCACCGGGTTTAATGAAGTTTTGATGAGTGTTATATTCCAGTTCTTTGATCCCTAACACCACTGCTTCACATTTCCAGATTATCAACTGGTGCCTACACTGGAAGAGTTCTCTAAGCTACTTAGTCTACCTATACTAGAGCAAGTACCTTTCACTGGTTTAGAACAAGACCCAGCTTCTGAAAAGGTTTCCACAACTTTGCACTTACAGCCATCTGATATTGAATCCAATTGGGAAAGAAGAAGCGGATTTAAAGGCCTTCTTGCAAAATTTCTAATGGAGAAAGCTCATATATTCTTGGACACTATGAGTTACCATGCCTTTGAAGATGTCTTAGATCTCTTGATATATGGGTTGGTTATATTCCCTAATTCAGATTGATTTATAGATATGAGTTCCATCAATATCTTCCTTGCTCACAATCTGATTCCTACATTGCTCGGGGATATCCTACATTCTCTCCATACTCGTACTCTAAAGAAGTGAGGAACTCTTATGTGTTGCATCCCTTTGCTCTATAGGTGGTTTATTTCGCACCTTCCTCGGTCGGTAATGCAGAAAGATTTAGGCTTAAGGTGGAGTCAAAGATTAATGTCTCTCTCTCACTGTGATATCCATTGGTGTCCTCACTCTCATGAAGACATCTCTTTTATTGATCGTTGCAGAGAACTTCCTAATGTGCCACTCCTGGGCATTAGAGGAGGCATCACCTACAACCCTTATTTATCACTATGTAAGTTTGGTTACGCACAGAGAGATGGTCCACCTGATATGCTCATCCAGGGGATTGTGTTTAACTACTCAAATGATCTGCAAAATTATCGTCAGAAATTCATCTGCGCTTGGGGCATGGTCAAGAAGACTGATAGTAAGACTTTGGGGCGCAAGAACTCCATCCCTTTGTAACCTTACCTCAAATGGGTGCGAGCTCGAGCCCAAAGTCTTATGATGCCATACGAAGCCATCTTACTGGTGGTCTTGGAACCTATTATTCAAGGGGACGGGTCTCACATTATTTTCCATCCTGATATGCCAACAAACTTCGAAGAGTTGCAAAAGTCTTGGATTCCATTCAAGGAAGAACAAGATACCTTTGAGACTCAATTCTATGTCAGTGAGAAGAAAGTGCTGGAGTTGAAAAAGCAGCTTCACAAAGAGAAGAATCTCAACACCTACCTCAGCACCAAAAGGAAGCGTCCATGAGAGACTTAGGAGTTTTAGAAATTTCTTTTGATGTTTATTTCTGTGTAATATTTTGTTTCCTTTAAAACTTACTAATAAAGAGTTTTGTTTTCTATTTTGGTTTTAAAAAAAAAAAGCGTAAATCCTATAAGGTCATTGAAAACATTGCATAAGCATATCATACATATCATCACATAAACTGGTTTCAAGGTAGGTTTCTTATCTATTCGCTGTTTATTTCAGCAAGAAGAAATGGCTCTCGAACAAACAATTAAGGATCTTCAAGCACAAAACGCTCAATTCAAACAAATGTTCCTAGCTCTGGCTAATGGACAAGAAGATCTAAAGGCTCTCATTGTCAAAGAGAAGAAGAAGAAAGCAAAGAAACCGGCCGGTGTCTTGAATATGGGAAGAAGGTTTAGAGGACCTGCCAAACGAGCTCTAGATTTTGCAACCCCGTCAAACAAGGGGGACAATCAAGAGGAGAAGACAAAAAAAGAAAACAATAATCCAGGGACTGATAAAGAAGAGGTTAATTACTCCAGGAACAATATCCTCCTGCTGATGATAAATACAAGCGGTTAGAGGATCTTCTTAATGCTATGGAAATTCAGAGGGTACCTGGTATGGATTTTGAAGAGTTAGGGCTGGTATCTGGAGTGGTCATTCCCCAGAAGTTCGAAATTCCCACATTTGCTAAGTATGACGGTGTCTCATGTCCTAAGCTGCATCTAAGATCCTATGTCAGGAAGATTCAGCCTTACACTACTGATAAGAATTTGTGGGTGGATTTCTTCCAGGAAAGTCTATCAGGGACTCAATTGGAATGGTTCTATCAGTTGGAGGGAACCAACATTCGCAATTGGGAAGACCTGGCTGCTGCTTTTTACAAGAAGTACCAATATAATGTTGACCTTGCTCCAACCTGTACACAACTTCAAAGCATGTCTATGGGTTTCGGCGAGGGTTTCAAAGATCATGCCTAAAAGTGAAGGGATCTTGCAGGAAGGGTCTAGCCTTTTCTGTCTGATAGAGAGTTGATAGAAATGTTCCTGGGTACTTTGTCTGGTCCATTTTCAACCATTTGATTGGAAGCACTTCAACCGGGTTTATTGAGCTGATATTGACTGGGGAATAAATAGAAGCGGGTATCAAGAGTGGTAAGATTTAGAGGGATGCATCTTCAAGTAAAATGAAGAAACCCTTCACTTGAAGGAAAGAGGTCAGTGCTGCTTATGGCCAGAGAAATCAAAGCAAAACTGAACATCGTCCAACGATAGGAGCTGTGATGATTTCCAACCCTGCGTCAAATTAACAACAAAACAACCAGCGCAGACAGGATGCACCCAGAAGAAAGTTCCCCCGGATTAACATGTCCTTATCTCAAGTTTTGCCACACCTGTTAAAGTCTAATCTGGTTACTCTAAAGAAGGCTCCTAAAAATCCAAATACTACCTCTCCCCGCTACAATCCAAATGCTCGATGTGCCTACCACTCCGACAGTCCAGGGCATGATACAAACGGTTGTTGGACTCTGAAGAACAAAGTACAAGATCTTATTAAGGCAAAGGAGATTGGGTTTGATCCTCCTAAGACCCCCAATGTCATAACTGCATCAATACCCAAGCATGAGCCGAGAGTCAGTGTTATTGATATTATTTCTGCTACATAAGATGCTGACAGTGACTACGACATAGACAAGTGGATCTTTCTAACTATCAACGGTGGACTCAACAATTGGGAGGCCAGGATTTTGTTCCCATTAATTTTATTTAGGATTAATTGTCTTTTTGTTTTTGGAATATGTAATATTTAAACAATTTGAACTCTAAATCCTTGTGTCTTACCCGAGGCACAATGGTCTATTTTGTGAGGGTTATTACTTCATCTTCATATGTCATTAATAAATCATTGGACGTTTTGCATACAAATTTTACGCTCTCTGTTTTTCTTTTCTACTTTTACTTTATCAAAATAGCTATGCTCTCTTACACACACCCACATATCAAACTGTAGATCCACATCCACTCTGGATCCCATTGGTAATGGTTCTGCTATTGCCAATTATGACTTTGAAAATTCGATCTGCCAAGTCGAAGACGAAGGTGAGGAAGATTGTGAAGTACCAGGAGAGCTTTCCAGACTGCTACAATAGGAGGAAAGGGCAATACAGCCTCATGAAGATCCAGTTGAGACAGTAAACTTGGGTATTGAGGAGGATAAGAAGGAAGTCAAGATAGGTGCCGATCTGGAGCATAGGGTCAAAAAGTGGTTAATTCATATGTTACATGACTATGTTGAAGTCTTTTCCTGGTCATACGAAGACATGTCGGGGCTTGACACTGATATTGTGGTTCATCACCTGCCGACAAAAGAAGATTGCCTTCCCGTGAAGCAAAAGGTTTGTCGTATACGGCCAGAGATGTCAGAAAATATCAAGGCTGAAGTCATGAAACAGTTTAACACCAGTTTTTTAGCTATTACTTCTTATCCATAATGGGTTGCTAATGTTGTTCTGGTGCCTAAGAAGGATGGTAATGTACGCATGTGTGTGGATTACAGAGACATGAATAGGGCAAGCCCTAAGGATGACTTTTCGCTTCCCCATATTGATGTTCTGGTTGACAATACTGCACAACATAAGGTATTCTCCTCCATGGATGGTTTCTCTAGGTACAATCAGATCAAAATGGCACCTGAAGATATGGAGAAAACAACCTTCGTCACGCAGTGGGGCATTTTATGCTACAAAGTTATGCCATTTGGGTTAAAGAACATTGGGGCAATCTATCAGCGTGCCATGGTAGCTTTGTTTCATGATATGATCCATCACGAGATATAGTTCTACATCGACGATATGATAGCCAGGTCTTAGACTGAAGAGGAACACCTTGATCACCTGCAAAAGTTGTTTGAAAGGCTGAAGAAGTACAAATTGAGGTTGAACCGGAACAAATGCACCTTTGGAGTAAGATCTGGTAATCTCTTAGGCTTCGTCGTCAGCGGAAAAGGTATTGAAGTAGACCCTGAAAAGGTTAAAGCTATACAAGAAATGGAAATTCCCCGCACTGAGAAGGAGGTTAGGGGATTCTTGGGACGTCTAAATTATATCTCCATATTCATTTCCCATCTAACCTCTACTTGTGAGTCAATCTTCAAATTACTGAAGAAAGATCAAGCAGTGATATGGAATGACGATTGCCAGACCGCCTTTGATAAAATCAAGGAATATCTTCAAGAGCCTCCAATTTTGATGCCGCCAGTTGAAGGAAGACCTCTGATCATATACTTAATAGTGTTAGAGAACTCAATGGGGTGTGGTTGGGGCAGCATGACGGTCTGGTCGAAAAGAGCATGCATTATACTACCTTAGCAAAAAGTTTACCGACTGTGAAACAAGATACTCACTGCTTGAGAAAACTTGTTGTGCTTTGGCATGAGCTGATCGCCGACTAAGACAGTATATGTTTATTTACACTACTTTGTTGATATCTAAAATGGATCCTATCAAATACATCTTTGAGAAGCCCTCTCTCTCCGGAAGAATAGCAAGATAGCAAATGATATTGGCCGAATATGATATTTAGTACACAACCCAGAAAGCAATTAAGGGAAGTGTGCTAGCTGATCATTTAGCTCAACAGGTTGTGGACGACTACTAATCCATGAATTTTGAATTCCTGGATGAGAACATCATGTTAGTGACTGATTATGAAGAACCTGGACCGGATGAAGGACCTGAAAAAGGATCCCAATGGACTATGGTTTTTGACGAAGCTTCCAACGCGCTTGGAAATGGCATCGATGTTGTGATCATATCTCTCGAAGGCTGTTATACTCCTTTCACTTCCAGGCTATGTTTTAACTGTAGCAACAATATGGCCGAATATGAAGCATGCATTATGGGTCTCAAAGCTGCTATCGATTTGAGAATCAAGTTCCTAAGCGTACATGGAGACTCGACCCTGGTAATCAGTCAAATCAAAGGAGAATGGGATACGAAGTATCCTAATCTCATCCCTTACCGGGAGCATGTGCTGACACTGATCCCATATTTCGAGGAAGTTACCTTTGAACATATTCCCTGAGAAGAAAATCACTTAGCGAACATGTTAGCTACCATTCCATCCATGTTCAAGTTCAGATGGGATAATGAAGCTCTTCAAGTCACTATTGAGAGAATGGATGAACCGACATATTGTTATGGATGAACCAGAATATTGTTAAGAGCGAAGCAAAAAAGATTATAGCAGACATGCATGAAGGCACCTTCGACACCCATTCTAGCGGGCACACAATGGCTAAAAATATCCTACAGGAAGGATACTACTGGTCCACTATAAAGGCAGATTGTTATCAGCATTCACTAACGTATCACAAGTGCCAGATCTATGCTTAGAAAGTACATGTGCCTCAGGTTCCCTTGAACGTCTTGACTGCTCCCTGGCCTTTTGCAATGTGGGGCATCAACATAATTGGGGAGATTAGACCTACAACTTCTAATGGGAACCGCTTCATCCTAGTTGTCATTGATTACTTCATAAAGTGGGTTGAGGCAACCTCTTTTGCTTCTGTTACCAAGAACATTGTGGCCTGATTCATCAGACATAACCTTATCTATCAGTACGATATTCCAGAAAGAATCATTACGAATAATGGTAACAATCTTAAGAATACTATGATCACCAAGCTCTGTACACAATTCAAGATTCAACATTATAACCCTTCTCCTTACCGGCCAAAGATGAATGGCACTGTAGAGGCAGCTATAAAAACATTAAGAAGATCATACAAAATATAATGGTGACATACAAGTACTGGCATGGGATGTTACCATTTTCTCTTCATGGTTATCGTAACTCAGTACGCATGTCTACCGGGGCAACTCCTTTCTCTCTGGTATATGGTATGGAAGTTGTCCTACCCATCGAGGTCCAGATCCCTTCCTTGAGAATCATGAAAGATGCAGGATTGAACGAAGACGAATGGTTTCAGACTCTACTTGAACAATTAAACTTGATTGACAAGAAGAGGATTGCGGCTGTCTGTCATGGTCAGATGTACCAAAAATGTATGATTAAGGCTTTTAACAAGAAGGTCATATGTCAGGTATATCAGGCCGGTGACCTAGTAATCAATCGCATCATACTTCCGCAAGGTGATCCCAGGGGAAAATGGACCCCCACATACAAAGGGCCATTTATAATCAAGAACATATTTTTTGGTGGTGCCATGATCTTAACCACTATGGAAGGTGACAACCTTCCTCATCCTGTAAATGGGGACATAGTTAAAAAAATACTACGCATGAACAAATACCCGCTAGGCCAACTGGCCTAAGAAAAAATAAGGGCATCCCAGTGAACCAAGAGGGTACGGGAAAAAATTAAGGATATACATATGGAAAAATTTATACACCCGACAAGTCGAAAATCTGAAAAGGCGGCTTGGGCAAAAAGTATATCCCGGTGGACTGAAAACAGAAAGGGCGGTCCAGGAAAATGTCAGGGATGTAAAAGCGTACAACTATGTCCCGTTGGATTACCTTACAACCAATTCTCAGTATCAACTATCAAGCTCAAATGGTATTAATCAATCCAGTCAGCTTCATACAAGCAGAAAGAGATGAGACGCTCAAAGACATAAAGGCAATAGCGGAATGGGAACCCAATGTGATTATTTCACATAGCTGTTTTTCTTTGTATACTATTTTTGTATAGTTTTCATTCTTGCGACGACATTCTCTTACTAGGATGTATGTTTCCTCGTACAAAAATTCCTATTATAGGCAAGACTTCTTCAAATTAATATAAAATAACTATTTCTTTGAAAGTGCAAAACTATTTGTTTTTATTTTTCTGTTTTGTTTGCAAAAACGTCCAGTAATTATTTTTGAACATATGCATTTGAATGTGATTACCATTTACAAATACGCACAAAAAAATAGAAAGACGGTTACTACGGGCTTTAAGAAACAGGACAATGTCTAAAGGCCATCTGCAAATCCCCGCAAATACTTTCTCTGGCATGCACGGAGGAAGAGACGCCCTA
The DNA here is from genome assembly GCA_948472305.1 of Vicia faba. NCBI lineage: Eukaryota > Viridiplantae > Streptophyta > Magnoliopsida > Fabales > Fabaceae > Vicia > Vicia faba. Next base: position 1,539,123,502 of record OX451737.1, read on the forward strand.
CTACAAAGTCACTACCATATCCTTAGTTTACAGCCTAATGATGTCAAAGTTTCTGATATCCTCGGCAGAGCAAGAATATCCAATTATTTCCCCAGCATTCCCTAGCCTGGTTTACAAACTTCTCGGATTCCCCAACATGGCTTCATAAAAATCCCCAAGCGGATTACAGAGTTTTCTTTCCCCAACAGAGTTTATTTCTCTAACAACAGAAATCCGTCTCCCAACATTTCAACTTCAACAAAATTTGAAGACTTACATTCTTCATCCCCAGCAACAATCGGGGATTTATTTTCCTTAGTTCAACAACACTGCAATAGAACAACTGATACGTTCATACATTGCATTCATATATCATTTTACGAGCGTCATAGCATATGCAGCACAAATGCATATATCACAATCTCATTTATTTTGAGAACATCATTACCCAGTGCACTTCATGCATCATGATATTGCATACAAATAATTCTTTACCTTTCCAGGAAAGATCAATAGACGAATATCATCATCAATTTTCAACACTTCCAGATTAATCCCTGAAACAAGACAGGAAAACTATCTGTGAACAACTGATTGTAGATTAATCCTAAAACAAGACAGGACAACTATCTACATGAGCAGATTGAAGATTAACTCTTGAAATAGGACAGGGAAACTATCTTTCTTTCTCTAAGGTCAGAGATTAATACCTGAAACTAGACAGGACAACTATCTCAAAGACCAACAAAAACAAGTTCTAGATTAATCCCTAAAATAAGACATGACAACTATTTGTAAAGAACTGATTGTAGATTAATACCTGAAACAAGACAGGACAACTATCTACATGAGAAGATTGAAGATTAACTCCTGAAACAGGACGGGGAAACTATCTTTCTTTCTATAAGGTCAGAGATTAATACCCGAAACCAGACATGACAACTATCTCAACGACCAACAAAAACAACTTCCAAATTAATACTTGAAACAAGACAGGACAACTATCTCTGGATAATTGATTGTAGATTAATACCTGAAACAAGACAGAACACCTATCAACATGAGCACGTTGAAGATTAACTCCCGAAACAAGACGGGGAAACTATCTTTCTTTCTCTAGGTTAGAGATTAATTCCTGAAACAAGACAGGGCAACTATCTCAATGACCAGCAAAAGGCAAGTTCCAGATTAATACTTGAAATAAGACAAGACAACTATCTATGAACTACTGATTATGGATCAATTCTCGAAACAAGACCGGGTGATTATCTACACGACCATATGAAGCAATCTTACACGGGTTTCTTCTCATGATCTCCAGACGCAGCTCTACACGGGCTCATCCTAAAGCAATCTTACACGGGTTCCTTCTCATGATCTCCAGATGTAGATCTACACGAGCTCCACCTAAAGCAATCTTACACGGGTTCCTTCTCATGATCTCCAGATACAGCTTTATACGGGCTCATCCTGAAGCAATCTTACATGAATTCCTTCTCGCAATTTTCAGATGCAGCTTTACACTGGCTCATCCTGAAGTAGCCCTACACAGGCTCCTTCTCATATATCTCCAAATGAAGTTTAACACGGACTCATCTTGAAGCATACCTACACAGGCTCCTTCTCATATATCTCCCGATGAAGTTTAACACAGACTCATTCTGAAGCAGCACTACACAGGCTCCTTCTAATATATTTCCAGTCCAGAGATAACTCCTCAGTAGAGCCATGGGTAACTAAAGCTCCTAGACACTATTCCCCACATAGTTTTCCTCAAGCAAGAGAACAACAGAAATCAACATTCTCCAGTGGAATCCTCCTCAGACAACAAGAACAGGAATCCCCATAAAGAGACCTCTTATGAAGTCAGCATCTGCTTTGGATGGCATCTTTAAGCCCATCCCCGACAACTCTCAGTCATCTTCTCCAAATGGCATTTGTAAGCTCATTTCTAATATCATCAACCAACGGCGTTACTTCATGTGAGTGAAAATTTCTGGGCACTCTAGTGTTCAATCATCTTCCACCTTCAGATCACGAAAGGAAGATAAGCCAATCTAAATCTTCAGGTTTAAGAAGATTGAACAGGGGCAGCTGTTGTATCCCAAAATTTTCCCTCCCATTTTTACTCAAGATATGCTCATTGAGGTCTTCAATTGATCAAGAGGTTTCAAATGATCTCCATGGCACCCTATATGCCTCAGCATAATGGCACAGCTGAAAGAACAAAAAGAAGTGTACATAACAAGGTGTAGGTTGGAAGCTGAAAATATGCCTAAGAGCTTTTGGGTCAAAGCAGCTTCGATAGCAGTATGCAGTCTAATTTGATGCCCAATGAAGCACTAGGATCGAAGGAAGGATAATTCAAAAGAAAGAGTGAGGAGGTTTTTTTTTTGTGAATCCTTCAATTGGAAGAGCTAGTAGAGAGCATCTTCGAAGGGTTCGTCTTCGAATCATTAAAATATAGGCCATTCGAAGCATTGCAAGGATAAACCTTTCAACTGACATGTTGTTTGAATGGGCGCTCCGAAAAGAAGAATATTTGGAATTCAAAAAGCTTTTATCTTATCCAAAGAAACACGCGGAGATCTCATGGTTTGAAGGACATACCATCTTTAAACATGGCGTGATCAAAGGATAGTTAGAGACGAAGCAGCCAAATATGAGTCATCTTAGAGTCTTGGGAGCAATGTGTTTCAGGAATGATCTTGAACAAACAAGGAAGGAGTTGGGTGATCGAAAGTAAAGTCTTGGTGCTCGTATGTTATCCTTCGATTGGCGCATACAAGCTATATTCACCAATCGAAGGTGAACTAGTGAGCAAGAAATATTTTCTTGTAGACAAAAGCAAAGGGTGGGAGTTGGAATCGAAGAACCACCTACACAACTGTGTTCGAAAGGAGTAAAAACAAAGCTTCGACATGCCAAATTGAAGAGGTGTTCAAATTGAGTGGAAGGAAACCGAAAGGAGCAAAATGAAGCTTCGAAGGGCTAGGATGAAAAGGTGATGCTTTGATTAGTCTGATTGAAGGAAAGGAAATCGAAAGGAGCAAAATGAAGCTTCGACAGGCTAGGATGAAAAGGTGATGCTTCGATTGGTCTAATTGAAGGAAAGGAGATCGAAAGGAACAAGAGCTGAGTTCAATTGGGTTGATTGGATAGTTTTCAGATCAAGCAACTAAGGCAGATAGTGACCCAATCGAAGAGGCCATGATGATAAGGCCTTGAACCATTCGAATTGGGACTAAGAGCCATCGAAAAAAACAAAGTTTGGGAGCATTCGAAAGAATCAAGATGTAAAAGTTAAAACGAATACTATCCAGGTTCACCCAAAGTCCAAAATGCTAGAAAATATCTCAAAATGGCAACTTCTTAAATCTTACGATTTTGCCTTCAAAGCCATGGTTAATGGCTGAATCATGCCATTTTCATACACCACCACACCCCTATAAATACAAGACAGGATTGTCTATCAAAGGTACAGACGCGCAAAGACACACACACATTGCCAGAAAAAAACACATGCATTGCCCAGAGACACGCAAAGACACACGCATTGCCCAGTGACAAAAAAACACATTGCCTAAACACATAGACATTGCCTCACAAAAGCTCCCAAAAATTGTAAAAAGTCTCTAAAGTTGTCAAAATTCAAACAACAAGTTACATCCACTATCACTCTAAACCAAACATCCTATCTTCCTCCCGAGATTCACAGGAAGGCATTCAGGCCCTTCAACAAGCATTTCCACACCCAAAGCCACAGATTCACGCATTTTCGATCAGTAAGGGTTTGCAAAAACTGAAATTGCACATTCATGCCATTTAAATACCTGTTGCACATATATTCATGTTACTAATAATATTTGTGTTTGAATGAATATGTTACATCCAAGCTAAAGCGCATGGATGAGATTATGCCATTGTTAGGGCACGATCTGAATTTTCCTTCGAATCTCATGACTTAGGACGTTTCAGGCCAAACAAACCTCAGTTCTGGAATCAGCGGGTTTAAATTAGGAGGGTAAGGTCCCCCTGGATCTCTAACGCTTGTTTATTTTGCAGTAAACATTTTCTTCTCACCGGAGAAGATGACCAGAGCTAGGGATCCGACATCTCTCTCCGGTCCAGGCACTTGTTTCACAGTTGTATTTATTAATACGTTTATATGAATGGAAGTAAAGTCGTCCCAACGGCAGAGGTAAAAAGGTTAAAGCGTTGCATGTGTGTAGGGGCAGGGGTTCGATCCATGCCTCTTGCAATAATTTTTCTGCTTATTTCCTTGCAGATCCCATACATTCAGGCCAAATGTGCATACGATATGCCACCATATCTCCGCCACCATATCATCATAGTACCAAATCCAGCACCCCTAGAATGCTTCCCCGTGGTGGATCCTCAAGAACCAGTAACATGGGATCAAGCATAGTATTGGGCTCTCAGATCTGGGCTTATACAAAATTTCAAACCACACCCCCTGCTCGCTAGTTAACACCAGGCCCTTTTACATTTTTTGTCTTGCTTTTTTTATTACTTTTTTTTTAATTTAATCAGCAAAACAGTTCAAATCATAAAATCATTAGGTTAGCATTTTTCTTAATTAAATTAATTCTGTAAATAAATTAATATTATCTAAACCATCTTCTTAATTTTAAAATCAATAGACTTAGGATTTATTTGAATTCAATTATTTACATAAAAACAAAAACAAAAAAAAGATTCATTTTTAACTTAGAAGAACTTTAGGGTTTTAGACTGTTTTCTTCCAATTCGCGCGTGTTTATGATCATATTACTGTATCTACTCACTGGGTGTAATAGACTTAAATTAGGACTTTACTTAACTATTTTTTCCCCAAATTTTAGACTTGTAAATTCCCCCTCCCCGAAGCCTTATAATAGCTAGGTTTTACCTTTTCGCACTTTAAATTCCTACAACTATTATACTGTTTAGATGCATGATAACTAGGATTGTATGGCAAGAATAAAACAGACGCTAGCAAACCTAAATGCAAAAGAAAAAAGTAACTGAACACAACACACTCACACATGCGCACCTTTAGGGTACCTCCACTTTGGTTGCCTTCGAAAAACAGTCACAACTCTCGAAATGTGAGAGATTTTAGTTGCTGCCCTCCGGTTTAAATATTATAAGTCCCTCGATGACCCTCTCGATGTTGCCTTGGTAAAAATGATCTTAAAACCCTAGGGTAGTTACTAAGGTTTCTTGCCCAATTACCTTTGTGACTATAAACATCCCTTCGAATGTCCCTCAAACATCTAACGACTAGGGCTACCTACTCACTAATAGTAGGATATCACTGTCTAAAGGAAAAGAGGAAAATAACAACCCTTTAGAGTAAAAGTAGATAGCTGTTAGATGCTTGGTCAAACAAATATTTACACATACACAAAACAGTTTTAAAAAAAACATTTTCAAAATGCTTTATCAACACTCATGAAGACTGATAAAAGAGTTATCATAAAGCAAGCTGCCTGACTATTGGAATTTCAAAATACTTTTCAAAAACACACAAAACACAAGGTATTTCAAAATGAGCAAAGTGTGATACGGTGGGAGAACTGACTTAGGATTTTGTGTTTGTGTTTGCAAATGTTTCGGTTTAGCAAGAGTCGCCACCGACTTTTTATTTTATCCTAAGGAAAGGTCAAAAAAGCACAGGAAAGACCTTTGAGATGTTTTCTTGGGTTCGGGGAGTAGATTATGAAAAGGGAAGGTGCAAGCACCCTTTTCATCCATGGTTATCCATGGGCTCTTAGTTACTTGTTTAGATCACTTGCTTTGCTTTTCAATTGTTTGAAATGGTGCTCTTAAATTGTTTGAAATGGTGCTTTGTGTGTGGTTTTGAAAGATGTTTTGAAAAGAGGCCATCATTGTGGCAACCTTTGTAATGATTCTTGTTTGAATGTATACAAAGGTGTTTTTTTGACTTTTGAAAAGATTTCCATGTTTGAAAGTTTGTTTTGAAATTATGTTGTGAGGTGTGTTTGAAAAGAGCAAGGATGTTTTTGCAAGCTTTTGATCAAGTAACTAAGAGATATCTACCCTATTTTACTCAAAGATCCTTCCTAATGTTTTTAACCCTTTTGACAGTGTTGCTTCACCATTGCATTTGGTGAAAAACCTTGTGTTAGGATGTTAAACGGGCCAGGCGCGGGTCGTCATATAGACCATGATAGCAATTGTGTCAAGTATCTTTGGCAATTTTCTTGAGGGACTTGATCATTTTTGTTTAGGCAACCAAGATAGCGTCATCGAGGGACTATGATCTTTTGTTTTATTTTTGTTTTTCCAAAGTACCCAACATGCATACCATGGCCCATTTTTGAAGGAAACAAGTGGATTGTAAACCTAGGGGTGCAAGTGTGCATTGTGTTTTATTTTCATGCATTTTTGTCTTTGATTAGGTCAAACTATTTGTTGATTTTGATTTTTGCATACAAACCCTAATTCTCTAATCATGGCATATTTGAAAGCGTAAAATGCGAGAATTTAAAGTTCTAAGCTATTACAACATGATTATGGGGATGAGGGTACAATTTTGAATGGGGTTTGTTGTACCCCAAAATTTTCCCTCTCATTTCATCAACATTTTCTCACCACAAGACCCTTGGAACTCAAGATCAAGTTAGGGTTTGCTCTGCTCAAGACCCCTCCTTGCACTGTTGACCCAAATTAGGTTTGAATTTGCACATGGATGTTTTGACCTAAAATGCCCAAAGTGACTTTCATGCTTCTTGTTGGACTCACAATTTTATCCATACCAAGTTTCAAGCCTTGATTCCAATCTTTGCCCAGTCAATTGGACATTTGACCTAGAAATCAGCTGTATTGGGGAAAAAAGTCAACTGTGGCCAATTGACAGTCAAACCTCATGAATTTTGACCCATATCAACATAATGAACTCACATGAACCATTTGGTCAAGTTTGGATCACAATCCCACAAGAAATTTGATCAGATTACCAAAAGGGTAAAATGGTCATTTTTAGGGTTTTGACTGCACAAAGGCAATTTTTGACTGTTTGACCTAGCCAATGGCAAACCAAGCTCATATATGGACTCAAGGATTCAATGACATTGTATTTACCCATTCAACAAGTTCAAAAGATCTCAAATGCATAGGATTGACAGATGAATTTTTCAGTCAACTGATCAAAATTTGACTGTATACTGAAAAGTCAAACTTTGACTTTTTGGTCAAAATCAAGTGCCAAGGTTCATTTTTCATCAAGACATGTCAAATTATGAAACTTGTTCATCAAGAAACCCAAAATTACAAATTAGGGTTTAAAATGAAAAAATTTCATAACTTAGAATTTTTCTAAGTTATGAAATTTCTTTATTTTTTCCTAACTTTGTCCCATTTTTTCACCAAGATGCAAATGGATTCAAACAAAACTTGAAACATGAAAGTTGTAGTCCATTTCAAAATCTACAACTTTGATTCACAAAGTTTTCTCAAAGGAAGCTTGTATCGCAAGTTATGATTTTTGGAACAAGGGTGCAAAACATTTTTAACTTAGAGAAATTTTGCCCTATTCTAGGCAGGATTTTTGTCCAACTTCTTGGCCATTTTTCATATGGTTCCACTTGGATTTTCAATTTGAATTACAAATATGGATTGTATTACACATCCCAAGCTTTCCAAATTGTCCAAGAACTTCTCAAACACCCTTGTGGTTAGGGAGAATCGAATTTGCAAAGTTGGCCAAAACTCACTTTTGTTCATGGCCAAGGCATCTTCATCACAACTTGCATTTTCAAATCAGCTTGTACAATGCTAGCTTGCAGGCCTCAAAACCAGTTTCACACACCTTAATTAAATGCCTAACCATTGTGTTAAGACATTATTTCACCCATTTGGACAATACATGTTAAATTAACCTTTAATTGGAAAAAGCAAATTTGCCATTTTGATAAAGTATCACTTTATGTCAAATTCAAAATCCTTGGACATGGGGGGCAGATCTTAGAGACAAAATCAAATCCACAAATTTGTGTTACCAAGAACAAATGTTGCAGCATGCTTGAGAGGCTTGGACAAGCCTATAACACTTGCACACTTTCTTTGCTTCACATAGAAGAAACATTTGCAAAAAACTCTCCATCTTTCATTCCTGTAAACACAAGCCAAAACAAACTTTGTACACATCTTCCATACACCAAAACAGACCTAAGGCACGATTCAACCACCTCACAAACCTCCTCATACATCAAAACACCCTCTTGCTGCAGAAACGGGGCATACCCTGCAACTTGAGTTCCACAATCCATTCATGTCGTGCGTTTTGTCCAAAAGGGGTTCAAACACATTCCATATCATCCACTGAAACTATCCCAAGCCTTGAACTCAAGCTGTAACACCCCTAACCACGTTTGCCATTTTTACTTTCAAGCTGTGCAGGTGAACTTCTATAACACGATACAGGCAGTTTCAAAGCAAGCTAGGTGTTGGAGAAGCTTCCTTGGACTTCAGGCAAGCTGTACAGAAGCTCAAACTCCATTGAAGATACCTACATTGCTCTGTTCGAGTCAAGCTGAAACAGGTAATCTATGAACTTCTATCTCTCAATCTAGGAAGAGTTAGGCTTAAGTTTGTGAATGAAACATGCTCTACTCATAGCCCTGAAGCCATACATGTGATCAGTTTTTATTTATGTTAAGCGTGCTGTGAGAATTTTAGCCATGAACATTGAAGAAAAACTAGGTCAGAAATTGGGGGTGAAGAAATTCTCCCTGGTTTCTTAGAGTTAGATTTAATGTTTTATATGGTTGAAATCGTGGCTTCAAGCTCTACAAGTTTCATATTTTAAGATTTGTCAAAGGATCAAAGAATCAGAAGTTAGTATGATGAACAAGGAGGCGTGCGTTTCTTTTCAAACAAATGCTGGAGGTTGAAGAAGGTGTTGGCTTGGGCTGGGCCTGAGTCAGGTTCACTTTTTGCACCATTTTCTTAGTTTTGCACCCCCCTGGCCCATTTGGTTAAATATTTGACATTTTTGCATTTTTCTTTTTTACTCTGACTTTATATTTTTTGCTCAAATATAAAAATTAACAAAAATATTTTTTTCATATTTTTTGCATTTATTTGACATTTATTTACCTATTTAAGCATATAGATATAAATAATATAATTCCTTTTCATTTTAAAACCCTAAAAAATAATGTAAAAAAATATATATATATTTTTAGTTATTATTTTTTTATTTATACTTTGAAAACATTTTCCTAAAAAAATACATTTTTGTAAATAATCAATATTTTATTTTTGTACATATTTAGCATATTAAATATATATAATATATACTTATATATATTTTATTAAGTATTTAGGGCAAAAATACAAAAAATAATACCTTTTATTTTTTTTATTTAATATTTGACACTAAAAATACTTTTTCCACAATATACTTCTTTTTTTTTATATTTATTTTGTATAAATTAATATATATATTGTACATAATTAATAAATATTACTATTTATTTAAAAACTAGAGTTTTGCCCTAAATGACAAAAATATTCAAAAATATGACTTTTTTATTATTGTTTATACTTCAAACATGAAACCTTTTTACATACATAAAAAATCATTTTGTGCATAATACATTCTTATTTAGTTATTGTATTTATTTAAATATTGTACAATTAAATATTTGTATCCTATACATTCGATATGGTTGTAATAACTTAGATTTTATATCCTTGTCAAATATCCCCAAATTCAAACTTGTACCCCCATCCCCATAATCATTGTTGTAATAGCTTAGCATTTAAATTTCCGCATTTAAAAGCTTTCAAATTATGCCATGATAGACCTAGGGTTTGTATGCAAATAAAACCAACAAATAGCTTGACCTAATTCAAGATAAACATGCATGAAAAACAAACACAATGCACACTCACACCCCTAGGGTTACTCCACTTGTTGCCTTCAAAAATGGGCCATAGTTGCACGTTAAGTGTCTTTGGCAAAACAAAAACAAATCAAATGATCATAGTCCCTCGATGACGCTATCAAGTTGCCTAAAATGATCAAGTCCCTTGAGAAAATTGCCAAAGATACTTGGCACTATTGCCTCTATAGTCTAAACGATGACCCACGCCCGTCCCATTAACATCCTAACACAAGGTTGTTCACCAAATACAATGGTGAAACAACACTGTTAAAAGGGTTAAAACATGAGAAAGATCTTTGAGAAATTTAAGGTAGATAACTCTTGGTTACTTGATCAATCTTGTAAAATGATCCTTGCCATTTTTCAAAACACACATCACAACACAACTTCAAAACCAACTTTCAAAAACATTGAAACATATTTTCAAAAAGACAAACACCCCTTGTAAAACATTCAAACAACAATTGTTACAATGGTTGCCTAGACAAGGCATCTTTTTCAAAACATTTTCAAAAACACACACAAAGCACCATTTCAAACAATTGAAAATCAAAGGCAAGTGATCTAAGCAAGTAACTAAGAGCCCATGGATAACCATGGATAGAAAGGGTGCTAATACCTTCCCTTTCTATAATCTACTCCCCGAACCCAAGAAAACATCTCAAAGGTTTTTCCTGTGCTTTTTAACCTTTCCTTAGGATAAAATAAAAAGTCTGTGGCGACTCTTGCTAAACCGAAACATTTGCGAAAACAAACACAAAACCTCAAGTCAGTTCTCCCACCGTATCATAGAACTGGCGACTCTGCTGGGGACAACTATACTATGGAGTAACCTTAGGGCTTAGATAACCCTTTTGCATGACTAATTGTTTGCTTTGATTGCTTTACATTTTGGTTCTCTTGTTTGGGCTTGAAATCCTACACCCGGATTTGGGAAACATTCATAGATAGCAATACATTATGGAAACTGTGCGGGGTATACCGACACGGTTGAAGCAATAGCTATATTAGCGCGACATATTTGTGAGTATCGGTAACCCTTGAGTTCAATCAAAGAGAGTATGGGGCCGCTGAGTGATGTCACTAAGCACTAATGACCTAGAACCTTACTTGACCATCTTGGCTTTTTATTAGGGGTAGTGAGATAACCGGCTTTGGTGCAGTCCGAAGTTGGTAGATACTCGATACTACACTCATTGAGGGTTGTTTTCTTGGAATATTTTGGTCGCTAGTTAAGTGGCTAAACCAAAACAACGAACATGGAAAACAATCCAATGATATTGAGCTCCATAGAACCCGGTTACTATTTATAGGACAGGTTTTAAAGCCAACTAAACTCAAGAGGGTACTTACCTATGAAACCCCATGCAAGCCTCAAACTAGGGTTTTGTGTGACTTGCTTGTACATATGTTTGTGCATACATCATGAACATCATAAAGCATCATATGCATCCACTAACCATTTCAAGGGTTTGGATCTTCATCTTTGTTCTTGTTTTGTAGGTCATGGAAATTCTTCGCAGGAAAACTATCCAAGTCAACCTTGTGAGAATCCCTCCTCAACTCAAGGAGCTTACATCCAGAATTCCAGAAAGTTCTCTCTTCAGTGAAAGACATGGTAGACTGCTCAGCCTACTCAACACCAACATGGAAGAAGACATGGTGAAAGTGTTGTTCCAATTCTTTGACCCCCTTCACCACTGTTTCACATTCCACGACTACCAATTGGTGCCTACTTTGGAGGAATTTTCTCAACTCCTGAGAATTCCTATTCTTAATCAACTACCCTACAACGGTACGGAAAAAGAACCAAAACCTGAAGATGTTGCTCAAGCACTACACTTGCAACCATCTGACATCAAGGGGCATTGGGAAACCAGAAGTGGTGTCAAAGGCTTCTTGGAAAAATTATTGTTTGAGAAGGCACAAAAGTGTTGGAATTCTTTGGATCTACAAGCCTTTGAAGAGATTGTGGCACTCCTCATTTATGGGTTGGTCTTGTTCCCAAATCCTGACCAACTTATAGACGTGAATACTGTCAAGATCTTCATATCCAGGAATCCCATACCTACATTGCTTGGGGATATCCTCCACTCATTTTACACACGAACAATGAGGAAGAGAGGTGTTCTCATGTTTTGTACTCCTCTCCTTCCAAGGTGGTTTATTTCTCACCTTCCATAATCAGTTTTGAAGAATGAACAAGGCTTGAGGTGGTCGCAACGATTGATGACCCTCACACATTCTGATGTACATTGGTGTTCTCGGTCCAGAGAAAATGTCATCATCATCGATCGCTGTGGTGAGTTCCCTAATGTTCCATTACTTGGCATTAGGGGAGGCATTACCTACAACCCTTGTCTAGCTTTGAGACAATTTGGATATGCACGGAGGGATGGCCCTCATAACATGCTGATTCCTGACCTGGTTTTTGACTTCGACAACGATGCGCAAGGACTTCACCAAAGATTCATCAGAGCTTGGAGGATGCCTAACAAGGTGGATAACAAGACACTGGGACACAAGAACTCCATCCCTCTTGAGCCTTACCTCAAGTGGGTACGAACCCGCGCCCAGAGTCTTATGATGCCTTACCCTCACATTCTCCCTTTGATCAAAGAGCCTGTTAAGGAAGGAGAGGTTCCATACACCATCCTACATCCTGACATGCCAATATCATGGGAGGAAATGCAGAAGAGTTGGATCCAACTCAAGGAAGAAAGGGATACTTTTGAAGCTAGCTTCTACCCCAGTGAGAAGAAGGTTTTGGAGCTTACCCGCCGACTTCACGAGGAGGAGACCCTCAACACTTACATCGCACCAAAGAGGATGTGCAACGTCTTTTTACCTTAAGAAGTTTTTGTAATATTTGGCCCATGGGGCATTTATGTACTGACAAAATTTCTTCTTATTAATATGACGTGTGTTCTTTTTGTCTGCAACAATTTTGAACTTCTAAATCCTTGAATGCATTGCATGAATAAACATATCATTCATCATATGCATAAACAGGTCTTCACACCAGGTTTCCTTATCTTTCTGCTGTTTATTTCAGTAAGATGGATCTTGAACAGACGATCAAAGATCTGCAGGCACAAAACTCGCAGTTTCAACAGCTCCTTATGACCTTGGAAAAGGGTCAGGAGGATCTTAAAGCACTATTAGGGAATAAAGAGCAAGAAAAGGGAAAAAAGAAAAAGAAAAGAATTGGGGTAGCTACACTGGGAAGAAGATTTGAGAATGAAGCTAGGAGAGTTCTTGAATTCCCCTCCACATCTGATGAGGGGACCAGTAAGGGAAAAGGGGCTGCATTACCTTCTGAGTCCGAGGCTGAAGAGGAAGAGGTTGAGGAAGATGAAGATTATTCAGAGCAGCAATACCCGCCAGCGGATGACAAATATAAAAACCTGGAGGATAGGCTGGCAGCTATGGAGCTGCAAAGGGTTCCCGGGTTAGATTTTGAGAAATTGGGATTGATTGCTGGGATTGTGATCCCTCCAAAGTTCAAGGTGCCAACTTTTGCAAAATATGACGGTCTGTCTTGCCCGAAGATGCACCTGAGGTCGTATGTCAGAAAAATTCAACCTCATTCATCTGATAGAAATCTTTGGGTACACTTCTTCCAGGATAGCCTGTCTGGTACACAGCTAGATTGGTTTTACCAGCTTGAGAGGTCTGAAGTGCATAGTTGGGAAGATTTGGCAGCTGCCTTTTATCGCCAGTATCAATATAACGCTGACTTGGCGCCGACCCGTACTCAGTTACAAAGTATGGGGATGGCCTCAAATGAGGGATTCAAAGAATACGCCCAGAAATGGCGTGACTTGGCCGGAAGAGTACAACCACCACTATCAGATAGGGAGCTAGTTGATATGTTCTTGGGGACCCTATCTGGCCCTTTCTTCAACCATTTGATTGGGAGCTCTTCCGCGGGGTTTACTGAACTAATTATGACTGGCGAACAGGTGGAAGCTGGTATTAAGAGTGGGAAGATTCAAAGGGATGCCTCTGCCTCCACAACTGTTAAAAAACCTTTCCCAGCTAAGAAGGAAGCAGCTGCTATATACTCTCAGAAAGGATTGAGAATAATTAAGCGCCGGCCGACTGTAGGGGGCGTGATGATTCAAAATTCGTCAAATGATCAGCCTCGTAACAATCAGTCTAGACCTAACCAGCAACGGGTAGAACGGACACAACGGCAGTTCACCTGCATCAACATGACGCCTGCACAAGTTCTTCCCCATTTGTTGAAGCTAAATCTCACCAGTATTAGAGAGGCGCCAAAGGTTGTGAATACCACTTCCCCACATTATCATCCCAATGCTAAATGTGCCTATCATTCTGACAGCGCCGGGCATGACACCAACAACTGCTGGGCGCTTAAGAATAAAATTCAGGATTTGATAGACGCTAAAGAGGTTGAGTTCGACGCCCCTGAGAAGCCGAATGTAATCTCCGCTCCAATGCCAAAGCATGGTCGCAATGTCCATACTGTTGAAGAAGATCTGTTTGTTTCTACTGTTGATGATCTGATAACTCCATTACTGACAATTAAGTTGAATCTGTTGAAGGCTGGGATTTTCCCAGGTTGTAAATAAGATTGCTACTTTTTTTCCTCCCTACCAATCGACTGTCCATTGCTGAAGATAGGCATCCAACGCCTAATGGACAACCAACAAATTCTTTTCGAAAAGACTCCTGTTACTCCAACTCCTATCAAAGATGTTTCAATAATCACCATTTCCTCCAATCTTTCCAAGGTCCCCAAAAGGCCTGTTAAGATTACATCCACTCCGAAGATTGTACCCTTGAAGATAACCATGCCTGGGCCCGTCCCATACAAATCTGACAAATCAATACCGTGGAATTATGGTGGAGAAATCTACTACCACGGTGTTAAACAAATTGAGATAACTGAAGAGAGCTCTGACAAAGAAACTGCTGACATTGGAAACATTACCAGTACGAGAAAAATTACCCGAAGTGGAAGAATTTTCTCTCCAGAGATTGCCCCTCCAAAGGCAATCTTTGGACCCTCAGCTGCTCCCAAGGTTACCCCTGCACCAGTAAAACCATCTGCAAGAACGCCAATGATTGAAGAAGCTGTTACTCCTGTGGTTATCCCTTCTGTTGTTGCTGATAAGGGGAAAGGGATCCAAGAAGAGCTCGTCAGGACGAGGGCTCAGCCATTGGTCATCCCCGAAACCTCTAAGAAAGAAATGGAGGAGACTCTGAAAATAATCAAGAAGAGTGATTATGACGTGGTGGAGCAGCTGGGGCAAACCCCCTCGAAGATCTCCATGTTGGCTTTGTTGCTTTGTTCGAAGGCTCATGCCAAAGCTTTGATAAGGTTTTTGAAGACAACCCATGTGCCCCAAGAAACCTCAGCCGATCAATTCCAGGATTGTGTAGCCAGCCTTACCACTGACAACGACCTGAGTTTCTCTGATGCTGACCTGACTCCGAAGGGAAGAAAGCTCAATGACGCACTGCATGTGTCAGTTGAATGCCGAGGAACCACTCTCGCCCATGTCTTGGTCGATACTGGTTCTTCTCTAAATGTGCTGCCTAAGAAAGCTCTGGACCGGTTGGATTGCGAAGGCTTGGAGCTGAAACCAAGTAATATCATTGTTAGGGCCTTTGACGGGTCTAAAAGGATGGTGCATGGGGAGGTCGACATTCCCATCAAGGTGGGCACTGAGGTGTTCCACTCCACATTCTATGTGATGGACATCCGCCCATCCTACTCTTGCTTGCTAGGAAGACCGTGGATACATAATGCTGGGGCAGTCACTTCTTCTTTACATCAGATGCTGAAATACCCTGTTAAGGGTAAAATCATAATTGTACACGGTGAGGAGGAGTACATGATCAGTCATCTGAATTCCTTTCGGTATGTGGAAGTGGATGGCAAATTCATCGAAACACCCTTTCAACACTTTGAGGAAGTTTCTCCCGAGGTGGCAGTAGCAAAGGCAGTAGCTGAAGTACCCAAGCAGGTGGCCAGGATGGCATCTCTGAAAGACGCAAAGGCTGCAATGAAAGAGGGAAAGAGCTCAACATGGGGACAATTGCCTGACTTTCCCCATAAGACAAACAAGTTTGGGTTGGGGTTTACCGCTGCAGGGCAAAAGGCTATGCGTCGCTCAAAAATTGAAAAGACACCCATCAAGATTTCTCCTCATGGAATCAATACTTTAGAAGACCAAGACGAAGAGGGTAACATTGACGATTGGATCTTCCCAACCATTGAAGGAGGACTGCACAACTGGGAGGCGAAAGACTTCGTTCCCATTACTTTCATCAATCAGTAATTTATCTTTCGAACATTTTCTGTTGGTCTGTAATAATTACTAAAACAATCTGCACACTATTTTTCACCTCATGCCTTGCCCGGGGCGTGTAGGTCCATTTGTAAGGGTTTTGATTCTCTTCATAATCATATGCCATGTTTAATGAATCATTGGACGTTTTTCATTTATAAACTGCTGTGTTCATTTTCTTTCCTTTTGCATTTTTGTTTGTTTAAGGATGGCTATCCCTTACACACACCCACACTCACAAATGCAGGTACCCATCCACTCCGGATTCCATGGGTGACTATTTTGTTTTATCCTTCAATAACTCTGAAGATTTGGTCAATCAGGCTGAGTACGAAGATGACGAAGATTGTGAAGTACTGAGAGAGCTAGCCAGACTTCTACAACAGGAAGAGAGGGCCATCTTGCCTCATGAAGAGTTGTTGGAAACAGTCAACTTAGGGACAGAGGAAGACAAGAAAGAAGTACAAGTGGGTGCCAATCTGGAACCAAGTGTCAAGGAGCGCTTAATACGGCTGTTTAATGAATACGTTGAAATCTTCGCCTGGTCTTATGAAGACATGCCAGGGTTAGACACAGACATCGTGGTTCACCGTCTCCCTACAAGAGAGGATTGTCCACCGATCAAGCAAAAAGTCCGCCGAATAAGGCCCGACATGTCTGAGAAGATTAAAGTTGAAGTAATGAAGCAATTCAACGCTGGTTTTCTGGCTATTACATCCTATCCACAATGGGTTGCTAACATTGTGCCCGTTCCCAAAAAAGACGGCAAGGTCAGAATGTGTGTGGACTATCGGGATTTGAACAGGGCTAGCCCTAAAGATGATTTTCCGCTACCACATATCGACATTTTGATTGACAACACGGCTCAACACAAGGTATTTTCCTTCATGGACGGATTCTCGGGCTACAACCAGATTAAAATGGCCCCCGAGGACATGGAGAAAACAACCTTTGTTACACAATGGGGTACCTTCTGCTACAAGGTGATGTCGTTCGGACTGAAGAACGCAGGGGCAACTTATCAACGCGCCATGGTAGCTTTTTTTCATGATATGATACATCATGAGATTGAAGTTTACGTAGACGACATGATAGCTCGATCACAAACAGAGGAGGAACACCTTGAACATTTACAAAAGCTGTTTTCCAGGTTGAAGGAATACAAACTCAGGCTGAATCCAAGTAAGTGCACTTTTGGAGTTAGGTCTGGTAAACTTCTGGGATTTATTGTCAGCAACAAAGGCATTGAGGTCGATCCAGCAAAAGTAAAGGCTATACAAGAAATGCATGCCCCCCGTACTGAAAAGGAGGTTAGAGGGTTCTTGGGACGCTTGAACTATATTGCCAGATTCATCTCTCATCTGACGTCTACCTGTGAGCCAATTTTCAAACTATTGAAGAAAGATCAGGTAGTTGAATGGAACGATGATTGTCAAACTGCTTTTGATAAGATCAAGGAGTATTTTCTAGAACCTCCTATCCTGATGCCACCCGTCGAAGGAAGGCCGCTGATGATGTATCTGACTGTTTTGGACAACTCAATAGGGTGCGTGCTGGGCCAACATGACGAGTCTGGTCGAAAAGAGCATGCCATTTATTACCTTAGCAAAAAGTTTACCGACTGTGAGACTCGCTACTCACTGCTCGAGAAAACTTGTTGCGCTTTGGTATGGGCTGCTCGCCGACTAAGGCAGTATATGTTGACTCATACCACTTTGTTGATTTCCAAAATGGACCCGATCAAGTACATCTTCGAGAAGCCTGCTCTATCTGGAAGAATCGCTAGATGGCAAATGATCCTGACTGAGTATGACATCCAGTATACCACCCAAAAATCTATAAAAGGGAGTGTACTAGATGACCATCTAGCTCATCAAGCTATCGAAGATTATCAATCCATGAGATTCGACTTCCCAGATGAGGACATCATGACTTTGGACAACATCGAAAGTAACGGACCGTATGACGGACCTGAAAATGGATCCCGATGGACCCTGTACTTTGATGGTGCCTCCAATGCACTTGGAAATGGTATCGGTGCGGTACTCATCTCCCTGGAAGGTTGCCATACACCTTTCACGGCCCGACTTTGTTTCAGCTATACCAACAACATGGCCGAATATGAAGCTTGCATCTTTGGTCTCAAGGCTGCTATAGACTTGGGAATCAAATCTTTGGTCATATTTGGGGACTCGGCTTTGGTTATCAGTCAAGTCAAAGGAGAATGGGACACCAAACATCCTAATCTTATCCCATACAAAGAACATGTCCTGACATTGCTACCTCATTTCGAGCAGATTACTTTCGAGCATTTCCCGCGAGAAGAAAATTAGTTAGCAGATGCTCTGGCTACAATGTCTTCCATGTTTAAACTCAACTGGGATAACGAGGCTCCCCAAATCACCATCGAGCGAATGGATGAACCTGCACATTGTCATGAGATTAACACCGAAGAAGTAGTGGAACAACCCTGGTTCCATGAAATCAAAAGGTATCTCCAGACTAGAGAGTATCCCGAAGGAGCTTTCGTAAATGACAAGAAGTTCTTAAGGAGATTTGCTGCCAAGTTCTTCCTAAGCAATGGCATCCTTTATAAGCGCAGCCATGATTGTGTTTTACTTTGTTGTGTGGACAAAGCTGAAGCAGAGTTAATCATGACTGAGATACACAGTGGCACATTTGGCACCCACTTGAGCGGACATACGATGGCTAAGAAGATCCTAAGAGCAGGCTATTACTGGTCTACCATGGAAGCTGATTGCCATCAACATTCTCGTACTTTCCATAAATGTCAAGTCTACGCCGACAAGGTACATATTCCTCATGTTCCTCTCAACATTCTGACAGCTCATTGGCCATTCGCAATGTGGGGCATTGACATGATTGGAGAGATCAAGCCCACAGCGTCCAATGGACATCGCTTCATCCTGGTCGCTATTGACTATTTCACCAAGTGGGTTAAAGCAGCTTCCTTTGCCTCTGTTACGAAGAATGTGGTTGCCCGCTTCATCAAGCAGAATCTCATATGCCGGTATGGTGTCCCCGACAGGATCATCACAGACAACGGTACAAACCTGAACAATACTATGATCACCGCTCTATGCGAACAGTTCAAGATTTATCATCACAATTCATCTCCCTATCGGCCGAAGATGAACGGTGTTGTTGAAGCTGCGAACAAAAACATCAAGAAGATCATCCAGAAAATGACAGTTACCTACAAGGACTGGCATGAGATGTTACTGTTTGCTCTGCATAGATACCGTACCACGGCACGCACTTCAATAGGGGCAACCCCATTTTCTTTGGTATATGGCATGGAAGTTGTCCTACCCATGGAAGTTCAGATTCCTTCTTTAAGGATCATGAAGGACTCTGGTTTGAGTGAAGACGATTGGATTCAGACCCGACTTGATCAACTCAATTTGATCGATGAGAAGCGACTCACTGCTATTTGCCATGGTCAGACGTACCAAAAACGAATGATCAAGGCTTTCAACAAGAAAGTAAGACGTCAAGTGTATCAAGTCGGAGACCTTGTAATCAAGCGGATTATCTTGCCGCAAAGTGATCCCAGGGGCAAATGGACTCCTACTTACGAAGGACCATTTGTGATCAAGAGCATATTTTCTGGTGGTGCGATGATTCTGACTACCATGGACGACGACGATTTGCCACACCCTGCGAACGCAAACATAGTCAAAAAAATACTACGCATGAAACAACCCGACAAGTCGAAAACCCGAAAGGGCGACTTGGGCAAAAAAGGGCATCCCGGTGAACCGAAAACCCGAAAGGGCAGTTCAGGCAAAAATTAGGGATAAAACAAAAAAATCTGTACACCCGGCAAGTTGAAAACCCGAAAGGGCGACTTGGGAAAAAAAGGGTTTCCCGATGGATTGAAAACCCGAAAGGGCGATTCAGGCAAAAGTTAGGGAATTAAAGCGTATGACTATGTCTCGTCGGATCACTTTAAAGAACAATCTCTTCATCAACAAGCTCCGAGCTTCTGATCAATCCAGTCATTGGCGGACGAAGCATTGAATGGACAAGATATTCAGAGTTGTGAATGCTATAACAGAATGGAATCCCATGGAATTGTCACACATAGCCATCTTTCTTTTGTATAAAATTTTCAATTTTTTACGACAACATCCTCTTACTAGGACGCCTGTCTCCTTTGTACAAAGATACTCATAAAAAGTTAATACAAATACTTTTCCAAATACAGAAATTTCCTTTGTCTTGTTTTTCTCTTTTGCACTTATGTTTTATTTGAGAAACGTCCAATGTTTTGTTAAATAGGCATATGCATTTGAACATAATCATTTTCTTACAAATCAAGAAAGATGATTGTTGATAGGTTGAAGGTACAGATAGATATCTTGATGCCCTTTCAGAAGGAATCCCCAGCGGAATTAAACTCAAAACTCCTCAACAAAGTTAAAATCCAGAACTTAATTCCCCAAACAGAGTTAAACTTCAGGATCCTCAGCAGAACAAAAGCTTTCTCAAAAAACTGATTTCCCCAGCCAGAGAGCCTTCCAGAATCCAAATCCCATCAGAGTTAAGTTTCAAGATCCCCAGTGGAGCCAAAACTGTTAGTCCCCAGCGGAGCTAAAACTTCCAACTATCAATCCCCAGCGGAACCAGAGTAGTTAACAGTCTCCCCACAGAGATACTCCCCATCAGATTGAAGATTCTCAGTCTTATTTCTCCAGCATAAGTCTACCAGGTTCGGGACTCCCCAGTAGAGATCTTCAGAATTCTCATTCCCCACAGGTCACCAAGGATTTTCAATCCCCAGCAGTTGTCCTAAAATCCCTCAACAACTGAAGATCTTGCTCCCCAAGCAATCAGCAGTCAACAAGGATTTCTCACCCTCAGTAATCAAAGGATTTTCAATCCCCAGCTTCGGTCATGGGTTTATTTCCCCAACATTTGTCAACGACTTATTCTCCAAAGCAAAATTACATTTAAAATTGAAAGGTCGTTCAAAATTTCCTTCATCACCTGCTGGAAGTTACGATCATCATCAAAAATTCCTTCATCACCTGCTGGAATTCAAGGTCGTTCAAGATTCCCTCATCACCTGCTGGAAGTTACAACCACTGACAGAATGACGGACAACTGAAGCTACTAAAAATCTGTTTCTCTCAAGAATGAAGACTCTCATCCTTAAAACCTCAGAAGATTGGCATACTCCCAATTTCTGACCCTTAACAGAATGAAGACTCTCATCCTTAAAACCTCAGAAGATTGGTATACTCCCAATTTCTGACCCTTAACAGAATGAAGACTCTCATCCTTAAAACCTCAGAAGATTGGTATACTCCCAATTTCTGACCCTTAACAGAATGAAGACTCTCATCCTTAAAACCTCAGAAGATTGGTATACTCCCAATTTCTGACCCTTAACAGAATGAAGACTCTCATCCTTAAAACCTCAGAAGATTGGCATACTCCCAATTTCTGACCCTTAACAGAATGAAGACTCTCATCCTTAAAACCTCAGAAGATTGGCATACTCCCAATTTCTGACCCTTAACAGAATGAAGACTCTCATCCTTAAAACCTCAGAAGATTGGTATACTCCCAATTTCTGAACCTTCACAGAATGAAGACTCTCATCATTAAAACCTCAGAAGATTGGCATACTCACAATTTCTGACCCTTAACAGAATAAAGACTCTCATCCTTAAAACCTCAGAAGATTGGCATACTCCCAATTTCTGACCCTTAACAGAATGAAGACTCTCATCCTTAAAACCTTAGAAGATTGGTATACTCCCAATTTCTGACCCTTAACAGAATGAAGACTCTCATCCTTAAAACCTCAGAAGATTGGTATACTCCCAATTTCTGACCCTTAACAGAATGAAGACTCTCATCCTTAAAACCTCAGAAGATTGGTATACTCCCAATTTCTGACCCTTAACAGAATGAAGACTCTCATCCTTAAAACCTCAGAAGATTGGTATACTCCCAATTTCTGACCCTTAACAGAATGAAGACTCTCATCCTTAAAACCTCAGAAGATTGGCATACTCCCAATTTCCGACCCTTAATAGAATGAAGACTCCCATCCTTAAAACCTCAGAAGATTGGTATACTCCCAATTTCTGACCCTTAACAGAATGAAGACTCTCATCCTTAAAACCTCAGAAGATTGGCATACTCCCAATTTCTGACCCTTAACAGAATGAAGACTCTCATCCTTAAAACCTCAGAAGATTGGTATACTCCCAATTTCTGACCGTTAACAGAATGAAGACTCTCATCCTTAAAACCTCAGAAGATTGGCATACTCCCAATTTCTGACCCTAAACAGAATGAAGACTTTCATCCTTAAAACCTCAGAAGATTGGCATACTCCCAATTTCTGACCCTTAACAGAATGAAGACTCTCATCCTTGAAACCCCAGTAAAGTGGCATACAACCCAACCTCCTGAGTCCCCAACAGTGGTCCCAAGACTTCTCATTTTCAACGATCAAAAGATTCTTGCAATCCCCTGCAGCAGTCAAGGATTTACTTTCCCCTGCAGCAGTCAAGAATTCACTTTCCCCGGCAGCAGTCAAGATTCTATTATCTTCGGCTATCCAGGATTCATCTATCCTCAGCAAGACAGCTCATCAGCTTACATGCGCATTCACTACATTCATATCATAAACATTGAAATAACATATATTGCATCATACATTTCATGCAACATAATTTTGTGTTTCAGCTAATATTTTCAGGATAAGGTTAATAAGCTTCAACTTCGACTTCTGAAAATAGTTTACGGATTCTCCAAACACGGATGTTAATCTATCGCTTGTTCAGATTCAACTTTTGAAAACAGTTTACGGACGCTTCCCAACATGGATGATGATCTATTACTTATTCAACTTCAAGACTTCTGAAAACAGTTTACGGATGCTTCCAGATGCGGATGTCAATCTATTGCTTATTCAGACCCCCAGCTCAGAGACGTTCCGAAACATGGACACCTTTCTGACACTCATAAATTCCAGATGGCATCTTTAAGCCCATCCCTTGACAAGATTTTGTCACATCTCCAGATGGCATCTTTAATCCCATCTCCAAATGGCATCTTTAAGCCCATTCCCTCAAACTACGCTTTGACAAGTGCAAATTTTTTGGGCACTCTAGTGTCCAATCTCCTTTTACCTTCAAGACGCGAAAGGCAAACTTGCCAATCTAACTCTTCAGGTTCAAGAAGATTGAACAGGGGCAACTGTTGTACCCCAAAATTTTACCTCTCATTTCATCAACATTTTCTCACCACAAGACCCTTGGAACTCAAGATCAAGTTAGGGTTTGCTCTGCTCAAGACCCCTCCTTGCATTGTTGACCCAAATTAGGGTTTGAGTTTGCACAGGGATGTTTTGACCTAAAATTCCCAAAGTGACTTTCATGCTTCATGTTGGACTCACAAGTTTATCCATACCAAGTTTCAAACCTTGATTCCAATCTTTGCCCAGTCAATTGGACAGTTGACCTAGAAATCAGCTGTATTGAGGAAAAAAGTCAACTGTGGCCAATTGACAGTCAAACCTCATGAATTTTGACCCATATCAACATAATGAACTCACATGAACCATTTGGTCAAGTTTGGATCACAATCCCACAAGAAATTTGATCAGATTACCAAAAGGGCAAAATGGTCATTTTTAGGGTTTTAACTGCACAAAGGCAATTTTTGACTGTTTGACCTAGCCAATGGCAAACCAAGCTCATATATGGACTCATGGATTCAATGGAATTGTCTTGACCCATTCAACAAGTTCAAAAGATCTCAAATGCATAGGATTGATAGATGAATTTTTCAGTCAACTGATCAAAATTTGACTGTATACTGAAAAATCAAACTTTGACTTTTTGGTCAAAATCAAGTGCCAAGGTTCATTTTTCATCAAGACATGTCAAATTATGAAACTTGTTCATCAAGAAACCCAAAATTACAAATTAGGGTTTAAAATGAAAAAATTTCATAACTTAGAATTTTTTCAAGTTATGAAATTTCTTTATTTTTTCCTAACTTTGTCCCATTTTTTCACCAAGATGCAAATGGATTCAAACAAAACTTGAAACATGAAAGTTGTAGTCCATTGCAAAATCTACAACGTTTATTCACAAAGTTTTCTCAAAGGAAGCTTGTATCTCAAGTTATGATTTTTGGAACAAGGGTGCAAAATATTTTTAACTTAGAGAAATTTTGCCCTATTGTAGGCAGGATTTTTGTCCAACTTCTTGGCCATTTTTCACATGGTTCCACTTGGAGTTTCAATTTGCATTACAGAGATGGATTGTAGTACACATACCAAGCTTTCCAAATTATCCAAGAACTTCTCAAACACCCTTGTGGTTAGGGAGAATCGAATTTGCAAAGTTGGCCAAAACTCACTTTTGTTCATGGCCAAGGCATGTTCATCACAACTTGCATTTTCAAATCAGCTTGTACAATGCTAGCTTGCAGGCCTCAAAACCAGTTTCACACACCTTAATTAAATGCCTAACCATTGTGTTAAGACATTATTTCACCCATTTGGACAATACATATTAAATTAACCTTTAATTGGAAAAAGCAAATTTGTCATTTCGATAAAGTATCACTTTATGTCAAATTCAAAATCCTTGGACATGGGGGCCAGATCTTAGAGACAAAATCAAATCCACAAATTTGTGTTATCAAGAGCAAATGCTGCAGCATGCTTGAGAGGCTTGGACAGGCCTATAACACTTGCACACTTTCTTTGCTTCACATAGAAGAAACATTTGCAAAAAACTCTCCATCTTTCATTCCTGTAAACACCAGCCAAAACAAACTTTGTACACATCTTCCATACACCAAAACAGACCTAAGGCACGATTCAACCACCTCACAAACCTCCTCATACATCAAAACACCCTCTTGCTGCAGAAACAGGTCATACCCTGCAACTTGAGTTCCACAATCCATTCTTGTCGTGCGTTTTGTCCAAAAGGAGTTCAAACACATTCCATATCATCCACTGAAATTATCCCAAGCCTTGAACTCAAGCTGTAACACCCCTAACCACGTTTTCCATTTTTACTTTCAAGTTGTGTAGGTGAACTTCTACAGCACGATACAGGCAGTTTCAAAGCAAGCTAGGTGTTGGAGAAGCTTCCTTGGACTTCAGGCAAGCTGTACAGAAGCTCAAACTCCATTGAAGATACCTACATTGCTCTGTTCGAGTCAAGCTGAAACAGGTAATCTATGAACTTCTATCTCTCAATCTAGGAAGAGTTAGGCTTAGGTTTGTGAATGAAACATGCTCTACTCATAGCCCTGAAGCCATACATGTGATCAGTTTTTATTTATGTTAAGCGTGCTGTGAGAATTTTAGCCATGAACATTTAAGAAAAACTAGGTCAGAAATTGGGGGTGAAGAAATTCTCCCTGGTTTCTTAGAGTTAGATTTAATGTTTTATATGGTTGAAATCTTGGCTTCAAGCTCTACAAGTTTCATGTTTTAAGATTTGTCAAAGGATCAAAGAATCAGAAGTTAGTATGATGAACAAGGAGGCGCGCGTTTTTTTTCAAACAGATGCTGGAGGTTGAAGAAGGTGTTGGCTTGGGATGGGCCTGAGTCAGTTTCACTTTTTGCACCCCTTTCTTAGTTTTGCACCCCCCTGGCCCATTTGGTTAAATATTTGACATTTTTGCATTTTTCTTTTTTATTCTGACTTTATATTTTTTGCTCAAATATAAAAATTAACAAAAATATTTTTTTCACATTTTTTGCATTTATTTGACATTTATTTACCTATTTAAGCATATAGATGTAAATAATATAATTCCTTTTCATTTTAAAACCCTAAAAAATAATGTAAAAAAATATATATATTTTTAGTTATTATTTTTTTATTTATACTTTGAAAACATTTTCCTAAAAAAATACATTTTTTGTAAATAATCAATATTTTATTTTTGTACATATTTAGCATATTAAATATATATAATATATACTTATATATATTTTATTAAGTATTTAGGGCAAAAATACAAAAAATAATACCTTTTATTTTTTTTATTTAATATTTGACACTAAAAATACTTTTTCCACAATATACTTCTTTTTTTTTATTTTGTATAAATTAATATATATATTTTACATAATTAATAAATATTACTATTTATTTAAAAACTAGGGTTTTTCCCTAAATTACAAAAATATTCAAAAATATGACTTTTTTATTATTGTTTATACTTCAAACATGAAACCTTTTTACATACATAAAAAATCATTTTGTGCATAATACATTCTTATTTATTTATTGTATTTATTTAAATATTGTACAATTAAATATTTGTATCCTATACATTCGATATGGTTGTAATAACTTAGATTTTATTTCCTTGTCAAATATCCCCAAATTCAAACTTGTACCCCCATCCCCATAATCATTGTTGTAATAGCTTAGCATTTAAATTTCCGCATTTAAAAGCTTTCAAATTATGCCATGATAGACCTAGGGTTTGTATGCAAATAAAACCAACAAATAGCTTGACCTAATTCAAGATAAACATGCATGAAAAACAAACACAATGCACACTCACACCCCTAGGGTTACTCCACTTGTTGCCTTCAAAAATGGGCCATAGTTGCACGTTAAGTGTCTTTGGCAAAACAAAAACAAATCAAATGATCATAGTCCCTCGATGACGCTATCAAGTTGACTAAAATGATCAAGTCCCTTGAGAAAATTGCCAAAGATACTTGGCACTATTGCCTCTATGGTCTAAACGATGACCCACGCCCGTCCCGTTAATATCCTAACACAAGGTTGTTCACCAAATAGAATGGTGAAACAACACTGTTAAAAGGGTTAAAACATGAGAAAGATCTTTGAGAAATTTAGGGTAGATAACTCTTGGTTACTTGATCAATCTTGCAAAACGATCCTTGCCATTTTTCAAAACACACATCACAACATAACTTCAAAACCAACTTTCAAAAACATTGAAACATCTTTTCAAAAAGACAAACACCCCTTGTAAAACATTCAAACAAGAATTGTTACAATGGTTACCTAGACAAGGCATCTTTTTCAAAACATTTTCAAAAACACACACAAAGCACCATTTCAAACAATTGAAAAGAAAAGGCAAGTGATCTAAGAAAGTAACTAAGAGCCCATGGATAACCATGAATAGAAAGGGTGCTAATACCTTCCCTTTCTATAATCTACTCCCCTAACCCAAGAAAACATCTCAAAGGTTTTACCTGTGCTTTTTAACCTTTCCTTAGGATAAAATAAAAAGTCGGTGGCGACTCTTGCTAAACCGAAACATTTGCGAAAACAAACGCAAAACCTCAAGTCAGTTCTCCCACCGTATCACAGGGTACTTGACAAGAAATATAAACCCTAGTTTACTATTACATCCAAATTGAATCTCAAAGGCATAAATATTTAAATATACAATATTTAAATAAACAAGATAAATAAATATTAAATAATAAGTATCATGCAAAAAAAGATTTTAATTTATTTATGTATGTAAAATTATTTTTAATGTAAAAAAGAAGGATAAAGAAATAAATAAATAAAAATTAATTTTATTAGTTTTAAGGGTAAACCCTAATTTCTTTAAGAGAATAAATATTATGTATTATTTATATACAGAAAATAAATTAATATGTACAAAAATGAAATATACTTAAAAAAGGTATATTTTAGCATAAATAATAATAAAAATAAAAATTTAATATTTTTGTATTTTTATTCTAATATATATATTAATCAAATTAAATATGTACAAAATAAAATAAAATATGTACAAAAAATAAAATATATTCAAGAAAATATTTCTAATATAAATAAAAGTAAAGAACAAAAATAAAAGTATAAAATGTAAATATTTTTCAAGTCTTAATAATATAAAAGAATATTTAAATACTTTTAATGTTAGAAAAAATTAGAATAAAATGCCAAATAAATTAAAAAAATATGAAAATATTTTTTTGAGCATTTATTATATTTGGAAATAAAATAACAAAGTCAGAAAAGAAAATAAAAATTCAAAAATGCAAAAATATTAGAAATTGGGCCAGGGGTGTGAAACTGAAAAGAGGGGTGTTAGAAGCAAAGTCAGGCCAAACCCAGCCCAAGTCAACTTCATCTTCTTCCTCCAGACAAAAAAACGCACGCCTGTTGTACAAACTTGAACATCCTGGAAACATGATCTTTTGCCAAAACTCACAACATCAAACTTGTAGAGAATTTCAATACGATTCTAACCATATAAAGCATTAATCCTAACTCTCAAAGACCAGAGAGAATTTCACTGGTCCTAAAATCTGACCTAGTTTTTTCAGCATGTTCATGGATGAAATTCTCCTAGCACACTTAATATAAATGAAAGTTGAGCATATGTATGGCTTCCTAGCAATGAACACTACATTTTTTATTCATAAACCTAAAGCTAAATGTTCCTAAATAGAGAGATAGAAAGTGATGAAAAACCTGTTTCAGTTGGATTCGTGTAGGGCAATGCAGTGCTTCTCAACAAGTTTTGAGGTGTCTGGTAGCTTGCCTGAACTTCAGTTGATCTTTTCCAATAGCTAGCTTGCCTTGAAAGTCCTTGAATCAGCCTCTAGAACTCAACTTGCACAAGCTTGAAATGAAAATAGTGAACACTCTAAATGGAGTTACAGTTGGCAATGGAGGTTTTGGATAGCTTGAGTGAGTTGAATGGAAGGTGTTTGAAGCAAAAATGGGCAAAACGCACGAGCCAAATGAGCTATGGCACTCAAGTTGCAGCACCTGCCCTGTTTTGCCACAAAAGTTGATTTCTGGCTATGAGGTTCTTAGGGGCTCAAACGCTCGTGTATCCTGCTCAAAGGGTTGTGTGAAATATGTTTGCAATGTTTGTTTAAGCTAGCATGGACTGGTTTTCAAGTTGTGAAGATTTGGACAAGTTTCTTCTTTTTGAAGCAAAGATGTGGAAGTTATCAATACAGGCTTGGACCAACCATCTAATATGCTGCACACAATCCTCTTGGTTGCTGGAATTTATGGATTTGATTTGGCTTCTGAGATCTTGGCCCTATGCTTCAAAGATCATGTTTTGACATAAAGCATACCTTTTCAAAAACGGAAATGTGCCTTTTACCATTTATGGATTAGTTTTGTATGCAATGTCCAAATGGCCGAGATAATGCATTAGCTCAGTGGATTTGCATTAAATTAAGGAGTGTAAAATGGTTTAGAGGCCTGCAAACTAGTACAAAGCATGCTGGTTTGAAAATGCCACTTGAGTGAACATGAACTTGCCATGGATACAAAGTGAGTTTTTGCCAACTTCAAGCATTCGATTCTCCCTAACCACAAATTTGTTTGAGGAGTTTTTGGACAATTTGGAAAGCTTGCAACAAGCACTATAATCCATATTTGAAATGAAACTTGAGAATCCAAGTGGAACTATGTGAAAAATGGCCAAGAAGATGGGTCAAAATCCTGCCTAAACTAGGGCAAAATTTCTCTAAGTTAAAAGTTTTAGGGACCCTTGTTCCAAAAATCATAATTTGACATCCAAGATTCTTTTGAGAAAAATTTGTGAATCAAAGTTGTAGACTTTGTGGAGGACTACAACTTTCATGTTGTAAGTTTTGTTTGAATCCATTTGCATCATGGTTAAAATGTGGGACAAAGTTAGGAAAAATTGAGAAAATTTCATAACTTAGAAAAATTCTAAGTTATGAAAATTTTCAATTTCAAACCCTAATTTGCAAATTTGGGTTTCTTGATGAACAAGTTTCATAATTTGACACATCTTGATGAAAAATGACCCTTGGCACTTGATTTCGACCAAAAAGTCAAAGTTTGACTTTTCAGTGTACAATCAAATTTTGATCAGTTGACTGAAAAATTCATCTGTCAATCCCATGCATTTGAGATCTTTTGAACTTGTTGAATAATTCAAGATGATGTCCTTGAGTCCTTGAGTCCATGGTTGAGCTTAATTTGCTATTGGCTAGGTCAAAGAGCCAGAAATTGCCTTTGTACAATCAAAACCCTAAAAATGACCATTTTGCCCTTTTGGTGATCTGATCAAATTTCTTGTGGAATTATGGTCCAAAATTGATCACATGGTTTATGTGAGTTCATAATGTTGATGTGGGTCAAAATTCTTGAGGTTTGACTGTAAATTAGCCACAGTTGACTTTTTCCCCAATACAACTGATTTCTAGGTCAACTGTCCAATTGACTGGGCAAAAAAAAATGATTCAAGGCTTGAAACTTGGTATGGGAAAACTTATGAGTCCAACATGATGTATGAAAGTCACTTTGGGCATTGTAAGTCAAAAAATCCCTGTGCAAACTCAAACTCTAATTTAGGTCAACCGTGCAAGGAGGTGTCTTGAGCAGAGCAAACCCTAGCTTGATCTTGAGTTCCAAGAGCCTTGTGATGAGAAATGTTGATAAAATGAGATGGAAAATTTTGGGGTACAACAGTTGCCCCTGTTCAATCTTCTTGAACTTGAAGAGTTAGATTGGCAAGTTTTCCTTTCGTGACTCGAAGGTAAAAGAGGATTGGACACTAGAGTGCCCGTAAATTTGCACTCGTCAAAACGTATCTGAGGGAATGGGCTTAAAGATGCCATTTGGTGATGGTAGAATCTTGCTGGAGATGGGCTTAGAGATGCCATCCAAAATTGCTTGTTGAAAAATTAATAGAATGAACATCAGAATGGTATCCGTATTTGGAACGTATCTGAGTTGTATCTGGAGACTGGGTTTGTATGAGCAAAGGAATGGCGTCCGTGTCTAGAGCGTATCCAAGATGTAACTGTATTTGATTCTTGAATTAATATCAGAATGACTGCCGTGTCTGGAGTATATCTGTATTCTGAATGGGTGACAGAGAAACATCTGTGTATGAAGCATCTATGTGCTGGGGATAAATTCTGAATGAGTGACAGGATGGCAACCGTGTTTGGAGCGTATCTGGACTGTATCTGAAGTTTAGATTTGTTTGAGTAGCAGAATGAATTCCGTGTTTGGAGTGTATCCGTACTGTAACTGGGATCCGGATAAGTGACAGAATGACTTCCGTGTCTGGAGTGTATCTGAACTTGAAGTTGATAGTTGAATCTGAATGAGAAATAGAATGGCCACCGTGTCTGGAGCGTATCTAGTCTGTATCTGATTGCTGAAGTCTGAATGAGTAATAGAATGACCTTCGTGTCTTGGGTGTATCCATACTGTATCTTGACTTGAAATTCTGAATGAGTAATAGAATGACCGTCGTGTCTGGGGTGTATCCATATTGTATCTGAAATCTCTGAATAGTTGTTAATGATAGCTTTTTAATCTTATCCTGAAAAGGGTAGAATGTTAGCTAAAGCACAAAGTTATGTTGCATGATATGTATGATGCAATAAAATGTGTTCCATCAATGTTTATGATATATGAATGTAATGGATGTGCATGTAAGCTGATCAGCTATCTTGCTGAGGAAAATAAATCCTTGATAACTGGAGATAATGAAATTTTTGACTGCTGCCGGGGGAAGTAAATCCTTGATCGATGTTGGGGATTCCAAAAATCTTTGATTTGTTGAGAATGAGAAATCCTGGGACCACTGTTGGGGATTAACAAGAGTTTTGACAACTTCTGCGGGGAATGAGAATCCTTCATGACTTTCCTGGAGAAATAAGGAAAAATCCGACGATCTCTACTGGGGAATTAAAACCTGGGAGGCTTCAAACGGAGAAACAGGAACTAGAATCTTCGTTCTGTTGGGAAATAACTTTGTGGGGAGAGTGTTTACTCTGCTTGGGAAATCAGGAGCTTGGGTTGTATGCCAAACTACTGGGGATTCCTAGTTGGGGGTAGGACAAAGAGTTAATTATTATCTGATTGATTCTCAGACTTTTAAGACAACCTGCTGGGAAAATTGGGGAAAATTGAATGGTTCCCGTTGGGGATTGATAATTGGAAATTTGACTCCGCTGGGGAAGAAGGTTTAGAGTATTCTAGCTTCGTTGGAAAAATGTATTTCAGGGTTTTCGGGCTCCACTGGGGATCGGGAGTTTGGAGACTTAACTCTGATGGGAATTTGAAACTTAATTCCGCTGGGGATATGTACCTCAGGGTTTTAGCTTTGTTGAGAATCTGAATGACATACTGTAGGGGATTTCCTCTGGAATAGCCTAAAGACGTTTTCCTACTCTTTCAACCTATCAGTAATTATCTTTTCTCATTTTGTTTCATTTGTAAGCAGTGATTTTATTCAAAAGCATATGCCTATTTAACAAACCATTGGACGTTTTTTCAAATAAAACATAAGTGTAAAAAAGAAAAGAAAAGCAAGAAAATTTATGCACTTTGAAGTATCTTTGTATTAACTTTTGTAAGTATTGTTGTACAAAGGAGACAGACATCCTAGTAAGAGAATGTTGTCATAAAATTGAGAAACAATTTATACAAAAAGAAAGATGGCTATGTGTAACAATTCCACGGGGTTCCCATTCTGCTATAGCCTTCACAACTCTGAGTATCTTGTCCATTCGCTGCCTCGTCCGCGGATGATTGGATTCATCAGAAGCTCAGAGTTTGGTCGTGAAGAGATTGTCCTTAAAGTGATCCGACGAGACATAGTCATACGCTTTAATTCCCTAACTTTTACCTGGACCGCCCTTTCGGGTTTTCGATCCACCGGGAAACCCTTTTTTGCCCAAGTCTCCCTTTTGGGTTTTCAACTTGCCGGGTGTACAGATTTTTTTTATCCCTAATTTTTGCCTGAACCGCCCTTTCGGGTTTTCGATTCACCGGGATGCCCATTTTTGCCCAAGTCTCCCTTTCGGGTTTTCGACTTGTCGGGTCGTTTATGCGTAGTATTTTTTAACTATGTCTGCGTTCACAGGGTGCGGCAAGCGTCGCCATCCATGGTGGTCAGAATCATTGCCCCACCAGAAAAGATGTTCTTGATCACAAATGGTCCTTCGTAAGTAGGAGTCCACTTGCCCCTGGGATCACTTTGCGGCAAGATGATCTGCTTGATTATAAGATCTCCAACTTGATATACCTGACGTCTGACTTTCTTGTTGAAAGCCTTGATCATCCGTTTTTGATACGTCTAACCATGACAAACAACAGTAAGTCGTTTCTCGTCGATCAAGTTAAATTGGTCAAGCCGAGTCTGAATCCAATCGTCTTCACTCAAACTAGTATCCTTCATGATCCTTAAGGAAGGAATCTGAACTCACCGTGGTACGATATCCGTGCAGAGCAAACGGTAACATTTCATGCCAGTTCTTGTAGGTGACTGTCATCTTTTGAATGATCTTCTTGATATATTTGTTCGCGGCTTCAACAGCACCGTTCATCTTTGGCCGATAGGGAGATGAATTGTGATGTTGAATCTTGAACTGCTCGCACAGAGCAGTGATCATAGTGTTGTTCAAATTTGTACCGTTATCCGTAATGATCCTGTCGGGGATACCATACCAGCATATGAGGTTCTACTTGATGAAGCGGGCAACCACATTCTTTGTAACAGAGGCGAAGGAAGCTGCTTCGACCCACTTGGTGAAATAATCAATAGCGACCAAGATGAAGCGATGTCCATTGGATGATGTGGGTTTGATCTCTCCAATCATGTCAATTCCCCACATTGCGAATGGCCAAGGAGCTGTTAAGACATTGAGAGGAACTGGAGGTATATGTACCTTGTCAGCGTAGATTTGGCATTTGTGACAAGTAAAGGAATGTAGATGACAGTCAGCTTCCATGGTAGACCAGTAGTAGCCTGCCCTTAGAATCTTCTTAGCCATCGTATGTCTGCTCAAGTGGGTGCCAAAGGTGCCACTGTGTATTTCGGTCATGATCAACTCTGCTTCAACCTTGTCCACACAACGAAGTAGAACACAATCATGGCTGCGCTTATATAGGATACCATTGCTAAGGAAGAACTTGGCAGCAAACCTCCTTAAGAACCTTTTGTCATTGACGGAAGCTCCTTCAGGGTATTCTCGAGTCTGGAGATACCTTTTGATTTCATGAAACCAGGGTTGTTCCACTACTTCTTCGGTATTAATCTCATGACAGTGCGCAGGTTCGTCCATTCGCTCGATGGTGATTTGGGGAGCCTCATTATCCTAGTTGAGTTTAAACATGGAAGACATTGTAGCCAGAGCATCCGCTAGCTGATTTTCTTCTCGCGAGAAATGCTCAAAGGTAATCTTCTCGAAATGAGGCAACAATGTCAGGACATGTTCTTTGTATGGGATAAGATTAGGATGTCTAGTGTCCCA
Organism: Vicia faba; assembly: GCA_948472305.1. Lineage (NCBI taxonomy): Eukaryota > Viridiplantae > Streptophyta > Magnoliopsida > Fabales > Fabaceae > Vicia > Vicia faba. The sequence goes on from OX451737.1 coordinate 1,539,158,016, forward strand.
CTCTCCTTTGATTTGACTGATAACCAAAGTTGAGTCCCCAAATACGACCAAAGATTTGATTCTTAAGTCTATAGCAGCCTTGAGACCAAAGATGCAAGCTTCATATTCAGCCATGTTGTTGGTACAGCTGAAGCAAAGTCGGGCAGTGAAGGGTGTATGGCAACCTTCCGGAGAAATAAGTACTGCACCGATACCATTTTCAAGTGCATTTGAAGCACCATCAAAGTACAGGGTCCATTGGGATCCTTGTTCAGGTCCGTCATACAGTCGGTTACCTTCAATGTTGTCCAATGTCATGATGTCCTCGTCAGGGAAGTCGAATCTCATAGATTGGTAATCTTCGACGGCTTGATGAGCTAGATGGTCAACTAGTACACTCCCTTTTATAGCTTTTTGGGTTGTGTACTGGATATCATACTCAGTCAGGATCATTTGCCATCTAGCGATCCTTCCAGATAAAGAAGGCTTCTCGAAGATATACTTAATCGGATCCATTTTAGAAATCAGCAAGGTGGTATGTGTCAACATATACTGCCTCAGCCGGCGAGAAGCCCATACCAAAGCGCAACAAGTTTTCTCGAGCAGTGAGTAGCGAGTCTCACAGTCGGTAAACTTTTTCCTAAGGTAATAAATGGCATGCTCTTTTCGGCCAGACTCGTCATGTTGTCCCAGTACGCACCCCATTGAGTTATCCAAAACAGTAAGATACATGATTAACGTCCTTCCTTCGACGGGTGGCATCAAGATAGGAGGTTCCAACAAATACTCCTTGATCTTATCAAAAGCAACTTGACAATCATTGTTCCATTCAACTACCTGATCTTTCTTCAACAGCTTGAAGATTGGCTCACGGGTAGATGTTAGGTGAGAGATGAACCTTGCGATATAGTTTAAGCGTCCCAAGAAACCTCTAACCTCCTTTTCAGTGCGGGGGGAAGGTATTTCTTGTATAGCTTTGACTTTAGCAAGATCAACCTCAATACCTTTGTTGCTGACGATAAATCCCAAAAGCTTACCAGACCTGACTCCAAAAGTGCACTTGCTAGGGTACAGTCTGAGCTTATACTCCTTCAATCTGACAAACAGCTTTTGCAGATGATCAAGGTGCTCTTCTTCTGTCTGTGAACGTGTTATCATGTCGTATACGTAGACTTCAATCTCATGATGTATCATATCATGAAACAAAGCTACCATGGCTCGCTGATAGGTTGCCCCGACATTCTTCAGTCCGAATGGCATCACTTTGTAGCAGAAGGTACCCCACTGCGTGACAAAAGTAGTTTTCTCCATGTCTTCGGAGGCCATTTTGATCTGGTTGTATCCCGAGAATCCATCCATGAAGGAAAATACCTTGTGTTGAGCTGTGTTGTCAACCAAGATGTCGATGTGTGGTAGGGGAAAATCATCTTTAGGGATAGCCCTGTTTAGGTCCCTATAGTCCACACACATTCTGACTTTGCCGTCCTTTTTAGGCACGGGCACAATGTTAGCAACCCATTGTGGATAGGAAGTAACAGCCAGAAGCCAATATTGAATTGCTTCATTACCTCAGCTTTGATCTTTTCAGACATGTCGGGCCTCATTCGGTGGACCTTTTGTTTGATCGGTGGACAATCTTCTCTTGTTGGGAGACGGTGAACCACGATATCTGTATCTAGTCCCGACATGTCTTCATAGGACCAGGCAAAGATCTCAACATATTCATTCAACAGCTGAACCAGACTCTCCTTGACACTTGGTTCCAGGTTGGAACCCACCTTAACCTCTTTCTTGTCTTCCTCTGTTCCCAAGTTGATGGTCTCTAGCAACTCTTCATGGGGCAGAATAGCCCTCTCTTCTTGTTGCAAAAGTCTGGCTAACTCTCCCGGAACTTCACAGTCTTCGTCACCTTCGTACTCAGCATGATTGACCAAATCTTCAGAGTCACCAAAGTCTAAAGCAGAATAGTCACCCATGGAATCTGGAGTGGATGGGTACCTGCATTTTGTGAGTGTGGGTGTGTGTAAGGGATATCCATCCTTAAACAAAACAAAATGTAAAAGGAAAGAAAATGAACACAACATTTTATAGATGAACACGTCCAATGATTCATTAAACATGGCATATGATAATGAAGAAATCAAGCCCTTACAAATGGACCTATATGCCCCGGGTAAGGCATAAGGTGAAAATATTGTACGAATTGTTTAATTATTACAAACCAAAATAGGAAATCGTTCAAAGATAAATTACTGGTTGATGAAAGTGATGGGAACGAAGTCTTTCGCTTCCCAGTTGCTTAATCTTCCTTCAACGGTTGGAAAGATCCAATCTTCGAAGTTTTCTTCTTCATCATCATCTTCTAAGGCATTAATTCCCTGGTGAGTGATTTTTAAGGGTGGTCCTCCAGCCCTGGAGCGACGCACAGCTTTCTGGCCAACAGTAGTAAAACCCAGTCCGAACTTGTCTGTCTTGTGAGGAAAATCAGGCAGTTGCCCCCACACAGTACTCCTTCCTTCTTTGGTTACAACCTCTGCATCTTTGAGGGATGCCATCCTAGACACAGGCTTGGAAACGATAGATACACCAGTCATTGTCTTTGCAACTGCGACTTTAGGAGAAACTTCCTCAAAATGTTGGAAAGGCGTTTCTATGAACTCGCCATCCAACTCCACATAGCGGAAGGAGTTGAGGTGACTTATCATGTACTCTTCCTCACCATGGACCGTTATGATCTTTCCATGAACTGGATACTTTAGCATTTGGTGTAGAGAGGAGGTGACTGCCCCAGAATTGTGGATCCACGACCTTCCCAACAAACATGAATATGAAGGACGGATGTCCATCACATAAAAGGTAGAGTTGAAAATTTATGTGCCCACTTTGATTGGAATGTCCACTTCTCCGTGAACCATCCTCTTAGAACCGTCAAAGACTCTAACAACGATGTTACTGGGCTTCAGGGTCAACCCTTCGCAGTCCAATCTGTCCAACGCCTTTTTCGGGAGGACATTTAAAGATGAACCGGTGTCAACCAGAACATGGGCAAGTGTGGTTCCCCTGCATTCTACTGAGACATGCAGCGCGTCGTTATGTTTCCTTCCCTTAGGAGTCAAATCAGCATCGGAAAAGCCAAGACCATTATCAGCAGTAAGGCTAGCCACGCACTCTTGAAACTGGTCAGCTAAAGTTTCTTGAGGCACGTGTCGTCTTTAAAAATTTGATCAAGGCCTTAGCATGAGCCTCAGAGCAGAGTAGGAGAGCTAGCATGGAGATTTTGGAAGGGTCTGCCCTAGTTGCTCCACGACATCGTAGTCGCTCTTCTTGATTATCTTTAAGATTTCTTCCATCTCTTTCTGGGTGGTCTCGGGGATTACCACAGTCTGAGCCTTCGTCCTGACAGGCTCTTCTAGTATCCCCTTACCTTTGGGAGTAACATCAGAGGGTCCAGCTTCGGGTACATCAATTTCTTCAATTACCGGGCTTTGCACAGATGTCTTAATAGGCAAAGAAACTCTCGAGGGTCCGAAGACTGCCCGTGGAGGAGCAATCTCCGGAGAGAAGATCCTTCTGCTGCGAGTTATCTTGCTCGTTCCCACAATATTCCCTATATCAGGGGTTTCATCATCGGAATTCTCTTGGACTGATTCAATCTGTTTGAAACCATGGTAGAAGATTTCTCCTCTGTAGTTCCATGGTATCGTCTTGTTATATTTATAGGGGACAGGCCCCGGCATGGTGATTTTCAATGACACAAACTTAGGATCAGGCGTGATCTTAACAGGCCTTTTGCAGGTCTTGGAAAGATAGTCGAAGATGGTTATTATGGCAATATCATTGGTTGGAGTATCAAAGGTAGCAGGAGTAACATGAGTAATAGTATCAACAGGAGTCTTTTGAAAGAGGATCTCTTGGGTATCCATCAGGCGTTGGATGCCTGATTTCAACAGTGGGCAGTCAGCTTGCAAGTTTAAACAAAAGTAACAGTCTTTTCCACAGCCTGGGAATATCCCAGCTTTCATCAAATTCATTTTAATCACTGGTAACAGAGTCAAAAGGTCAGCAACATTGGTAACATGAAGATCTTCCATAACGACATGTATATTATGACTGTGCTTGGGCATTGGGGCAGAAATCACATTCGGCTTTTCGGGCGCATCGAATTTTACCTCCTTCGCGTCTATTAAGTCTTGGATCTTGTTTTTAAGAGCCCAACAATTGTTGGTATCATGCCCTACACTGTCAGAGTGGTACTCACATTTTGCATTGGAGTGGTAATAAGGAGAATAAGTATTGGGGTTCTTTGGCGCTTCTTTTAAATTAGTAAGGTTCAGCTTTAACAGATGCAGAAGGACTTGAGCCGGTGTCATGTTGATTTGGGTGAATTGCCATTGTGGCCTTTCTACCCTTTGCTGATTAGATCTTGGTTGATTGCTGCGAGGTTGATCGGTTGAAGAGTTTTGGATCATCACAGCCCCCACCGTTGGTCGGTGCTCCGTTCTTTCTTGGTTTCTCTGGTTGTGAACTGCAGAAACTTCCTTCTTAGCTGGGAAAGTCTTCTTAATAGCAGCGGAAGCGGAGGCATCTTTCTGAATTTTACCACTTTTAATGCCAGCCTTGACCCTTTCACCGGTCAGAATTAATTCGGTGAATCCTGCAGACGAACTCCCGATTAAATGATTGAAGAAAGGGCCAGACAGGATCCCTAAAAACATGTCAACCAGCTCTCTATCCGACAATGGTGGCTGCACCCTTCCAGCCAAATCCCGCCACTTCTGGGCATACTCCTTAAATCCCTCATTAGAAGCCATACCCATACTCTGTAGTTGAGTACAAGTGGGCGCTAAATCAGCATTGTATTCGTATTATCGGTAGAAAGCAGCAGCTAAATCTTCTCATTTGTGAACATCTGATCTCTCAAGTTGATAGAACCAGTCCAATTGTGTGTCTGACAAACTGTCTTGAAAGAAGTGGACCCAAAGATCTTTATCAGGGGAATGGGGTTGGACCTTTCTGATGTAGGATCTCAGATGCATCTTCGGACAGGATAAACCGTCATACTTAGCAAATGTAGGAACTTTGAACTTGGGAGGAATGACGATCCCAGCGACCAACCCTAGTTCTTTGAAATCTAACCTGGGAACCCTTTGCAACTCCATGGCTGCCAACCGATCTTCAAGATTTTTATACTTATCATCCGCTGGGGGATATTGTTGTTCGGAGTAATCTTCGTCCTCTTCTTCCTCTTCAACTTCAGATTCAGAAGGCATCGCAGCTCCTTTTCCTTTACCTACCCCTTCATCAGACGTCGAGGGGAACTCAAGAACCTTTCTAGCCTGGTTTTCAAACCTTCTTCCCATAGTGGCCATGCCAGTCCTTTTCTTCTTTTTCTCTTTATCTTTCTCCAACAGTGCTTTAAGGTCCTCTTGACCCTTTGCTAAGGTCATGAGGAGTTGCTGGAATTTCAAATTATGTGCTTGCAGATCCTTAACCGTCTGCTCCAAATCCATCTTGCTGAAATAAACAGCAGAAAGATAAGGAAACCTGGTGTGATGACCTGTTTATGCATATGATGAATGATATGTTATTCATGTAATGCATTCAAGGATTCAGAAATTTAAATTTGTTGCAAACAAAAAGAACGCACGTCATATTAAGAAGAAATTTGTTAGTACATAAGTGCCCCATGGGCAAAATATTACAAAAATTCTTAATGTAAAAAGACATTGCGCATCCTCTTTGGCGTGATGTAAGTGTTGAGAGTTTCCTCCTCATGAAGTCGGCGAGTAAGCTCCAAAACCTTCTTCTCACTGGCATAGAAGCTGGATTCAAAAGTATTTCGTTCTTCTTTGAGCTGGATCCAACTCTTTTGTAATTCTTCCAATGATGTTGGCATGTCAGGATGTAGGAGGGTGTATGGAACCTCTCCTTCCATAACAGGCTCTTTGATCACGGGGAGAATGTGATGGTATGGCATCATAAGATTCTGGGTGCGGGTTCATACCCAATTGAGGTAAGGCTCAAGGGGGATGGAATTCTTGTGTCCCAGTGTCTTGCTATCCACTTTGTTGGGCATCCTCCAAGCTCGGATAAACCTTTGTCGAAGTCCTTCAGCGTCGTTGTCGAAGTTAAAAACTAGGTCAGGAATCAGCATATCATGAGGGCCATCCCTCCGAGCATATCCAAATTTCCTTAGAGCTAAACAGGGGTTGTAGGTAATGCCTCCCCTAATGCCAAGTAATGGGACATTAGGGAACTCCCCACAATGATCAATGATGATGAAATTTTCTCTGGACCGAGAACACCAATGAACATCAGAATGTGTGAGGGTCATTAATCGTTGTGACCACCTTAAACCTTGCTCATTCTTCAAAACTGTTTGGGGAAGGTGAGAAATAAACCACCTTGCTAGAAGAGGAGTACAGCATATAAGAACACCTATTTTCCTCATTGTTCGTGTGTAAAATGAGTGTAGGATGTCCCCAAGCAATGTAGGCACAGGATTCCGAGATATGAAGATCTTGACAGCGTTCACATCTATAAGGTGATCAGGGTTTGGGAACAAGACCAACCCATAGATGAGGAGTGCCACAATATCTTCAAAAGCTTGTAGATCTAGAGATTTCCAGCAGTCTTGTGCCTTCTCAAACAGAAACTTTGCCAAGAAACCCTTGACACCACTTCTGGTTTCCCAATGACCTTTGATATCAGATGGTTGCAAGTGTAATGCTTGAGCAACATCTTCAGGCTTTGGTTATTTTACCGTACCGTTGTAGGGTAGTTGATGAAGAATAGGAATCCTCAGGAGTTGAGAAGATTCCTCCAAAGTAGGTACTACTTGGTAATCAGGGAATGTGAAACAGTGGTTTAGGGGGTCAAAAAACTGGAAGAGAACTTTCACCATGTCTTCTTCAATGTTGGAGTTGACCAAGTTGAGAAGTCTACCATGTCTTTCACTGAAGAGAGAACTCTCTGGAATTTTGGAAGTAAGCTCCTTGAGTTGAGGAGGGATTCTCACAAGGTTGACTTGGATTGTTTTCCTGCGAAGAGATTCCATGACCTACAAAACAAGAACAAAGATGAAGATCCAAACCCTTGAAATGGTTAGTGAATGCATATGATGCTTTATGATGTTCATGATGTATGCACAAGCACATGTACAAACAAATCACACAAGACCCTAGTTTCAGGCTTGCATGAGGTTTCATAGGTAAGTACCCTTTTGAAGTTAGTTGGCTCAACCTGTCCTATAAATAGTAACCGGGTTCTAAGGAGCTCAATATCACTGGATTATTTTATGTGTTCATTGTTTTGGTTTAGCCACTTAACTGGCGACCAAAATATTCCAAGAAAACAAACCTCAATGAATGTAGTATCGAGTATCTACCAACTTCGGACTGCACCAAATCCGGTCATCTCACTACCCCTAAAAAAAGGCCAAGATGGTCACGTAAGGTTCTAAGAGTTCATTAGTGCTTCATGACATCACTCAGCGGCCCCGTGTTCTCTTTGATTGACTCAAAGGCTACCGGTACTCACAAATATGTCGCACTAATATAGCTACTGCTTCAACCATGTCGGTATACCGCGCACAGTTTCCATAATGTATTTTTATTTACCTATGAATGTTTCCCAAATTCGGGTAGAGGATTTCAAGCCCAAACAAGAGAACCAAATGCAAAGCAATCAAAGCAATCAAGATAAGCATGCAAAGGTGATCTAAACCCTAAGGTTACTCCACTTTTAGAATTTTCCCCAGCAGAGTCGCAGTTCTGTGATACGGTGGGAGAACTGACTTGGGATTTTGCGTTTGTGTTCGCAAATGTTTCGGTTTAGCAAGAGTCGCCACCGACTTTTTATTTTATCCTAAGGAAAGGTCAAAAAAGCACAGGAAAGACCTTTGAGATGTTTTCTTGGGTTCGAGGAGTAGATTATGAAAAGGGAAGGTGCAAGCACCCTTTTTATCCATGGTTATCCATGGGCTCTTAGTTACTTATTTAGATCACTTGCTTTGCTTTTCAATTGTTTGAAATGGTTCTCTTCAATTGTTTGAAATGGTGCTTTGTGTGTGGTTTTGAAAGATGTTTTAAAAAGAGGCCATCGTTGTGGCAACCTTTGTAATGATTCTTGTTTGAATGTATACAAAGGTGTTTTTTTGACTTTTGAAAAGATTTCCGTGTTTGAAAGTTTGTTTTGAAATTGTGTTGTGAGGTGTGTTTGAAAAGAGCAAGGATGTTTTTGCAAGCTTTTGATCAAGTAACTAAGAGATATCTACCCTATTTTACTCAAAGATCCTTCCTAATGTTTTTAACCTTTTTGACAGTGTTGCTTCACCATTGCATTTGGTGAACAACCTTGTGTTAGGATGTTAAACGGGACAGGCGCGGGTCGTCGTATAGACCATGATAGCAATTGTGTCAAGTATCTTTGGCAATTTTCTCGAGGGACTTGATCATTTTTGTTTAGGCAACCAAGATAGCGTCATAGAGGGACTATGATCTTTTGTTTTGTTTTTGTTTTGCCAAAGTACCCAACATGCATACCATGGCCCATTTTTGAAGGCAACAAGTGGATTATAACCCTAGGGGTGCAAGTGTGCATTGTGTTTGATTTTCATGCATTTTTGTCTTTGATTAGGTCAAACTATTTGTTGATTTTGATTTTTGCGTACAAACCCTAATTCTCTAATCATGGCATATTTGAAAGCGTAAAATGCGATAATTTAAAGTTCTAAGCTATTACAACATGATTATGGGGATGGGGGTACAATTTTTGAATGAGGGTATTTGACAAGAAATATAAACTCTAGTTTACTATTACATCCAAATTGAATCTCAAAGGCATAAATATTTAAATATACAATATTTAAATAAACAAGATAAATAAATATTAAATAATATGTATCATGCAAAAAAAGATTTTAATTTGTTTATGTATGTAAAAGTATTTTTAATGTAAAAAAGAAGGATAAAGAAATAAATAAATAAAAATTAATTTTATTAGTTTTAAGGGTAAACCCTAATTTCTTTAAGAGAATAAATATTATGTATTATTTATATAAAAAAATTAAATTAATATGTACAAAAATGAAATATACTTAAAAAAGGTTTTTTTAGCATAAATAATAATAAAAATAAAAATGTAATATTTTTTAATTTTTATTCTAAGTATTTAATAAAATAAAGGTATATATATATATATATATATATATATATATATATATATATATATATATATATATATATATATATATATATATATATATATATATATATATATATATATATATATATATATATATATATATTAATCAAATTAAATATGTACAAAATAAAATAAAATATGTACAAAAAATAAAATATATTCAAGAAAATATTTTTAATATAAATAAAAGTAAAGAACAAAAATAAAAGTATAAAATGTAAATATTTTTCAAGTCTTAATAATATAAAAGAATATTTAAATACTTTTAATGTTAGAAAAAATTAGAATAAAATGCCAAATAAATTAAAAAAATATGAAAATATTTTTTTGAGCATTTATTATATTTGGAAATAAAATAACAAAGTCAAAAAAGAAAACAAAAATGAAAAAATGAAAAAATATAAGAAATTGGGCCAAGGGGTGTGAAACTGAAAAGAGGGGTGTTAGAAGCAAAGTCAGGCCAAGCCCAGCCCAAGTCAACTTCATCTTCTTCCTCCAGATAAAAAAATGCGCGCCTGTTGTACAAACTTGAACATCCTGGAAACGTGATCTTTTGCCAAAACTCACAACATCAAACTTGTTGAGAATTTCAATACGATTCTAACCATATAAAGCATTAATCCTAACTCTCAAAGACCAGAGAGAATTTCACTGGCCCTAAAATCTGACCTAGTTTTTTCAGCATGTTCATGGATGAAATTCTCCTAGCACACTTAATATAAATGAAAGTTGAGCATATGTATGGCTTCCTAGCAATGAACACTACATTTTTTATTCACAAACCTAAAGCTAAATGTTCCTAAATAGATAGATAGAAAGTGATGAAAAACCTGTTTCAGTTGGATTCGTGTAGGGTAATGCAGTGCTTCTCAACAAGTTTTGAGGTGTCTGGTAGCTTGCTTGAACTTCACTTGATCTTTTCCAATAGCTAGCTTGCCTTGAAAGTCCTTGAATCAGCCTCTAGAACTCAACCTGCACAAGCTTGAAATAAAAATGGTGAACACTGTAAATGGAGTTACAGTTGGCAATGGAGGTTTAGGATAGCTTGAGTGAGTTGAATGGAAGGTGTTTTAAGCAAAAAGGGGCAAAACGCACGAGCCAAATGAGCTATGGCACTCAAGTTGCAGCACTTGCCCTATTTTGCCACAAAAGTGTGATTTCTGGATATGAGGTGCTTAGGGGCTCAAACGTTCGTGTATCCTGCTCAAAGGGTTGTGTGAAATATGTTTGCAATGTTTGTTTAAGCTAGCATGGACTGGTTTTCAAGTTGTGAAGATTGGGACAAGTTTCTTCTTTTTGAAGCAAAGATGTGGAAGTTGTCAATACAGGCCTGTACCAGCCATCTAATATGCTGCACACAATCCTCTTGGTTACTGGAATTTATGGATTTGATTTGGCTTATAATATCTTGGCCATATGCTTCAAAGATCATGTTTTGACATAAAGCATACCTTTTCAAAAATGGAAATGTGCGTTTTACCATTTATGAATTACTTTTGTGTGCAATGTCCAAATGGCCAAGATAATGCATTAGCTCAGTGGATTTGCATTCAATTAAGGAGTGTAAAATGGTTTAGAGGCTTGAAAACTAGTACAAAGCATGCTATTTTGAAAATGCCACTTGAGTGAACATGAACTTTCCATGGATACAAAGTGAGTTTTTGCAAACTTCAAGCATTCGATTCTCCCTAACCACAAATGTGTTTTAGGAGTTCTTTGACAATTTGGAAAGCTTGCAACAAGCACTATAATCCATCTTTGAAATCAAACTTGAGAATCCAAGTGGAACTATGTGAAAAATGGCCAAGAAGATAGGTCAAAATCCTGCCTAAACTAGGGCAAAATTTCTCTAAGTTAAAAGTTTTAGGGACCCTTGTTCCAAAAATCATAACTTGAGATCCAAGCTTCTTTTGAGAAAACTTTGTGAATCAAAGTTGTGGACTTTGTGGAGGACTACAAATTTTATTTTGTAAGTTTTGTTTGAATCCATTTGTATCATGGTGAAAATGTGGGACAAAGTTAGGAAAAATTAAGAAAATTTCATAACTTAGAAAAATTCTAAGTTATGAAATTTTTCAATTTCAAACCCTAATTTGCAAATTTGGGTTTCTTGATGAACAAGTTTCATAATTTGACACATCTTGATGAAAAATGACCCTTGGCACTTGATTTCGACCAAAAAGTCAAAGTTTGACTTTTCAGTGTACAGTCAAATTTTGATCAGTTGACTGAAAAAATCATCTGTCAATCCCATGCATTTGAGATCTTTTGAACTTGTTGAATAAGTCAAGATGATGTCATTGAGTCCTTGAGTCCATGGTTGAGCTTAATTTTCTATTGGCTAGGTCAAAGAGCTTGAAATTGCCTTTGTACAGTCAAAACCCTAAAAATGACCATTTTGCCCTTTTGGTGATCTGATCAAATTTCTTGTGGAATTGTGGTCCAAACTTGATCACATGGTTCATGTGAGTTCATAATGTTGATGTGGGTCAAAATTCATGAGGTTTTACTGTAAATTGGCCACAGTTGACTTTTTCCCCAATACAGTTGATTTCTAGGTCAACTGTCCAATTGACTGGGCAAAAAAAAAATGATTCAAGGCTTGAAACTTGGTATGGGCAAACTTATGAGTCCAAAATGAAGTATGAAAGTCACTTTGGGCATTGTAAGTAAAAAAATCCCTGTGCAAACTCAAACCCTAATTTAAGTCAACAGTGCAAGGAGGTGTCTTGAGCAGAGCAAACCCTAGCTTGATCTTGAGTTCCAAGAGCCTTGTGATGAGAAATGTTGATAAAATGAGAGGGAAAATTTTGGGGTACAACACAAAGCATCTAAGAGCCCGTAGAAAACTATGGATGGAAAGGGTGCTAACACCTTCCATTTCCATAATCTACCCCCTTACTCAAAAAACTCTCGAAATGTCTTTTTCTGTTCTTTTCACCCTTTCCTTTGTTAGATAAAAGAAAATTCGATGGAGACTCTTGCTTACCGCAACATTTGCAAATACAAACACAAAACCAGTATAACAGTCAGTTCTCCCACCGTATTACAATATTATTATTGGATCTACTAAAGCCTCTTTAGGAAGAGAATTTGCTAAATTTATACAGGCATAATTTGAAATGAGTTTGATGGGAGAACTCAAGTTCTTTCTGGGTATCCAAATCAATCAAACTCTAGAAGGAACCTACATACATCAAAGCAAGTATGTCAAAGAACTTCTGAAGAAATTTGACTTGTCAGAATGTAAGCTAACCAAAACTCATATGCATCCCACATGCATTTTGGAAAAGGAAGAGGTAAGTAAGAAGGTAGAACAGAATATATACAGAGGTATGATTGGTTCTCTCCTATATTTAATAGTTTCAAGACCTGATATTTTGTATAGTGTCTGTCTGTATACTAGATTCTAATCAGATCCTAGAGAATCTCACTTAACAGTTGTTAAGCAAATTTTCAAGTATCTGAAAGGTACTACTAATCTTGGTCTTTGTTATAGAAAAAACAAAGAATACAAATTAGTAGGGTACTGTGATGTTGACTTTGCTGGAGACAGAATAGAAAGGAAAAGTACTTCTGGAAGCTGCCAATTTCTGGGAGACAATCTAATCTCGTGGTCCAGCAAGAGGCATTCCACCATTGCATTATCAACTACTGGAGCTGAATATATAGCATCAGCTGGATGCGGCACACAGATGCTCTGGATGAAAAGACAACTTGAAGACTTCAACATATATGAGAGTAACATTCATATTCTCTCTGACAATACTTCTACTATATGTCTTTCAAAAAATCCTATTTTACATTCTAGGGCTAAGCATATAGAAATTAAACATCATTTTATTAGGGACTATATTCAGAAAAGAATGCTTTCATTAAAATTTATAAACACAGACCATCAATGGTTTGATGTTTTCACTAAACCCCTTTCTGAAGATAGGTTTAATTTCATTCTGAAACATCTCAACATGAAATTATGCCTAGAATGATAGTTTTGTTTATATATATGTTAACCCTCAGAACTTTATGCCTTGTTTTTTTGTGTGAACATCTGATTAATATTTCTTCAGAAGTAAGAAGGAAAGTTGTATCAGGATCTATCTAAGAAGATCTAAATGTTCTCCAAACGGTTCATTTCAAAGATAGAAGCTTACAGTTCACAATATCAACATTTGTCAACTCCACACAAGGTTTTCCTATAAGGCTGAACACATGCTCAAACTCTGAAGAGACTGAAACGTTCATTGGATGCATTGAGACTCGTGTCATATCGGTAACTATTTCATATCTTTACGCTATCCCTCTTTTCAGGAATCATTAATGCTAGTAATCATTATCTTTAAGCCTTTTCTTGTTAATTAAGTCTCATATTTTCCTATATATACGTTGCTCACTTTCACTATAACTTTTCCACTTTCAATTTGTTTTTCTCTCTTAATTTTGATCAATCTTTTAAAAACCCTAAAGAGTCTGTGTGAACAATGGCTTCCTCCCAACAACTTGCTCAAAGCTCTCAAAGCATTTTTGGCTCTTCTTCCTCAACACCAGAAAGGTACGAGGAACCCTCAAGAACTCTCCTCACTCTCATTGATTCGCTAGAAGTTCAGTATGAACTCATTGTAAACTTTGTCAGCATGAAGAAAAACGAATACAATCTAACCCCTAATGTTAAGTTCCAAGGATGGACAAGTACTTTGATCGCCTAATGGGTCCAGTTTTTCCAAGACTTGTTAAAGAATTTTGGATTCACGCTACAACTTCAAATCATCAAGTCACTTCTTTCGTTATGGGAAATAAAATAGTTATCTCTGAAGATCTTATTGGGTAACTGATAGGTCACAACCGCGGCGGTATTCATTGCAGCGATATGGATGACAAAAGCTCTGACCTAACAAAGTTTTCAAAAGAAATTTTTACTTCTGGCCAACCATCCAACAAAGTCAAAGATCTGAAAGATTACCTCAGAATTTGGTCAAAAAGCATTTTGGGTTGCATCAATCACAAAAAACCCACAAGTTCTCCAGACTATATCAACATTGATCAGCAGTATCTTTTGTACTTCATAGCCACCAAAGCAAAGGTTAATCTCCCACATCTTCTATTCAATCATCTAAAGACCAACGTCAAAGAGACAAGAGAAGAAGAAAGAACAAAGAGAGATTGGATCCCTCTGGGCAGACTCATTTCAGATATCTTGACAGAAAACAAACGATAA